>JAOCZM010000015.1:14055000-15255000 GCA_026122235.1 Vinca minor
GACGTAAGTTACCATGTATAAAGAGTTGGCATAAGTACTAAGTAGATGATATACAATTATCTATATCCCACGGGTAAAGGATACCATGGTAGCATTATAGGCCAAAGTTTTTCATATCTCATTAGGATCTAAAAAATCTTCTATATTTTATACTCCCTCCATTCCTAAATATAAGATTCTTTAGACAATTTGAGAAAATTAAGGAAGTTGTCATTTTCACTTAAATTTCCAATATTACCCCACCTCCCATCTGTCTCACTAATACATCATAAAGAAAAGAAAGGAAAATGTTGAGGGTATAATTGAAATAAATTGTTGACAACTAATAAAAGAACCTTAAACGACAATTAATTTGGATACCTAGATATCTCCTAAACGACAATTAATAGGGAATGAAGGGAGTAATATATTGTCTAGTGCGATTAACCTATTTATGTCGTTTACAGACTATTGCACAATAATAATTTATATCTAGTACACAACTTTGAATAGGATTATCGGATTGTTTTGCCCCGAAAAACACAACCAATTGACCATAGCCTATGTACTATAATTATCATTTCTTGCATGCTTTGTGGTCGAAACACACTCACCATTATTCATTGCACTACACACCTTTATTCATCCAGAGCAATTTCAAAAGCGGAAAAAAAAGGTCAGTTTGTTCTCGGCCTTGAATAAGTTCAGAGCAACATATTAACTCGACATCTAATTTGGAGTGTTTACGAACCGCGTTTAAAATTGAATGTTTATATTTTTATTCATTTTTGTATAAAAAAAAAACAGACGCTCAATTCCGAAAAATAGAAATACTATTTTGTTAGAAAGAGAGCAACTTGTTGATGAATTTCATCGTATATAAATATAATTATTATTTATAATGATGAGATGTTTAACACTGATAGATAGATTAGTATTAAGAAAGAATTGATAATTTGTCGCAATGTATATTTTTGTCAGTATTGTTGTGATTAACTCGAAATGTGGCCAAGCAAGGCTAATGTTTGGTTCATGCGACAATGTTGTCAATTTAAGGGATAAATGTGATTGTCCAGTTTTGTGCCCATCAGAATGAAAAGTTGAAATAGACATATTTAGAGAGAACCCGTCCAAATAGAATGAAAGGAGAAGAAGAACAATCACTTGGACTTCCAATTTATAGGTAGAATGTGTCAATCAGGTACTGTGAGGGTACTACCCCCACCCAAACAATAATGATAATAATATTATTGTGATGGTAAAATTAACAACCTTCTAGCTACTCGAAAAATCATTTTATACAACTCCTTTTTTTTTGTTAAGGTGTATTTATTTCGATGAATTATGTTTTGTGATCATCTGTCACACTTTATTTTATTTATGTACAACAATTAAGTAATTTACTTTTTTTAATAAGACTTCAGTGACTTTTTAAAGAAAGTTATTAATATCGGGGCAAGTGTTAGTTTTTAATCTCTTATTTTGTTAGAATAGAGCGGACAAATCCTGGCTCGTAAAATGTGCAGAATTTGCTCAAAAAATATACCAAGATGAGATTTTCATTTTAATTTTCTTTTATTGAAATCTTGGATAAATTTTAAGTTTATAGCATAATACAAAGTATTAAGTTTCGTCTTTTCAAAATTATCAAAAAATTATATTATTTTTTAATATATATATTTCTGTACGATTAGTTCCAAACCTAAGTTATTGGTTCTGCTTATGGATTTGACTCGAAGCATAGTCTTTTTGTTCTTACTTGATAAAGACGGAACAGTGACCACGGCGGTGGTGGAAGAAGATATCAGTATATCAGATCAGTGGGGTTATCATTAATACCTGATGATGATCAATTATAGAAATTGGCACACGAGAGGGCCCATTTACGATTATGATCCAACCTGACCCGGTCAATCGTGGATGGTTATTCATCATATAAAATAAAATTATCCCAATGTTTGACACACCCGTTTATCTTTTTGGAAAGAAAAAAAAAACAAATCCTTGCATTTAATGGGGTGTTTACTAACTCCTAATCGTGCCATATTCCTAACGATTTATATGATGGATGTTTGTTTAAAATATTCCTATCAAAAGGACCGGGCCCAATATAAGCAGGCGTATATACAAAAAAACAATATACATAGATTTTATCATAAATAACACATGTTATATCACCAAAATTAACATAAATTGTAGAAAATAAGATCAATTTAAGAAAATTAACATCAATTTAAGATAATTTCAAAAATTCACCAAATTACACAAATATATCACAATTTACCAAATTCACAAATGCCCTAAATTCACAAATTCACCAAATTACTCTAAATTCCCAATTATTTATAAACTAATTCCTCCAAACTTAACAACTTCACCAAATTCACCAATTTTCAATTAAACAAATATTCACAATAATTTATATTTAAATTTCCCCAAAAAAAGTAAATTTTTTTTTAAGGTTTATACATTTGAAATTGAGATAGAGGGAAAGAAGGTGGAGATTGAAGGTGGCTGTGATGTAGACCGAATGGTTGCGGAATAATGGCGGAAGCGGCGGCGGCAGAAGGGGGTGGTGGGAGGTTTTTTTTTTCTTGCCTTATGCTTTTTTGTTGGTGAAACGCGAGAAAAAAGAAGGAAAATATTGCTGTTTGATTTAGCGCAAAGTGAGGCGGAAGTCCCGTCCTGCCCCCAGGACGGAAGTGGACAAAAGCATTATTTAAAAAAAAAGACTGCTATGATTGACCCTTTCTGCTAAACTATAACCAGTCCAATGCAATGCCCGAGAGTTGTGAACAAAGCAAGTAAGGGATGCGCTCGTATTTTTTTTTTCCCAAAAAAAAAAAGAAAAAGAAAAATGTCACTTCATTTCAAATCGCCAACCGGCTAATACAATATTGACAAACTTTATATGGTGAAGAGACCCTATTAATGCACATCGTGACATGTCGGGTTTGGTAGTCAATAAGACTGTGGATGGATATCTATTGGATCCAGGAAGACACCCTCCGTGCGATCTCATGTTTGTGGTTGACAGAATAAATATAAATAATGTAGTGTTATGTAATTAAATTTTATCAGTTAATTGTATAAATAAGATAAAAAGATAAAAATAGAAAATATTATAAAATTCTTTCTACAAATCGGAGCCATCAGTACTATTTAGTTTCTAATTTGACAATTTTGCCTTTATTTTAATCAAATTTTGTCCAATTTTGTTAGCCACAAAGCATTTCTCATATAAATATTCATCGTTACAAATATCTATATTTTTATAGGGGTACAAAGGGATAAAATGAAAAAGAAGATTCCCGGTTTCTATTTTTACATTTTAAGTCGGCAAACAAAAACCATATATTTCTTTTTAATTAAATAATAATTTAACAATTGAGTATATGAATTGTAATTCAAGAAAATAAAAGTTTGAAACTCTTCCTAAATGAGTGGTGAAGAGATCAAACGAATTGGGTCAAGGTGGTAGAACCAAAATACTATATTTTTTGTTTGGAAATAAAAGTTCATTTTCCGGTTTATTTTTAAATAGAAGTGGATATTTGTTTATAAACAAGTGCGCGTGTGTGTGTGTTTTTTTTTGTGTGGTAAGAAAGCGCATGTGTTTTTATAACGACGGAGTAGCTTAGATAGGAAGCTCTTATATATCTAAATAAAAATATTTTTATGAATGTTTCCAGTCTAAAAAAAGTTAAGAATTGTTTTTTCATTTTTTTTCTAAGTTCATTAGTGACGTGAAAATATAAAAGTTAAACTGTAATTTGATCATTTGGTAAATATAAGAACACTCGGCAACTTAGAGCCTGTTGATAAGCGGAATATTAATACCAATAAGGTCACTTATTTCATTTTGTTTCTAGATTCATGTTGAAATAATTTTATTTCAAGTGTTTTTGCAGTAAGACGGGGAAATTTAATAGCACAACATGGATTAAATATGGTGTTCATAGAGTTAAAAAAAAATTAAAAACATGAATTTTAAAAAAAGAAAAAGAATTTAAAAAGGAATACTAAAGGTGTACTTAATTGGTTTTGATTTCTCTTTAGATTAAGTTTGGGGGTCAAGAGGTTCATAGCCCAGTGGGGTTATGCCCTGCCCATGACCGTGAGGTCGAGGGTTCGACACCTCTCTCCTACATGAGACAAATAAATATTTCCTTTCTAGAGCGGTCCTCCTCTGGTGAGGCTAAAAAAAAGGAAATTAATTTTGGGAATGAAAATTTCAAACTTTAAATCATATGGAATTGGATTACAATTTGAGACTAAGATTAAAAATCTCAGACCGACACTAGATTTGTTCATTAAGAGACAAAATGTTAATGAATAGTATAATATAATAATAAATAAAAAAAAGAATAACGGCCGTTGTTCCTGCTTTTTTTCCGCTGTGTTGTTGCAAAATGCAGTGTTTTCTTGACTTTGTTCTCCACAAAAAACGAAACAAAGTTACTATACTACTTTCTTTTCGCCTCCTTATGTGCAAAGTCCAAATTTAAAGTGCAATACAAAAGCACAAACATTTTCATCATTTCCATTGACTCTACTACTATGGCTATATGCCAACAACCAATCATCTCTTTTGCACTTTAACTTGTACATCTGTTCATTGTATCTTCCAATTTAAGTATTTCTTATTCTCTTTTTTAGTTACTTTCCCCCAAAATCATGACTCACAAGAAAGGCTCAGTCGATTAAGCAGTGTGTAGTAAAAAGAGTTGAGGTTTTTTAGCCTCCCGAGCATAGGTGATCTGGCAAGTCTGGGGTGATATGATTTTAGCGATTCGAAAACGCATGTTTGAAACCTATCTAAAGTTGGTATTTTGTTGGCTTTTCATTCTAAGCCTCTACCAATTCGTGCATATCTCGCGATTTAAATTTTACTCAGATAAAAAGATTCTGATTCGTGGGTGTGAGTCTGACTCTTGAATCTTACTCTTAAAAAAAAAGTAGAGGTTTCTAACTAAAATTCAGGAGTACAACTTTTGTTTAGTACAAGGAAGAGACAATCGTCTCACGTTCTTACTTAGTCGATCAGTTAGTGTTTTAGTGTTAAAAATTTAGATTTTTTAATTAAAAGTTAGGAGTTCGGCTACCGTTTAGTATAAGAGAGAGACAATTATCGTGCACACTCTTACCAGGTTGGTACAAATGTCCTCAAATTTCTAATTAAATTAGCAGAGTCAATAATAACCGAACGTGGATATACTAAAAAAACAAAGGAAAAACAAGAAAGGGCCCATTGCTTTGGAGGATTGCAATCTATTATGTTTGAAACTTCACTGTTAAACAAAAATAATGGTCAAAGAATTCCACCAAAACAAACATTTCCTTCTTTGTTTCTGTCTCTCTCTCTCCTTTCTTAACCCATTTTCTTTTGGTTTATTGATTCTCAAATTTCCACCATTTTTCTTTCTTTCTGTTCTTGAACTCTGAGAAAAATGGACAAACACCACCCCCAGCAGCAGCTGCCGCTCACCAAGTGTTCCAGGCAACGCTGCAGTGAATGGTTTGTTTATTTCTTGCTCCCAGAAATGTTATTCTTGGTGTTGCATCACTGCCAAGATTAGCCTCATCACTCTGTTTTTACAGAATTTTCTCTGTTCTTCATGCATTTAGTTCTTCTAATTTGTTCCTTTTTATCACTTTTTGCTTGATATTTACATGATCACTGGATATCTTGCAGGGCATTTCGAGATGTTTCCAGTGATATCACAATTGAAGTCTCTGGCACTACATTTTCTTTGCACAAGGTAAGTTTCTTATATTATATACTCTTGATTATGATTAATTTTACTCCCAGATTATCTGCATCATAGTATAATATAAGTAGTTTAGGACATGTGACGAAGCAAAAAACAAGGTAATTTGTTAGTTAAAATATTAATATTACTCTCTTAATTAGGACTTGTATACTACTAGTTCTATTTAAGAGAGTAATATTGATATTTTGATTAAAAAACACCTTATTCTTTTGTTCCTTAATTTTCGCTACATGTTACAAACGACTTATATTATGGAATGGAATGAGTAGTACGGATGTTTGAAACTCGATAATTTTTTGTTGCAGTTTCCTCTGGTCTCGCGGAGTGGGAGAATCCGGAAATTGGTAGCAGAAATCCGAGATTCTGATATATCAAGAATTGAGCTGCTTGGTCTACCAGGGGGCTCTGAATCATTTGAACTTGCTGCCAAATTCTGCTATGGAGTCAATTTTGAGATAACTGCAGCAAATGTTGCTCAACTATGTTGTGTTTCTGATTACCTAGAGATGACCGAGGAATTCTCAAAGAACAATCTTGGATCAAGAGCCGAAGAATACATCGAGATTATTGTCTGCAAGCGACTTGAAATGTGTGTTGAAGTTCTTCAAAAATGTGAAGACTTGCTTCCTCTTGCTGATGAGCTGAGAATTGTAACCAAATGCATTGATGCAATAGCTTCAAAAGCTTGTGTAGAGCAAATTGCTTCGAGTTTCTCGCGTTTGGAGTATAGTAGCTCTGGAAGACTCCATATGAGTCGGCAGACAAAATGTGAAGGAGATTGGTGGATAGAAGACCTTTCTGGTCTTCGAATTGATTTGTATCAGAGAGTGATAACCGCGATGAAATGTAGAGGTGTTAGGCCTGAAAGTATTGGAGCATCACTTGTAAATTATGCTCAGAAGGAGTTAACAAAGAAATCCAGTTTATGGAATCCATCCAATCAGATAAAAGTTGATCTGGTTTCTGGTTCGAATGGCCATGAAAGGCTTGTAGTTGAGACAATTGTTAGCCTTTTACCTGTTGAGAAATTTGCCGTTCCTATAAACTTCCTATTCGGTTTGTTGAGGAGTGCAGTGATGCTTGATTGCGCTGTTGGTTGTAGGCTTGATCTTGAGCGGCGTATAGGATCCCAACTAGATATAGCTACTCTAGACGATATTTTAATTCCCTCCTTGCGCCATTCTGGTGATACATTGTTTGATGTTGATACAGTGCATAGAATCCTGGTAAATTTTGCTCAACAAGATGAGAGTGATGAAGATTTGGATGATGCCTCGGTGTTTGACTCCGATAGTCCTTCTTCCCCTACCCAAACTGCATTATTCAAGGTCTCAAAGATGGTGGACAATTACCTAGCAGAAATTGCACCCGACACAAACCTTAAACTCAACAAATTCTTAGCTATTGCAGAATCTTTACCAGCACATGCGCGTACTAATCATGATGGACTATATCGCGCAATTGATATTTATCTCAAAGTAAGCACTTCTATTCTTATTTAGAATCCTGTACGAGGCCTCCTGTCTTTTCGTTTCCCTAGCAAAGATCAAGAAGCAGTTTAGTTGTTCTTGGTCTATAGGGTGATCAAATTAGCATTTTTTTTATTATTAGATATGATTTCAGGCCCATCAAGGTTTATCAGATCCAGACAGGAGGAAGCTCAGCAAACTGATAGATTTTCAAAAGCTTTCGCAAGAAGCTGGTGCACACGCTGCACAAAATGAACGTCTTCCGCTCCAATCAATTGTCCAAGTGCTTTATTTTGAGCAGTTGAGGCTAAGAAATGCCTTGTTCTGCTCCTATCCAGATGAGGACCATAAGCCAGTTCAACAGTCATGGCGCATTAGCAGTGGTGCTCTAAGTGCTGCAATGTCTCCCCGGGACAACTATGCGTCCCTGAGGCGAGAGAATAGGGAGCTAAAACTTGAGCTGGCGAGGTTGCGGATGAGGTTAAATGATTTGGAGAAAGATCATGTCTGTATGAAGAAAAATATGGAAAGATCCAATTCTCGAAAATTCATGAGTTCCTTTTCGAGGAAGATTGGCAAACTGAGCCTTTTTGGCCATAGTTCTTCAAAAGGATCCAGTTCCCCCTCAAAGCACTCGCAAAGAACCGATTCCAAGCTAACAGAGAGAACATGAAAATCCTACATTTTTAGGTAACTAAATTGTCTGTATCTTATAATTTTTTTTTGTGTTATTTTTCTCCATCTTTCTGCTGCTTGAGTTGATTATTAGCCAAATTATGTCTCTATAGTCTCCCTTTTTAATGTTTTTTCTATTACTTATATTGTTTTATTTCGTCCCGCCTTGTAAATGATCTGTGGGATCCTTTAGTGAAATAGAGGAGATTGTATCAGAATTGTACTTGTTGAGTTCCAATAAACACATGAAGTATCCTCATTTGCTGTTATGCACAGACATAATACTTACCATTGTATTAGTTTATATTGTATCTAGAACTGCAAATTAAAAACAGATAGCCAATTTCATAAGATCACCAAACCACATAAAATTACAAATAGAGAAAAACAAGACCACAGATCCATAAGAAGAGTAATAGCAAAGGTGATGTCTTCAATAACACAAGTCCAAACATCCTAAATTCCACTGATTTCTAACAAATTGAAAAACATTACCAAGATGAATAATCAAATGGGGTTGGGGGAATCCTCTCATTATGGTGATCTTATTATGGATAATAATGTTCTCGATAAGACGACGAATTTCAAGCAGATGATTTGGTATAGAAACGGATGCCAACAGCCACACCAAGAATGACTAAAGGAACCAAGAATTGGAGAAGCTTGACAACAAATTCTGATGTCTTGTCCTGGTTGTAATGTGGCTGCTTTGGAGGAGTGTACTTGGCCTTGGAGGAAATGGTTGCTGAATCAACTTCACCTACTAACATCTCATCCATCATTGCTCTCGCGCTGCTGCTATGACCCACGTCCTCGAAATCGTCAGTTGCATCCTTCCCTGCAAGAGAATTTTGCATTAGGTATGTGTATCAACACATATGTTAAGCGCGAGAATCTAAGGTTAATGTTAAACAAGAAACAACCAGCGGATGTGTATTGAAAGAGACTCTATTAACCATCATCCAAAGTCATCAAAATTGCAATCAACATGACTGAGTACAAACTTACTATGTATACAAAAAGTGGTAGATCAATTTATTACAATGGGTTAATAACGAACTCTGAATAAAAAAATAGTGTACCTGTTGCGGACAACAAAACCTCATCACCACCAGGATGGTCTTCCAAAAACTTTGTCACATCATATACCTGCACAAACACAAGAGAATATTTAACAACTTCGCTCCGAGTAAAGGTTGAAATATCTATTACCGCTGCATGACATCAGCCTAACCAAGTGCTATGCTACCATCTCATTGCTAATGATTAGGTTTTCAAAGGATAGATTCAGATTGGTTCTTGCAAACAGAATCATCAGAATTCAGACAAAAAATGAGCATAGGAGAATCAGCTTCTGGATTTATCTGTTGAGTTGTATTGATATTCCAAATATAACCAACTATAAAGGTAAAAGAACCTGTCTTTTACTAGAATTCTAACATGTAAATGGCAACTATGGTCGCTGCATCATATCTAACATTCCCTCATATTCCATCGCGTATTGTTATCAGTTGTGATCAACACAACTAGAAGAATGTCTAATATCCCTAAATCTCTGCCTAAACAGACAGAAGATGGGATTTCGTTCCACGAGAAAAAATAAGAGTGAGATATACTGATT
This sequence comes from Vinca minor, assembly GCA_026122235.1. NCBI lineage: Eukaryota > Viridiplantae > Streptophyta > Magnoliopsida > Gentianales > Apocynaceae > Vinca > Vinca minor. Next base: position 14,064,519 of record JAOCZM010000015.1, read on the forward strand.
CCACTAGAATATTCATTAGACATAAATGCAGGTCAATGGTTCTAATTTAACATCATCAAAGACCTAATTCTGAATACATACATCCTTCAAATGAAACGTGGCAATACTCAATTCCAGTCTCTGAAGCAGCAAAGATCTTAAAAGTAAACCGCGGGATTTAATGCCCACACAGCAAAAACTTCAACTGCAAATCCATGAGCATATAACCCAGGATCTAATACTTAGAAGTCAAAAAAGTTTCACACTAACAGTAAAGGATCAACCTTTATGTATCTTTTTTATCTAATTCTCATCACTACTTAATAACTCCAGATAAATAACCAGAAGGAAAGTTCCATTTAATCAGCTGGATCTAAAAATTAATAAAGCCAGCCTATCTCCCAAGCACAATGCATCCAAAACACAAGAATAAAACAAGTTTTTTCTCTATTAATCAACAGATAAAGGAAAATTACAAACTAATAAAACCAGAAAAGTAAAAACAACATAAAAAACAAAGAAGAATCTCAAAACTAGTTAAAACCCACAGCACAAATAACGCAATTAGAAACAACAGAATAAAATCAAGATCAGATTTTTTTTTCAATAGATCTACATTCAAATGCATGAATCATCAAAATCCCACATAAAATCTACAAAAATTAAACATGGATTTGAAGTTCTATATACCTTTCCATCAATAATAAGCCAGCAATCCTTGGAATTGTTGTGCTCTGATACCTGAGCTAAGGTGAAAACTTTTGTTTCACTACCCATATCCACTACAACAAAAAAAAAAACCCAAAAGATTTCTTGATGAAAAATTAGATCTTTTTTGCTCCCCAAAAGCTTCCTATGATCAAGAACCCTTTTGGGAATCTGGGTGTAAAGAGAGATCAAGAAAAGGGGGGAGGTGGGGTTGGTGAGTCAATATTAAGAAGGTAGATTCAATGGATACGGGGTTGGTGAGCGAAGAAGAGAATGAGCTGTGGCTTTCAAGTGTCAACCACACTGCTCGCAATCTTCCTATTTTATATTGTTTTTTTTTTCTTTTTAGTTACTCGGTGAGGCTCACGATATCAGATTCTTTTTTTTTTATGAAACTTCACGATATCAGATTCAGTCTATTGAGCCAGAAGATATTTTTATCCCGAATTTGTTTTAGGGTAGTGATTATTCTATTAAAATTTTGGAATTAAATTTGAATCAAAAAGATATAATGTCACATTTAATTCTAACAATCATTTATATTTTTAATGGGAATCGGGTAGTCAAGTGGTAAAGCGCTACTTTCACTAGCGTGGATGAAAGTCTCGTGATCGATTCCCCGTATCTCCCCTATGAAGCAATAAAATTCTCCTCCTTGTGAGGCTAAGTTCCCTCCCCGGTTTGGGGCATGCTACAATCTCCCTATCTAGGGTATTCTCCGCTCTTCCCCTTCAGGAGCAATCGCCTTCGGGCCTAAAAAAAAAATCATTTACATTTTATATTTTTTTATTCAAAATTTTTGATTCAACAATCATTATTGTTTGTGTTATGATATTTTTGTACCACGTGTTGGGGGAAGGTTTTCGTTGGTAGGTCAGGGGGTAAAGTCTCTTAGAGGTACCAAACACAATTGATGGACATCGACCAGTTGCAACATTAGCTTGAATGTATCGACAACTTGGAAGTTATTCAGAGCGGATAATAAATTCATTGGTAAATGTTTAATTTTACTCGAGATAAATTGTCTCTCTTTTGTATTGTCATGAGTTTGCAGCTCATGCATAATTGAGTCTGGTATGAAGAGAATAAAATATTTATGGAGAAAATAAACATGATGTCTAATTTGAACTCTATAATAATTAAATAAAAGTATAATAGTTACTTTTCAATAATTTGTGATTTCAGCTTATTCTGAGAAAGTAATATCATAGGTTTTGTAATGGAATGACCATTTTCACTGCTTCGTGGAATGAGCATGCCCGTGTAAATTTATTCATGTAGAAAGATCATTCCCACTTTAAATTGGTCACCAAACGCTAGGAATGAAAAGAGAAATTAGAAAAGTAATTTTATTCTTTTTCATTTCAGCGTATCAAACATTATTTAATGTCAAATATGAAATTTGACGATTAAGATTTTTTTGAGCAAACACCTATTATTCTCTTGAGAAACTGTATGCATTAAACTGGTACTATTACATCACCACGGCTCCTATGCTGAACAAGAAAATTCAGTATATACGGGCCAAGCTGTCAACCGTTGGATTTTGTACTTTTTTATCGGCTGTATCAAAATAGGGGTATCAAAAAATCTTCTCCCAGTTAAAAGTAAGAAAGAGAAAAAAGAGCTCAAAGTTTGTTCCTAAATAATCCTATTTTGATACAGCCGTTGGATCAAAAAGTATAAAATCCAACGGCTGCCAGCTTGGCCCGTATATATTGAATTTTCTTGTTTAACATAGGAGCCATGGTGCTACATACCTTATAAACATACGTTTCTGTTCAGTTCATCAAGTGTCTTCCTAAATACATTTCAGCAGTTCAATTCGCATTCAACGGTTTAAATATATTTTGCACTTCGGGAACAAAATCATTTTCGCACTGAAGCCGTGAGCTCGCCAATTGGGCATCTACAGCCTAATTCCACCACGTCCCACCAATCGTCTAACTACCTCCACCGCCCAGGCGCCTCCACCACACCCACTCCCCTCAATTATTATCAAACCCTCACCGCCACCAACCAACCAACCCCAGAGAAATTCAATTCAACCATGGCGAATCCACCACCGTCTTCCTCCTCCTCACCACCACTTCTCCTTCCGCCACCAAATCCAACTCATTCCTCTCCCACCAGCCCTTCAGACCCTCCACCTTCTCCCCCCAAACTCAAACCGAAATCCGAAAACGACCTAATAATAACGACGTCGTCTCCGGCGGTCAAGAGAACCCCACCACTACCGTGGACCCACCTGGAAACCATCAGCCTAATCCAAGCTTACCAAGAAAAATGGTACTCTCTCAAGAAAGGTCAGCTGAAGGCCAATCAATGGGATGATGTTTCCGTTTCAGTCGCTTCTCGATGTGGTTATGAGGACCCCACCAAAACCGCTACTCAATGCCGCCATAAAATCGAAAAGCTCCGGAAAAGATACCGGGCGGAGCGGGTTAAGCCTTATCCCAATTCGTGGCAGTATTTCGAGCTCATGGACCGAATGGAACGTGGGCCTTTGCCTATTGCAGCTGCAATCCCCATTGCTGCAGTTAAGCGCCAAAATTCGAATTCTGGTGGTAATTATGAGGGTGATAGTGATAGTGATAGTGATAGTGATGATGATGATGATGGGGATGTTAGTTATGGTGGTCTTGATGTGAAAAAGAATAAATTGAAGAGTATAAACAACATTGTTCGGGGCGATTTAGGTATGAGGAGCAATAGCAATAGGAATTTGAATAGAATGCCTATAAACCGGAATTTTGGAGGTGGTGGGAGTGGGAGTGATAGAATTTTGAGGGCTATGAGGAATCCTATGATTGAGAAGCGAAAAAGTCATTTTGAGAACGATGAAAGTGATGAAGACGAGGGAGAGGATGAAGAGGAAGAGGCAGAAGAAGACGAGGAGGAGGAAAGGAGGGGTGTTGTGGGGAAGGAGCTGGCTGCAGAAATAAGAGGTTTTGCAGAGAGGTTTATGAGAATGGAGAATAAGAAAATTGAGATGATGAGGGAGACGGAGAGGTATCGAATGGAGATGGAGAATAAGAGAATGGAGATGATTCTTGAGTCACAAAGGAAGATTGTGGATACTATAGGAAGAGCTTTTGGGGCTCATAAGAAAGTTAAGATGACTCCAGAAATTTAAAGGTTCTTACTTTGTTTTCAATTATTTTTTTCTTTTGTAATTTTTGGTTTATCTGATTAGGAGGGACTACTTTATGTTGTTATGAGGATCTGGTAACCATGAGTTTGATGTATAGACTGTATCAGAAATAAGAAATTTCAATCACATGTTAGTTGTCTCAGGTATTTACACAATGAAACAGTTTTATGCTTTGCAATTGAGATGTGGTGACTTCATAAGTAAACAAGTCTAGTTGTTGCATGCATTCATTTTCTTTCTTTTCTGGTTATCTTCTGTTTGTACAAATCATTGTTTATAAGTGTTACCTCTCATTAAATTGTGTGTATTTTTGAGTTTGATTGCACCAAGCAGATACTGTGTATCTGGCATGCTCCTACCGTGGTCTCTCTTGTTCATTTTCATTTGCCTCTGTGATTCATTGTCTGGTTGAACGTGAATATTATATCTTTTTGTGCTTCCTTCATTTGAAGTTCTAGTTGTAGTTTTAAATTTCAAAGAATCTTTGGTGCTCTGCCTAAAGAGGGAACGTGGAACTTTTGGTACAAAGGATTAAAGTAAACTTTGTTAGGTTATGTTATCTAGCATTTGTCCCCTTCATGTCACATCCAGTGCGCAGTTGTGTTAAAAAGCTTAATAAACTATTGCACAATACAACTCCTGCCCCCAAATTGAATGTCCACGAGAGTAGGAATTTATTCAGCTAAAGGAACATATAGGGGTCCCAATTCCCGTCCAATCTTCATGCCAAATTCTAATAATATTTCCATTCCCTGGAATCCAAGCCGAAGGGACCTCATCGGGGGTCCTTTGAACATAGGTGAGGAGGATGAAACGATCAGGAACATATATGGTGAGTTTGGATCCTGGAACCTCAACAAACTTTCTTTTGTCCTACCGAAACACATTGTTGACCGAATTAGAGCGGTGCCTAGACCAGATAGACGTGACACCCCAGATAAAAGGATATGGAAGCTTTCATCAGATGGAGTATTCAATGCTAAAAATACTCGCTACTCCATCCATTTAAAAGATGGAGATGTCAGCATTTCAGGGAAGGATTGGGATTGGATTTGGAAGGCAAACTGTAATCAGAGAGTTAAAATGTTCCTTTGTCAATGCATTCATAATCGGTTGGCAACTAGAGAACACCTACACATGAAAAATATCATTCCCGATCCCTTTTGCCCGCAATGTCAGCAACTCCCGGAAACCATCGAACATTTACTCGGGAATTGTGAAAAAGCACAACAATTGTGGCAAAAATGCGGTTTGCACCACCACATCAAAAATAACGGCAATCTCGATTTTGAAAAATGGTTCATGTTGTGTGCGAAATGCGAAGATATATCACCCTTCAATGGCGTACCGTAGGGATGCTTGTTTACCTTTGGATGCTGGATTATATGGATCTATAGGAATCAAAAAATCTTCTCCCCTAACAAACCATGCAATGAGCCATTTCAGGATACGATAACTAAAGCCACTGAATACTTCGCTTTGGGTACGAGTAGCAGAGGAAACAAGGAAACCAAACAGATAGCGGTCTCATGGACAAAACCTCATAATGACTTGTTGAAACTTAATATCGATGGTTCCTCAGTTGATAATCCCGGCAGGGGAGGGTCGGGGGGTCTTATCAAACACGGTTAGGGTGACTGGATCATAGGCTTCTACAGGAATATCGGAATTTGTACAAATAATGAAGCGGAGCTTTGGGCACTCAAGGATAGTCTCAATCTTACTATTAGTACCCATTCCCAGAAGCTTGATATAGAAATGGATGCTAAAGTGGTAATTCAACTTATCGAACATGCGGATGTCTCTACTCACCATTTATCTTCTCTTATTTCCGATTGTAAGGCATTTCTCAGGCGACTACCGGAGTATAGGATCTCACACATCTACAGGGAGGCCAACGCATGTGCTGATGGTCTCCCCAAAGCTGGAGGAATCTCTTCATCTTCTGATCTTGTTATCTTTCGCTCTTTACCCCTTTTTATTAGCCATTTAGTGGCGGGGATACCCCGTGGGGCCCTTTTTGCTATGATTGTTTATGATACCTCTATCCATATCCATCATTTTGTTAGCCTTACAATGGCAGGATATGGACAAGAGGTATTACTAGATAGACCTAATTGTAATAACTTTGTACCTTACCCTACGGGCTAGAAAGTTTTCCTGTTATATATATATATATATATATATATATGCTACTCTTATTCACCCAAAAAAAAAAAAAAAAAATAGTGAATCAGTTACCTACTTGAGTTTCATCTTCATCAAGTTTCTCCTTGGAACATTTTCAGTTTTCTAAAAAGGATACAGGTTTGTTGCTTAATCTTGTTCTTTGTGTTTGTGTGTGGAGATGGGATACTGATTATTCAATTAGATTTTTGTATTGGCTCACATAAAAGACAGTAACTTCGTGTTCGGCTTGGATTATTTAAGATACAATTCCACAAACCAACAACTCAGGCCAAAATGAACCTATTGGTTGGCTAACAAAATTGTCCACTGAAAACTGTTTGTCCCAGATACCGGATTTTATGGTTTGATTCTGCCTGCAAGAATAAGAGTTGCTCATTGGCACTGCCATATGCGAATAGAAATTCTACTGGGTCAGTAAGAGTAACCGTGTTATCTACAACCCGATGAAGATAACCCTGTTACTCGCAGCAAATAGTTATATGCAAGGCTTAATCGCAAGGGGTAACCAACCCAAGTATGTCTTGCGTCAAGGGACAAAAAGCCAAAGTACTTTGCATCAAAATTAAACAGGACCATGACTACAAAGAAATAAAGACGGAGCAAATCAGGCAAGGATCTTTGCAAGCTGATAAGAATATAGAAAAAAGGATCCTCAGGCTCCCAGGGCATTGATACATATGATGACTTCACTAGAAATATTCATGGACGATCTGTATTCACAAAATTTCCCTCAGCCTTTGGCCATAATAATAATACCTACCCCCTAATACAAACGATCAATTATACAATGCCTGATCTATGGGGAAATAACAAATAGGGCTGATCTAATTTCTGAACAGGGGAACTAACTAAAGCCAAGACGAAAAAGAAGGGTAAAAAAAGTGACAAAAGAGGAGATACAAGATCCCTGTACACGTACCTCTATATCTCTATATACTCCCAAAGTTCTAGTGAAACTGTCAATGTACAAACCCCAAAAAATTGCCCTGCCTACAACCCTTCATGTAACCTGAAACTATAATCTCCAGCTCACGTCAACTTGCAAGGCTTTGTGAAACATTGAGATCCTCTGAACAAAAGAACAAGTTGCAATTAGCTCTTTTATGTCATTTGTTGAGCGAGCAAATGAAGATCCAACACTCATGGGGCTATACAAGTAAAGTTCCTAAACAGGAATGCAGTGAGGGAGGATCTCCATTGCATGTTGAATAAATGTTCCAAATTTCTGAAACGGAAACAGAACGTACCTGTGCACTACTGTTCTGAGGGCATGCTGACCCAACCTGGACGGGAACAGGCCAAAACGGAGAATTCCTCTGTGACTGCTTTATTCCAGCCTGGAGTCAGTCGGCCTAACAAACAAATTGCCATTTCCCACAAGCTGAGGCTGTTGCTGAGAATGTGATGGAGGTGGCAACTGTTGTGGTGACACCTGTTACTGCTGCTGCTGGGACGCATGTGCGGGAGGTCGTTGCTGCCTCTGTCCTAACCCGTGGCCTACTTGAGATAAAGGTTCATTACCAGCAGAATTTGTAGGTGGAGTACCAATAGAGCTCAAATTAGTATCTGGATTTGAGGCAACAAAATCGTACAAGGACTCTGAAGCACTCGACTGAGGACATCCAGAAGAAGAGACAACATGTGCTACACTGGTTGCATCATTAGTGGCCTGAGGTATTGTAGCTATACCGCCCATCTGAGATGAGTTGGTTATAGGACTCTGCTCAGCTTGTGATTCCCTTCCCTGAAGCTTAGTCGATGGTTCAGAATTCACATGGTGATTCTGTAACACTCTCTGAGCATTTGGGTGACCTTGATTAACCGACTTCTGATGAGGTTGTAACTGTGGCTGCTGGTGATTGGAAGAAGCCATGCCCGATGGTGCAACAGATTGATGACCAGTGGCCAAAGGAGGACCAGGTGCAACAGGAGGAACGTGACCTTGATTGACATTATCAGACTGATTTGACATCTGCTGGAGATGCTTTGACATAGGGGATGCTTGACCAGAATACATCTTTTGGTGAGGCTGAGATTGATTTGATGTCTGAGGTACTAATGCCTTCCCTGGTTGACCAGATGCCATCGCTGAACCAGCATACAAACTCTGACTTTGTAATAAATGCATTGCTTGGTCCCCCTTCTCCGCAGACTGATTCCCAGTATTTGCAGAGAGCCCATTTAATATGGATGGATCCATTGATACGTTTTGATGCATCATGTTCCCTCTCCCTACTCCCTTCAAAGCCTTAGCCTGCTGTAGCGACTGTGTTTGTTGTCTTTGAGGAGGAGGATGCCTGCTAGCTTGTTGAAATTGCTGTGGCTGTTGCTGACGCTGCCTTTGCTTGCCAACCTGATTAGTTAGACCAGTACTTACAGTCGAAGCACTTCGTGCCAGACCATGAGCCAGTACTTGATGTTTCGGCTGGTGCTGCGGCATTGGGGAGGCTGACGACATAGGAGAAATTGATACAGTTGAAGTAGTAACTTGAGAAGTATTTTGGGGCGGCGGTGATATAGGAAGCTGGGCCTGTGGTTGTACATGTGGCATCAAAGAGTTACATGATGCAAGTTGTTGCTGTTGCTGCTGCAGAACACGCTGCTGAAGCTGTCTTTCTTTTGCTAAGCGAATTGCATATGCTTGATGCTGTGGGTTGGTGGAATGATTGGTTCCTTGAAGATGCGGATGGTGTGGACTGTTAACATGTTGCTGTTGCTGAGACATTCCCTGTGTCTGCTGATGATGGAGCGGGTAAGAAGAAACAGGAGGAGAGGCAATCTGATTTGGGAAAGACGAACTTAATGCACCAAAATGAGGGGCTCTTTGGTTATTTCCCTGTGAAACTTGCATCTGAAGCTCAGGCGAAATCATTTGGCGCTGAGGATCGTGATTCTGGCTAGGCTATAAAATGAGAAAAAGAACCAATTTTACCAAACATAAAAGCTGCAGTCTTCAAAGTGAATTTAACACATTTAGCTGAAAACTAGTTCAGCTCATTTGACTATTTAACATCTACCTACCTTACTGTCACAAGTTATTAAGCCTCCTTGTGTAAGGAAGGTTCTACATTCTTTACTTTTTAAGTGAGGGTAATGGTGAATTCAGATTGGAGAGTGTCTAATCCTACTTCAGAAAAGTGTACATCTTTTGGAATATCAGAACAGAAATGAAGAGCTCATTTTCAGGAGTGCATTACAAGGCATACAAATTCACGTGTAACAACCACCTCAATCAAAAGATGACAAAATATGTGATTTTTCAGTCTGCTTGTTAAACAGTTGAATATTTTCCAGGAAAATTTTAACACATTAATCGAACCAAAATGAGAAATAAGTCAGTTAATAACATCTGCCTTCCCCTAAAATATAAAATAAAATAAAATAACATCTCCCTTCAGCAACCAATTCTCACGTCTTAAAATTTTGAGTTAGTGTCTAGACAATACATAACTAGTAAAAAACAGCCAAATTAGCATCCATCGGCACTAGATTCCACTACCGTTTGCCCCACTACCCATTCTCCTACAAAGAGGGATAGACAGGGCTACACTACTATGTTGTACAATATATACTTTCAGCTAGCCTATCCACCAATTATTCCCTTCACCAGATATGAACCAATACTAAGCAGTAAGTATTACTACCATGTCATCTTTTACCAAAAAATAAAGCAATTGCTAATCAATCTTCCATGAGAATAAGAAGAAAAATAAAATTAGAAACTAAGAATTGGTTCGTGTGTATGTTTCCCATGAGACCATACACGTATAGGACGCTTAAATAAAATAAACATTATACCCCCATATACATAACATAAAACCAGTATATCTGAAGTCCTAGATCAAGAATAGTATATTAGGGAGACGCAACCCAAACATACATAGAAGACTCAGAGAAAAAAGAAAAGGAATACGGTATTTGAACAAAGTAAAGCATTACAAAAAAGTTAATGAGCAATATGTTACCATCCATGAGGGGAGGGAAAAAACAACCCTACTCTAAGAGGGAATGAGTGATATATTGATCTTAATAACAGCATCCGTCCATAAGTGGTTTACACATCACCAAAGTGCAATAATGAGGAAAGGGAGAAATTTCTAGATTACTCACCCGCATCATAGGTAAAGTATCGCGAGGTCTCAAGGAGTTCCCTTGGCCAGAGCCCACCCCAGTGTGCATGTTAACTGGACTTGGCATTGCAACCATACCAGAGGAAATCATGCTTCCAGAATTCAACATAGATGATGATGCAATTCCTTGAAATCCAGGTCGTGTAATTGGCAAGCTTCGGCTAATTCCACCCGTAATACCAATCCCATTGCCACCGGGAAGCATGAGGACACCACGGTCGGTCCCTGGAACTGCCCCAGGTGAATGATTTGATTGGGAGGTATTTCTGCTAGACAACATTTGATTATACTGTTGCATCCTCTGTTGTTCATCAATCGATAACGATGCTGACCTCGGCACAGTATATCTTCCATCCCTATAGTTCAGCAACCAACTATATTGATATATAGGTAAAATGCAAAAAAAAAGTAAAAGATCATCTCAGGCCAGAGCCAGCATTTTACCTAACAGAGACACTGACTGGACCAGATGATGGTAAGTTATTTCCAATAATCTTGCTAGAGGAACCTGGCACGGCTGAATTCGCACCAGAAGCATTAAGCATTGGGGCCATCGCACCCGGACTAGTAATAGGTAATCCACCATTATGTGGGCCTTGAAACCCAAGAGGAAGCAAATCAGGGCTTGATGCAGTTGTATCGCAAAGATCAAGAGGCCTGCAGATTGACAAGAGAATCAGGGGGAAGCAGCAGAAAAAAAATCTTAATAATATTAGTAATGACAGTAGTAGTAACAGTAATCCTTAAAAATAATGGTGGTAGTAGTAGAACTTAAAATCAGTAAGATTCTGAACTAAAGTCATACTCTTAAATTCAATTCACTTACGTTAAACCAGGTCCTCCATTCAGATTATTTGGACAAACTTGGGTAAGAGCCAGCATATGAGAACCATGAGGTTGTTGGAGTTGCTTCGGGTCATGGCATTCATTCTTGCAGTTCAAATAGAAAAAATAAAAGAAAAGAACACAACAAAAAAACAAAAAACATCACAAGTAGCACAAAGATACTAAAAAAAACGCCAAGAAAGTAAAAAGAAAGAATAGAGAAAATATATTTATCATATCATATATTCTTTAGATCCTGGTCAAACTAATTAAAAGGTGTCTGTTTCACAAGTAAACTCATATCAACAGTAGGAATAAACGGCACAAGCATAAAATTTAGTCCAAGGCAAATTATCGCAATATAGTATTCCACTCTTGTAAGAGTATGCTTTCCACGCTTTTTCAGGACATACATCAATCACACTGTAGTCCAGAAAGGTGCTGCTCCAATGTCATTCAGGAAGTAGAAATAGAATAATTCTAATACTTTAAACATATTCTACATAACTAACCTTCCCCCATCCCTCCCTTACAAAAGGGGGGAAAACAAAAGAAAAAACATAAAAGGGCTTTTCTCCATAAACCAAAACTTTATTTCTAATTCAGTTAGAAGGTTTCGTTGTTTAACAAAATGTGTCTATCTAGAAGGCTCAAACCAATGTAGAAGGCTCGAAGATTGACCAACTGCGTGATGTAGCCTAATCCTTCCTAGCAAAGTGATGCAGGAGGAGATTTGAGGGTACCTGCTTTCTCCGAAAATGAAGTTTCTTCCCAATCATGATAATCTTTTCAAAATGAGATTTGAGGGTATCCTCTTCTATTGGTCCCTGCAACTTCTGAAATAATTGTCTGGCACTTCCCTGGTTCACAGACAACCACTGGTCAAGAAGACTACTTGAAACCTACAACGCAAGTAAATTTTTTTCGATATTTATTTCAGAAGTATCAAAACAATAACAGAGAAAGAAAAAGGAGCTTTACCTTTGGAATTCCAGGCAGTGTAGATTCATACATATGAGAAGACCCGGAATCATCAGCACTGTCAGCACCATCCCCACCAGCTCTATCCATCATCAGCTGCTTGTGACGTTCCTTACATTCACTAGAATTGCGAAATATGCACTGCAAATATTGAGCCGGACCGTCAAATTGTAGATAGGCAAAAAGAAACACTGAAAAACAAAATATGAACCAAGACAGAGAAATTCAAAGGATTGAATAATGACAAAGTTAACTTGAATGGGTGATTAAGGAACAAGCAATACAGGAAGCAAACATATCCACCTTAAATTGCGAAGTGCTGTTTATAGCATCAGATACAAGCTCCCAGTTTGGACCCAAATCATGTACAAGGACAACAAGTGCCTAAAATACAAGTTAATAACAACCTTATCATTGAAAAAATAAAACTAGTTAAAATGCAAGTAATTCAGAAAATCAGACATACCTGGTCTTCGAATGTTGTCCATGGACTTCCTGAACCTGTCTGATTAGCAGGCATCTGCAGGCAATTTCAAATGCCCAAATTTACATGAAGATGGAAGTCAATCGGTAGTAGTAAATAAGTGACAGATGCAGCTAGCTGCATAGACAGTCAGGTACCAGTACCTTAAATACTTTGTTTTTTCCGACCCCGGTCACGGCCACCAAAATATCTAACCAACCTATTAGGGTTGCTAATTTGGGACGCCACTGGAGAAGGGGCGGACCCACCAACAGGAGTAGCAGTGTCAAATGAATTATCAAGAGATGGCCTCGCGGTCTTCTGTTTCTTTGCAAGATGCCCAAATAAACCTTCCAAAAAAGGACATAGGGATACAAGGAATAAGAAGAATAAGAAATTTTGACAATGCTGGTATGCAGTAGAACAAGGCTTTACCACTGTTACCATTTGATTCGAGTTGTGGACCTTCTGATCTCTTCTTGGAATGATCTCTCTGAAACTGTCAAATAAATTAAAAACCTCCTCAGAAATGTAAAATGAACACTCAGGAAATAGCATTGGTTTCTCTGAATTGAAAAGTATTTCCAGTTACAATTATCAATTGTATTCTTAGGTATATTAGTTAAACAAGGTCTGAATTTGGACAAAGGGTACTCTGTATACTTCCAATTCCCCTTGTATAAAAGGGTTCTGAGGCCAAAATTCACCAAGTATCATCTCTCAACCTTCTATGATGAATAGTACAAGAGTATAACCAGTACTTTTAGCATGCACTTGATTATTTGCCTAGTGTCTAATCATGTATATCAACAAGCATCTTAATTAAGAACTTCATATTTGAAAGCCAACTATATAGGAAGTTCACTGTGCAAGCCCTGCAAGCAGCCATGAACCTGGATAGTAAGAATGGGTCTCTGTAGTGCATTTACATAACTTCATAGAAGTGATGTTGAATAAGCAGGAGAGAGAGATGGACGTGGCAGAAGATTAAATCATGAAATCACGCCTAAATCATTAATCTGAAAGGTCATGTCTAGCACAGAAGATTTAACAATCAGTTTAACACGCGCAGGTCTCAGAGTTCAATCATAGAAAGTAAAAGATCACCAAGGCCATTATATGCCTGAGCTTCCACTAAAAGAAGATGTACCTGCTCACTGTGAAAATTAGAATCAACCTGCCATCTCTGATCAAATGCAGATCCCTAGAAGAACATAAAAGCCAGTAAGCCACTCAATAGAGGAACACAAAGAATGAAAGAAAATTCAATCACTTCTTAGAAGGAAGGTGTCCTAATCCATCTATCAAAAAATGTTCAAAAGATACCAGAAGTTTTGCTTTCTTCTTCTTTTTAGTTTTTGTTGAAACTTCTGAGGAATCAAATGGCAATGGCTTATCAAATTCCGCCACTGAATCAACTTCCAAATTATTTGGTACATGGGATCCACCATGCAGAGTACTATGATCATCCTGGAACGAATTTGTATCACCGCTTGAAGCATCCGTCTTATGAGGAACCTGAACACAGGCAGACGTCCCAGCATTAAAGGGACTTATTCTCTGCCTATTAGAGGTTCGCACACGTTTTGTGGGAAATGACACATCAAAACTGCTGCCTGGGCGTTTCCCCAAAACAGGTTGCTGACTGCTAACTTTGTTTTCCATGCACTGCATAAATTGAGAATCAGCAACCACTTCGAAAGTCCTTCCACTGTATGCCTTTGTTGGATTCTTCCATCTCTTTTGAGAAAATCTCGATAATTTGCTAGCATCAAATGCTACAGATGTGTCATAGTTGTTTGTTTCTCCTTCATCCTCTTCATATGCATTATCTTGATATTCGAAGTCTGCATTCATGATCAAGCTTTTAAAAGACTGAGTGACTAAAAAGAGCGCGGAAAAATTGTGGCATCATCTGATATACCTGCAACAGTATCATATGCAGATGTTTCCACTTCCTCCAGTATGCTGCTACCAGTTTTCTGAAATACGTTTAACAAATAAGTTCGCTTGCTTCCTTGTAGAACATAAACAAACAAGAGTTTGCTAGAATTGGAATGATCCTTTTTCATTTTTATACTGACCAAATAAAAACACAACTTGAAACATCTTATGTGGCCTCCACCGACCAAAATGGGGGGGGGTGTTAAGTTATTGTGCACCATTGACCAATGAAACAATTCAGAATCCAGAATCCATATACCAACTCATATCCTGATATATGGACTATATTAATATCTTATGACTGTAAAATTTATGTTAAGTTATCGTGCACCATTGACCAATGAAACAATTCAGAATCCAGAATCCATATACCAACTCATATCCTGATATATTGACTATATTAATATCTTATGACTGTAAAATTTATCCATAAATTTGAAAAGATGCTAAAACTGATAGCAATCAATTATAGACAGTGTTCCAAACTGAATACTACAAGATTTGCAATAAAAAAAGAACACGAAGAAGAAAATTTTATAATTGGTCCTATATGTTAAGTTATCGTGCACCATTAACCAATGAAACAATTCAGAATCCAGAATCCATATACCAACTCATATCCGGATATATCGACTATATTAATATCTTATGACTGTAAAAATTTATCCATAATTTTGAAAAGATGCTAAAACTGATAGCAATCAATTATAGACACAGTGTTCCAAACTGAATACTACAAGATTTGCAATAAAAAAAGAACATGAGGAAGAAAATTTTATAATTGGTCCTAAATGTCAACTTACTATTATTGCTTGGAACCTGATCAGAAATGCACAAGGCTATGAAAGCTCTAAACAGGAAAATAGCACAGCAACCTACAGACAAGTTTACCTCATATTTTATAACATGAGATTCAATCGAATGTCTGTAGTTTTCTGTTGCAAATGGTGGAACGGTGTAGAATATATTCTCCTGCCAAGAAAAAAAAACTATGAACTTTCTCCATATAGATCATAAGGTCACATCTATTGAAGAAAACCAAAAAGAGACACAAGTAACAGTAAATAAAAAAAATCACTAAAAAAAGGTAGGAACAATGCTAATATCTGATGCACTTCAAAATGTTAACAACAATGCCCAAAGATAGTTGCCTTTTCACAAAAAATCAAAGTGATGCAAAATTTATCAAATTACCAATATCCACTTTCAACAATGTACCTAAAGACCCATATATGAGTCCATATAGAGGATGCACACTCAATTATTTAAGCGAACCAAAATTTGGGTATTTAAACATTGAAATAAGTAGCAGGCCCTACTTCGATTAAATAATCATCCGATGACATGTCCATAATTCCAAGGTCGGAAACCCGATCCGGCGTCACTGGAGCTTCAGCTTGACCATGCAAGACATCAGAATTGTTATGCTTCAGAAATCTCACTGCATATTCCTGAAGAGCAAGTGACTCTTTTCTAGGATATCGCATGTGGTGTTGTTTCCTCATTCCCTGTTGCAACAGACAATGCACAGACAGTAAAGTAAGCGGCAATCTTAACATACTCCAATTTTCTCCCTCCATTGATGAGAAGGCAAGATGAATTGACATGTACACTAATGATTAGCAATTACGACCCAAACTTGAATCCAGATAAAACTAATAAAACTAATGAAAGAACCTAACTGAAAATTTCAAACAAGATAATCATTGCGAACCATGGATTCCTGACCTTATCTATTGTCCAATGACTTTCTCTCATGAGACCAACCCAGAAAACAAAAACAAAAAGATAAAGAAATTTTAAAGGCGGAGACACAAGATGCGCAAAACTTTCTGAAGTACCTCTACCGAATGCCAAAACTCCATGACAGCTTTTGCCAAGATCCGGGCTACTTTTTTGAGTTCCCAACAATTAATATGTTCATGGAATCTTAACCGAGAGGCAGAAGCAACTCGATGACATTGTTGTGCAGCAGCAGTTATCTTCCACAGGCGCTCCTACATAATTTTTTTTGTGCAAATCGCTCCAAAGTTAAGATTAGATGCACGCAACCCATTGCATGAGGCATAAACAACAAGGTCTAAACAGGTAAAGCTGAAAGATGTCTAAATGAACACGTAAGAGTATAATTTTCATCAAAAATGACAGGAGTTACTGCAAGAAAATTAACTTTCATAAAATATGGTCTTGTAGAAGAACCAGGGAAAAAGCTAAACACATGCATTTGATAAATCAAATTAAAAATATACCTGAGCAAAATCATTTGCCAGCCATGCCATCTCCTCAAGCACATAATCCCATTGAGATTTACGGCGGTAATCCATGGGCAAGGTCGCCACAGACAACTCAGAAATTCTCTTACGCTTTGCCTGTTCAGTTTATTAAGTTAGATCTTTAGATCAGAATAATGAAATCAATGATAATCACTTTTCACAAATAATGAAGAAAGCATTCTTTAGGTCAAACAAGCACAAAAAGAATGAGAGTACAGATAACAAAAAACAACCTCTATAATTCGCGCCTCTTCCAAAATGGAGTCTTCATCAGCCTTGCTTGCCTTCATATTGATATCAGACAATGTTTGTCCCTCAGGAGGCACAGCAGAGACCCCAGGTGGAGGAGCAGCATTAGAAAGTTTCTCTACGGAGGAATCAGTGCAGACCTTTTCGTCCTTAGCATTCAAATTCTCACCCAACATTTTCTCCTCTGTTTCTAATCCATCAGAGCCATCTGCTTCCATTCTTTCAACAGTTTGATCTTTAGCTTCAGTTTCATTTTGGGCTCTCACCCTGTCTTGTAATCCAGATACATCTCCATTCATTTCTTCTTGCGACTTTGATATAAATCCATTCTCTTTGTGGCTTCCTTGACAAGAATTACATTCATCATTAACAAGAGTACAGCTGTTAATTTCTTTAATCGTTTGATCACCTTCTTTGGGTGGTTTAGCCTCGAGAACTGAGGTATGCTCTTTAACAATAGTATTGGAATCTGTATTTATTTGGTTAGTGCACATTTCACTATCATTATTTCCATCTACACTAAGGCTAATTTGGGTGCAAGATGACTCTGAATCTAAAACCTTTGTGCCCAGTTCAGTGGCATTGTTCTGACCACTATTTGGTGCATTCTCATCATCACCCTTATTTGTGTTGAATCCATTCTCTTGACCAGAATTAGCTTTATTTTCTACTTTTGTGATAGGCACACGTGGCTCAATTTCAATGTCTACTGGAACTGAGAAATTTTCCCGACCCTTAAAAGATTCAGTTTCTTCAAAATCCTTGCCCAAGGTAGCTTTAAGAGCATTAGATACTGATTCTGGATTGTGTTCGTCAACCTGCAAGTTTTTCGGAGCATTAGCATCTGACACATGTTCATGAACATCTTTAACTTGGCCATTAGTTGATTCTACAGCCTTTACAACATCCGGCTCCATATCCAGTTGACTACCCGGTGGTGCAGTCTTGCAAACCGTAATGACATCTGAACTTGTGGGTTTTAAATCACCATTTGAAGAAATTTTCTGGATCTTTTGGTTGTTCGCATCGGAAATCAACCCCATTGAATCCCTCATTCCATGGCGAGAAGGTAGAGAAGACCCATGACCACCACGAGCAAGAAGTGCATCAGTTGAGCTCGAACGAGCACCATCACGTGTTGTACGAGACCTGTTCCGGCGTATATATGCTTTTCTTGAGCGGGTAAAACCAGCAGAATCCCCTATTTCTCTTGCAGTTTGACTTTGACCCAATGGAGACGAATGATCCCTTGGTGTGATGTTCTTAGTGGGTTGTGCAGAGCTTCTATCACCTTCAATGGAATCATTTTCACCATCAAATAACATGAGATTATCAGCACTATTGGGCTCACATGCTGAATGAGCTCCAGGTCTACCACTACTTTCAACTGAATCTCCATGAGGTGAAGCAGTAAACGCAAAACTACCTTTGGCATCACTGCAGAACGTGAAAAAAAATAATTAATAATTAAGTCAAAGAGCAACGACAGATGAATTCAACAAAGATAAGTACCTGTTTGGAAAATTTTCGGGATGTTGATCAGTAACTGAAGTGGACTGTACACTAGCTGAAACACCATTCGTGAACTTGAAATCCAAGGGATTGCCACCCTGCAAGTGAAGATTAGCAGCCCCTTAAAATAAACACATGAAAAAACTCATAAACCACAGCAAAGATGAAGTCGACATACTCTTTCAAGAAATTCTAACTCTCTTCTCCTTTCCTCTCGAACATCATACTCCTGCCTGTCATTATCAAGTAGTAAATATGAACACTAAAAGGAACAAAAAATGGGTTTACAGCAATCTACATTACCAGATATATTATTTAAGGTCAACAGATCACAAGAACAGCACAGTGCTGAATTACCTAAGCTCTGCTTGAACCTTCTCAATTGCTGCTCGTCGAGGAGAAGTTTTGGTCCCTACTCCAACTCCGCCTTCAACAACTCTTCCCATGGAATCAACCTCAGCATTGACTACGAGACGAGATGCTAAACTGCATACATGCATTCCAACCTAGGTAGCTACTGGTGCCCCTCTTCCATTAACTCCAGATGAATTTCTAAGACCAAAAGAAATGGATGAATCAGTGTTAATAAAACAAGAAAAGTACTTTCAGATATAAACCTGGGTCTAGACAATCCAACCATACTATTTGAAAGGAAAGAGCAAAGGCAGGAAATCTAGAAAGGAATGACGTCTCATGTAAAGGATATCATACATAACAGTCATCAAAAGTGCAAAAAAAAACATCTTCTCATTTCAAGAACAAATAGGTAATGATGCCAAAGAAGAGAAACTGATGATCTTGTTTGAGATGCATCCAATATCTAATATTGAAAAGATTCACAGAAGAGAGAGGGGAGGAAGATAATACAGAAGTTGTACACTAGTGTTATTTTGAAAAGCCAAATTAGGAAAGCGCAGCCCTCAATAAAGAGGTTTCATGCAGTGAATGAACTGTTCCAAGAACTTATACAGACAACTGAATCACGAGTACCAAGCAACATTGTTTTACCACACCATTCAAGTTGCTTCAGTTATCAGATATCAACCTTCTCTCCCCACCACACCTGAGGATCCCTTTAAAAAATAGCTCTTATTTCTTTGACACCGTACAGCACTTTAATATTGTCAAACTTAGGGAGATACCACAACAGAAATGCCCAAAATTAAACCAAAGAATATGTTGTAAAAATCGCCACTAAGTTGCAAAACAGTCCCACAACGGTTTGATGATTACCAATAAATGTCGACACATTTATGACACAGCGTAACGTTCTCAGGGGAAGACCACGACAAAAAGAAAAGGATAAGCAGTATAATAATCCAAAACTGAACGATGGAAAGTTTATAGAATCTAGTCAAACCATTCCTTCAAAAACAACACAGAGAGAGAGAGAGAGAGAGAGAGAGAGTATACTAAAAGTATAAATAAATCGATAACGTCATAAGCTTACATGGAGAAGCAGATGCGCCGCAACTGGACTCGACATGCAATTTTACTAAATCTTCAGCAGCAAGGAAACCAAAAGTGAAAGAGATTCTAAGTGCAAAAAAAAAAAAAAAATCATTATTAAGTCTATTCTTGCTTCGAAATGTTTTCACGTCAATATTAATTAATTGAGCACGTGACGCATTCTCAATCCACGGACTGCAACCAATCAAGTCAAAGTTCCATCATATGCTAGAAGTGTGTGTGTCACACTTGTACACTACCTCATAAGGTAAAAATTAAAAAAGAACTGTAAAGCATGAGACAACTCAAGGACTCAGTTCCGAGACATTAGTATCAATAGGATCGAATAAAGGTTATTCAAAGTTAAACTAATGGAGATCGAAGCAAACAGAAATGACATTAATTCACATGCAAAGGTTCGTCAAGTTAACACATTAACCCCACGAGCTACTTACACAAGCTTCCTCAATCAACAATGCGGAAAAGTTCAAAACCTCAAAAGCAATACATACCAAAATGCATCAACACGAAACAGAATTTGAAATCCTCATTCATAACCTCGATACAAAAAAAGCCCTAAAAATTCAACGAAGTACAATTCTAGGGTTTCAGAAGCTAGGAATCGAGAAACAATACCTGAATTATCAATAGCCCCACGAAAATTGTCAGCTAGGGCTGAAAATTAGTCGTCCTTTAAACACACACTGTATTCTAGGGTTTTGAAAATCCCTCAAATTAGAGCACCAAAATTATGCCCTAGTAATCAAAGCATTTGCAATCCTTCTACAATATATATATTGATTATAATACAAATAAAATTGCAGAAAGTGATTGAATGATCCTGTTCTTCTATGTATAAATTTGTTGTTGATTTTGTAGAGGGGAGTCCTTCGTGCTCGTTTTTTCGTTTCCCTAACTTTCTCTCTCTAAAATGGTATATAGTTTCTCTCTCTAGGATTGTAAAAAAACTATTCGTGGGCTGGACATGCAGACGACGTAGTATTCAGGAGGGAAGGAAGAAGGGTTTCTGTCTAATTGGGCCCTTTCCTTCCTCCCACGTTTTATATAATGTTTGTGATTTTCTTTTCTTTTCTTTTTTCAATTTCTTTTCTTTGTCTCCCTTTTCCCGGGATGCCTTGGGGTTGCTAAAGTAATTTTCAACCATTCGTGGAGTGGGAAAATATTTCTTTGTTTTTTTTTTGTTGAAAACATTATATATTAAGCAGCAGAAACAGTACTACAAGGATCCAGAGTATTACAAATCAATATAGCAAAAAAAATTATACGGTCATCTCTGTCACTAATTAGCTTATAAAAAAGGGAACATAATGAAAAATAATTAACTAAGATGTATGTGTAGCTCCTCCAGCTTTGGCAAGGCTACTTTCGCACATGCGTTGACTTCTCTGTAAACGTGAGATATGCTACTCTCTGTTATCCTCCTCAAGAACTCCATGCAATCATAAATAAGAGTTTATAATGGGTGAATGTTGAAATTAGCATGAAGTAACATATCAATAACCACTTTCGCATCGACTTCAACTACCAGTTTCTGGATATTAAGATTATTGGCAATATTTAAACCCTCCTTAAGAGCCCGTAATTCTGTAACTGTATTCGAACAAAAAGCTACGTTTTTATAAAAACCCATTATCCAATTGCCGGGAAAAGATTTTGAGAATTATAATATGTTGTCTCGTTCCAATGAGTGATTATGAAGTGATCGAAGTTGGGATCTCTCAATCACTAATGTTGATAGTTTAAATTCTGCTGAATGCAGAATAATGACAATAATTAAAAGTTTAAATCCAATAAAATGTAGAGAAAATGACAATATATCAAATATTTATAGTAATTTAGCACAAAAAAAAAATTATAGTAATTTTTATTGAGTAAACCGTATCATTAACATTTTAATTGAAGTATTCGGACAGACTGAAAATATTCGGTAAAAAATAGTATGTTGTTTTGTCTTTTTCCCTAAATTGTCAATTTGTTTAAGTTTTTCACTCAAAAACCTGCTTTAAGGATATATATATATATATATATATATATATATAAAATTAATGATCCAAGAAAACTTTAAAATAGCCCATGCATGTGCCTCAACAAGATTTAAAACTCTAATTTTTTTTCATTTTTATGCTGAATACTTTCCTAACTCCCGGATGTTAATGTATTTTTAGTTTTCTTACGTAGATATACAATCGGTTCAAGTATGAGTTGACGATCATAACATATATGATAGAAGTTATACATAGTAGAAAAATAAGTAATTTATATTGTACCTTAATGTATATATATATTGTTAAGTTCATTGTAATTCTGATTATCTTGATAGAAATTTGATATATATTTTTCCGCCTCATCAAATCATTTTTTTAACAAGGTATCTCGATGTATTTCTACAGAATCACTAGTCTCTTTATTAGTTCATATTTGTGGTGTACAATTTTCTGTAATGTAGGCAGCGACGTCGATATTCCTCCGATTCATTATAAAGGATATTCAGTCCAGACATTTTATCAGTCATTCATTTAATGATAAATAACTATAAGCGTCGGAGATAAATAATTTAAATAACGAAAAATCCATTATTTAAAAATTGTATCAAGAATGACTGGAAAAGTGAAAACAATACTAGATATAAATTGATTATTCTGAACAAATACAAAATAGTGTGAGTGGTTGAATACAAAAATAGAAATACACACGAGTACATGACGATTATTTGCCAATTAAAACATATAAAAGAAAATTGATTTTGACAAAATCGTTCACGTTTAAAACGACAATTATTTTGAAAAAAGATGAATCCAACCTAATCAGGCCAACAATCATGTAACTTGCCCAATCCTGATAATCTTTTCAAAATGATATCCTCTTCCATTGGTCTCTGCAACTTCTGAAATATTTGTCTGGCATCTCCCTGGTTCAAAGATAACCACTGATCAAGAAGACTACAAGCAACTTACAATGCAAGTAAATTTTCTTCCATATTTATTTTAGAAGTATCAAAACAATAACAAGCGAAACAAAAAAGAGTTCTACTTTTGGAATGGGACATTTACAGCCTTGAGAAGGCCTTCTATCCATTATCAGCTGGAAACGCGTGTTACATTTCTTAGAATTGCGGAATACACGCTGCAATATTGAGCCAAAAAGTAAAATTTTAACTAGGGGGAAAATAAACAATGAATATGAGCCAAGACAGAAAAATTCAAAAGATTGAATATCAAACACATATATAGAAACTTGGGGTGAGGAAAGAACAAGCAAACCAGGAAGTAAGCATATCCACCTTAAATTGCAAAGTGCTGTTTATAGCATCAAATACGAGCTCCCAGTTTGAACCAAAATCATATACAAGGACAGAAAGTTTCTAAACACAAGTTAATTCCAACAATATTATCATTTCGAATAATAAAACTTGCTGAAATGTAAGTAATTCAGCAAAATCAAATGCAAGTATATAATAACTTTCATTTTGACTTGGTGTTTTCATGAAGTCTACTACAATGATGCAAGTAACCTCTGGATCTCTTTGGCATGGCTGGACATTCCACTAATTGAGTAAGCTTTTATCATGGTCCTATACGTGATTTTGTCTGGCTTGCACCCCTTCCTACCCATCATCTCCAGCACCTCTTTCATTTCCGCGAAGCATCCCATCATCCCGTATGCATCCACTAGGCAATTGAAGAAGACGGTATCAAGGGTCACGTCTGAATTCTCGATAAATCTCAATACACCTCCTATCTTTTCAGCTTTTCCGGCTTCTCCATATGCTCTTACAAGAGAGCAAAGGGTAACACAATCTGGTCTTATGCGCTCTGATTGCATCAGTCTGAATAGATATTCCATCTGCTTCAGGTCTCCAGCCCTTCCAAATGCATCGATGACAATGTTATAAGTCACAAGCGCCCATCTGAAGTGATATCGCTGCATATATTCCATAACAGCACTCATTTTCTCGTACTTCTGAGTTTTCCCATATGTATCTAAGAGTATGTTGAAGGTCTGGATATTGGGTTCGATCCCAGCACTTTGAAACTTCTCATAACTTTTCTCCATCATCTCAATCTGCCCACTGCCACCAAATGCTCTAAGAGTTGAGTTTAGGGTCCACGCATCAGGTCTGCACTCTCGCTGCCGAAGCATTTCTACCAGTGTCGCCTCCATTTCAGCGAACCTTCAAAGAAGTACACCATTACCACAAGTTCATTATAAGCAGAATATATAATCTGACAATCTGGTTGCCGAGAAAATGGGGTTCGTTAACAAAACCTTTATCAGGTAAAAGGTTAGCAGATAGAGTCATTACTGAGGAGCAGAAGCTGGTGGTAACAGACACATGATGATGGCAAACACAACTCATTCTTCACATTTTCCTAGACGCTGAAACAGAAGAGCCCACCAGAAAGATGAGTCAGTAGTATACTTTTTCACAGTCACTCTCTGTGGTTCTTTGTTTTTGTAGCAATTGATATTTTGAGTTTCATTCATACAACTCTCTCTTGCAGATAAGAACGAATCGGATTGACTTGACTGATATGATAGAAGGAATGGTAGTTTGTATTATGCTTTAGTTAGAACCTTGTCTCCCTTTGTCCTCTAATCACCACAATGAGGCTGGTCCCTCTTTTAGTAGACTCAGTTATGTGTTGTGGAAGGTTAGTATTTTCTTGTTGTTCTTCTTCTTCTAGGTTCGGTCTGTTATCCCCTCTCAATCTTTAAAGAAGAGATCGAAGATCCCAAGTTCTTCTACTTCATTCAGAAAGTCTTTTCCGCGCATTTTCCAGACAACCAGATTGAGAGCAACTATCATATAAAAAAGGGATGAGAAATAATCACCTCTTTGATTTCCCATAGGCATCAATAAGGGTATTATATGTCACTGTGTTGGGCTTGATCCCTTGGGATGCCATGTCAGTAAGTAGCACTTCAACTTTATCAAAGTCATGGACCTGCAAGCACGATTTTAGGAGGATTGTGTATGTGAAAACATCAGGCTTACAATCAGTAGTGTTTTTCATATGTTCAAGGAGGGAAAAGGCCTTATCGAAAAGGCCAGTCCGACTGTATGCTGATAACAAAGCAGTGTAAGCTTCATTACTTAGGATGCAGCCTTCTTCAGACATCATCTGAAATAAGGTCCAAGCTTTCTCAGGTTGCTTACATTTTCCAAGCATGACAATTAGTTTAATATATATACCAGAGTTTGGTCTGTACCAAAGCTGTTCGCGAAGGAGTTCAAATACCTGGAAGCAAATCATTTTACCAAAGTCAATACACATTCAACTATTCAAATCCTTTTGGAAAAATTCAATCATATAACCATCCTTGTGGACTTACCTCACTTCCCCTCACATGAATTGTGAGGGCCATACGGGCATATGTGTACTCCACTCAATTCAATTCATATGAGAGGGCGGTGGAATAAGTCTCACAAGAACGGTCATAGGATTAAGTGACCCGCCCTCCTATCACTGCTTATTTCTTTTGTTAAGAAAAAACCAAACAAATACTCCATCTACTTACTTCATCGCTCAAATTGGAATAAAACATGAAAATAGAGCAGAATTAACCAGCGCTAGAAATTTAGTATGCATTTATTGAATTTTTTTTTTGACGCCCGTTGGGCGATGCCGCATGAGTGGGAGATAGAACTGCCTAACAAGAGGAGGAGAGAGTAACCTAGAAAGGGAGTCAAATTAAAGCATGCCAAATGCGCGGGGAGGGTATCGAACCCAAGACCGGTCGTGGGCAGGCCCTTGCCCCATGGGCTAAGGAACCTTTGATCATTTATTGAAATTCAAAATAGTTTAAAAATAAAAGGAACAGCTACCTTAAGAGCGGACTCCCAACGCAGGGCAGTAATGCGTTCATGAAGAGCTTCAAGAAGAGTCCTAGGCAAGAGTTTCTTAGAATTTCCTTTCTTCTTTTCAATAACAGCTTTGGTTGCCTCCCTTCTCAGTATAATCGAAATTGCCTTTTGGGAAGCTATTTTACTGTTGGTTTCTTCTTTCCTCTCTCTTGATTCTCTCTCCTTAAGCTTGTTCAGCTCAAGTCCACATCTTCTTCCCTTCTCCGGCAACTTTACTGGCGGCTGCGCTGCGACTGAATGTTTCGTATTCAGCCGTCTGTTGTACGTCGGTGGGACTGGGTTGGTGGGTCCACAGAGCGACGCCATCACTTAACCAGAGAGCTCTAATTTTTTTTCCAGGTAGAAGAAATGAATGGGATGTGGCTGGCCGAGATTGATATTGGACCCTTTCTTATTATGTTGTCGTCTTCTTAGTATTGGACCGTGTGGTAATTGGGCTTCTAAAGAATAAATAGCGATTTGAGAAGTCTTTTTAACCCTGTTGTTTGGGCTCCTTATTGCTGTGGCTATTTGTATTTTTATCCACATCCTAATCATTAGGTGATTTAATTGGGCCGTTTTGTTATTATCTCCTTCGGTTGGGCCGTGTGATAATTGGGCTTATAAAAAATAGCAATGAGTCTTTTCCGTTTCTATTCCAACAAACAATCACTTCTTAAATGAAAATAAAGTAATAAGTTCGAATCTCGTTATCTATAAAGACATCACTTTAATCAGCACATTACTCTTTAATGAGCCAACTCTGTTTAAACGAGATTAGTTTGAATATGTACTCGACATTTGGTGACCAGACAACAAAAACAGTCACTCCCAATTGAACAACCTTTTTACTTGCGATTAATATTTTTGATACACGTCTCTAACGACTTATATTATATTATTATATTATGAAACGTATGGAGCAGTGAAATTACAAAATCTAAAATTGGAAGTGAAGGATGTAAAAAGATTCAACAAATAATGCCATATTAAAAAGGGAGGAAAATTGATTGTGTTCACAAAAATTACAAGTTCCATAAGAGTCTCCTGACCATTTTCAGACCCCCACCACAGCCACCAGCCAAATCTCTCTTTTCCACATACCCAAAAAGGTAACAAAATTATGTATCTGTGTATATTTTTATTTTTGTACATAATCAATTACAATTCGCCATGTATATATAATTATAAAAAAATTCTACACAATAAATTCTGATTAATTGAGTATAGAAATAGAGACATATATTGGACACACGATTTTCATAATAATAAAAAAAACCACAAGAAGAGGAACACGAAAAAAGAACAAAAAGTAAAAGAAACAGAACAGTAGAGAGAGAGAGAGAGAGGCTTACAACAACGTTCTCCTTGTTGGTAAAAAATTATTTGCTCCCATTTTGTATCTATTTTTCTTATTCTACAAATAGATGTTAAAATTTTTCATACGAAATCCTTTAATTTTTTAAAATTATAATTTTTTATTTAAAAATTAACACATTCCAATTTGTTATTTATGAATGAGACACCGAACCGAATATAAGATTTCTAGCACCCTCCACCAGGAATGGCAATGGGGCAGATCGGGGCGGGTATCTCAAATACCAGCCCCGCCCCGCCCTCTTGATCTGTTGCCCCGCCCCGCGCCCCGCCACAGATCAAAAAAATGCGCCCCATGCCCCGCCCCGCCCAACCTTTTTTTTTTTAAATCATTAATTTTTTTGTTTAGTTTTCATTATCAATCCGTTTGTCCAGTTTGTATTCAATTGTCAGTTCCATATTATTGCATCCAATTGTCCAATTTGTATTCAATAGACATTTTCATTATCAATCCATTTTTCTTTTTCTTTTTCTTATCTTTTTCCAATCTTTTTCTTCCATTTGTTAAAGAAAACAGCAAATTAGTACTCAAAATGAATAAAAATCGGATCTCTGTCTTCCATTTGGTCAAGAAAACAACAAAGTGGTACTAAAACTAAACAAAAATCAAATCTTTTTCTTCCATTTGTTAAAGAAAACAGCAAATTAGTACTCAAAACAACAAGTAGCACCAAAAATAAACAAAAAATCAAAACTTTGTCTTCCATTTTGCCAAAAAACAGCAAAGTAGTACTAAAACTCAAAAAAAAATTGAATCTTTGTCTTCCATTTGTCAAGAAAATACCCAAGTAGTACTAAAACTAAACAAAAATCAAATATTTTTCTTCCATTTGGTTCAAAAAACAGCAAGTAACACCAAAAATAAACAAAAAATCAAAACTTTGTCTTCCATTTTGCCAAAAAAATACCAAAGTAGTACTAAAACTAAGCAAAAATCAAATCTTTTTTCTTCCATTTGGTTCAAAAAACAGCAAGTAGCACCAAAAATAAACAAAAAATCAAAACTTTATCTTCCATTTTGCCAAAAAAATACCAAAGTAGTACTAAAACTAACCAAAAATCAAATCGTTTTCTTCCATTTGGTTCAAAAAACGGCAAGTAGCACTAAAAATAAACAAAAAATCAAAACTTTGTCTTACATTTTGTAAAAAAACAGCAAGTAGTACTAAAACTAAAAAAAAAATTGAATCTTTGTCTTCCATTTGTCAAGAAAATACCTAAGTAGTAATAAAACTAAACAAAAATCAAATCTTTTTCTTCCATTTGGTTAAAAAAAACAGCAAGTAATACTAAAAATAAATAAAAAATCGAAACTTTATTTTTTCCATTTGGTCAAAAAACAGCAAAATGGTACTAAAACTAAACAAAAATCAAATATTTTTCTTCCATTTCAAAGTAGTGCTAACAATAGAGTGAGAAAAATCTTGAAATATTAAATCTTGAATCTTGAAGAGAGGAGAAGAAGAGAGTGAAAAAAAATCTTGAAGAAGAGAGGGAATAATAGGGAAGAGAGTGAGAGAAAGAGGGAGGACTTTAAAGAGCATTTATTAGGTTTAGGGTAATAACCTGCGGCGGGGGGCTGGGCTGGGCGCTGGGCCTGGGGCGGGGCAGGGCGAAAAAAAATACCATGCCCCGATCTGCCCCGTTCGCGGGGCGGGGCGATCTGCCCCATTCTCTCTACGGGGCGGGGCGGGGCTGCCCCAAAAGACGTCGGGGCAGGGCGGATCGACGGATCACGGGTCAAATTGCCATCCCTACCCTCCACCTCCCCATCTTCTTCCATTACCACAGAAAAGGATACTATTTGAGCTCTTTAGCCATACTTTTCTTTTTTCATAATTCTCCTCCTCATCATCAGTTCATTCAATAGCAAACACTTTAATTTTTTTTTCTGCAAAGAAGATACTGATTGATTCATCAAAAGTTGTAGCCAAATTATCATCAATATCTGTACTGGTTTTGCCTTTTTATTTTCATGGGTCACTCCTTAAAGGTATCCAATGCTTTTTACTCTACCAATTTCCACCTCATTTATACTCTATTTTCTTCTTCTTATTCTTCTTCAATTCTGGTCTAGATCAATCTTCAATTCGTTAACGTGAATTTATTACTTCACTAATCCCGATAAAATATCACGTTCTTCAAAAGTTTGTCCTCCATTACCGACAATTTTTCTTTTTCATTTTTGTTTGATCTTTTTTTATTGTAATGACAAACGGCGGCAGTTTTAGAAGACGAATGGATTCCGACGACGAAGTCGATTCTCCGAACCTTCGAGATTTTCTCAGAATGAAACAAGATGATAATAACAATTATAATGGCGGGGGACAAACATTGGGCCGCGCTTTAAGCGGCGAAAAAAGAGGAGGTGCCGGACCACCTGAGCGGGTCCCATCGATCCGGACTCTACTTGATGTCATCAGAGATGAGCCGCCGCCGGGAGGTAATAATGTTAAAGATGGAAAGAAGAGCTGGAAGTATATTAAAGACAAGCTCCGTCTCCGCCGCCAAGGTTCAGGTTCTTCCTGGTGTCATATCCCTCAGAAAAGAAGAGGAAGTTTGAATAAATTAAGGAGGGAAAATCAATTGGTTTAGGTTGGGAGTAGATTGGGATTAGGGCAAAGTCATTTTAATTGCTCAAATGCCCAAAACGACGTTTTTCTATTTAATGGTTCCAGCTAAGTCGAAACGATGTCGTCCAATTCAAAGCACACTCTAAACCTTAAAACGGCAGCGTTTAGTTAATGCCATAATTTGAGCTATGCGGCTGCACTCACAGCAAGAAATGGTTGCTGTTTCTCACACTTACTGCGCAGAAGAAGGAAGAGGGAGCCCCTTGGGATTTACACTGTTGATTCTCTGTTCCTGTCAGAAGAAACTGAGATGGATGGACAAGATCTTCACTGGAAGTGCAAAAAAACTAGTATAAAAGGAAAGTTCTCTCAAAGAGGAAAGGCATCCAGAAATTATATCAAAACAGTGGCAGTGCCATACCTTCCCCCTTGTAAGCTTAGGCTTTTCTTCTATCTCCCTCTCAGATTCTCTCTATCTCCCTCTTCCTTCTCTCTGTTATTTCTGTTACTGTTACTGTTACTGATTGAGCTTCTTGCCGTCCAGGAGCGTGGTGTGCCGACAACTTTGGATGTGCTAAAGAGTTTGCTTCCCATTACTCTTTTAAGTTATTTATAAGTTTTGTTGATTACTTAGTATTTGGAGAACTTGATTCTATATGTTATTCATTATTCTGGGACAGTAAATTAGAGGATGATAATGGTTATGTATTGAGACTTAATTCAGTGGATTGATCAATATATATATGTCTATTTACTGTTCTTGTTTTCTCTTGTTGAATTGAATGAGACATCGGTCTCTTAACTGCTGTCTTGTCTAGATTGAGTCTGTGTTCCGGGTGTCAATCCTTTGGGACATGACACCTGGACTTCCTCCGTTCCTGTTCCGGCCTCAGATGTCCCCATAAATACGAACAGAAATAGCCGGGTGATGTCTCGTGGAGATTCAACCCGGATGGATATGCCCGTTTCAGACGGGTCGGGTCTTCCAAGGACTAGATCGACGGCGTTTCAGAGAAATGCTAGTCGGGCTATTGATAGAGGGAGTCTGGGATACGATAGAGATGCGGACGAAGAGGCGGAAGGAGCAGCGGGAGGAGACAGTACGGAGGAAGAAGCTGAAGCTGCTGGAGAAGCTGAAGACGATGGAGGAGGTGGAAGCGAGGAGCCGGCGGTGATGATGTCATTGATGGCGTTGTTAGCGGAGACGGATATACAAATGGGAATTGATGGTTTAGCGGCGGCGGCGGTGTTGACGCTGGCGGATGAAGATGAGGAGGAAGAAGAGGAAGGCGGAGGAGGTGAGTACAGAGCTTGCTGTGTATGCATGGTTAGGCATAAAGGGGCGGCGTTTATACCGTGTGGACATACATTTTGCAGGCTGTGTTCAAGGGAGCTTTGGGTTCAAAGAGGGAATTGCCCTCTCTGCAATAATTTCATCTTGGAAATTCTTGACATTTTCTGATTCAATTCAATTCAATTCTTCTTCTTCTCCAGACCAACCCACCCACCACTGCCCTGAATCTCCATACCAGACCAGAGTCTGGTTTCACCTATATAGGGATTTTTTTATCACAATTTTTGTTTTTGTTTTTTACAAAATGTGGTTTGGTTGGGTAATTAAAATGGTAAGGTAAAAAAATAAATAAATTGTATCATCATTTTAATTGTGAGATTTGATTTTTTTTTCCAAGTTAGTTGATGTACCATGATTTAATGAAACTATGTGTTTTAAATTTATGCGCATTAGAACAGAGTTTTTGTTTCTGTTAACGTGGATAAATCTGAATCACACTATCTACTAAACCATAATACATACGACAAGGAAAATCATTTGTTGGGTCTGAATTGTGAGATGTGATGGTAGGTGCCTTGTACATTGTTGTAGTTCATGGGCAACAATTTTTTAGTTCATTGAATAGATTGATTTTTTTTTATGAATAAATGATTATTCATTAATAACAAAATGGTCGGGACCATTATAATCTGAATAGTTTTCAAACTTTTTATCTAATACAATAAAATAGAGAGTTGAGAAAGGAAGAAAATCAAACAAGACAGAAAATAAAAGTTACACAAGGTAACAGATAATAACCACACCCCAAATATCTAGGTGGGAAACAACTAAAACTATTACTAATAATAATCTAACAAACAAACAAAATATAGTCTTCTCCGCAACATCTTCATCGCCATTCTTGAACCACATAGGCAAGCACTTGGTTTCAACCTTTTTCATAGACGACGATTCAGAAGAATATGGATGTATCAACGATTTAAAAAATCGCATAACAAAATGTGGAAACTCAAGGGCCCAGATCTAATATGGGTAACCATATCATTCCACCAAGGCAAGGAGCAACAAGCCGATCTAAGAAGATTGACAAAAAAATCTTGATGAAAAACGTACAAGAGAAATTTCATCGATGTTTGTGGTCAAACGGAAGAGTGAGGACACAAAAAGAGAGTAAAAAATAGTTATATCCGACCGGTGATCGGAGCTCTTGGCCGGATCTAGCCATTAAAGAATGGAAGAGGGAGAAAAAAATCAAAGAGAGAATTTTCATTTACACCAAAAAAGTTTTAAAATTGTTGGGATTGAATAGATTGATGATTATTTCATGTGTGAGATCCAAATGTAATAAGCTCTTTAAGAATGCTATTCTAATGAGAGAGAAAACTTATAGTAGTACAAGGTATGAGTGTCGAGCTAAATTATTATACTAGCTGCACTATTTTTTCTTTATAGTTTAATCATATGTTCTTCAAGAATGAAAAAAGTTCATTATGTTGGATTTCTTTAATACAATTGATGAAGAATATATGAAGATGCTTTTGTTGAATGGGTTCGTGCCAACTCCGGCCAAATTACTACTCTACTTTTTTTTGAAAGGTTAATTATTATTCTTCTTTTTTATACATAGTATAGTACTAAACATATCCCTTTAAATTTCGCGTAAAAATCGTCTGTATTTTTATATATTATTCAACTACTCAGAATTTATCAAATTTGAATATTTATACCAATTATATATACACATGTCGAATTGTGAATAGTTATATATAAAAATGATAAATACAAAGGTACAACCGCTTAAATTTCCCACCAAGAAAGACAAGACAAGACGAATAAACAGACAAAAAAATGTACATTTAATTATTATTTGTTTTTTTTTGTGTGGAAGATGTCAAAGCATTTTTTTTTTTGCTAAATAAGATGTCAAAGCATTGGTTAACTTCAAAGAGTTGGTTTGGTGTTGTGAGTAGTGAATTGAATAGTGCAAAATATGCGACCATAACGTAATTATGGTGGGACTTCGCCACACCAATAAAAACGATTTAGAAATGGACATGTCACAGCCCACTCACATTAGCTGTCCCCACTAACACAAGTTGAGTCAGTTAGTAAGTATTTGGGACGTCTATACAAATGTCAAGTATTCAATTCTCGCTACCGACGTGAAGGCTGTGATGGTGGGTGATCTGTAAGTACCCTTGTAAGCGACATATGCTCCCTAGGGCCTACCTTGACCCGTGGTGGTGATCGGAGTCGAACACACCCAAACTTTTCCTTACCAAAAAAAAGCATTAGCTGTCCCCGTAATCAAGTCGGTTGTTGTTAACTGAAAGCAGGCCCAATCCCATGCATAGGATTACAGGGATCATCCAGGATGGGCTTGGCCCTGTCTTGTTTAGACTGGCATTTGAGTTGCAGGTGTTAACGGGTTCGGGTCGGCTTGAATTTGATTCACATAATTCGAAAAAATTTGAGCGTTAGCTTAAATTAGCTGAGCGTGAATCAATATTCAAACTCCAAATTTTATGTGAAATGTGTGTGAACTTGACCCACCTCAGTCCGGTTAAAGCTCACACCATAATAAGATTAATATATTATTTATTGTATGTATGTATATAATACTAAATTTTTAATTAAAAAATATATAAAAACTGACTGAAAAACTCATTGATTTTTTTTTCTCAAACCCTATATTTGTTATCTTTTTATTAGTTTATCTTAATACATAACTTATTGTATTATGTATATTTGTATTCTTGTTAGGATTTGATCTCATGGCTCATATATTCTACTATTCTTACTACAGGTTTTTTTTATTAATATAAATTTAGCTCATAAGGCTCATGAGCTTAGCTCGAGCTCACATTAAAATGTGAGTTGAGCGTGAGCTAAAAGTTTGTGAGTTTTTCCAGGCTGAGCGTGACCTGAGCTTTCCAATTTTTATGCGAGTTGAGCGTGAGCTCTCGATTGACACCCCTACACATTACCATATAAATAGTACTCACTTTATTTCATAATATAGTTCGTTTAGAACATTTTATAGAGAGCAAAAAATTATTTAAGCTAGACATATCAGAAAATGTTGGCCTCGGCCCGACCCAACCCGATCATTAACCTGATATTTGTATGTTGGGTTTATGATCGGATCGGGTCAGGCTAGAGGGAATTGATTAGAATCAGATGGTTTGCTAATTTTACCTATGGATTAGAATAGACTGTTAGGTTGATGATTGGTTCATGTTTAAATTGGATATGCCACATTATGACACCTATAGCATGCGGAATTTTGTGGCAGAAATTGCAATAAAAAAAATTATTTTGGCAAAAATAGCATGTGAAACTACTTTTGTAGCAAAATAACTATTTCCTCTTTTATAGAAACTAAAAATAATGTATTTTTTATAGACCGTTTATGACATTTTATAGAAATTAAGGAAACTAAAAGTAATGTACTTTTTAAGTCAAAGTATCAATATTAACATTTTATATCTTATTAGGCATGAGATAAATTAAGTCAATTAAATAAACAATTGAAGATAAAAAATGAGAGAATGAAAAATTATCTAAAACGGCTTAGATAATGAAAATCTAAAAACTACTTGGAACGACTTACATAATAGAATGAAAGAGTAAATTGTATTGTTCAAACCTTATATTCTTTTTATTTTTTAATAAATTTCTTTTTAGCCTCCCTACTTGTTCTCTAAATATATGTTATTTTTTAACTTTTAATAGTATTTTTTTTTAATATATACTTATATACCTAGACAAACCTCCATTAAGAATCGATGAGAGTAGTACACAGTATAATCAACATACAATAATATAATATGATATAATCATATAATCAATATACTATGGTAATTTTTGAATATATAATATACTAAAGTAAACACAAAAAATTTCCCCATATTGTTTAACACTCAACAGTATAACATCATATACCTATCTGTCCAACCAAAAACTGATCATCCTTGAGATGGTCCCTTCACTATTGGTCCATAATCTGAATCATGATTTACCAAAGTAAACACAAGATTTTACTTCCATATGTTCAATAGTATAATAATAATAATATACCTATCTATCCAACCAAAAATTGATCAGCCTTGCAAAGGCCCCTTCATTGTTAGTCCATAATATGGATCATGATTTACCAAAAAAAATCCAAGAATCTAACCCTTGGTTCTCATGATTGTTATACTACCTTTTCCTCCATCAGTGCTGAGTGTTGTTCTACCAACAACTGGCTTCCCAGAAAATGCTGAAGTTGGATAAGAAGAAGGATCTTGCTTCATTTTACGCGGAGTGCGTATTCTTTGGTTGACATCTTTCAGAGTCATGTCACCATGAAGACTACATGGTTTGATGAAGGTAAAAGGATGGACGATGGAAGAACCCAACCTATAAGGAGTCTGTATGTATGATCGTCTGCCTGAAAAACACAAATTTAATAAGCTTTTTCTGCTGCTTCAGCCAAATCGACAGCACATTTACTAAGAATGGACACACCGAGAAATGATACTTATTAAAAGGACAATATTTATGTAAAGTAGAAGAGACGCAAAAAGAGTATATTCACGCCTGAGAGAGAAATGACAAAAGAAGGCACGGAAGAATGAAACCTTTGAAGACATTGCTACGAATGCGGACAGGACTCTCTTGATTCATAGTTACACTCATGGGTGAGCTTTGGCTTTTGCAAATTTCTGAAAAGAAGCAAGTATATTTTGAAATGTTATAGGGAGTAAAAGAAAAGAGGAAAAGTGATTATTACCAAGTTGGTTACTAACAAAAACATAATTTTCACATACCTGTTAGATCAATATAAACATCAGATGCCCTGGAAAATATTGCAACAAATCACATAACAATGTGAACTAAAGTAAGACTTAGAAGAATGGTTATTAGAAAGAAACATACAGATTACTGGGTCCGTGATGCATTTCAGCATCATTAAGGCAGTTAGAAAGCCACGCATCAGACGACTGATCTAAGGTTTCACTACTAGATGAAGATGTGCACTCTGCAAATGAATAAATTGGACTTCAACTCTTTAAGAAAATTAGGTCAATGCTGCACAAAACGTAAATGCATATCACGGGAGGATGAGGTAGAACCGTAGAAGAACAAGCAAACCTGAATATCCAGAAACCTTCTGTGAAGTTTTGGAGAAGCACTCATCAGCAGAATCCTCCGTTCCCTAGAACATACATACATGCATAATCCAGTGCACAAAAAGTCATTTTACTTTACACAGCAGCACTAATTGGTCATTAAATACTAAAAGAACTTTTGATAAACTTGAGCTTTGCTGGAATAACAAAAAAACATGCTATAACAAATTAAATTTATGATCAGAGTTGACGAGCACGCTAGAACACATATCAAGATAAATAACCCGAAAAATAGGTACATACATAAATATGCAAAATGCTGATACCATAGAACTTAGCCCTCATAAAATGAACAAGTAATATGAAGGGTGTTGATAAATGTCTGATAACTGCACTCCTGGTAAACTATAGCTACTAAACATCTCATTTGATAAAGTAAAAGTTAAACCAGGTTAGATTGGAGATGTTAGATTCAAGAGCCATTTCTGAACTTTACTACCTTTAATATTGGGTGTCTTATTGCTATCTCTTCATTGCAAAGAGAGGCATCCAAGAGTTCAGGGGGAAAATGTAGCCGGCGTCTCTTTACTTGAGAAGAATTCTCAACACATTTCTCTGATTCTTTGCTTGTTTCATCTGCAGTACAGTGACTCAAATTACATTAGTATTCCTTTGTTGTAATTTGGGATAGCGAATAACCAAAATTAAAGACGAGAGTGTTTACCGCAAACATTGACATAGTCGGCAAAGTCTACACAAGCCTTGACTGGAGTAAATGCATCTTCAAACGACAGCGAAATATCTCCATTCGGGTTCAGACTATCCCATAAGCAATTAGACATATCTGCTTATAGGGGCAAACATATTCATACTTCAATAAAAGCCTTGTTTATTAATGCTAAAACATTTAAACTTCATATATTACTAACCAATGTTGTCTTCCAGATAACTTTCTGTGCACTGCCAATCCCACATTTCGTCTTCACTGTTTCAGTAGGAATTGCATTTTATTATTAACATTAAAATGTAATTCATATATATGGGTACGAATGGATTGGGTCTCAATCTGAGATTCATGATCTCAGTCTTAGAACTCAATTCAAGTTCTTCATAGATTAGTGCTTGAAGAGAGCTTGAGTCTCAAACCCAAACCCAAACCAGACTCGATCAGCAAAAAAAATTGTTTAAGAATCCCACTCAATTGATGGTCACAACAACATCATAATCTATACCCATGAATTAATGCAAAAACATGGACTCAACCATATTCAATAGAGCTAGTACCAACTACCAAGTATAGAACAAACATTAAATTCAATAATTGAATAATCTTAGAGATATAAAACATCTACGGGTAACTTCAATCACTAATCTTAGAACTTACCTACTAAAAACAGCAGAAAAAAAAAAAGACCAACCCGAAACACAGAAAGGGATTTAACAACTATTGATTCTATACTGAAAAAAAAAAACTAAAGAAAAAAAAGTCTGAAAACTCACTTGCTTTGATTTTGATCGTTAGAACCCATTTGGAGTATATCAATTATGAAGTCTCCAAGGAGAGTAGCCGTTAAAGAAAAAGAATGCAGAGACGAATAAACAAATAACAAAATTGTTGAGAAAGGAGAAGAACTTGAGATGCGTGCAATGGTGTGAAGTGAACTGTGCAAGTGCCACTGCTTTTTCGGGACATTTATTTTTCTACATAGAAGAAGTAATACCCATTATCCCCTTCTTTCCGAGCGAGTATGACCACGATACAAACACGTTTTTTGTCGATACGAAAATAATAATTTTGACCGTTTTAAGTTGTTTAACAAAAAATTAAATGGATTAATATTTTTTAGAGAAACACATTTTATAATTTCAGGCATCTATTACGTAACGCATATGTTATAAGTTGAAAATGTGTTTATAACGGGAGAATAATTATCGCAACCATACATTGGTATGTAACGAGAGAATTATTGAATGAAAATTTAACACCTGTCAAAAGTATGTGACACATATCTAAAACATATTACATTTGTACTGAAAAAACAGCTTTGTGCACTATATCCGATAGCCCTCACCTCACTTTGCCCCACAAATTCGTTATTTCCTCGCGGTAATTAAAAAAAAATTGGTTCTTTGATTATATTTATTTTTAAATATTGTTATTGATTTACTTGCTAAACATGGGAGATATGTAATGATTTCTTGACATATTAAGGTTAATCACCTTTTTAAGGTAGTTGTAATTATCTAACCCCTCATTAGGCGCATGTCTAATTATTTTGAGGATGACTTTACATTTGTTTCTTATATGCGAAATAAATTCAATATTTATTTTTTACATGCAAAATAAATACTACCTCCATTCCTAAATATATGATTTTCATTCATGCTGTGAAAATTAAGGAAATAAAAATTAAGATGTTTTTGTATCAAAATATAAATATTACTCTCTTAAATAGAATTAATGGTATACAAGTTATAAGAGAGTAATTATACACAGTAATACTATATATAAGAATAATCTCCTTATAATAAAATAAAATTATGGTCCCAACTCGAGACCAGTTATAAATAAGAATAAACTCTACATTGTAATATTCCATTTTTTTAGGATCACCCTTAAAAAATTCACCATAATATAGTAATAAAATAACATTAAATTTTAAATATATTTATATATTTTTATAAAATATTCCGAATTACCCATGAATCTTATATATAATTTAAGTTCATGTTTTTAAAATATGAAGGGACACAATTCGAAGTGTCGTATAATGTATATTGGTTATTTTTTTAAAATTATAATTTTTTATATGTAGACCTCTATTTAAGACTAACCTCCCTATAATAATATTTTTCTCCGGTCCCGAGAGTATTAATGTATAGAGGTTTTACTGTATTGTTATTTTAATTATAAAAACATATTAACTTTTGCTTACTTGATTTTCGCAACATGTAATAAAAGTATTATATTTAAGAATGGAGGAAGTATTATTTATCGATTTTTTATTTAATAGTTAAAAAAAAACTTAACACTGTTTTAAAATACGTATTTTCTAAAACACATTATTTTTCTCAAAAAATACAATCATTAATTTTTTGTTTGACGATTAAAATCCATTTTTCACATACAACACAAATACATATTCTATATGAATGGCGCATTTGGATTGTTCTGACCATGGCTATTTACCAGAGCACCACTATAAATGGGACTGAGTGGCCTTCGATTTCGGGGATAGTTATCTGTTGAATCTTATGCACGTTTTTTGTTTCATTCTCAGTTTATTATTATGGACTAATGTTTCTGGTTGATGGTTTGATCTTATGGGCCAAATTGTCCCACAAGTTTCATCAATGAGCAGACCAGTAATTTGTCCCATATTTTACAATCATTCATAAGTTGCGTCCTTCGAGGGCTTAAGCTTTGTATTACTTGCATGTATCTTGTAATTACGTTTTTTTTTTTGCTAAATATCTTGTAATTAAGTTGACCTTTGGATAATGGTATTTCTGATTTCTTTTCCAATTTTTAAATTAATATCAGAGTAGTGATCGGGATTAATTCAATGTTAAAATAATTACTCTAGTATTCCTTAAAAAATAAGTAATAACCCAATTGACAATTATTAAGTGTCTAATTCGTAGTTTTGCAAATTAAAGATTAAGCCCTAAATTATTTTTTGAAAATAAAATATTATTATCAGGAGGTGCCGAACTCGGAAAAAATGTTGATATGCGGAGTCAAAATCAATATAAATTCACATAAGAGGTGAGACTTAAAAGATATTTTTCCGTCCATAACACGCATATCCCTTGTGCATAAAAAGACCCACGTTCACAGGGCCCCCACTCTCCAGTCCAATAGATAATTTGGAGGTGACCCAGTTCCCCGACTAGGTGGGAGTACTTGTCTTAGTCAACCACAAAAAGCCACTCCATATTGGAGGGTTGAAACTTCCACACTGCGGCTGTCAAGATTCGATCTTGTGTCCTTGTGCACAATCTAACACTCCGAAACCAACTGTACTGCCTTTGCGAACTTAACACGCATATCCCTCATTTGTGATCTTATTGGATCAAGTTGAAAATCCGAATAAGGAGAAGATCTTTTAACTATAGTAAATAAATAAATATATTTATTCAATTTCATTTGCAGGCAAAAGCAGGATCTGGTATGCCATAAGCACAATCATATGCTTGTCTTCATTTCCTCACTACCAGATTACATTTATATAATTATATGTATATAATGTAAGCTCTTTTACTCTTTGAAACATAATTGAAATTCACATGCATTTGAATTAAGTTTAGGAGGAAGCGAATGGTTATTTTCTTAGTAATTTTTTAAAAAATTTATAAGGTAAAGTAGTGTAATTTAACCGCAATCCCGTATCTCTATCTTTGTCTACGGGCTCATGTATGAAAATATCATGTTGAGTAGCATTTTAATGAGCCAAGCCAATATTAGTCTGAGTATGTTACTCTCACAATTGGTATCGTAAAGACACCTGGTGATTCCACTAAAACAAATTGTGATTTACAAAGATTTAGTTGATATACTAGAATTTCAAGTATGTCTTTAGAATGGACTTTAATAAGCAATTCTTGAATTTACTTTATATTAACATTTGAACTCTTAAATAATGTCCTCTAACAACGTGTGAAAGCAGTGTGTACCCTTGTATGTTTCTATTCCTATCTTCAATCACTCACAATTCGTCATGTTGACATTTCTTCTAATTATATATACACATGATGAATTGTTATTGGTTAGACACAAGAATAAAATAAATAAATAAATAAATAAATAAATAAATATATATATATATATATATAGAGAGAGAGAGAGAGAGAGAGAAGAGAGAGAAAGAGAGAGAGAGAGAGAGACGATTATTTGACTACAACTGCCCTATGCCGGCAAAAAAATAATTATATAGTAAATTCTGATAGAGATGAGGATAGGAATGGGGAAAGAGAATTTTCACCCCTATGCTTGCTTATTCTCGCATCCTTTAATATTCATTTTCACCATCTAAGTAATAATGTATGAAAAGAAGCAATCAGTTAGTAATTATTATTATTTTTTTTAGGAAAAGAATACTACGGCTGATAAAGGTTTTTTTTTACAATGTTGGCAAAATAGAAAAATAATAGGAATGCACGTAACCGCGTTTTTTTAACTATTATTTTCATCATAAAGTTAACCGACTGTTTCAATATATATCTCCTACTGATTCAGCTTCACAGCTCTTAAATGCATGAAAATCTCTATAAATTATAGGAATCAATCAGTAAAAATATATCTTACAATTTTGGGCTGCAAAAACATGGATTCCTTCATATTCTTTATCATAATTCTGATCAGTTTTAC
Source organism: Vinca minor (assembly GCA_026122235.1). Classification (NCBI taxonomy): domain Eukaryota; kingdom Viridiplantae; phylum Streptophyta; class Magnoliopsida; order Gentianales; family Apocynaceae; genus Vinca; species Vinca minor. The sequence continues at coordinate 14,105,974 of JAOCZM010000015.1, forward strand.
TCTAACCAAATTCAACAGAGCTGAATCTAACACAAGTTTTGATTTGAATTACTATGCTTATTGGGGATTCGATCATTTCAAGCTTCTCGAATCCCAGGAGGAAGTTCAACTTCTGATTGACCAATCCTCAGGTTTAACTTTCCTCTATTTCTTTATTATATTTCCATGCTTTCAGTTTCATGCATGCAAGTAGCGTAAACTTGGGTGAACGTGAATCGGATGTGACCTCAATATTCAAGATTTATTTTTATGTGAGCTGAGGTCACGCTTAACTTATCCAAAACCCACAACTGAATAAGAATAATACAATACTAAATTTCTAATAAAAAACAAAACCCTCATTTAATTTATTTCTTTGGTATAGACTCTGCCTGCTCATTCTAGTGTAGCTGTCTTTTTTTTGCTTAAATTAATTTAGCTAATGGGACTCATTCGTTCCGTCCGAACTCACAATAAAATGCGAGTTGAGAGTCAGTTTAAAACCTTTGTGAATTTTTTCGGATTGATCCTAAGTTGATTTTCAATTTTTATGTGAGTTGAATATTAGACATGTTAAGTTCGGCCCAAATAATTTGATTGGCACTCCTACAAAAATGTTGATGATGTAGGATCTGGATTTAAGTCGCGGCAGGAGTATAAATCTGGACTGTTTCATATCAAGATGAAAACACCCCAGCAGAAAACAGGAGGAATTGTTCCCAATTTCTACGTAATAATTTCCATCATTTCCATTATTTAATCATATATTTTTATATATACCCCGATTTAGAAAAAGGAAAAAAAATAAAAATTAATTGTAAAATTTATTGGGTTGTTGAAACTATGGCAGCTGATATCCAGCTTCGATTCCACCCATGATGAGCTGGACTTGGAGTTCATGGGCACAAGAGGTTTACTACAAACAAATATATTCATAGGAGGATTGGGAGGAAGAGAGCAACGTTTTCAACTCCCCTTCGATCCTTCCCAAGATTTTCATACGTATACTATCCTCTGGAATCAACAACAAATTGTGTAAGAATAATAAATTTTTTTTTCATAATACTCGCTTCAAAATTGAATATATACCTAATTATTTTTTGAGTCTGACTCTTCACACTTAGTCAAAAGGAAAACAAAAGACGGATCTAAGGGGTTGATATTTCAAAATTACATTTTTAATCTTTATAAAATTTTGAAATTTTAGAAAATATTGTTAACAAAATTGTTTCTTCACGGCAGAATTATGTAAAATTTACTTCTCGTCTTCAACAAACAAAAATTACCATCAATGAATGGAGTTCAACATATAAATTTTACTTTTTTTTAATACAAAATAAATAAGAACTGAATGTTTGGAATTGAATATCTCCAGATTTTTGGTGGATGATAATCCGATTAGAGTCTTCAAAAACCGTACTAGTCAGGGGGTAAAATATCCAACAAAGGCAATGCATATAGAGGGAACCGTATGGAATGGAAGCTGGGCAGGCCAAGTTGATTGGAGTCTAGGCCCATTCATAGTTCAATATCAGGACTATAGCGATATTACTGGGTGCAGCACCAATCAGTACCCAAGTGTTGGAGAATGTTTTTCTTCTAGATTCTTCTGGAATGGCCCACCGTACTTGGACTTAGACCCTCAACAGAAGCAAAATCTGGAAAATGCTAGAAGATCATGGCTTGTATATGATTATTGTCACTCAAAAACTTCAAGAAACTACCCTGAATGCTCTATTCCTGATCAATAGGAGCTTTGGAATCATCATAATATATTTATGGAAAAGATATCCCCTTCATATTAATAAATATACTACATGAATTTCCTTATTTATTCATGAGTATGCTCTTTGATTATTTCTTTATAAGGGTATTTCTAACATGCGTTAATTAAGATAAAATTGAATATATAATATTTTAGTTATATTAAAATTTAAAATTCTATCATAAATGAGAGAATTATGAGGAATATAAAACTTAAAATACTGTCATGTGTCATCAGTTCGGATCCTATGCGGAACGCCTGGACATGTGTCTTGAGGCACAAAAAACAAAACACGTGTCCTTAAAAGCAGGACATAAGTTTGTTTTAAACCAATCTTGACCGTTAAAAATTTCAATCCGACAGACAAGATTAAGTTTCGCACATAATAGAAAAAAAACGTTCCACGCTGGAGTCTCAGTAATGTGTCATTATCACGCGTAAAAGAAATCCTAATTATAAATGAAATTCCAAGGGTTTTTTCCTTATTGATTTATGATTTCATTCATTAGCACATCATTTATTTTATTTGTTGTTGTTTTGGTATAGTAGAAACTCTTGTTTAGAAGAACTTTTGTTGACAACTTGTAAATTTTGATAATGTGATTAATACAGATATATTTTAGTCGAAATTACACTCCGGTGGAGGAACGGGAAATCTAGGCTTATCAGTACAGTAATCATAGTAGGTGTATTTGTTCTTCACATCATGGTAACGTTTCTTCTCTGTTGGACTTAAATCCCAATATCTCTCCCCATTCCACCAATACTTTGAAGAATTGCACATTTGAATATTGGAGGAATCACAGGGGCAGCCATCTATGCCGAAATCTTGAAAATAGGCTCTGAATGGTCCATGTGACCAATCTACCTTCGCCTTTCCTCCGTCTGTAGCCCAACTATCTCCATTCCATAAGGTCGCTGTTAATTTCATTGCCTGCATTGGATAGTTGCCGTTAATATTCTTGAATACTCGGATTGGTGTATTGTCCACGTAGAACCTGAAATATATGGTTGTCCAACTAAATTAATCCAACCAATAACACTTGAAAATATATAAATAAATAAATAAGACAAAACAAGGTAATAGTAGGTCGGGATCAGCGGCGGATGCAGTGTCGTGCCACCTAGATATTGAAAGGATCAGTATTTGAGTTTTTATTAGCTTTTTACTTACACTATTTGATGTGGATTCCATATTATTGAATAATTGTGAAAATCTGCAGATGGATCAAACCAAAGAAACATCCTTTGTTCTCTATTGCCAACGCCATTTGCAAATACATTCGTCTGTAATCTTAAGGGTTTGCCTTCCCTATTCCCCAAGAACTCGAAATCGAGCTCGTCATGGTGATTCCCAATCGAAGTCAACTGTTTGATCATAGAAACAAATAAATTAACAGGAAATTTGGCTGCAAAAATGTTGCTAATTTAAAAGATAATCTATACTTTTGGCTTACATAAAATGCTGTAACAACTCCTGCACAGTCCCTGGCTGGTACCTTAATCCTCATATGGAATGCTCCTGACCCATAACTTAGTTTCGAGTCAAAACCAGACCCTGCAAACCATACATTTAAACATCGTAATAGATTTATTTTGTTACTATAGAGATAGATCCATTGGATATATGATATTCAAGACATAGAAAACGCGATATATGATATTGAACACATATAATAAGATCGATAATGATTGGATATTTATTTTGTTACCAGAGGCTTGGTCCATTGAGAGTTGAACTACTCTTCCTTGATAGGACGTAAAATGATCATTTCCATAAAGAACTTCGTAGTTATCATCAAATATTACGCCATTGGCTCTATAAATGATCAAAAGAAGAAGCAAGAAACAAAAACGATCATGAAGATACATATTTTTCTGCAAAAACCCTAATAACCAAAGATTTCTTGGATTCGAGTTTTGTATCAAATTTTTCTGTCCAAAAAGGATTTATATACACACAAAAAAATATGTCGAGTTTAAGGAAATTTAGTTGAGGCAAGAACAGTGTGATCTTTGCCATAAGGTTTGGTTTCCCTACACGGCAATGAATCAATTAACGGAATAATTTCATCAATTAAGGATATATAGTTTGGAAAAACAATTTTGTAAATAGATTTGTGAGATTTATTGGGGGATTTTTTTGGAGGTAGCGTTCACGATTATTCATACTAGAAAAGACAATATTTTGCAAAAAGAAAAACTAGATTGTAAGAAAGAAAGTTAGTTAAAGCTCTAATAAAAGAAGTTTACAAAACTAGTGCACTTGTTTATGAGTTCATATAATTAGTTGTTGTAATAACATGGGCTCATAAGGCGAGAGCTTATGTTTTCATATTAATGTTGTTTAGGTAATAAGATATGGAGAGATACAATTCGACAGCTATAACTCCAATCAAATCTTATAAATATCATAGATATTTTTATAGATTAAGTAGGGAAAAATTTAATAATATTACCGTCTTTGTGGGACTAATCTTACAATCCTTTCACATTAATTAGACGGAGTCTAATTATAAATGTAATCTCAGCTTAATTCATGTGAAAGATCGTGAAGTCAAATTTACAATAACGATCCTAAAATTGAGTTACTAATTAAGTAGATAGCTTGCAAAAATATCTTCTTAAGACTTTTTTTTTATATGGAAATAGATCTTATATTAATACCAAGAACAAAAGATACACGAATCAACAAAAAGTAGATGTGAGCTCCCTTTCACGGAAGAAAAAAATTCTGCTCAAACAAACAAGTATTTTTCCACCACCAACATCAGTTATGGTGGAGTGGATAATGGTTCATCCTCCCTTAAGAATATGATCAGGTTCAAACTGCGGCCATGACATTTGTACAAAAGTTATTTATATGGGGAAGATTGTCCCAAAACAGCACTCGGTACAAATTAGTCAAATTCTATCAAACTTGAACAGTGAATGGTCTCGAACCAAAAAAAAAAAGCATTTCTCCATCATCATATTCTATATATAATTGTTTAATATAAAGCGTAAAGATTTTATTGTGCTTCCTCCGTCTGAAGTTCAATGGCAACATTCTAATTTATTATTTTATAATTAATGAATAATTTCATATTTAGCAACAAAAAAAAACATTCCAATTTATTAGGGTCGACTTTGATTTGATTTCTCCCATCATCGCCATAAAAGCAGGCAAAACCGGAATTGAATTATATCTTTATTCCGCAAAGATAAGTTTGTTCCAACCATATATACTCGTCTTTTTTTGGATTTGTGAAGAAATCTCAACGTAACAACTGTGAGGGTATATATGTCACTCTATTTTGGTGACAAACTTGGATTATTTGACGCAACCTTTACCTTAACCAACTTGTAGTTTGTAAGATTTGGGATTAATTTAAATAAAACGTTTTTAAATTTCATAAAAGTTATATTATTTATTAGAGGAAGTTTTGATTCTCAAATGTTAAAAGTTAATGTTCCATTCTGAGATGGGACATTGTCCTGCACAATCCCACCCTTGATAAATATAGTGGACTTGTAACATCTGCAAGGAAGTTTATTGTTCAAAATGCTTTCTTGCATACCTGAAGGAAATGTCAGCAAAACACTCTCAGTAGGAACTATTGATGTAATTCTTATAATATAAAATTCAATTGAGGGGGAGCCAACGTTTACATCTCCTCCATACAGAAAAAGGAACTAAAGTTTTTTATCAGTGGATCATTAAGATGTGGTACAGACGGGTTACTCTATCCTAGAACCGTCCTTCTGGGACTAGCCCCACAGTCCCCTTACATGAATTGGCGGAGCCTACATTCATGTGAGGGAGCTGTGGGACCATTCCCACAAGGACGGTACTAAGATTGAATTTTCCGCTACCAACCTATAATATTTGAGTTTCTTCTCTCTCTCTTTAACGGAATAGCATCTGTAAATAGTGATTTCCTCTTCATCCTTGAGCTGCTAACTGCAGTTATATGATCTGTTCCACTTACTTTATGAGTCGCTGCATTTGAAATGTAGATAAATACTAATGAAAAAAGGACTACAATGAGATCTTATAAATCTTATATAAACTTTAGATTAACCGATACAATCTAAAATTCAAAAGGTTACCAGCATTGCTCTCTTTAAGCCTCTTGTTGTGGACTAAGTCAATATATCCAAGCTGCAGCTCTTTACTAGGCCAGCTTCTTCCACCTTGCTTTCCAGTTAGGACTCCATCTCCTGAAGTGGCTGGATCATGCACTCCTGGGGAAAAAATGAATTTACTTCATAGCTCAATGAACAAGATAAGCTTTGGATTGCCCCCGCAAAGTAGATTAAATGAGATAAAGGGAAATGAAAGCCAATCACATAATCGTTTTCTCATTCCATTAGGGGGGGGGAGAGCTTTGAATTGCCCCGGGAAGTAGATTAATGAGAGAAACCGAGCAGTATTCTAATCACATATACCGATATATGATTTTATAGTGTCAATCGTTGTAAAAGCTCCGGAATGAATAACACTAGGAACCTTTCTTATGCAGAGCTTTCGTTTCATGCTTGTACAACTTTCTTTAGCACATCAGAATGTTATACAAGATTTAACATTCCAAATGCAGTTGCAGCACTCTATAAGAGACCTTTACTTCCTCTCATTTACTCCTTTTTGTTCCTTTTCTTTAGTTCTTTACCTCCTAGACAGAAGGCCGGCCCCCAAAAGGTGTTCTGAGGATGGCTCGACCTGCCTCTTGTTTTTATCATTCAAACAAGTTATTAAAAGGTTTCAAGATGAAACATCAGTTATTTTCTCGGCTCCCTCCAACGATGCCGCCCATAGATTAGTTCAAAACGCGATATACGGAAATTACCAACCAAGTCTATGTTGGAGCAGAAAAAGTTGTTCCAGACATTTTCAGTTGGCAGTGCAAGAAGGTATTATCCTTTTAAGAGTTTGCTTATACATTGCAGTCTATTATTCCTATTACTAGTAATCCGCAAATCATTCGAGCTACAAAATGTCTCAAATGCTACCTTATGGCAACAGGGCAAGTTTAGTTATCTTGCAGATAAATTCAAAGGAGTTGGATAATCTCGAATTACTTGAAAATAATCAACTTATAAAATATTTTGCCCCAGAACCTAAAAAGGAAAAAAAATAAAGAAAAAAAACACAAAATTTCAGCTCAAAATTAAACCCGTCACAAAAAAAAAAAAAAAAAAAAACCTTAAGTAGTTCATCAATATTTTCTCTCAGGCTTATTTACAAACACTTAAAGGGGAAACTAAAAACTACTATCCAAACAACATTAAATGGAGTTAAAAAAAACCTTACTTTTAGAACCAAGTTTGGAGAGCTTGCCGTCGACGGTGAGGGCATCGGAGTCGCTACTTCCGGTGGACAAACCACGAGCTGAGAAGAACGAAAGAAGAGATTTCCAGGTAACAGAGGAGGCTATAGAATCAAGTCCTCTACTTATAAAGTGACCATTAATCTTTAACGTTGCGGGATCGAGCCCAAAAGCTCTAGCAATGGTTCCAAGGTCAAGTCTTTGTTCTTCCCAAGCTACCAATTGAACTATTTTCGCCATTGATGGGCAGTAAAGCTTTATTATTCTCTTCTTCTCTTCATTACCTCGTCCCATCTTTCTTTCTTTATTTAGAAACTACTGTACACCCTTTTTTAGTAAATTATAAACTTCTGAATCTTTCTCAGGGCAATTTCTTCTTGAGGATCAAATTCGAATTCACTGTAGCTCGCTCTCTCGTGTTTAAGTTACTTCTAACGGTTTCTGGGAGTCTCTCAACGAAGGGTTTAATTCAATGGCTTGGTTTCTCTTTAGTTTAGCTTTGGAGCTCTAATATTTTAGTTTTTTGAATTTTGAATTAAGCCATTCAATTGTTGATCTATCCTAGTTTAACCCCAAAATAATGGAAACCTTATAATAAGAGCCGAATGATTTTAACAACGTAATGATGAACACTTCTGTCATGAACCTGATATAATAAATCTATTAATTCTACAATTCTCCATGTTAGAAGAGATCATTTTTCTTTATTATTTATTTTTTTTGTAATGAATTATGAATCAGAAAGTTCATATCAATAACATCATATCAGAATTTTCAATATTGATATTAGTGTTCATGAATTTTTCTTACTAAGTCATTAGATAACTAGTTTACTTATGACATCTAAGAAGAAGAAATTATCTTAAATTAGATGTACGAGATGAACCTTTTTCAATTCATATAATTAAAATAAGGTTTTCATTAAATATAGAAGTTTGAAGTGTATGTTACTAGAATACGATATTATATGTACTATAGTTTTTTATTAGAAGAACAGGGCACACAAAAAAATTCAGTTACATGTTACTGTTAGAATTGACTATAACTTATTTTCAAACCAAATCAATATTGAAATAGTCGTCAACTATAAGAACATATGATGATTGAGGACATAGGAGTTAGAATTAACTCAATATTAAGTTTTTCCATTCGAGCAAATCGTTTTTTTTAATTTAGTACTCCCGAATCGTTATGACTTGACCCGACTGAACAAAGAAAAAAATGGCGTGCACCGGATCGTCCGATTTAACAATTATATGGGTCAGATATTTGATCATACCTACTTCTCTCCTCTATCAAATTTTTATCGAATTTAACGATTTACAATACGACTCGCGATTTTGATAATCTTGGCGGTGAGTGGACTGTCTCTTTAAGAAGTTTGAGGACCAAATTGGTCTAATTTTTAGGGACTAAAAAAGAAAACTCTCTTGAATTAGCTGAAGGACCTTACTCGCCATGGTTCTTGATAACTCGATTCCTCTTCTTTACTCAACCAAAAGGTATAAATTGACGTAGGATTCAGAAGGAGGAAAAGAATCAAAGCATCTCTTTACTTCCAATGGCGGCATTCTTCCACGATTCAACCAACAAAACCTTTCAGGAGTGCTTAGAAACTCCTCATTCTTTAATCATTGCTTTCTCATTCCTGTCCAAATCCCTGCTAGAATCGCCACCAAAATTTCTGCATCAGAATCTGTAAGACAATTCTTTTTCATGATTAGTTAAGGGATATCTTGATTTATCTTCTTCTAATTGTTTTTTGTTTTTGTTTTCTTGGGGTCAGAAATGGCTTCTCAGAAAGTTAACGAGGTTTTGCTTCGCGAACTTGAAGCAATGGGATTCTCAGAGGCTCTAGCTTCTAAGGCGCTTCACTCTTCTGGTAATTAAATTTGATCAAGATTTTGAACGACAAATTATGTACTCACTCCCAGTGGCGGGGAGTGAATTTGTGCGAATTTCTTACTGAAATTTTTTAGGGGGCAAATACAATATTTATAAGAAAATATCACAAAAAATAATTTCCCATAAAAAATTTGTCGCCCCTTAATAGCTCCGCCACTGCTCACTCCATTCCATAATATAAGTTGTTTAGGACTTGAATATAACTAATTCTATATTCTATTTAAGAAAGTAAATATTGATATTTTAACTAACAAATTATCTTAATTTTGTTATATGTCATAAACGATTCATATTATGTAATCGAAGTAGTATTTGATTTTAACTTTTTTTTTGGATGAAAGTATTTGATTTTAACAGCTAGCTGTTTACACTGATAGCGGAACCTAATTTTCAAGTTTGAGTCTTTATAATTTGATTAATGTTCGCCGAGTTCGATACAGAAATCTTTTAAGATCTGCAATTTGTTCAATATTATGCATTCTACTGAAAATTAACCTTTTGTTTAGGTAATTCAAGTATTGAGGCTGCAGTAGATTGGATAATTGATCACAAGAATGATGCAGAGACTAATGAGACGCCCTTGGTACGTTTCTACATTTTGGATTTAATCCCTTTTATTTCACATGTTAGTCTTATTGAAGTTCATATAAAAAGGGATTAGTTTATCTAGTTTGCAATTTCTTCTCAGGGGATTCTTTTTGTGTTGGTTACTTACTTCTATTGAAGCTTTATTCTAGATTTTCTTTGTAGAAACATTATGATTCTTTTGTCATGGTTTCACAAATTTGCAATTTTGATGCTACCTTGTGCATATAATGAAATTATTTTCGCTATGCGCCCTTGGTCTATAATTTGAGCACCTAATCCTCATGGAAACTAATCCTCTCAGGATCCTCTGGATATCCCTGTCGAAGCTCCTAATCCTTCTCAAATGTCTGACCTAGTAACGTTAAAAGCTCAGCAACTAAGGTTTGCTTTTACACCCGTTCCTAGTTGTTTCCAGACACCCTTTCCTAGAGACGAACTTTCTTTAAGTTCCCTTTTTCTATTTTATTACCTTCAGGTTCTTATTTATAAATTTGTTTATGCATCCATCTGAATTTTAGGGAACAAGTACGTAGAAAGAAAGAAGAGGAAGAGAAGAAACTGGATAGAAACAGGGAGAAGGTATTGCAAAAGAAGTTGACTTGTCCTTAGTAGCTTTTTTCGCTAATTTGCTGAGCTACATCTTTTCTGTGGACTTTGGATTTGAGACTTCTTGTTTATGTGGGCATGGTGTATTAGATACAGATTTAAATACTGCGATTTGTAAATTCACAAGTTAAATCATTCACCCATTTGGCTGTTTGTAGGAGAGAATTAGAGCAGGTAAAGATCTGCTGGAAGCAAAACGAATAGCAGAAGATAATGAAAGACAGCGGTCCGTCTTGCGTTTCTAGTTTAGTTCAATAAAACTGTTGCTTCATTATGGCTCTCCTTTCTTATACTCGTAAAAGTTCTATGAAACTTGATAAAACCACAGTTACATAGCCCGGCGAAAAGCAGAGAAAGAGGAAGAGAGAAGGGCTAGGGAAAGAATTCGTCAAAAATTGGAACAAGATAAGGTAGAGCCAGATTATTTCCAGTTACATATATTTTACTATCATGCATGCATGCATCAGAACATGACCCTAATACGATATTCCTTTCTTCTTCTGCTGCTATTTCCTTAAAACCAAAGCAGATAAATTCCCAGAAGCATATGCCTACTGTTCCAATATTGTCAGTTCACCTTAGAAAACAACATGCTTGTGGATACTGAGTTCTAAATTATTTTAGTTCTTTGAACTAGTAGAGTCATATTACAAACTTTTTTCGCCTTTTTATTGAGATATACTGTGAATATATTCATATAGGCAGAAAGAAGAGGGACACTTGGACTTCCTGTGGAAGTAAAACGTGCTACATCTTCATTGCCTGAAATGAAGGTATGATGTTTGCAATTACACCTTTGGTTTGTGATAAATATGCGAATTTTTTGAGCTTTGGCTTATTATCTCCTTTCTCTCTCATTTTTAAGTGTAGAACTTAGTAGCAGTTGAGTCTGCTACTTTATCTAACAAATCTTCTACAAAGCTGGAACTACTGAGGGAATGTTTGATCTCAATCAAGCGTCGCCACACGGTAGCTGATTTACTTGATGGGATTTATTGATAATTAGTTGTAAAATCGTTCTGTCTTTCTGTTAGTTGTTATGTGCCACAGGGCAATGTCTTAGATGTAGACTTATTGCTTATCTAGTTTTGTTTTGCAGGGGAATGATGCCCAAGTAAAAAAGGCTTTCCAAACTCTCTGGATTTATGTCAAAAATGTTGCAAATTATCCCGAGGAGGAAAAATTTAGGAAGATTCGACTTAATAACCCAGCATTTCAGGTATTGTTTCTTCTATACCGTAGAAAATTTAAGCAACTTGTTTTTGCTTTCTGCGTCTCAACAATTTTCTTTTGGTGTATTATATAATAACTTTGTTAAATAACAGAATAGAGTTGGATATTTTAGAGAAGGCATCGCGTTTCTTGCGCTTTGTGGGTTTGAGAGAGATCGAGGAGGAGAGTTCTTCTACCTACCAAGTGACAAGTTCGACATGGCCTTGCTGAAAGGAGCTTGCACTTTGCTGCACTCTGCTATTACAAATCCCTTCTTTGGACTTCTATCAAGGTAACCTGAGTTTAACTACTTGTTTCCTGGATCGATAAACTTAGTAGAAGCATGAAATTCTTGTAATCCATAAACAGGATTACTTAACTGTTATTCGTGGGGGGAAAAATTAAAGAGTTACTTTATCATTCTTTGGGCATTGCTCCATTTTTTTATTATTATTTATTATTATTAATAAAATGGGATGGAATGGGCATTGTTACTGGATTTAATTTTGATTTACTGAGTTGCATTCTTAAGCAGGAATGTTGATACAATGGACTGTGATTAAGCCTATTCCAGCAATATGGGAATCAACGAGTCCGGTCACCGATCAAATCGGAAACTTTACTCCTGGACCTTGGAAGATCGGTAGATTAAGTGATATGTTGAAAGACTGATCATCTAAAACGTCTATTTGTAAATATGTTTCTGAATTACATTCGTTTCTGTAAGATAAATAGCTTTTAATATACAAGAAGGGAATGACTGCACAAGATATGTGTTTCTGATTAATGAAAAATCTTATGTTGCTCCCCTTGGTTTGAGACTTTCTATTGGCTTTTTATGGAAATATTAAGAACTCGATCCATGGCAGTGTGATTCTATAATAAACTTTTACTTAATCATAAACATTTGAAGTTGTAGAGATTTTGAATTTAAACTTTACTTCCACTTATTATGTTATTATGTTTTTATATAGGGAAATCAAACGACCTGCAGAAATTAGGGTTCCGCCATTTCCTGCCCCGCTTGTAGCGTGATATTACCGGTTTAGGTGGTGATGAAGCCAAAATTTCTTACCTTACGGGGGGGATAAGATGGGTAAAGATATCTCTACAACCCTTATTCCCGTCTGCTCACTCATCCACACCCTCATATATATTTAAAAATTTATTATTGTTTTTTAATAGAAAATATATATTATTTTATTATTGTTAGATAAAATATATTTATTGACTTCTTTTTTTCCTATCAATTTTAAAACAAAAAAATATTCTCCACAAAAAAATATAACATGTTATTCTTCCCATAAATAAAATCGCGGTTTCTCCGCTATACAAAACACAAAACAAAAACTATGATCAGCGCCAAATAGGACCTGGCCCGTAATCGAAATTCAGGCCCAAAACCCGAGTTGGGAACTTAGACCGAACCAGAAGAAGCTCCTTCTCACTTTTCTTTGCCTCTCAAATCTTACGCTGTAAGAATAATAAAAAAGTTCTGGGGGGCTTTGGTTTCACACATTCCTCGCTTTTATTTTTCTCTGTTTCGATTAGGCGGACAATTCGCTTCACCAATTGATATCTAGGGTTAGGGTTTTGATTTTGGGGTAATTCGAAGAATAAAGTGCTCGAGGAAGCAGTTTCAATTGTGTGAATATATATAATATGTATGCTGATCGTGTAGAGTCTGGAACGAAGAGGTCTATAAAAGAGCGACTTCACGGCAACACCGTTGCCGATTCCACCCGCCGGAGACAACTTTCTGGCAAGAGGTGTGTGTGCTCTGGTGAATTTTGTTGTTATTTTTATTTTTCCAATTGTTTTTTTTAATATATATAATTTGAGTTCAGAAAAGGAGAAAGAGGAGAAGATTAAACTTTCAAAAATTATTTTTAATTTTCTTTTGAAGTTTATGGGAGGTTTTTATTTTTTTAAGCAAACTTAAATTTATTCGCCGTTGCCTTGTACAAATGTTAGTTTAAGTACAATTCATTGAATATTGTGATAGTAAAATGCCTCTCCGCTTTTAAAACAACATGAGTGCTTGGTTCTCATCGCCTGCCTCCTTGATTGCCTTTCCTGGTAAGCCAACTTGGTCTTACTTCGGTGACCTCACAGTTATTTGCACATGATAATATGTTGTTAGGGTTGGTACAACGGACTTAGACATGATTTCATTAGGCTATCTGTATAGCTAATCTTTGTGCACTTTAGTTTATAGTTTTAGTCAGTTACGAAGTGATTTAGTGGTTAATAGCTGAGGAGATGCTGCATTTGGACACTTTACATGTGAGCTGGAGGTTTTCTATATTCTTTTTGTAGTTTTGAGGGGAAATTATTAGCCTTAAAGCATCTGAGCAATTTCACTTATCTGCATCTATGGTAGACCAGAAATTTGGTAATGTGAAATGGAGCTCTTTTAATAGCGGGCATGTCTGTGCATCCGCTTAAGTATGTTCTGATATTCCTTTTTAATCCTTTGTTTCATGTCATCTTAAGATACGTTGTATCGTTGCCTTTTTGTTCCTTGTTTTCCTGGGAAGAGGAAGTGCTCGATTGATATACTTTAAGTGGAAAGTCTTTTATAGAACAATTTTTTTCCATGTGTTTTAATCCCCCTAAAAGTGGTGAGGAAAAATAAAATAAAAAGTAGCACCTTTTGTCAACGGAGGGAAGTGGGAGATCAGTTTACTGCTCAGTCTATTTTAGTCACTTTATAAGCTTGTCTTAAGATAGAGATTTCTTTCTCTCGTCATTTATACAATTAAGAGGTATGTATTGTAACTTGTTCTAAGACATTGTATAGGCAAAGAGAGGATGATGACAAATGGGAACATGATCTTTTTTACTACAATGATCCGCAGGTTTCAAGTACGTAGAACGCAAGCACGTGTGTTTTCAAATTTCAACTGCTGTTTTCTGGAATAATTTATTTTAGAGCTATCTGCAAATAACAATTTTTATGGCCTTGCTGTTACCCTATCTATAGATCGCAGAGGTGGTGTAGCAGATCTTCGTTCAAAACTCCAAAAGAAAAGTGTTCTGCAAAGTGTTAGAGGATCTCTTGGCACAAGGGATTTGCGTGAAAAGCTCTCTGGTTCAACATATTCACAAACAGTGGAGCCCGGTCGACCAAAGCCAAAGCCGAAGCCAGCATCTGAGGTTAGCAAGCCTGTGAGGAAAAGTGTGATACCTGAGGCTCCTGTGCCCGAGAAAAAAACAGTTGCCAGCTTGGTTACTAAGAAAAAAACTCAGAAGGCAAGTTTGCTGTATTTGCTTCGACTAATTAATGCACCAACTTTTCATGCTCGGTGACATTAGGCTCCAGTTTGTGCCAATGCATGTTAATGTCAGATGAGAACATAAATAATGATTTCTCTTTTTATTGCTTTTCCTTACTAGAGTAACAGAAGTTTAACCAATAAAAAAAATGTCGTGGATGTAATGAAGGATGCCGCCTCTGTTGTGCAGATTACATAGGTTGAATTAGTAGTTGTTAATTATGACTTAGTCTTAGTAATGGGTATTGCTAATAAGAAAAATACCCTGGTATAATAAGCTTATTCTCATTTCCACTGGACTGTCTGACAAACATGGATCTTCTGTCAATTATCCCTGTTTCTGTTTTACTTTGATGATGGTGCGTTGGTTCCTCTTCCTGATGTAATAGCCTTCTTGTTCTATCTTCTTGATTCTCCTTCACTCTTTATGATGCCTGCTCAGTTTGTGTGGTCTTTTCTTATCCTTTCCTTTTTTCCTTGTTTGGAATTGGAGTGTATTGGGAGGAGTATATGCTGACAATAAGATCACAGCTTCTCAAAGTGGTTCTTGCAACTTATTTGTGAATCCTTCTTGCAGGTTGAATCAGTGGATGGTTTCTTGCAGTCCTTGGGTCTTGAAAAATACTCTATTTCATTTCAAGCTGAGGAAGTATGTAGTTTAATATTTTTCAGTTTATATGCAGTTTTTGGCAGTTTATTTACAGAAGCTTAGAAGGTACCTGTTTTTGCAGGTGGACATGACTGCCCTTATGCACATGACTGATGAAGATCTCAAGGCAATGGGAATACCAATGGTATACTTTCAAGACTCTCCTGATATGCAATTAGCCTTAGCTTTTTCTTTAGAGAGAGATAGAGGGACTTTTGCTATTTATTCTCTTAATTCGACCTTAGGAATAGTGTATCATAAATAGTAGATCAGTTTGTTCGATAACTATCTTCTCTTGATTGTTTATTATATATAAGACTCTGTTTGCTGCTAGGTTAAATTATGAACAATATCCTGCTGGTCATCATACTGTTACTATAACTATGAGATTACCTGAGCCGTCATATTCATTTGAATCGATCTATTCCAGATTAGATCCAAGAAAAACTAATAACCTTGGGCCTTCGTCATTAACAAGCGTGACCAGTTTGAATTGAACTTCTGGGCAATAGTGAAGTTCTGATAAAAATAAATCCGGCAGAGACATCCCAAATGAAACAGTTAGAATTTTCCCCTTTGTTTTCTGCATATCCTGGATCAGAACCCCTGTAAATATTGGAGAATCAATGAGACTATAACTTTTGATGTTTCATCGTCTTTCTAGAGTGAGTAAGTGAATATGTCAAATAATTTTAGACGTGTTAATGAATATGCTTTGATACTGTAATCTCTGATTGGTCCCGAGTGTCAGAAAGAGATATCAGTGCCATATTTGCTTTTTCTGTCTTTTAACAACTACCTTCTTGCTTCAGGGTCCAAGGAAAAAGATCCTACTGGCATTGGAGTCCAAAGTTTGAGTCTGGTCATCAGTACGGTTGTTTGCTTGGATCGTGTTGGCTGATCGCTACATCGGAGATATTGACAGGCTTGATTTTGATTTGGTGGAGTCTGCATGTACTTTTGTAGGGGTAACAGTTCGGTTGTAGCTGAATGTCAACTTTGAATTAGCTCTGGTTTTGGAATGATGGGCATCTAATACAGATAATCCAATTTTTATTTGTAGCAAGCTATTCTGCCATACCTCACCTCGCCCACTGAAGTTGTAATTGCCTTGTAATGGATAGTGACCACACAAGGGGCAAAAATGGTTAACTGGTGGGTGGGCATAGGAGTACCTGAAATGTGAATGATTGTTAAAAAGCAACTTAGATGCCTTATTTTTCTTGATGTTTTTTGATTCGTATATTGTATTGAACAGTATGCTTAAAACTTGAAACCCCAGTAGTAGTTATACAAAAAAATCATACATCTTTGTAGTATCGGACTAATGGTACCAAGTTCCAAAATCAAGTGTTGGAGATCACGATTTCTCCCATGCTGCAATATACACATCTGTGTTAACCTCTAGTGGAGCTCTCAAATATAAATCATGAAAGGAGGACGGTGTTCAAAATACGGCATCGCTTGGTTCTCTAAGAACAGCGAGAACCACGAGCAATGAAACTGGAAGAAAGGCTGACAAATAAAAGATGGTAAAAAAAAAGACTACATTCAGCTTCACGTCCAATGCAAAAAATGGAGATTTGCCAATGAATATCATTATAAAAGACAACTTTTGTATGACTTACCAGCAGACACGTCATAAATGCCAAGGGAAACATTACTTAAGCACAGTTTTCTTGGTTCAAATAATAATCTCACCTACATTAACACACAAGCCGTCTTAGCTCAGCTGGTAGAGCGCGTGGCTTTTAACCACGTGGTCGTGGGTTCGATTCCCACAGACGGCGCTTCTATAAATATTTTGTTCTCAGAATCCATTTTTCTCTTTCTTCTCTACTTCATTAACTTTTATTTTTCTCATCATTTTCTTTTGTTTTTTTGATGAATAATTTTTTCTCATCATTTTCATTTCTTCTTACTTGAAACCTTTTCTACTACTAGGTTATAGACTCCGTGCATTGCAAGGAACATTTTCTAATTGTTATTCGAAATAATATTATTTCTAGTCACAATAAAATAAGAGTTTTTTGTTGAATAAGAAATATGAATTTTTATCATACAACAAATGGTATATATGACAGAAGATCAATATAAGGAGATTAATGAAATTTTAATTTCTAGACAATATACATGACCTTTTTTATTTTAATGAATTGATAAAATCTTTCACATTATAAAAAATTTGGGCTCATTTATTCTTCTGTTTTCCCTTAAAATGCATATTCTTAGTCTAAGAAATTTATCTACATCTCTTCATTTTTTTCTACTCTTTCTATTTTGCATTTGGAGACATTTATTTGAGAAGGATTTTCAGTGAACTAAAACAAAACAAAACAAAAGTCGTATTATTGAGTTAGAAAAAATATAAAAACATGTTCATTTGCCATAATAATACATACAATTACAGCACATGACTCATGTCAAAGGATTTCGAGAAATTATTAACATTATTTTCATGTGTACGTTAAAAATGTATGATAAATCCACTCCATTTTTATAAACAAATAGAAATTCAATATATAAATTCTACCTTCTGCTCATCCTAAATTATTGGACCAAATACTTGAAGCCTTTGAGAAGATTTTTCATGTGTTAATATGCCTCGTTATGCAGTTTATTTGTTCCAACATTTCCGTGAATCCACGATACTGTGACGAAGTCCTCAAATATGATCAAAAAATTAAAAATCATTAATTTTGTATACGCATAAAGTTATTGAGCAAAAATCAAAAAGTAAATCTATTGATACTTAGTGCTGAAATCTTAAAATACTATTGTAATAATAGATTGAATAATAATAAGAAGGGAAAAAATCCAAAGCTCCTGCATTTAAAACATCAATCAGTAAATACGATTTACAAATTTAAAAACATCCACTCTAATTAGCTAGAGTCCATCAAAGTGTTATAATGCAAATTGCACGCTTTCATGATGCAATTTGCATTATATGATGATTGGAGGTCCAAAGAGCAAATAAATGAGGTGGTGTGACACATCTTATGTGTTGTGCTATTTATGTTTTTTGAGTTGACTTTTAGGTTTGTTTTGACTTTTCAACTTCTTCTTTATTTATGTTAGTTGTCTCTTTGATTTCCACTTATTTTTCATTTGTATTGTTTTTTGGTCAATTAACTCTTTGAATTCCAATGTCTTTTCATATGTTTTTTCCTTTTTTATCTCTCGATTTTCTCTAACCTCTATTATGAAAAGACATAAATTTTTTTGTTAGATTATATAATCCTATTTTTTTTTTTACATTAGCAATGTACATCTTTCTCTTTTCTCTCTGGAATTGAGATGCTCCGACTATGTCGGACTACTTCCCTAGACTTATAGGGGTTTCTACGCCGCCTCCGTGCGCGTTTTGCAGCCAAGCGATGATCTATATCATCTGCGGGGCTCCTTATCCCTCAATGTCACCATTATTCAATAGAATTTTTTGTTCTGACATCGTTTCTAGGGCATTGGATTTGCTCAATGCCGCTGCTATCACTTATGGTACTGTTGAAAGGGGAAGAATGATTTTTTCTGGTCGATTATTGGTTGACCGGGTTAAAATTTCTCCGGTAATAAGAGTAACAAATCAGAAGGCGAAAGAGACGGAGGAGGCGATGGTGACAAGGTTAACGGAGGCGATGATGACGATGGGTGTTTGTGGATTACCGTCTGGAGAGCGGCGGACTGAATATGGTTTGGAAGAATCAGGTCACGCAAAAGCACAGTTGGACCTTATGGGCTGCGACCAGGACAAGATCTTGGGCCAAGATTCCTCCCAGATGGGCCTAGCCTTGAATGGCATATTAAATACAAGAGGCCTTAATGGACCAATTTTGTTGACTTGTCTGGCCCACTATATTATGTCTACTTCTGGATATGTCTACTTTTGGGTCTGTCAATGTTTGTATGATTTGGCAGGGTCTGGCCATAGAGGCCCAACTTTTGGTAATTGTTACTTTGCAGGCCAAGATACTTCTCCAGATTGGAAACATGTTTTTGCGCAAAATTGGTGGAATCAAAAGTTTGACAACGATGAAAAGACGGAGGTCGCAGGTCGGCTCCGTCAAGGTCTATGAGTTGCTTGATCAAGAATTGTCCAGGACTTCACAACTCTTGGGCAATTCAAGATTTAGTGGGTCTCAAAATGACTCACAATTTTAGTAGTTTTTTCTTTTTCATAATAAGGTCGTTTGCAGACCCCATAATTAGTGTCATGTTAGTTTTGTGTTTTATTTCATTTTTTAAATTAGGATTTATTTCAAGTTCTAATGTAAGCAATCAATGCGGGCAACCGTTTCAAATTTGGAGAAGCACCCATCAAGATAGAGTTTTATTGCAACATGGCTTCGAATGGAGGATCGGGAGCGGACATTCTGTTCGTATCTGGCGTGGTCGCTGGTCAACTACTCTACGCGGTTTTCAGCTGATCTCCCCTCCTAATTTTACGTGTTTTGAAAGTTTGCAGGCAAGAACTCTGCAAGTTGTGGAAGGCCTCTGGTTTGTGCGTGGCCTGAATTTTGCTCTTGCTTTTTTGGTAGTAGTGTTTGGTTATACGGTCATAGAATTTGTTATTATATGGCACTTATTCTTTAGTGTTTTCTATGACCGCGAGTCTTGTAATGTTCTGGCTCTTTGGTTAGCTGGAATTTTTCTAAGGCTTGATGCCTCATTTCAAAGAGTAGGGGATCCATTGGAATTCCGCCTCTCTCATGTAGTTCCTAATATCTATTAATGATATTATTATCTTTTCAAAAAAAAATATAATCCTATTTTTTATGTAATGATATTAGTAATAATTTAATAGTATTAAAGAAGATGAAGTGTTGGTTATAAATTTTGTACATTTCAATTTAATTATCATCAATACATATACCATGTAGTATAATTATGTTCTTTATTTATTGGTGGAGATTTTAATAGACTCAACACTTCTCTTCAGTTTTTAATCTTCATAGATGTAATTAATAATATATAATTGAAGAATCTATTTAGCAAACTGATAAAGAGATACATTATTGAATATAATTAGTATAGATACATGTATATTTTAATATAATAAACATTAGTAGAATGATAACCATAAAAGAAGAGACTTTTCATTTCTCCATATTAATACATTGAACTTAAAATAATCAAAGAATTTATTGTTCTAATCTTAAAGACTAAGAAAAACTAAATAAATATAATTACTGTAATAAAAGTTACAAAACTCTTCTACTTCATTAATTAATATAACTAATGAACTAAATAAATATAATTACTATAATAAAAAAGTTACAAAACTCTTATACTTCATTCATTAATATAACTAATGAACTAAACAAATATAATTACTATAATAAAAGTTACAAAACTCTTCTACTTCATTCATTAATATAACTAATGAACTTTATAAATATATAGTTGTAGCCATTAGCTATAGAAATCTTCTAAAGGTTTTATCTCCATAACAACTTAAAATTATAGTTGAAGATTATAGCTCATGGAGAAGGAATTTTAAAGAGTAAATTAATGATGAAGTTGCCACATGTAAGTTTTTAATTGGTCCACATCCCACAAAATGCCACATGTCACTCCCTCAAACTTCTACCTCAACTTTTCCTAACTTTATATATTATAGATTTTGGATCTGGAATATTATTTCACAATAATTTACTCTTCAATATATATTTAATATGGAGCCGTAATTTGAATAATTCCTTGGAATTGAATTTATTTCTTCTTTATCTCATGTATTCTTATGTTTCAAATATAGAACCTACCATACAAACGAAGTTGAGGTTTATTTCCTTTCTTATGCGCTTTGATATTAGTTCTGTTACTATTCAAACATTTTCTTTGGCTAGTTGAAGTGTTAGTTAGACCATGCGGCAGTGTAAGATTTTTAGTAAAATGCAAGGGGGCCTTCTCCTACACAAAAGGCGATACTCACGTCCACAGAGCCCAAATGGGGGGCCTTCTACAACATTATGCTAGATGCTTTATAAAAATTGATTTATTGATAGAGCTTTGGATTCCATTGCTTACCACACCCTGTAAATTTAAACAAGGTCTCTTAGATCTTCTTCAAGTTCATCATCATCATCAAAAGAATTATGCAATGTGGGAAGTTTGATTACGCTCGTTATCTATTGGATAGTCTTAATTAATGCTAAGGGTCCCATTACGATGTTTCGAGTTAAAAGCCATAGTGACAACCTTAGCAAGTGCAAACTCCATATCATTTATGATTGTGGTAGCTCAGAATCGACAGAGGTTTTGCTTTGTCTGGGAGGAGAAGTAGAGGAAGTTGTAACGGTTTGTTTTCAACTTATCTAGCATCCCACATCGCTTGTTTATGAACAATTGGAAGCCTGAAGCTAAAATAAAAAGGAAGCCCAAACAAAGGACATACCATACCTTTCTCGGCCTTTTGGCTAAGATCAAGTGTAGTATCTGTTCTTATCAGTTTAATATCTGATATGTGGCCCATTGGGTCACACGATATTAACTTTATTTTTTTAGGGGAAGATTCCAATGGGTAGCTTGCTATTCGGGTTCTTGCGGGTCGCTTGGGCGTTGCACTACTGCCCTTGCTGAGGCCCACCCCACCAAGACTATTCTAAAGTTTTTATCTTCCGAATGATTAAATTGGCTGATTTATTTATAGCAATGGCCCTTATGCCTTGGTAATTTAGTTTTACTTGATACCCCGTCAAATTTTCTTACCCCAGAGTACATGAATTTTGTTGGGTTTTTTGATCTATTGCTCCTTTTGGTGATTTTGCCTTACAAAACAAAGAATTTTTTTTTTTAAGGCTCCTTGATATAGTGGATTGGAAGGGATTGAGAATTTCTCTTGGCATGTAATGATAGTGCATCAATTTCCAAAATGCCATGCCTTAATGATAATGTCTGGGCTGTTTAGTGTTGGAATTTCTACTGCCCAGCTAGTATCATCTTATGTTCGAGTTGATGAAATCGAACTTGCCCGGCAAGTGTTCGATATCTGTAATGCAATGTTAGTTGTTTATTCACGGTTTCCATGAAAGCCTGTACTAGGTTGTTGGATTTGGAAATAGGCGAGGAAATTTGGAGAACTGACTGCTGTTGAATGCACAGGTATGGAGATGATATTTCTGTAGGGTCCTTTGTTTTAATCCTTGCTGCAAGTGTGGGAAGGTGAATGAGGCAATGAGTGTGTTTGAGAAGATGCCTATAAGAGATGTTGATGGCGGGTTTTCTGAAGAGTGAGAGAGGTTGTGGATGATTATCGGTGAAGCAAAAAGGAGGTATGGAAGGAGATAGTCGTGATGCTGGCTCTGATTCAGGCTCTTGCAAATACTGGAGATGCAAAAATGGTCTGCCTATGGATGTTGTGGTGGAGAATAGTTTTGATATGTATGTGCTAAGATTGGTGAGTTAGAGTTTGCTTCTTGTGTATTTAGGAAGATGTGCAATGAGAATGTTATTTTGTGGAATGCGTTGATCTCAGGCTATGCACAAATTTGTTACAATGCAAATGCACTTGAGAATGTTATTTTCTGGTATTCAACCTGACCTCGTGTCGATTGTCAGTGCCTATTAGCATGTTCTCAAGTTGGCCGTTCAAGATTGGGCAAGTCTATACATGGATATATTCTGAGAATTTTCAATATAGATCAAGTTCTTGGTACTGCATTGATAGACATGTATGATCTATTTCTTGTGCTCATGCTCTTTTTGATAGGATCACTTGTAAGGATTTGATGTTTCAATGCAATGATCGATAGCTATGGGATCCATTGACATGGAAAGGAAGCTCTCACACTCTTCATCCATATGATCGATTCAAACTTAAAACCAGATCATGCAATTTTTGCTTCCCTTCTCTCGGCCTTGAGTCATTCATGATTAGTCAAGGAAGGGCAATATTGGTTTGACATTATTGTGGAAGAATACAAAATTCAACCAAGGGAAAAGCATTATGCTTGTCTGGTTGATCTTTTGGCTCAAGCAGGCAAAGTGGAAGAAGCTAAGAACCTGAGGAATTCCATGGCATGTAAGCCAGGGATTGCAGTTTGGGTTGCCCTTTTGTCAGGCTGCCACAACCATAGGAAACTTTTGACCAGAGAGGTGGCAGCAAAAAGAGTTATGGAGTTAAACCAAGATAACTCGGGTATTTACAGCCTAGTAGCAAACTTCTTTTCTGCAGCTGGGAAATGGAATGAAGGTGCTGAAATTAGAAGGGTTATGAAAAATAGGGGGATGAACAAATTACCAGGTCACACAGTGTTGTTGAAGTGAACGGAAGATTGCATGCTTTTCTTATGGAAGATAAGAGTCGCCCTCAATATGAACTGATTGTAAATTTTTTTGGAGAAACTGGAGTGAAAGATGAGAGCTCTAGGTTATGTTCCGAGAACTGAATTTGTGTTGCACAATATATTGAAGAGAAAGTGAAAGTAAAAATGTTATGTAATCATAGCGAGAGACTTGCTATTGCTTTTGGACTCTTGAATACTGGTCCGGGAACCAAATTTCTGATCACGAAGAACCTGAGAGTATGTGTGGGGACTGCCACGAAGCAACCAAGTTCATCTCCATGATTGTGATGAGAGAGATTGTTGTGAGGGATGTCAAACGGTTCCATCACTTCAAGGATGGACTCTGCTCATGTGGCGATTACTGGTGAAAGTTATGGATTTTGATTCCTAGAAGTTACTTGCATTTATATAGCCTTCAAGTGCTTACCAAGTGAATGAAAATGACGGAATGAGAACACTGCTGTTAACAGCTTCTCTTACATATCCAACTTGCTTTCGGCTTGAAAACTCCGATCCCAATCATTCTTAAGGCACAGATGAGATCACAATCCTTTCCTTGTACTTAATTACTAAAGAAAAGGATTCTACTCATCTGTTTTGTAGCTCAGAGGCACCAAAAGGTTTCTTATGTTTCATTTGAAGGAGAAAAGGGACAAAGTTTTTATGACTTGTTATCAACTTATCTGTCATCCCACATCGCTTGTTTTTGAAGAATGGGAAGCCTGAAGCTAATATAAAATTGCAGCCCAAATGTGTGAATAAGCATACCTTTCTCGGCCTTTTGGCTAAGATCAAGTGTAGTATCTGTTCTTATCAGTTTAATATCTGATATGTGGCCCATCGGGTCACACGATATTAACTCAATTTTTTTTCGGGTGAGAGTCCAATGGATAGCTTGCTATTCGGGCTCTTGTGGGTTGCTGGGGCGCTGCACTGCTGCCCTTGCCTGGCCCAACCCTCCAAATCAGTTTCCAAATTTTCTTATATTTAAATAAGATTGTCCTTAAAAGATTATCAGTATTACTTTTGATGCCCAAATGGCAATTATTTGAGGATCATACGGCAGTCCATGGATGTCCTGATTATACACTGGATGGAAGAGTAATGCTAAAAGTTTGCATCTGTTTCTCAATAGCCCCTGGATGCAAGTAATTTTATGTCTGAATGACCAAGAAATGTTTGTAAAAGTCCAACTCAAAGAAACTCCAATGAAATATATGATAAAATAAATTTTGCTTAAACATTAGACAGAAGATGCACATCATTAAACCAATTTCAAATGTTACATGGGAAGACACCAAAATTTGAACCACAAGGCTCTGTCAATTTCTGTACCTTTGAGCTTGGTTCTGAAGATTTTGGTTATCCTCTAAAAGCCGGTCATATTCCAGAAGAAGATCAGCAGCTTGCTTTTGAAGAGCATTTACATGAGCTTCTGCAGTTTCAATCTGCTTATCCTTTTCTGCTCCCTCCGTCTTAAGCTTGTTCACATTCTCAGTTAACTTGGACATTTCTTTCTTCAATTTCTTGATTTCCTCCTCGGCATTCTCTGCTTTTTCTTTCAACTGTTTCCTCTCGTTCTCAAGAGTTTCAACTTCTTTCTTTGAAGCTCCAGTTGTACTTCTCAATACAATCAATTTTCGGAGGTAATGATGCATACGGTCAATTAGAAAACCGAGGAACAGAGAGAAACCTGCAGAGTAACATTTTGTGCTGTTTAAGGAAAGAGAATGCAAACTTGAATACAAGAAATCCAATTGTTGCTCAAGTCATGAAAATGAGGATCAAATTTTAATCAGAACTGTTCATCAGAATATACATAATACAAGATGTTTGTTTGTGTCCATTGATTGGACAGGGGCGTGCCTCACAAAAAGTCGGTGCATAACATTGAGTTCTTCCTCAATCAGTAGAACTATGCAAATGCAACCTTTTCTGGACTTCGTAGAGTATTTTGATCTAAACAGACAGCTAAACCAACTATGCAACAGTAAAGTTTAATTAAAGAGAACCATGAGACATATTGACCCATATAATCACACCCAAACTTGCACAAGATTCGAAAAACTAGAGTTACGGTCAAGATAATGAAAGTAAAAGACATGGTAATTGATGAATGGTTGTAAACCAATGCACACTTAAACGCTACCAAATGTTATAACTTAGTATTGGTTAACACAATAATTCGGCTTGCAGACAAAATCCTATAAGAAAAGCACATAAATAGGTACTTAGTAGCAAACAACAGTTAAGTCTACTGCCCCCATCACATGACATGGAGAACTAAGCACTGCCATGGACCAGCGCTTGAGCATACATGACATCTTGTCCTCAGGGGGCAGGATTAGTAAAACATAAATGCTGTGGCATTGGTGTAAGTTCACATTTGGCAAATCTAATTGATCAAAGAGTCACTTCATAGACATAAGTACATACAAGAACAACAATAGCATGACCCATTAAGTCCCCAATAATTGGGAGTATGGGCGGGGATGGATACACAAGTACATAGTTACATGCAATTCTTTTCAAGTGACCATTAAAAGCAAAGACAGAAAATTCTAAATTTACAGCTAATAAATTTACATGGAACAGTACTACATTACTTCATATCACAATTGCACCATCCACCCAAATCTCTTTAAATTATCAAAGAATTGCAAAAACTAACTAAGAAGGAAGAGTGATAAAGAACAAGGAAAGTGGAAATTTTCATTGCATAAGCATTTATGGAACTAGAACCATAGCAAAAGGAGTATTTCTATATGAACCTCTACATCAAACCACAGAAGCAACCAACCAAGCAGCAAATTTTCAACTATAAAGTAAGTGAACATAAGTGTATATATGTTACTGAATAGGGCTAATAAATCATACCCATAAGGGAGGCCTCAAGTAAGTTGGTTCTCCAGAGGACCTGATCCATTGGTGACATGGTACCAAGCTTAGCACCTTTGTTCTGAATCTTAACAATGCTAAAAAAGTTTGATAAGAGAATGGCAGCAAAAGTAGCAGCTATAGTCAAAACTGTTCCCTTTCTCATCTTCACCTGATCTAAACACTTCATTACAACTTCCCTAAATGGCCCAATTTTTACCATCAATAGAAATGCCACCATACCTTCAGCACATAGAACTAAATAGAGTAACTGAATCATCTTCACAAGCAAAAAGAAATCAGCAAAGAACCCTTTATAAAATAACTAAAACTCAACACTCAAAATCACTTTTCTTCTAAAAGATGAACTAGTAGAGCAGCATATCCTCTCCCCACATGGAAATAATTTTCTTCTAAAAATCCAATCTTGGAAGAATCATAAACAAAATCTTTGAAATGCAAGCCAACCCTTAAAACTTAACCCAATTGGGGTTTGATTTTTGCAGTAGAAAGTGAGGAAAAAAAAAAGCTTCACCTTTTACTTTTAGCAGAATGATGTGAGGGTTTAAGGTCCAGATACAGATCGATGGAATTAGCTAGTAATAAAAAAGGATGGCACCTTTTTCTAACAAAATATATATAAAATTAAACAAAACCCCTCATTAACATTTTAATCCTCTGTTATTTCTGTTAAATTATACATGGTTTCCATGCTTTTGAATTAGTGAAGAGGAGAAAGGAAAGAAATAAAAAGGGTTTAACAGTGGAAGCTGGAAAGTGAAGAGGATGAATTCGAAGTGAAGTAAAGGCTTAAAAGCGTTAATGAAGGACTCAATGCTTTATAGTTGTTATAATAATACAAAGTGGATTTGGAAAGTAAGATTGATTGATTTCTTAACAGAAAATGTATTTTATATCATTAAGAAATATCATTTAAGACATGTGTTATGAGAAAATACGGTGGGTCTCCAAATTATTGATTGGAGCCTTTAACTTTCATTGCATACTTCACTAATATATCAGGATGATTGTTACAAGATCTTTGAACAAAAATTAAATTGTCTAATATAATTCCAAAAAACTTTTAATTTGACTAATAATATGACCTAGTAGAGAAAGATTTCATTGATGTGACGTGGCTCTCGATGATGATGGCATGGTAACCTTTAAGTTTGAGCAAATCGAAATCCTTATGTGCTTTAGCTTCAGTGTATTTCGAACTGGGAGATTTGAGAAGAAAATTGGCAACTACAGCTATAAATCTTACTGCAGAGTCCCCTATGATTATTCCTATACCTCCATTATTTTTGAACTAAACTCCATCAACATTGAGTTTCAGGAATCCTTTGGGGGAGTAAGATAGATGATTTGGGTTTTTAATTAACATAGAATTTTAAGATTTAAGTCCAACAAATGAAGCAAAACCAGTTCCGATTGTACTCCATTTTAAGATTTACATTTATTTTTATTTTTTTGGGTTTAAAGCGTACTCGATCCGTTTATAGAGTAATTATCTAGACACCAAGCGTAGTATTCAGGGTCACACAAAAAAATTCATCTAAACCTAATTTAAAATGTAATTTAAAACAAAACTCAAAAGCGAATAATCCAATGTGCATACACTATATTGTTCGAGGTAGTACTGTCAAACAGGGCCGGCCCGCGCGGGCTTATTTCAAAACGGGGCGGGGGCGGGGTGGGCTCATTTTTTTTGCGGATCATTGAAACACATGCCCATTCCCGCACCGCACAAAGCCCGCGGGCTAGCGGGCCCACTCAATTTTAATTTTTTTTTTTTTGTTAAATAAAGATTTACCCATTAATCATAAAATAGTTAAGGCCATTACAATCAAAAGATAAAACGCAATTAGAAGAAAAATAAAAGTTATACAATGGTGTAAACACCATGATAATATGTTAATATATTATATATACCATCAAGCGAGTAGGAAATATGTTAATATATACCATATTATATATAATATATATACTTTTCCAAAAAATATTATATATAATATGTATACTTTTTTTTTTACCATCAAGCGAGTAGGAAATATGTTAATATATACCATATTATATATAATATATATACTTTTCCAAAAAATATTATATATAATATGAATATTTTTTTAAAAAAAAAGCCCGCGGATGGCCCGCGATCCGCCCTAACCCGTATTTTTGCGGATCAATATTTTCTAAGCCCATACCCGATCTGATCAGCGGCGGGACGGACCGGTCCACGGCTTCGGCCTACTTTGACAGTACTAGTTCGAGGGCGACTTCCTTTCCAAAGCCTACCTTCCATTACTCCATCAATAGCCTAGAGATGTATTCAAAAGAAAAAAGAAAAAAGAAAATAAGTGACCAAAGTCCTCCAAGAGTTGTGCACTTGTGCTTATAAAAATTGTGCAACCGGAATTGACGTACAAAAGGAAAAAAAAAATGCAAATCTGCGTCGCATGTTGCATATATGAATTGTAAAGCCTGCCGGCATGAATTAAATAATATTATATTCATTCCATAATATAACTAGTTTAATATATATGTAGTTAAAATTAATGAAATAAAAAATAAAATATTTTATTAGTTAAAATATCAATTCCATTTAAGTGAATAATATTGATATTTTGATTTAAAAAATACATTATTTTTTGTTTCTTTAATTTTTACTAAATATCATAAACGATTTATATCATTGAATTAAGGTATTATAAAACTTGTATATTCTGTTTTGTCTTTTTTCTTTAAACACAATCTCTTAAATGGGGGAAAAAGTGATTTGTCTTCAATTGGTGTCTTCATTATTGTTCTAATCGCTCACAATTCGTCACGTGAATATCCCTCTCTAATTTCATTTCTTTATATTTTATTATTTACATTCATTAACTCTTTCATTTCTTCTATCTTTAAAATAATAACGGTTAAAATAATTAAATTGAATAAAATATTCACGTGACGAATTTTGAAAGATTAAGATATAGAAGCTTTTCCGATTAATTATCTTTGAATTTGAAGGTCAACAACATGTTGAAGCAGACATAACTTTGTCATACGACCCGTCCCCAAGGCGGCTCCTACGGTCACTTCAGCCCGGAGACTGGTCAGCTAGCCAACATATAAACGTACATCGTTTACTCGAAACGCCATGATTACATCAAGTTGGTACTTTTTTTTGGCATTTGAAAAATTATATTTTATTTATGCCGATCTAAGTTTTTTTAGTGTGATTTTTATCTGTTATCATGGTTCTCTGAACCATTATATAACTTTTATTTTCTGTATTTTCAGATTTTTCTTTTGATTGTAATGACCTCGACTATTTTGTGATTAATGAAAAAAAAATTATTCAGCGAAAAAAAAGAAGCTATATTTTATTTCTAAAAGACTAAAACTAATTAATACATCTTCTTACAAATATATTTTATTTTGTACAAAACTAATTAGGAACTACAACTCCATCCATTACAGAGATGTCTGTTTGTTTTAAATATTTGAATTATATATATTGAAGTGCTCTTTTTTTTCCTTCTCTTACTGTTGATGAAACCAACATGATATTATTTATAATAGAACTGTTGTTTTAACCCAAAAAAATGTATTATATATCATTAAATGAATAATAGAACCGTTTGATAATTACATATATGTTTCTATATTAAAAATTATGTAGTAATATTTTGACTTTACGTAATTCTTTTTCTAATTCATTCCGTTCATTATTTAGAGTAAGGCTTATTCAATAAATTTTATGTTGTATATAATTCACTACAGGTCAAATGCACTGAATTGTATCCTTTTATGCAATACATCCCAATAAAGAAAAATGAATGAGTGCATGATTTAGGCTCAACTTGGATTGAGTTTTGAGTTTGGATTTGAATTTTGGCTGGAGAAGCTAAAAAATTAGCGAGAGAAATTTAAATTTAAATTTTTTTAAAATAATCGTTCAATTTTAAATTTTAGCCTCAATTTTTTTTAGCTTTTCCCGCCAAATTCAAACTCAAACCCAAAATAAAACTAAAACCAAAACTCAATCTAAGTTGAGCCTTAGTTTAGAGTATTAAAAATCTTGCGTAGTTTGACATTTGCTGCTGGCTCCTACTTCTCTTTTCTCTTCATACTAATGGGTTGGTGGGAAAAATTTAATTGTATAATCATTTTTGTGTGACTGACATGACGGTCATATGATTGGTAACCGGTTGGGAGAGCGGGCGAGGAAGACTTTGAGAAGCAAAGACCAAGAAAAGTCTTTTGCATTTGGTGAATGGTTGATAAACCCCCCCTCCCAGCTCGCCATTCTCTTCTACCTACCTCTTCTTCATTCTCTTGCTGGGATTTACCTTGGGGGGAAGCTTAGTTTGATAATCACGAGAATTTTCTTTCTTAAGGGATCACTTTTTTCTGCCGTTTCTATTGGGTTTTTTATTATTGAAGAACTTGGTGAAAAAAGGAAGAGTTAAAATGGCAGTAAGTCCCTTCTCTTGCATGCTTAAAGTTGTTTATCTACACGGATTTTATTTTTCCTTTTTCCTGAAATTAATCCGTACTCTTTAATCTTTGCAATTCTTAAATATATATATATACGTATCACAAACCCGAGTTGACTATGCTTGTAAAGACTTATATAAGAAACTCTTTTGCATATTATGGTTTGGCAATCCTCTTTTAATTTATAGTTCTTGGATTCAATATGAATGTGGACATTTAATTTGGGACGGTGGAGATGTTATCTTTCAGTAGGCTACTTAATGGCATTTTGCTGATGTTATTTGCCTGGATTTGAAGAAATTTTCTGTCAATGTTTTGATTTTATTACTAAAACATTAGGGACTTTATGGTTGTATCATGTTATTTAGTATTCCCTCTATTCAATAATATAAGTCGATGTTAATATGAGTTTCTCCAAGAAATTGTTGGGGAGAAACCACAATATAGTCCAAGTAACCGAACAAATAAGATCAAATATGCTTGACAAAATATCTCCAAGCTTAAATAAAAACGTAAGACACCAAACAATAATTCCAAAGCCCCTAAATGACATTTACGAATTCAGCGGAACAATAATAATGGATCTAGCAAATGAAAGATCAACCAAGCAAACACAACACCAAGAATTTTACGTGAAAAACCTCTTCAAATCGAAGAGTAAAAAAACCACGGGACCTTCGGGTCCACTCCAAAAGCTTCACTATAAATCAAGAGAGGTTACAGAAGATTATCTACGCGAATATGTGTAAACTCAAACCAACAATGAAACTAAAACTTCATCTAATACATAAAAGAGATGAGAATAGAGAAAATTTCACCCGGAAAACAGAGCACTGTTCTGACAGCAATAACTCTGAATCCGTGTGTAGAAATTCGATCTCCACCGTCCAAAATGTAGCCCTATCAGTCTTTCTCTCCAGTTAAAATTTGAGGCCATTCCGAGAACAAATTACCGCCCGATCGGAAGAAATCCCAAAATTGGCTGCGAAAATCTCCTATTTGCTCTCAAACTCACTGTCTTCTCTATCTTTTTGAATGAATAATATGACCAGCAGTTGGTCAAGGGTTTTATACCACTTTTGGGGTTGGGCCTTGGGCTCTTTTTCAAGACCCACATAGGAGGGAAAACATTATGGCCCAACAAATCTCCCATTTTTCCCGACTATGTGAAAGTCACAAATTTCTTGCCATTCCGACAAGAGAACAACACACATCAAACTTCCACCTAGGCAAAGCCTTAGTCATCATATCAACCCCATTATCATCAATATGAACTTTTTCAAGCTTCAACAACTTATCATCTAACACTTCACGTATCCAATGATACCTCACATTAATGTGTTTCGATTTAGAATGAAAAGTTGAGTTCTTACCAAGATGAATTGCACTTTGACTATCACAAAAGTAGCACATACTTAGATTGAGAATGTCCATAAGGAACATAGCATACATCAGGCCTCGTGCAAACCATAGCATACATCAAACTACCAACTGCTGAAGCATAAGGAACATTCTTCATCTCTTTCTTCTCATCATCAGTAGAGGGGCATTGCTTGACACTCAATTTGAAGTGACTAGCAAGTGGAGTGCTAACAACTTTGGCTTTATCCATTCTGAATCTCTGGAGCACCTTCTCAATGTAGCTCTCTTGAGATAACCAAAGCTTCCTTGCATTCCTATCACGAGTGATCTTCACTCCAAGAATTTGCTTTGCTGGTCCCAAATTTTTCATGGAAAAAGACTTGCTCAATTATTGCTTCAAATCTGCAATCCTGGAAGCATTCTTACCAACAATAAGCATATCATCAACGTAAAGCAAAAGTATGATAAAATCATCTTCAGAAAAGTTTTGTACAAATACACAATGGTCAGAATTAGTCCTCTTGAAGCCATGCTTCCTCATAAACGACTCAAACTTCTTGTACCATTGTCTCGGTGCTTGTTTCAAGCCATATAAACTTTTCCTCAACCTGTAAACATTATCTTCTTTTCCTTTAACCTGAAAACCTTCAGGTTGTTCCATGTAGATTTCCTCCTCAAGATCACCATGAAGAAAAGCTGTCTTCACATCCATCTGTTCAACCTCTAAATCAAGGCTTGCAGCAAAACTAAGCACAGTTCTGATAGAAGACATTTTAACAACAGGAGAAAATATTTCTGCGAAGTCTAATCCCTTTCTTTGACTAAACTCTTTGACAACAATTATGGCTTTAGATTGCGGCTTCCATATGTAAACCCACCTATTATTCAAAGCTTTCTTGCCTTTTGGCAACTTCACACTAACTCAAATGTGTTATTGTCTTAGAGAGACTTCATTTCATCTTCCATTGCACTTAACCACTAATCATTCTGCTCACTTCCCATGGCCTCCTGAAAGCTCTCCGATTCTCCCCCATCAGTCATCAACACATATTGATCAGGAGGATACAAAGTATTATCCTTTCTGACTCTTGTAGATTTCCTATGTAGAGCAACTTGTGGTTCCTCTGGCAAATCTGGAACTGCTGGAACATGATCATCAATATCAGCATCAGCATTATCTGGAACTGCTGGAACATGATCAACATCACTATCATCCTCTAGGATCTCAATATCAGCTGCATTCGGTTACATATCCCTGTTCAAATCAACAAGATCACGAACCCGTGACTCTGTCTGTGGAGCTTTCTCAACATACTTGATAGTCTGGTCTTCACAGAAAACCACATATCTGCTTCTGATAAGTTTCTTCTCAACTGGATATACAACCTGTATCCAAATTCATCCTGGCCATAACCCAGAAAAATACACTGTCTAGTCTTGGTATCCAGTTTAGACCTTTCATCTTTTGGAACATGAACATAGGCTTTACAACAAAAGACTCTCAAATGATCATATGAAGACTTCTTACCTGACCAAACATTTTCTGGAACATCTCCATTTAGAGCAACTGCAGGAGACAAATTAATTACATGAACTACAACAGATAAAGCTTCACCCCAGAAGCCTTGTGATAACTTTGCCTCATAAAGTAAACATCTAACTCTCTCAACTAAAGTTTTGTTCATCCTTTCTGCCAAACCATTCAACTAAGGAGTGTTCTGATGTCTGATACCTTACTCTCTGCAATACTGATCAAACGGCCCACAATACTCACCACTATTTTCTGTCCTGATGCACTTGACTTTCTTCCCAGTTTGTCTCTCAACAGAGACTTGGAATTCCTTAAACTTATCAAGAACCTTGTTCTTAGTCTTCAAAACATAGACCCACAATTTTCTGGAATAATCATCAACGAAAGTCACAAAATAAGATGCACCACCAAGTAACTGTATCTTCATAGGACCACACACATCAGAATGAATCAGCTCTAACAAACTTGGCTTTCTGTAAGGAGGGTTAAACTTGAAAGACACTCTGTTCTGTTTTCCTGCCATACAATGATCACATTTATCCAATTTTGCAGTACTAACTCCAGAAAGGGCATTATTTCTAATTAAATAGTTAAGTATTTTCTCACTAATGTGACTCAGCCGCCTGTGCCATAGATAAGGTGAGATTTTATTGTCCACCACATTGACACTACCAGAAATCGAAGCTTGCATCAAATACAAATTAGAAGAAAATTTGTTTCCTCAAGCCACAATCAAAGAACCCTTTGAAAGTTTCCACTCTCCTCCTTCAAACACATTACGAAAACCATCATCATCAAGTTTTCCAACTGAGATCAAATTCAACCGGATATCTGGAGAGTGTTTAACACATATGAGAAGTAACTCACTGCCATTACTAGTCTTCAAACACACATCACCTATGCAAACAACCGACAACATGCCTTCATTGCCCATCCTAAGAGCTCCAAAGTTTTCAGGAGTGTATGAACATAATAACTCTTTCTTTTTAGCAACATGAAGTGAAGCACCACTGTCAACTATCCAGTCAGTGTCATGAGATGCATAATTAATCACATACTCATCACAAACAATAAAGAAATCCTCTGAAGTAGCAATAGCAACAACATCAACACTGTTATCTTTCACTTCTATATTACCCCATTTTTCTTATCTTTCTTCCACTTGAAGCAATGTTTCTTGATGTGTCATTTCTTTCCACAGTAATGACGTTCCATATCCTAGAACCTTGATCTGGACTTACTTCTGCTTTTATCTCAGTTTCCATAGTCTTGTTCCTGTCTCTCCCATTATTCTCAGTAGCAAGGACATCTGAGTGAGATGATGATGTCTCCGAATTAGATCTTCTAACCTCCTCATTCAAAATACAATA
The DNA here is from genome assembly GCA_026122235.1 of Vinca minor. Lineage (NCBI taxonomy): Eukaryota > Viridiplantae > Streptophyta > Magnoliopsida > Gentianales > Apocynaceae > Vinca > Vinca minor. The sequence continues at coordinate 14,141,178 of JAOCZM010000015.1, forward strand.
TCTAGCATACGTTAAAGACATGGCACCAGTTGAAGCATTGTTACCTTTCAGTAGGCTATTTAATGGCATTTTGCTGGTGTTATTTGCCTGAATTTGAAGAAATTTTCTGTCAATGTTTTGATTTTATTACTAAAACACTAGGGACTTTATGGTTGTATCATGTTATTTAGTATTCCCTCTATTCAATAATATAAGTCGATGTTAATATGAGTTTCTCCAATAAATTGTTGGGGAGAAACCACAATATAGTCCAAGCAACCGAACAAACAAGATCAAATATGCTTGACAAAATATCTCCCAAGCTTAAATAAAAACGTAAGACACAAAACAATAATTCCAAAGCCCCTAAATGACATTTACGAATTCAGCGGAAAAATAATAATGGAGCTAGCAAATGAAAGATAAATCAAGCAACACAACACCAAGAATTTTACGTGAAAAACCTCTTCAAATCGAAGAGTAAAAAAACCACGGGACCTTCGGGTCCACTCCAAAAGCTTCACTATAAATCAAGAGAGGTTACAGAAGATTATCTACGCGAATATGTGTAAACTCAAACCAACAATGAAACTAAAACTTCATCTAATACATAAAAGAGATGAGAATAGAGAAAATTTCACCCGGAAAACAGAGCACTGTTCTGACAACAATAACTCTGAATCCGTGTGTAGAAATTCGATCTCCACCGTCCAGAATGTAGCCCTATCAGTCTTTCTCTCCAGTTAAAATTTGAGGCCATTCCGAGAACAAATTACCGCCCGATCGAAAGAAATCCCAAAACTGCGCAGGCTGAAAATTGGCTGCGAAAATCTCCTATTTGCTCTCAAACTCACTGTCTTCTCTCTCTTTTTGAATGAATAATATGACCAACAGTTTTTCAAGGGTTTTATACCACTTTTGGGTTTGGGTTTTGGGCTCTTTTTCAAGACCCACATAGTAGGGAAACATTATGGCCCAACAGAAATGGCCTATTGTTGTATCCTCATTCTCTCCACACCAGCTCTATAAGACTTTCTAGGCAGACGAAAACTATCAATCTGTTTACGATTACTACCATTGATGTTATTGAAAGTTTGTTGCAATAATTAGTGATGTTGTTCCTCCAATTGATTGATTGATTGATTGATTGCAGAACCGTGCAAATGTGCCCAAATTTGGCAACTGGGAAAGTGAAGACAATGTTCCTTATACAGTTTACTTTGATAAGGCAAGGAAAGGTAGAGGTGGGAAAATGATAAATCCAAATGATCCCCAAGAAAATCCTGAAATGTTCTCCCAAAGCCCTTCTTCAGATTCACCTCCTCGTCCTCCCTCTAGAACCAACCCTCAAGTAGAGGAATCAATGGGACGCGGAGCAGCAGCTAGGACAACGCCTGATCAACAACAACGTAATAGAATGAGCAGGGAAGATGGTAATTATAGGCCAATTGCTGGAGAATCCCCTGCGCGTAATGAGAATATAAGTCGTAGAACTTCTGGTGATCAGTTATCAAATCAGACTTATGGCCATGGATCAAATTCTGGTCGGCCTTCAAGGCAAAGTATAGGATCTGAGCATAGCCTCGAGAAGTCACCACTCCATCCACATTACCAGGCTAAAGTCAGGGGTGCTGGAACAGGACCAGCTGCTGGTGGCGGTTCTCCTGCTTGGGAAGGGAAGAATTCTTATGATAGTAGCCACGGTACTCCTGGAAGATCCCGTATGAAACCAGTTGCTCGTGTAGATCAAAGTGTAAGCCTTTTAATCTTTATTCATCCTCATTTTAGTTTCCATAATAATTGCGATAATGAAATGTAACTTAATTCTTGAAAATTGATCAAAATAATAAGCATGATAACTTGCTCATGATCTGGTTGATTTATTTGAAATTGCAGCCTGATAGAGGTGCTGCAGTGCCAAGATTTGGCGAGTGGGACGAGAACAATCCTCAATCAGCTGATAATTACACTCATATCTTCAACAAAGTAAGGGAGGAAAGGCATACCGCGGGTCCCTCAAATGCACCGGGGACTAAATCTGATTCTTCTCACTACGGAATGCAGAAGCCGAAAGATTATAAGGATTCCGAGGTATCTTACAATTTTTTTCTTCTCTTCTCTTGATATGTATGAGGAAAAGTATCCATTTTTCAGTTATGTTACTTAAATTGATCATTTTCCCCCTTTATTTGCAGTGTTGTTGCTTTTCCTTTCTTAAGAAATGAAGAAATTGGCCTTCTGGAGCAACTTCATGCTATTTGCTGAACCTGTAAATAGCACTCGAGGATTTTTTTAGATGCAGAATTCTGTATTTTTGGTTGATTTTTGTATTTACTTATTTGGTGGTTGTGACCATATAATATGAGATTTTGCTCATTTTTCTTCTTTTTTCTCACTTTGATGTAATTTTTTTATTTGTTTTTCTTGTTTCTGTATTTTGTACCATGTAAGGATAAATTTATTACTGTCATATTTAGTTGAAACAGAGAAAATAGTGCAGATTCTTTTATTCCAGTACTATGCATCTTGCCTCAGCTTTCGTCTGTTCTTTATCCCAAATTAGCGGCAAACTTGCTCCTAGGTCATGTGCAATGCGCAATAGCTCACTCTCTTTTAACATAACTTTAATTTTTATCTCACTTATATAATGAATAGAATGAAGAGAAGGTTTCATGTGAGAAGTACCGGTCATTCTGCATTGCAAATATCCTTTGAAAAAAGTTTCCAAATTAGCCCATTATGTGGCTCTGTTCCGGGAGAAATTTTATCTTGGATAGTGAGTAAATTTAAAACTTATATTCAGACTAATAAATACAATACAAGTATGATAAAAAGTCAATTCTCTTTTCTGTGAATTGACACTTTTGGCCTACGTGTATTGCACTTATTAGTATGGATGTAAGTTTTAAACTTACTCACTAACTAAGATAAAACTACTCCTGTTCCGGTCCGCACTGCAAAGACTTGTTCTGCACTGGAGCTGTGAACAACTAAATGGCTTTGGAGAAATTTAAAAAAAGAAAGAAAGATTGAGTTCAACTTTAAGGGCTCCATATCTCCGTCTCAACTCTATGTGTTTCAGTAAGAATTTATTACAAGTTACCTATACATTACTATCACGCAAGAGATTCAATGGCAATAACCGAACTCCCACTCTCAGAATAGAAATAAGATTGCCACGCTGGTAAAGATTTGACACGTCCTTATAAAGGTCAAGTGTTCAATTTTCGATGCCGATGTGAGAGTTGTGTTGGTAGGCAATCTGTAAGTACATTTGTAGTGACATATGGTCATTAGGGCATGCTCTTATCTGTGGTGGTGATCGAAGTCGAACCCACTCAAATTTTTTATTAAAAAAAAAAAACACTTGTATGTAGGTTTCGCAGAGTAATGCATTGGGAAGTGGTTATTGGATCTAGTCAGATCTATTAAAATTTTGATCCAATCTCTTCTGGTCTAAGTGCCGAAACGAGTTGGTCTAGCCCAATCATGTGCACGCAAAATTCAATTGGTATTAAATGGGCCTAAGTTCCAAGGTCCGTGGATCCAGAAGATGACAATCAGTAACTGGGTTGGAATTAGGATCGACGGTCACGAAAGCGCATACGTAACTGAACGTAGTGCCCTAACTTTTTCCTTTTCTTGGGGAAACAATATATTTAAAAAAAAAAAAACGAAACAAGAGAGTAAAATCTAGAGAAGATATTTGAAAATCTAGCGTGTACTTTTTGGTCTTTTTCCCTCTGATAAAAAATCAAGAAGACGGGACGACGTGTCTCCTCCTTCAACGGCTGACCCGAAATCGTACCCGGATTGGATTAGGAAGAAGAACCAAACCCCGAATCCCTCTGTCTAACAAATCAAACTTCATTTCACCATTTCCATCCTTGTTTCTCTCTCTAAAACCACTTCTAATTTGTTAAAACCCTAGACAGGCAGCGGTCTTCTGGTACCTCTTCATATATACAGGTTCATACTTTCTCTATTTTTAATTTGTTTTAAATGAGTTTTTTTGCTCGATCCGATGTTTTTTTGTTATTAAAAATTTCCATGGTGATCAAGGCGTCTTTATTTATTTATTTTTAAAAAGATGATTTTTTTTGGGTCTCCTGTTGATTGAATTATTCAAAAAATTCGATCTTTTTGGATTTGTTATATGTTAAGAGTTATATGAAAATTGGAATTTTTTTTAAGAGAAATTACTTGGGCATGAAAAAATCGATTGTTTTTTTTTCCAGTTTTTCTAGGTCCGTTTTGGGGGAATGGTTTTAACTTTTGTTGGACATGAAATCTGATGTTTCTGAAATGGTTTTCTGGGGAAATTATGGAGTTGGTTCATTAATAGGTAGTATAATGTCTTAGATAAGTATATTAATCCAAGCTCTCCAATTTAACTGTATGGGTGATTTTTTTCCTATCAGTAGGATCTTGTAAGTGTTTTTTACTAACACTCCAATTCTAGCATGAGCACGCAGGAGCAGAGAACACAACCTTTTAGGCATTCAAGGTCCCTCAGGAGCAGGAAAACAGGATTGAACGTTGATCTTAATGCTGTACCACCAAGTGAAAATCGAGATCAAGTCGGTACGTCTCATCAAGGAGTTGCTGCAGCGACACCTGCACCGATTGATCTTGACGATGATGATGAGATTATTATAATATCCTCCCCCAGGGCACCTGCAGAAGTATGCTATCTTCTCTTCTTCTCTTCTACTTTTTAATGTTTTTAAGTTGCACTTTGTTTTTGGTTTGGTGCCTTCTTATCATAAATGTGTTAAGATCTTTCCATTTACCGCAGGCTAAAAACAATTCTAGAAGGAACCATGGACTAGCGGTTGTGGTTGATGTAGATTCTGGTAATTCCACTTCACTTGTTGGTTAATTTGTTCATACTCTTCTTCATGGGTGATCTAAGTTAGCTTTTGATGGTATGGACATTGTTTCTGTTACAGCCTCAAAGGTTTAGTTCAGTATCTTGAATCTGCTATTCTTTTCTGCTTTTGTTGCTAATGTGATGTTATTTCACTGTTTTTCCTAATTAATCTTGGTAACCTGCTATACTCGTTCATTCTAACTGAAAATGTGATTGTGGTGGTAGATATAGATGGTTAGTGTTGTATGAATTAGGTCACTGATGCTCTTCTATGTTTTCTCTTTGGATCAATCTTTTTTCCCCCTTATAAATCTAGTTTCTTTATTTTAGGAGATAAGAATATTCTCGGATACTACCATTTCTAGGTGAGCAAATTACTGATACATCACGCTCGACCAAAAAGTAATTGGTTTTGAGCATACTTAACAAACTAAGGGTGGATGACCAAAAAGTTATGATTCATGGTATGAACTGAAATACATATTGATTCAGTTTGTGGCATTTGTTTCATTGAGTTCATTCTTCTTTTTTTCTTCTTTATCTAAATTTCTGGAACAGTTGTTATTACCTGATAGAGCTTACTTGATATTTTGGATTTTGTAGTTCTGTTTTTTTGGCTTACTTGGCTGTGACTAAAGTTTTATTTTCCAACTTCCACTTGGTCATTGTTTTTTGCTTTTTTGGGTCTCCTCATGGACTCTGTTTTTTCAACAATTGCAGAAGAAAGGCTATCTAGGATTCCTCAAAGTACTCGGAGCAAGCGGAGGAAAGTATCTGCAGAACAAACATTAATAAATGGTGAACTCTACATTAACCTGGAAGCTAACAGTAACTCCATGGTAATGCTGACATTTTTTAAAAACTTTTTGGGATGCTTTTTCAACCTTATCCTGATTATAATGGACTACACTAGGGTGATTTAGTTGTGGCACGCTGTCCTCGAACCTGTAACTCTGCCTGTTGTATGTCAAATGCATTAGTTGTCTCAAAACCTGACGTGTGTTTGTCAGGGCATCTGCATTTTGGTTACTCGATTTCCATCTTTTGTGTTGAGGATTTTGAATCTGGTTCCAAGACTGATTTATCTTTCTGAATTGCAGAGAGACGATGCAAAATCTTTTGCACCGCCTCCACCCCCGCCCCCAAAGGAACCTACCTTCAACTGCCCAGTTTGTATGGGTCCGTTAGTGCAGGAAATGTCAACCAAGTGTGGACATATTTTCTGCAAGGCATGCATCAAGGCTGCCATTGCCGCGCAGAGTAAATGCCCTACATGTAGGAGGAAAGTAACTGTAAAAGACATCATCAGGGTTTACCTTCCAGCTGCAAGTTGTTCTTAAGGTCATTATTTCTTTTGCTTCCAGTTTATCTCTTTCCGTGAATTTCGATTCTGTATATCCGAAGTGGAGATATTATGGAAAATCGACTCCAGTTCGCAAATGTTGAGAGCATGGTAGTGTCATTATGTAATTATGGAAACTATTTTATTGCCTTATTCTCATGTTGTGGAGGTGAAAGTTATGATGTACATCCTTCATTTACTCCGCATAGTTTATTATCAAAGGATTCTAAAATGGAGATTGGAGGATATTTCTTCTTTTAGATGATGCAATTGCATATTGCCTATGCTTTTTACCTAATTCCGTAACTTAATTTAAAGTCTTGGTGAGTTATTTACTTAATGTTCTCACTGCAACAGCAAAGATATATGGAAACCAATTCAAATGATTACATTGGCACAAAAAAGTTCAAAGGAATTTCGACATTTCCCAAAAATATTTTTCTCAAATATGATTTCTCTAGAAAGTACAAGTATTTGAGTTATTTAGGTGGTTGCTTTATTGCATAATACAAGTAGATTCTGATATGGAACAGGTTCATGTAAACCTTATGACACAGAATTGACAATATCATTACAAAATTGTCTCAATTCTCATTATGTAATGATATGACCAATTTTGAACCATCCAGTGGACCTGGTGTATATCAGAATTATCCATTTGATACAAGCCTCCAAGAATACTACATTAAAGTAAACAGTCCCAATGTAAAATACAATGAGGGGGAAGTATTATGAGATAGAATCAACAAAATAAGTAACAGTTTTAAATAAATTAAAAATAACTGGTGCGGCAACTTTATTGAAATTGTTTTTACTATTCAAGAATATATAAGGGTTGAATTCACTTTTCGCCTAGAAAAAAATTTTAAAAATTAAAAAAAAGGTCTATTATTTCTTATTTATTCCCCTGCCACACATACCACAAAAGGTTATCTTAAGACTGCTGGAAGCTACAAAGCCAAAGAGTTTTAGACATGCAAAGCTCATCTTTTGGAAGGTTTTTTCCTCCACTCGGTTCGTCCTCTGTTTATTTCAAGACCATCACCAGATACTCTCAGCAGATGAAGAAATTGGCGGTATCCATCCCCATCTCTTACAAGGGCCGGAGTACCATTAGTTGTCTGAAGAACACTACCATCGTCGTCAAGTTCAGGACTGGTGAGGGAATCAACTATATCATCATGTTGGCACTCACGCCGGTAATCAAGGGTAATGGTTCCCAGTTCATAGTTGTCAATGACTTCTTGAGGAATGCTCTGTTGGGTAAAATTACTCACATCATCTCAGGCAAAATAGATGGTATTTTTTAAAATTAAATTTAATTAAAATTATCAGGGTAAGGGGGTGTCAAACCCAGAACCTATTGTTCCATGTCAGAAATGATGAGCCAATTGCACTATTAGTGGGGAATTGATAACATCTCGGCTATGAATATTCTGATCTTAATTAATGGAGTACAAGTTGAGAAGTGAATTTGCAGCATTATAACAGGAAAATCATTGATTAAAAAACCCTACTTACCTCAAGGACCCATCCTATGTAGGTAACATTGTTTACATGCTGATTCATGTCCAAATCAGCTCTTCGCGGCTGCCAACAGACGAGGCAGATTCAATATTGTAAAATTTAAAACCTCGAATTTTTCTTTTAGGGCAGGAAACTTACCACCAGACCTAGTTTAGAGTATTCGCCAGGATCTTCTAGTTTTGCTATCTTCTTTAGGCTGGCATTGTTCTCCTCAGGAAAAGCTAATCTAATATCCAAAATGACGTCAATGTTATACATAAGGAAATAGTTAGGAAGACAAGATGAGTAACAAGATCAAGAGGCAATCACCAGTAAATGGATAGTGATTTAATAAAAAGAATCACATACATTAGGCAGGAAGATCTAATGCCTCGTGAGGCTTTCTATAAAACCCAAGAAATAGTTTCTATTTCGCCTCACCCAATTATTAAAAATGAGACGAGAGACAACTTTAGTTTTGTGATGGTCTAAGTACCTCCGCATGGTATGTACCCATCACAAATACCACTTAATAATTTTCATACAATTATTAGCTTGCTCAGCAAACCGTCTCTCTCACTATGAAATTTACTTCTTTATTTCCTCAAGGATGCTCGTGACTTGAAGTCTTGCTTAACTAGTAACACTAGCATAAAAGAGAGGGTTTCGAAGAGACCAGAAATACTAACTTTAGAAGAGAGGGGTAAAATAAAACTATTGAGTGCTCTCTGTATTAATGAGACTTTTGATTTTAATTCCAAATCATGTAAAAATTTAGAATATGATGATGATGGATCATGATTTTGCAATGGCAAGGAGTAGGAAAGCCAGAAATTTACCTGAGCGTTCTGGGACAGAATACTAGATATTCATCACGGACATCATCACTGACTTTCTGAAGGCGTCTAGTATCTTGGTTCATCATTACCCATTTGCTGTAAAAATATCATAAATTATAAACTTAAGCTATATAATTATCATGAAAAATCTAGCAGAAGACTATCAAGTGCATTGATGGATATTGCCAAACTGCAAACGCAACTACTTTCTTCAACACTTAATACAGGATCATTGAATAAGTGTAACAGAAGACTTGCAGTATTAACCATGTCTTTTCAGGGTTTTTTTTTAAGTCTAGCAAGGGGATTTTTCTGATATGGACCAGGTCCACATGGACCTTGTCTCTCTTCTCATTCTGTAGTGATGTGGCCAGTTCTGAACCACCTGGTCCATATCAGAACTATCCCACAACTAGCAAGGGCCAGTAGACAAATTCATTCAGGAGCTCCAGCGATCTTACTTTAGCAGTATAACATTGACAAGCAGGAATCCCGGTTCCTATTTTGAGCCTGCAAATTAGATCCCTGGATTGGACATTCATTCCTACTTCACTATCGTTATTTATTGCTACTAGAACTTCATTCTCTCTCAATGCTAACATATGGGATTTCGTCTACCCACATGTATCAAGCTTCGCACACAGTGATCTCTCACCAAAGTTTGCTAAGGAAACTCATCAGCAAAGATTAGGTGGTAAAAGATTCATGATAGACAATGGAGGCTTGCCAAGTGTTTATTCGGCATATTCAAGTGGGGGATTACTTACTAGTACATTTGTTGTGTGTGACAGCAAGAAGATTATTACCACCTTTCAAATGCCTATAAGTTACTTCAAGAATGATTAAAAATTCATGAAGTTCACCTTGTAGCTCTTCCGATGACTTCACCATTAGCATAATCCTTGAGAATCCAATCACGCCTAGTTCCAATTCTTCCTTCACTTTGACACCATGTCTCTATTTCAACTGCGTCGCCCCTGTGCCATAGATCATCATTTCAAATCAGAAAACTTCAAAAGTTTGTTCATTATAACAAAACTGATTGTAAGAGTACATGAGTCACTACCAAGCAGGGTATCTGTAGACCTCAATGTGCATGCGAGCAGTAACCCAGATGAGGTGCAATTTTCTCATGGTAGGTGTTGTGGCAAATCCATCAGTCGAAAATCCAACACTCTGAGCATGATTGCCTCCAACCTCCTACAGAGTGGATATCAAGGTGAATGCCATGAAATGAAGGAAAGACAACGATAAGAGTGCATTGCACTGCACTTGTGGAAAAGAAACCTCTTAGAATATTCAGAAGCATCTCTATATCATATGTTTATATCAAGTAAAGCTAGCGCAGTTGGCACAGCAATTCCGGTGCTGGATTCAACGCTCCTTCCCGATAATTAGAAAAATATATACTCCTTCGATTCCAATTCTTTAATATAAGTCACTTTCCATATTTAGTACTCCCTTCATAGCTTCATTACTCAATGTAGGACGTTTGAGACACTTTGAAAAAATTAACTCAAACAAATAGTAATCTTTCCAGCACAAATCCAATAATACCCTCCCTCACTCTCTTTCACTTTTTCAATAAAAGATATGTCAATGGTATAATTGGAATAAATTGTTGATAACTAATAAAAGACATGTAAATGACAATTAATTTGGATAAATATATATCTCCTAAACGACAATTAAATGGGAATGGAGAGAGTAATGTACAAATCCTATTTTTTTAATGGAGTAACAAAATATTTTGTTGTTTACTTTCTTAATTTTTGCTACATTTCCTATCGACTTATATTAAGGAATCGAGGTAGTACAAATTTTAAGCAAATAAGAGAGAAAACAATGAAATAATCACACAATTGGCAAAAGAAAAACGCGCATTGACAAAATCAATAGCTGAAAATTAATTAAGAAATTAGAATTGAAAATTAAAATTACCTGCAAGAGATTGGCAATGGTTTCAACAGTGGCAGTTTTGTTAATTCCGACCTCATAGCACCTAACAATAAAACTTTCCTTATAAGACAATCCATCTTCCGTCAAGCTTCCCAAACTGAGCCGGTCAGCGAGACTCCGCTCAAATCCAGCTTGCTTGGTGGTGGTTGTAAGCCCACCATCGGTGGCGACAGCGAGGACGGGACCACACTTTTGAGAAGCCGTCGCAGAAGGAGGAATTACAACCGCCGCATTCCGTCGTCCCGGATTGGCGGAACTGAAGAAGCGGTGCTGAGATTGATTCTTATTGTTGTGATGGTCTGAGGCAATCAGGGAAGCATTGGATGCCGAAAATACCCCTCTCAGCAACATTGTTAACGAAAGTCTCTCTGTCTCTCTCTGTCTTTTACAGAGATTGCATGCCACAGAAATCTAGAGAGAGCTTCTCTCTCTTTTTCTTTCTCTCTCTGGTCTGCTTTCGTTTGTTTGTTTTGGGCTTAGCTGTTCGATTGTGTTGGAATACATCGTCGATGTTTCCTAGGTAAGACATTTCCTTCTCTTGCAATGGAAATGGCCTTGCTTTTGTGGGAAATTACGGTTTTAGCTTTTACGATTAAAATAAATCGCAATTAATACGTTTTCATTGTTTTTTTTTTTTTTGAAAAGAAAATTAATATCATTAATAGATATTAAAAACTACATTAGGGAAGTGGAATTACAATGGATCCCCTACCCTTTGAAATGAGGCTTCAAACCTTAGAAAAATTCCAGCTAATCAATGAGTCAGAACATTACAAGACTCACGGTTATAGAAAAATCTAGAGAATAAGTGTCATATAGTACAAAATCCTATGACCACATAACCAAACAATACTACCAAAAAAAAGGAGCAAAACCGAGGCCACGCACAAACCAGAGGGCTTCCACAACTTCCAGAGTTATTGTCTGCAAACTTTCAAAACAAGTTAGATTAGGAGGGGAGATCAGCTGAAAACCGCGTAGAGTAGTTGGCTAGCGACCACGCTAGATACGAACAGAACGTCCGCTCACGATCCTCCATTCGAAGCCATGTTGCAATAAAACTCTATCTTGAGGGATGCTTCTCCAAATTTGAGACGGTCACCCCCATTGATTGCTTACAAAAAAACTTGAATTAAATCCTAATTTAAAACATGAAATAAAGCCTAATATTACTATGATATTAATCATGAAATAGGCAAACGCATTTATTATAGAAAAAAACTACAAGAAAAGTGAACAATTTTGAGGCGCACTAAATTTTGAATTATCCAATAGTTGTTAAGCCCCGGATAATTCCCAAATTAAGAAACTCTTGGGTCTTGGCGGGGTCGACTTTCGACCTCTGCATCATCAATGGCGAATAAAACATCAAGAAAAACTGCACTATCCTGGGCAGGCATGCGCTTCCAATGGGCCGAAAACGAGAGTTCAAAAATGCCAGGCTGTGCAAAAGAAAACAACAACCTAGCACATATAGAGTATAGCGGCCCATTAGTATTAAGCTATTAGTGGGATCAGCCAAGAAAAGGCCTTCTCGTTCCGGCCTAAATAGAGGTTTAGTTAGTGTTGGGCCAGCACTCTTTGGCCCAAACATAAAAAGAGTTGGCCCAGACGTCTGGCCCAAAAACTTTTCCTGAACGCCTTTTTCAGGTTAGGGCTCGGGACTTCAAACCGACCCGACCCAATCAGAAGCAAGTCAGCCCCGCGCTCTCGTGCCAGAAACCAACACAAGCCGGTCATCTTGTCCATCTCCGGCGAACCTCTCGACTCCGGCCAAACCACTCCATTCCATAAATCCATCTCTGTTCGTGGGTGCCTTTTAGGAGGATTGACCCGGGTTAAATCCATCAGCATAATCTCCTTCCTCACTACCCATCCACACCCATGGCTAGGTTGTCGGTCGGAAACCAAAGTAGCCAACTGAAACTTTCGACTCTATCCATATTCCAGAAGCCTTTTGATCAGAAGCCACTTCTCCTTATTGAACCCACTCCCATCCATGGAAATATTTCGTCCATATATTACATAAACAAAAACTAAAAACACCACCATCTGAGTCTCCCAAAGCAATTCACCCTTCAGTAATGGATTAAACACAATCCGGCGAAGTAATAAGCGAATGGAGGAGGACAATCCTCCTTTCCCGACAATATTAAGATGGTGGCTACTGGAACCATCGCGCATATACAAACTCATGAAGGAGTTGGACGAATCACTAATCTGGATGATTAATGGAGACATCCGAAAAAGGAAATTGGGACGGATGATGTAGAAAACTCTAAAATATGAAGGAGGGTGTCCGACATTATCGGAGCATCTCAGAGAGAATTTGCAAATTCTGTTAGTTATTTAATGAGCAATGATGTGTTGTAAATACTACGTTTTCATTGCTTATTAATCTTAATTCAAGTCATAATTTAAAATATGCTCAAAAAAATTGAAATCTCTAGTTTGTTGGGAAAGTATCCTCGAGAGGCTTTTTTTTTAAAAAAAAAATGAAACTTGTATTAATCATCTTTTAAAAAATGGTATATGATAACCTCAAGCTCTGGGGCAACTGGTTGGAGTTGTCATATGCCTCACCGTTGACGAGTGTTTGATTCTCACCGTGGACATCGACTCTCGTGGGATTTTTCCGCGGTGGTAAGGCTCTGTGTACAAGAGCAGTATGGGCCAGGCCCTCCCACGCTACGGGCCAACCGCAGGTCGAGCCCGAATTAATCACCACGTTGTAAGTGGACACCGGGTGCCTCTCGAGGTGAACCAAAAAAAAAATGGTATATGATGTCATGCCTCAAGATTTATTAATGGACTCTGGATTGGACCCGACACGGGGACCCAATCCGATATTATTTAACATGTGTCAATTAGACCTTTTCGATTTATATCAACTAATATAAAATTTAACTCTTATGGATTGCGTTTCTCTATTCAATATTCTACCATAACACTTATATAGTAAGTGTACTTCTAATAAGTTACTAGTATACTAGTATACTCATGAGATTTATTTACTATAGATATCAAGTATCAATTACTATTTTGATTCCTGACGATTTATTTTCTTGCTACTTGTTAGACATTGAGTTATTTCTCTCTAAAAAGCTAACTTTAGTATCGGAGTGTGGTTGAGAACATCCCCGCCACCTTTGACTGTGTTTTGTCTTACAGGTCACTCTCTTTCTTGTCGAGACCCGTTAACTTATTTAGAGGGTGAAGATCCGATATTAAAATTCGTTTATCCGATACGCGTTAGTATAAAAAATTATAAATCAAGGACCTTATTTTGGCCACTTCTGAGGCCTCAAACATTTCCTATACAACTTATAATAATATCAACTTTCCTATCTAGTTGGGGTGTGTGCGATGCGGTATTACCAAAATTTCAAACCGCATTGCAATTTGCAGGTTGATTTTTTTTTTAAATTGCACAAAACCAATTAAAACTTCAATCTGCACCTTGCAGTTTGATTGGGTTTTACGATGTTAAAACGTTCACTTTTTTCAAAAAAATAATTAAGTAGCACGAGATATTAATATATTAGTAAATATGACAAACTAATAAGATATTAACTATCATTCTAAGTATAATGAACTACCATAAAGAGCAACACATAGTATTTTGACAAGTAAAACCTTAGAACTCTTATCAATATGTACACTTTATTACATTTTCTCAGGAAAAAAGTTAATAATATGAAAGCAATTACAAATGAAGAGTCAAGACAGAGAAATTTAGAATAATTATCATGAACAATTTTATCACATTCATATTATTTTTAAAGGAGTATTTAGATTAAAATTCTTCCATTCTTTAGCTTTGACTGTGGTTTCTGCCTCTTTTTTTGGAGTGGGTGGCTAGAGCTAGTAGGGATTTTCTTAGGGAAAAGGAGTTAATAAGAGAAATACTCTTTTTTTTTTGTTCTCTTCGAATTCTGTTTTTTTTTGTGGTGGTGTGAGCTAAAATTCTAGAAAGTAAATAGTCTCAAGACTAAAAATAACTAACACATAGTTATGAGACTAAAATTTTAGAGAGAAAATAGTCACGGGATTAAAAATAATTAAACAATAGTTATATGACTAAACTTTCAGGAAAATAGTTATATGACTAAAAATAACTACAAATAGTTATAGGACTAAGTTTAAATTTCAAAAATAATTAATAGACCTTTTTGCCATTTTCTCTTTTAAGAAAGAGAAATGAAAAAAGGAAAAGTAATTGTCATGAATGTCAAAATCAGCCACACTCATATATGTAATAAATAATCAAAGGTAGGTTGGTGAGTTAGCTGGAGCTCACCACGGCTCCTATGCGGGACAGCTTTTGTTCCGTACGGTGCGGGACAAACTGTCAGCCGTTAGATTTTATACTTTTTGATTTAACGGCTGTATCAAAATAGGGGGTATTTTAGGGATAAAATTTGCGTGTTACTTTTTGTTCCCGAGGAGGAGAGAGAAAAGTTGCGGCTAACCAAGAACATGTGTTTTTTGTTCAGCTGCAACTTTTCTCTCTCCTCCTCAGTAACCCAATCGATGTGACGGTTGCGTGTTACTTTTTGTTGTTATTATTATCATTTATTTATAAAATTACATATGTACCCTTTCATTTTTTTTTATTATTGTCAGTCGCAATTTTTCTCTCTCCAGATGTGGACCGTTCAAAATTTCATTCGACGGTTAGGATTGTTCCGCACGTACGGAATTTTGAGCGTTCAGCACAGGAGCCGGACTGGTTGAGCTGAGACCATTAACATCAATAGCTTATCTGTCTTTTGATTTTCTGATCATATAGCCATTATTTATTTCCTTTCTATACAGTATTTTTAATATTAAATAATATGGATATGGTTGGAAAACCAAAAGACAGATAGACGGTTGAAGATAACAATTTTTACTACTTTTTTGTCTCTCTCTTATTTAAAGCATCATTTGTATAACCTGGGAAGACCGGTTCTATTTATTTTCTTTCTTTCTTTTTTTTTAGAAAAAAATTTGGGTGGATTCGACTCCGGTCACCACTACGAGTCAGGGCAGGTCCTAGGGATCATAAATCGCTTACAAGGGTACTTACAAATCACCTACCAACACAGACCTCACGTCGGCAGCTGGAATTGAACACTTAACCTTTGTAAGGACGTGTTAAATCTTTACCAACTGAGTCAACTTGTGTTGGTATACCGGTTCTACTTCGGTGTAACATAATTTAATATTTCGTATTTCCTAATGTGTTTCACTGAATTATTTGATTTTTGAGAAATTAATTTATTTGGCAATTTTTATCTCTGTGTTCTTTTCTCAATCTTTACAGTCACTTGAGAATTCATTGTCTATTTAAAAATTGTTCTGCAAAAGCATTTTCTTTAACCAAACAAATTAAAATTCGACTTTTATATACTAAGTTGGGCATCAAACAAGACCGATTTAACATCAAAAGTTTGCTCGGAGTTAACTTGAAGCTTTACTTAATGATCTTCAGTGCTACTGTGTTTGTTCTAGATGATGGGTCTTGCTGTCTAAGGCCATTTCTTTTTATATGAACAATCTCTAAGCAATTTGATTTATGGGTCTTCTTATTAAAAAAAAAAAAACTATATATATTTATAGTAGAGGAGAAGAGAAGAGAAGAGACGAAGAAAGAAGAAAGGAGGATTTACGATTGATTGAGAAAAGATACAAGATGAAGGGATCAGCATATTGGGGGGAAATTGAGAAGATGAAGAATGGGTGTAGCCGGAAAAGAGGATAGGGGCCAGAATTCAGGGGAAGAAATCTCGGAAGTCAAAGATTCTTATTGGAGAGAGAAAAAAGATTTGACTGAACACGAAAGATAAATAAGTAATTTAAATAAAAATTGTCTCCCCAGGAGGAGATTAGCTTTGATAATATCATTAATTCTTTGTAAATTTGAGGATTAAGATTAAGTAATTTGAGGATTCATATTAATTCAGCACTGCAGTTATGGAAACGAAAATGGGAACGGCAAGTCTACATGGAGAGAATGTGCCACAGGAATTAAAAAAGGAACATAATCTAGACGATTCGATTCGGACATAAGAAAATAATATCATTAATAGATATTAGAAATTACATGAGGGAGGTGAAATTTTAATGGATCTCCTACCCTTTGAAATGAGGCATCAAGCATTAGAAAAATTCCAACTAACCAATGAGGCAGAACATTACAAGACTCGCAGTAATAGAAAAATCTAAAGAATAAGTGCCCTAAAGAAAGGAAAAAAAGGAAGGAAAAAAAAAAAAACTCAGATAGGTAAAGCCATTAAGAGAAATCTAGATCACTGGCTAAAATAATAATTCGCATTAAATAGTTCAAGGTCTTCCATGACTATTTATTTTAATAATCCCACGTTTTAGGCATAACTAAGAATATACATTTGTTTAATATTCCATTTACATAGCAGTAGCGATCTCATTTGTTCACATTAGTTTTAGTAAAAGATGGAATTTAATAATTGAATTATCATTATGTCTTATGATGTGTTATTTGACCGTGATTTCATCTTTTATAAATTTGTAACAATTAAATGTGCAACTAAAACATTAAACTTACAAGTGCGAATCTATAACATAGTTTATTTTTATGATATATTGATGGTAAATTTAAAGAAAAAAGGGGGTTAAAAGTACATAAAACTAATATCTATAAAGTTATTTGAAAAATGGTGAGGGTAGTCTCCCTTAATTAGTTTTTCGTCTATGCTAGAAGAGAAAAGTTGGAGGAGAAAATTTATGGCGTTTAAAAATACTCCTTTTATTAGGACATCAAATCTTTAAATGAATAGGAACTTTTGTAATTCTTAAATTTTATAATTTAGTCAAGTAATTCTAATTTAACTAGTTGTACTAAGGTCTGTTAAAAAAAATCATGAACTCATAATATTTTTAAAATAACTAATATTGTAAAATTACAAAATTTCCCATTGTCAATGCATCGGATGATTCAATCCAAGCTAGATTAATTAAGTTCAATACTCAGTTACCAGTCACAAAACTTTTTGAAAAAATATTATGTATTCGTTACTTCCTCCGTCCCAAAATATCAGTTCACTTTGACAAATGTACGAATATTAAGATTTTGATTGTAGAATATAAGAAAAAGTATAAGATATCCCTCATTAATTTTATTAATCACATTTAAGATTTATGTATTTCTCTCTCCTCCCTCTCACATAACATCCAACTACCTCTTAAATATGTATTGGAAAATGATAATTTTTACTTAATTAAGAGTATTCAAGTAGGAGTTTGGAGGAAGGGTAAAATTGAAAAATTATCGTTAATTCATCTTTATTTATAAAGTGAACAATTAATTTGGGACAAATAAAAAATAATATATGTTAAGTTAATTTGGAACGGACAGAGTATATCAATAGCCCTTATCTCAAGTGAGTACATCATGTAATGTTTAACCAAATACTACATTCACATTTCTATATTTCATTTGAACTTCTAAAAATAACCTTGATCAAGAAATTCAATCATCCTTATAAATTGTGAAAATTTTAAAATATTATTAACAAAATTAACTCTCATATCCTGTACGAAGTTCCTATCTTCATCCTTGCAACTCACGCCAAAATATACTTTCTATATGTAAATTTTTTAATCCACTTGTATTGCATTATATTAATAACTGGCAAAAAAATTATCTGTCCCCGTGTGTCCCCAACCAATTACAATTCACCATGTGTATATATAATTGAAAAAAATATTTATATAGTAAATTCTGATTGGTTGGGGACAAGGATGAGGATAGGAATGGGGACAAAATGTTTTCACCCTTAATAACTTTCGTTAGTTAAGGAATAAGATAAAATTAGTCTTCACAGTAACATTTTATTTCATTTTTTTAATGCCTAATTACAATAACTCAAACCACTATAATTTTGTCCTCTAAACAATTAATGATCTGTTGAACAATAATGAATGCCACGACCTCCTCATTTCCTCTGACTTGTAGTTTGCTTTCATACATTACAAATCTTAGTTTGAATTATTTAATAAAAATGTCATTACTCATCACCCAAAATTTTGATTATATAAAGTAGTCTCCCCCAATAGCCAGGTAACGTACACACGAAGCAGGGTAGACTCTCAGTAGTAGTGTGTGAGGAGAAGAAGGTAATAATCTGGTGTGGTCGAGTTCACATTTCACATTATGGAAGTCATGCAATACATCAGAGAAGAGGCCACGGAGAAGACGAAAGAAGCAGTTGACGAAGTGGAGGAAGTGATAGAAGAGGCTTTGTTGGGGCGTCGTCGCCACCAAGACTCTCAACGTTCAAAAGATGATGCCAATGGTACTACTTTTAAGGGGCGATGAAAGTAGTACTCAGAGCAGCGTTGGTGGTACTAGATGCGGCTATCAGATCCTTGACGTTGCTGTGGACGCCGCCGACGACATGAAACTGCCAACCGCCGTCGAGGAAGTCGATGATAATAATAATAATAATGGCGACACATCCAAAGAAATTGTATTTTTGAACGAAAGTAAAGGTCAGCACCACTTATTTTGTCTCTTATTCTTTAGTCAACGCTTCTATTTTTTTTTTTTTTTGGTGTTTATTCTAATTTGCTTGAAATATTGAGTGGAAGATTCAAAGCTGGAAGACTTGCATGTGATCCAAACTTATTTACATTAGGGTAGAGATTTTTTTCCCCCTAATATGAATAAAATCTGAAACACATAATTTAATGAAACTATGATACATATTAGAAAATACATCTGGGATGGAATCTAATGGTGAGATATTTGATTGTTTGGTAAAATTGACAATGAAGGAATGTGGAAATGTCGCGACTGCATTTGGACCTACCAAATTGGAAATCCTTTGGTTGATCATATTCATCATAAACACTTCACTTTTGGCTGTAGAGGTTAGTAAAAAATGTTTCCATGCAAATCGCATGCATCACCTGTAGGATCTTTTTTAAAATTCAATCCTAAGACTGTAGCTGTGAGACTGACCCTACATCTTTCCCACATGAATTGTGTAGGACTTACTTGCAGATGTGTGTTCCGTTTAATTCATGTGAGAGTGTTGTAAGACCAGTTCCACGAGGACATCCCTAGGATTGGATGACCCAATATATAGTAGCCATTTCGCTTAAGAAATTATCATGTAAAAGACATGTACATACGAGATTAATTCAGTTATGATAACGAAAGGGTATAAGAGAATACCCCAGAGTATTTGTGAATTGTAAAATAGACAAAGATATTGAATATATAGATCTCGGCCTTAAGAAAAAAGCATAAGAGAGATCTAACGTGACAATTTCTGGTTTGAAATGGAAGTTATAAAAAATGATGTTTGAATATGCTGAATTCTACCGTATGCCTTTTGGATTCAATTATGAATACCTTTTGGTCAATACATGTTAACACGTTATCAGTCGTCGGTAGGAATTGTTGTTTAAAGTTTAAACTAAATCAATAACTATTTTTGACTGTTAGATCAAGAATTAACAGTCAAAATTATGTCAACACGTGCTGATAAAAATATGCATATGTTCTATAGGTGATTCACAGGAAGGGTCTGATCAGGTGGACAAAATTCACAAAGTTGAGCCTGTGAGTGCCAAACTAAAGGATTTGGACATTAACAAAGTTCTAAGTGCTGTGATTAATGGCAAAAACATGGAGATTGTGAATGAAATGTTTGGACCAAGTTCTAATTTACCAATCTCAACAAAGCCACAGGAAGAACACGGGACAACCTCAGCAGGAACCGAACACTTGAAAATTGATATCGTGGATGAAAATGACGATGAAGTGTTAGAGTTAGAATTTGAGAGGGCAGTTGAGAAAATGCACACACACAATGAGTATAACATGTATTGCCCGAATTGTAGTAACCGTATTACTAAGGTGATTCTAAGAAGGCGAAAAAAGACTCCAGCAAAGTCACAGGACCTACTTGGCTGCTTATCTTGCTTCAGCATCTTTATTCCAAAAGGTACTTCCCTTTTTTCCTGTCCTTTTGGAAAATAACCTGTCACCCGCTCTGTGGCTCAGGGCGCAACTTATGAGCCTAACGGCACTTTATAGCCAAATACTTGGTACCCGTCTTAGTTGAATGGCGCGGATTGTGTTACATGATAATGATTGCTTAGAGATCTACCAATATAATGCTTACAACATAAATGCACTTATAAGGTTGTACTGTTACTTTTCCATTTCCTTTTCTTCTCAACAGGACTATTATGTCCCCATGCCCAAAGACTTTATAAAACATGCAAATAACACCTCTCCAAATCTACATTAGGTCCCCCAAACATGTTTATTTGCTTATTAAGAAATTTTTCGGAGTTGTTGTACCTGAAATATACTTCTTATGCTCTCATTTTGCTAGAAGTCCCGAGTAAAAAGATCCATCAATCTTCAGAAATGAGTCGATTTTTCCTGGCTTATAACTATCCTCCTGCCTGAGTCCTTGTTCTCTTTTTGAAAGAGGAAGGGGAAAACATAAGAAATAATGTTGCGGAAGGCAATATTCCGTTTATTGTTCCTAGGTAGAAAGTTCAAGAACTGCCACTGATTTTCTAGAGCCAAAATATATGTCATCTAATCAAGTTTAATATTGGAGATCAATGTTATGTTCTCTGACTGATTGCTTTCCTATGTTTAGTTCTAATGATTTTGCCAATCTTAAGCAGGTAATATACTTGATCCATTTAAGATTTTCGGAAGATGGAACGAGCCTGGCAGCTCAGAAAATAACCAAGAGCAACAACCATTGCTCCAGCCCGGTTCTACTGGCCAACCACAACTGACGCCAGGTGGTTCCAAGCCTGATAAAGGTCGGTTAATATGCTTATCACGTGGCTGCTACAAAGTATAACTATTAAGAGTTATATAAACCTTTACAATTAAGTTTATAGAACTTGTAACTAAGAAAGAATTTCCATCTAAGTTAGATAATTAATTTCCATCTGCTCTATCCTGAAGCAGGTAGAGATCCATTTTCGACTTCCGGAAAGCCTGCAGGGATTGGAGATGCTTCAGATTCAAAACAGCCATCACTACCAGGTACATATAAATACTAATACTATAAGTTTGTATTATACATATGATTTTGTCTCAGGTTACCTTTTTTGGGATGATGATAACCATGTTTATTACAATTAACTATTGCTCTATTTCTTGTCTTGTTTTGAGCAGTAGATGGAGCTAATCAGCCGGGAAACCAACCGATAACATAATTTTAGGTAATGTGGATGGAACAGTCCTTCCTAGAAAACCATTTGCAGGAACAAGTAATGGAGTTTCTAGTGCTGATGGTTCCATATCGAATGGTGATGCGATCATTAATATCCTACCAGGTACTGCAATTATATGAACTAATTCAGACCGATCTTCCTATAATGCCCGGAATTTTAATGAACTTTGGTTGTGTGTGCAGATGGAACAACTGTTGGGACAAGACATCCATTGAAACCAATAGGTGAAATTGAAGAGGGGTCGAACGCCACAAATGGCCAGTATCCAGGTATATAATTACACCAACAAAGCATAAGCTTACTTTCTAACCTCTTCTAACAGAAAAGAGAAAAAGAAAACTTTAGATTTTATACTTTTCCTCGGAACAATTTCGCTTTTCATTTCGCGCTCTCAGCATTCTCTGATATAATCTGCTGAAATGCAGGAGATGGTGTTCAAGGACCACTTACAACCGATCCTTCACACATCATAGAGAACTTGACTGATGCTACAACTCCACTAATTCCCAAACTAGAACCAAGTTCTAAACCATTGGAGATCTTGAAAAGCATTGTTTATGGAGGTTTAATGGAATCAATTACCAGCTTGAGTATTGTTTCATCTGCTGCAGCTTCTGATGCTACTACATGTGAGTCTTTAGTAATAGTTTCTTTTGCTCTTCAAATTTATTTTTTATATGCTTTCTTGATAATATACTGTCTTGGATTTTTTCAGTGAACATTATGGTTCTTGGATTGGCGAATCTAGCTGGTGGATTTGTTGTGCTTTTTCATAATGTGAGTTAATCTCCTTTAACATTTCTCTTAGCATAGTCATGAACTACGAGTCACACGCTCAATTGCTAGGCTATTACCTAATCCGGCATGAACATTTTCAGCTGAAGGAGTTGAGGAATGATGAATCAAATGAAGCAGTAGAAGAGGTAAAAAGCAAATACTATAAGCAACTTGGTCGGAAAGAGAATTTCCTTCTCCACACCTTCTTTGCCGTTCTGTCATACATTGTATTCGGCCTTATCCCACCTGTAGTCTACGGTTTCACATTCCGTGAAATGGACGACAGGGACCACAAGCTCTTGGCAGTGGGAGTATCTTCTCTTGTTTGCGTTATTCTTCTTGCAATTGCAAAGGCTTACACACTCGGGAAGAACAGTTTCAAGGAATACACTAAGACGGTGTTGTACTATGTTACTGGGGCAGTTTCAGTCTCAGGAATCGCATATGGAGCTGGTCATTTGCTTCACAGGTTCATGGAAAATCTGGGTTGGTTCGATTCAAATCCAGTTAAACATCTTTTGATTCCTGAAAACAATACCTGGACTTCTTTTTAATGTGTGTTGCCATGAAATTATTCTGGTTGTGATGTAATAACTCTACTTTTCTTCCACTGGTATTTTGATGTAATCCTAAGTTATATTTGGTATGGTAAAGTACTATTGAGATATTGTTGTGCACTGCCCATTCTATATTTATTGGAGTTTTGGTTTGGTAAATTTATTGTAATCCTCAGTTATTGGAGTTCTGGTTTACCTTGTAAATTTAGCATACTTGTCTGCAATCTATGAAGTTCAATTAAATCTAAAGCTACAAGTACTGCAAATTCTATGCAATCTTTCTTCCCTAGGTAACTGCATTCAACCGCTTATGCTAAAGCGAGATTCTGTGTATGACTTCTTTTTGGGTCGAACTAGAATTAGTTTCACTGAAAGAGAATACCATCTGTTCTAAGAAAAAAAAATTGCTCAAATGAATTAAGAAATAATGGTTGGTAGTACACATAACATAATCTTTCCGTTAACCTTTTTGGTCCCTTTTTCTTTTTCTTTTTCTTTTTCTTTTTTTTTTCTTTTTGGGCTGAATTTGGTTCCTTTTCTTCTGCTATTACTAACTTTTGACTTTCCCATGAATCAGAACTGGGAATACGAACAATGACATTTGCATCTGTACTTAAAAGTAAAGAAAAATACTCTCGGAATAAAAAAAAATGGATATCCACCGTGTACGAAATGAGTTACTAATGGAACTTGGCAAGTTGGCATATGCAAGAAGGCTCGAGTAGGCTACCCAATAGGACACCTATCTAACTCAAAAAAGGTCCAAATGTAATATGAGGGTCATCAAATTACTCCCTCCAACCAAATTGAATGATGAATAGAACATCAATTTGAGATTGAGTAGAAAATTGAACATTCAGTTTGAAACTGAGAGTTTTTCTTCTAATTTTTTTGCTCAAGTATACTGTTATATGTAATGATGTCTACTATACAGTGATGCGTACCATTGCTTGCCAATAAAAGAGAAAAAGGGAATAAAGAAAACGGATCACTATAATAAAAAACACAAGAAGATAATCAAATTGAGATAATAATGGTGTCGGATGTAATTTGCTCATTCTTTTTCTTATTTATCTTCCATAACGTTCTGCACATATTGTCATAAACTAGTTACAGTATAAGCAAAAGAAAAATAATAGGATATTGAAGGAAGTTGGGCCGGAAAAAGAGATCATACTTGTTGTTGGAACAGTTCTCACAGCATCACAAAGACCTTAAAAATTCCATTTTGGAGATGAATGAACAGCACTTGGCCGGGGCTTGTTGGAGTGCTGCCGCTGATGCTGCTCCATGCCGTTCCTCTTCTTCATAATCGAAGAAACAGTTGGACTGTAATATTCATTACTTTTCTGAGATGTCGCTCCTTGCGAATACACCTTCCTTCCCTGCATAAAGCTTCTCTGCTTTTCAAACACTGTTCTACGAGCAACTGGAAGTTGTTGTGAAGGCCCCCATCTATTGTAGTTCACACAGCTTTGGCTCCTCCCTACATGGTGGAATCTTTTCTCCCTAGGACTTGGATAATTTCGACTTTCAGCTGTTTCAGCTGAATACATCGTGGTTTCTCCCTCACTGCTATATTCATGTTGCAACTCAACGATGTCAATTGGAGATGAACTAGATTGGACCTCACTCCCAGCACCATTCACTGAACCTGTCGAGGATTTGTCTATGGGTCCAGAATGTCCCCTGCCACTAGATCGATCCTCGGTCATCAGTTGCTCTATTGGTGGTTCCTTAACATAATTTTCATCTGAGTTTGACTCCATTCTTCTTGCATGCTGCGTAGATGCTGTGGCTTTAGTGATCCTTGGTGGAAAATTTATGTCCAAGAGCTGGATTTGGGTACTTTGTTTCCTTGCTGGAACAGATGTTAATTTTGGTGACTCGTAAATTTCTGGTGAAGGGATCCCTTGTACATGAGCAGCAGCAGGGGGGTTGCCTGTCATGGGATCATCTTTTGAGTTATTAGCCACACCAGAACAACTAGGTTCAAACTGCTCTATAGGTTTTGAAATCATATTTGATGATGTTGGAGTTCCTTCATTTTCAACTTCTGTGGACTTAAAAACTTGGCGCAATGTGAATGATGCACAAGAATGCTCGCTCTTCTGTCCAGCAGACATCAATCGGATTAGTGGTAACTTTGGCTTGTTGAGGTCGTCAAGATTTCCCTCCCAATGCTGGTTTAACCAATCACAGATGATCGGTATTGGGATACCAAATTGCATAGGATGATCTTTCATCCACGATGATGATGAGGATGATGAAGTTGTCGTCGAGGATTTTGTATTTGGTGATGTTGCTAGCTTCATTGGATCACAGACCATAAATGCTAGATTTCCATGAACGTCGAAACCGGCAGAACCAGGTCTCCAGGTCACTCCATCAGTAGACAGCTTGATAAGGTTGTCAGTGGCTATTACCACCTTTCCTTCACCCACGGTCAAATCTCCATTTTCCGTGTACCCTAAGAGGTAAACTATACTACCCAGGTCCAGATTAGATTTTGAACAGGGTTTCAAGTGATGTGCATATGATACTGGTGTACTCATTTCCCCATCCATGGCATCCAGGCCTACTATAGTTAGGTCAAGGACGGAGCTAGTAATAAAGAACCTGTTGTCAAAGATGCTGAATATTCAATCTTCAAATCATAGACGATAACCAACTTAGAAATATGTAACTTATGCAGATTTCATCTGAACTGAATGTCCTCAAAGTATTAGCTATTAGAAATTGTATCTAAGTGTCGGAAAACCATGTGAAATTGAACTCCTAAAAGTAAATAAATTATTTTTCACTAATGTGAATTAACATTATAATCAACTTAATTACCACATAAGCTAAAATTTTCGAAGAATCAGTAAATCTATCAACTGTTTGAGAAAGTTGGATTCATTCATAAATCATAAGCCATTCTGAAGCAAGAAAATCATAAATTAGATCCATTGATATTAGAACAGTAAAGTTATCATCTTAAAATCTGCACTGAATATTACCTACAGTCTAAATATTAAAAATAAAAAATAAAAAATAAAAAATCTGTCCGTTTCAATATCTTCTAGCTGATGAGCTAAAACGACAGGCATTTTCTTTACAAGAACATCAATTCAATTTAATATTTATTATTCAATAAAGGTTAAGTCTTGAGCTGACCTATGAGGGAAAAGGCAGGCAGCGACACCGTTTTGGAGGCGGATCTCGGCAGACTCAGCTGCCGTAAGAGAAGGAAGATTGGCATGAGTAGTAAGAAGAAGATTACGGTGAATGAGAAAGCCAGTACCAGCTGTGCTTATTTTAGCCATGGCCGGACCTTTACCGGAAAAAATGGTGGCTTTCATTCTCTCCGACTTTCCTCCGCCGTTACAAAAGCACCACGACTCTCTCAATACCCCCATTTTTTTTATTTGTCTTGATGCTTCAGTTATCACATAATAATAAGAACAATGAGGTATTTTTAGATCCGGAATTTCGGTGAAGAAGAGATAAAACGGAACGCCGTTTTTTTGGTTTGGCTTTGTTTATTTATCCTTAAAACTGGGAAAATATTACTGAGCTGTTTCTGTATAGAGAGGGAGAGCTATAGTATAGAACATAAAATAAATCAACATTTTTTTGGCAAATTTTACGTAAATATATGTCATAAAATTATAATACTTGTTTGTATTAAAAAGAAAATTGGAATATCTAATTTTAATACGTCCAAAAAAATGTTCAATATGCACCGTAGCTGAACGAGGAAAAGCTGTGTTTGACTGATGAACTTATAGTACTGTAATAATTAATGTATTAAGTATAATTAATTATATGTTCCGTAGAAATTCAAAAGGGTGTTGGAGAGAACATGGGGGAGTGTCATTAACTATTTTGAGTCGTTATTTCTTTGGTGCAATTTCTTAAAATGATCGAGTCCAATTCAAACCGTGTCGACTCCCCGTCTCTATTATTAATTAAGAATTTAATAAAAATTTATCATAAACTATTATTACATGAGATACAATTTCGTATATTTGGTAATAATTAAACTTCATTTTGTGAGTAAAAATAAAACTGTCACAGTAACACATATATACAACTCTTTTACTGTTATGTTATGTTGGGAAGACTTTATGCAATTTATTAAAGTGGTTTTTTCTCTTTATTTATTTTTTTCCTTTTTCACACTAATTTATTACTGTAACTAGTTGACAACATTACTTAGAATTAGTTACTATTAATTAAAAGAAAAAATTGTTCACCTCACTAATATGATATTTATTCCTTTTTTTTCTTTTCTTTTTTGAAATGTAATTCAAACGGGCTATTACCTAATTAAAAATGTTTTCTAACTAATTGAATTATAACTTTACCTTCTTTCCAGTTTTACTAAAAGTAATTTATTCATCTCATGATTAGCCATGTAAAGTACTTTAATTCGGGTCTCATAAAACTATAATTTGTGACTAAAAAATTATCTTATTCGTCAAATCAAATAATTTAAAATTGAACAAGCACGGTTTTAGCAGAATAATTCTGCAACACAAGATACTATAGTCAGGGACGAAGGCAAGGAGCGGGGGCGGCAGTCGCCCCGAGATTTCTAAAAATACTATTAGATGTAAATTTTATATGTAGTTTCGAAATATTTGATCAAATTCGCCCCCAATATTTTTTTTCCCAACTTTTATATGTAGTTCGGTATATTGTTGCACGTTTTCATTCCCAATGTCAAATTCCTGGCTTCGGCACTGGATATAGTAATGCAAATGTAACTCAAAGATGAAACATGGAGATGTGGGCAGTCCGTGATATAATTGGGGGTATTTATTTCGAGTATGTAGTGGTTATTTAGCAACTAGATCCACAGATCCCACCAGAATCCTGCCGCTTTACCATCACATTCAATTATTGCATGATGGAGTTAGAAAATTTTAGTTAGAGGTCAAAGGTAAATTTTTTATTGACGAAGAGTAATTCTTTTGATATGCTATGTTTACAAATATTTTTTTAAAATTTTTTATAGCGTAAATTTAAAATTTTGAAGGGCGGCCGCAACCCCTCTCTTCGTCCTGTTGTCCCCAAGAGGTATAGACAGAACCATAGCAAGGCTCTTTTAGAAATTACTCTTTTAAGTACTAATTTCTTTTTTTAAAAAACAAAAAAAAATATTTATGAATTTTCATCTCTCAAACTCATTGATGTAAGTAATTCCGTCCATATTAGGAAACCACGTTCATTTCTTTTCAAACTAGTGAGAGAATCGTGGGTTTTTTTTTTTTTTGCATGGAAAGACACAGCCTTGTAGAGCCATAACAATCATATAAAGAACATGCCGCGTGTACAAACACACCTAACCACTTTGAAATTGTTCAAATAGCAACAGCTTCATTCCACTCATGGAACTCAACTACTATATCTTTCTTTTTAGTTGGAGATGTTGCTTTCTTTCCTACTAACTCAATTCCACAATATAAATCGTTTACAACATGTAGCAAACATTAAAATAATTTGTCACTCAAAATATAAATATTACTCTCATGAATAGAATAGTGATATATATGTCCAATTTAAAAGAGTAGTATTGATATTTTGACTAACAAAATACATTATTTTTTGCTTCATTAATTTTCAATCCAATATTTTTTTTTGATGAATAAATAATTATCCATTAATAACAAAATGACCGGAGCCATTACAACCTGAATAACTTCCAAACTCTTTCTCTAACTAAAAGAGAAGAGTTGAAGAAAAAAGAAAATCAAATAAGACAGAAAATAAAAGTTACACAAAGTAACAAATAATAACCCACACCTCAAATATACTAGGTGGGAAACAACTAAAACTACTACTAATAATAATCTAAAAAACAAACAAAAGATAATCTTCTTCACAACATCTTCATTCTCGAACCACAGAGGCAAACACTTGGTTTCAACCTCTTTCATAAACTGTGATTCAGAAGAACATGGACGTATATAACTATCTAAAAAATCGCCTAAAAAAGAACATGGGCACAGATCTAATCTATGCAAGGGAGTACTATGCAAGTTTTTGTATGATTGTCTTCCATATCTTCATTCTCTCAAAAAGGTTAATATAATTCCACAAACACCCAGAAAGAGAAGGGCCATATAGGAAGAATCACCAGATACAATTACTGATAGTTCACTTCGTTTTAACATCACTGGAAGTTTTTTACAGTATAGAACATTACTTATAGTAAAATGTTAAAGAGGCACACCAACTGGATTCTACAGTAGACAACAACTAAGAAGATGAATTAAATATTGCTAGACTAGATACAATTTATCCATCGCCGCACTTGCTGAGGAATACAATCAAGTCCCCTCGGATTTCTCCAAAGCTGCAAAAGGAAAAAAATTATCTTTAATCCAAGGGCGATAATGCAAACAACAAATTCCATACAACACTCGGTCGCAAAATTATGTACGTTTTCTTAATTCCCTATATAATGGTTACCACACCAGGTGTACACGAGCACGAGCAATAATTGAATTCAGGTCCTAGAAATCTTGAACTTCTATTTATTTACTTCTAGAAACTGATGTAAAAATAAGGCATTCCTACAACACCAGCAACCCAAAAATCAAAGGTGCAAACTAGCAAATGAATCCTACACATCAACTCACTTAACATATGGACGTGCATTACATACATACAGACAGACATAACGAATTTCTATCAATCAATACTTCTTGAATTATAAAAATCAAACAAAATGGCAACAAATCGTGCTGTATCAAGTAGCATTAGTCATCACAAGCAGAAATCAGAACACTAGAAAACAAAGCCCCCGGCCTTTCCCAGGTCCTAAAGAATCAAAGGCAGCACACTGACAGAAATTTGTACACAGACAACAACACAAACGTGAATGCAGATAGGCACTTGGGTGCACAGGTACACCTATAGAAGAACACAAAGATAAACTATACCCGAGAGAGAGAGAGAGAGAGAGAGAGAGATCATACTATTGTAGTTCAACAGCTTCTCGATCAGATCCACATGAGTCATAAGCATTCTTCGGCAGCAGTACCGAACCAAACCCAGCGCATCAAGAGCATCACTGTGCAACGAGAAAACTATAAGTTACTTGTGGGCTGACAATAACTCCAAATGGGGCTTACAAAACTAGATAAAGATAACTAAAGCTCTAAAAATTAAGAAATATATGTTTTTTCCTGCTTCAAGAAAAGATGAACGTGGTGTCACCTCAATGTTCTGTTAAAGCATATTTCTCAACTCCCCATAACTACTAGTTTGCCAAAATATTAGTAGTAGAAAATAAATCAAACAACTAAAACATTGTTTAAAAATTTCACTCCAACCTACATAACAATTCATGAAGCAAGGCTTCTAAGCTATTCATGGATGATAGGATTCCAAGAATTGAAGGACAACATTTCTACAGGTCTGGCATGATAAAAGTTCTTACAAGAGCATTCCATTGTATAAAGAAAACCAGACTCAACAAAATTTGAAAAAAAACATCGCTACCAAAGCACACCAGTTCTTTTATTTGAGCCAAATGAAATGTAACAGTCAAATTTCAACATGTATGCATGACCTTGTTTTTTCGAGTCGAATACGCTTCAAAAACTTTAGTAAGTATACTGAATAAAGTTCAACAACACAAAAATAACAGAAATTGTCTTCAATGACATCCTAAATTCAAAAATTCATATAACATTACTCCCTCCATTCTGTAATAATAATAATATGAGTCGTTTAGAACATGTAGCAAAAATTATGGAAGCAAAAAGCAAGGTACTCTAATAGCCAAAATACCAATAGTAATCTCTTATTGAGACCAATAATTCAAAATGGTAAATTAAATAAAGAAACAGTCTTTTCGGTATTCCGAATAAATCAGAACCAAATTGCACAACAAACTTTGAAGAAAACAAACATGCATATAGGTAAAAAACCAGTTCAAATAATATTTTTTTAACTTTCATGCAAAAACCCTAACTAATTTTTGCTGGCATTCAAATAGGTACAGCGTATTACAAAAATAATTGATTAAAAAAGAGGGGAGGGGGTGGGGAGAAGAATCTGACCCTTCGGGATAATCAGCCTGGAGAAGATCGAGATACGCATCCCATTTGTTTCCAATCACCTAAAAATATTTTTATTAAAATAAATATGCAATAAATGTTCAAATAATTAACAAAAACTGCTCGGAAATTCTTACCTTGCCGCAGGTGAAGCAACGCACTGGAATAATCATCTTCGCCGCCTCTCTCTGTTCTGATGCAGCAAGTAGGCCTGCAAACGGTTACAAACGGATACGGAATTGTCTATTCCGTATCCGTATCCATTTTTAATTTTTTCTACCATATCCGTATCCATATCCTAACGGATAATAAATATGTATTACCAGACCCGCTGATTCGGATACGAATACGGATATGGTAAAATCCTCAAAAAGTCCAATCTTGAACTATACATACAATACAATACAATACAAAAGTTCAAACCAGCAAAAACAAAAAACGAGGAATGAAGGTGTCGATTAGTTTAATACTAAACATAGACTAACAAAATAATATTCTTAACAACATAATCTCTGTATATAGAAAATTAATGATTAAATGAGCTCGAAATTATTAATATTTAAAAGGAAAAATCTATTACCAGCGCAATCAAGCTGCAAGGCTTTGATGTCCTCGGCAATGTCTACACACCAAAAATAATTCAATCAGTTCATATCCATTAATTCCCCCAACTTCAAACCAAAATTATTCTCCTATAAAACTATTGCAATGCTCCGGCCAGGTAAAAAAAAATCTAACTACACCGCTCAAATATTCAACAATTCACATTCAGTAACTAAAATCGTCGGAAAATAGAGAGAGAGAGAGAGAGAGAAGAAGGCAGAATCGGGGAGAAGAAGAGGAGGTGTGATGTGAGGCGGGGATGTTTTTAGGGCAACAACCCTTAAGAGAGATATATATATATATATATATATATATATATATATATATATATAAAGGACTAAATGGCAATATACATAATTAGCATATAAATCCTATAAAAAACTTATATTACAAAAAAGTCCTAAATCCTATAAATTTTGCAAAATATATTATTTTAGTGAACATAATATATATATATATATATATTACCTAAAACGGATTCGGATTTTCGGATGCGATTCTTTATATTTCATATTCGTAACCATTTTATTACTCTTTTACGGATTCGGATTCGAATACGGGTATACGGATCTAAAATTCTTACCATATCCTTAAAAAAAATACGGATTCGAATCGGATACGGATAAAAATCCGCTCCGTTTGCAGGCCTAGCAGCAAGGTTGTAATAATAACTTGCAAGTGCCGGCGTGAGAATCTATTATATAGGGCTTATTAAACGGGTTTGGGCTTTTGAGCTCTATAGAAAGTCCATATTTTACTATCGGCCTCTGGATCTGGGCTGATACGAACCCAATAAAGAAAAGTGTGTACTTTGATTTTAATTTTTTTTTCCGGAAGGCCCATAAGGAGGTACACATCATTTTCTCCCGGGTCTCTATTCGGGTTCACCCCGTCTCGGAAAGCTCGTAATCATCCAAGAACTATGGAAGTGATAATGCCAGAGAAAATATCATCATGCAAGAGCAATTTATTTGCATGTGACAAAATTACCCTTCTAACATAATAATTAGTAATTTTTTTAATTATCTTTACTATTTTTTCTCCCCAAATTTCTTTCTACGGTGTGATTCCTATTTTATTTTTTCTTCTCTCTCTTCCTTCCATTATTCTCCCTTATCTTAACTTATTTTATTATCTTCTTTCTCCTTCTTTCTTTTCTTATTATTCTCTCACTCTTCTATGTGTACGGTAATAACAAAAAAATAAGTAATAAAATAATACAATTTATTTGATTATTTTATGATTTTGTAAAATAACTAATTTTTTCATGTTGGTAATCATCCGTTTAAGATTATCATAAATGGTGCAAATGTTTTCTTATAAAATAAGATTAAATATGTATAATATCTATTTGTTTTACCAGATCAGCTATAATTATATTCTTACTTGTTTGTTAGTAATTTGATGAAGGATCTGAAGCTTCTTTAATGAAGTTTAATTAAAAAATCCACTTTAAAGTTATTATTATTGATATTCCTTTGATAGAAGGTTGAGACAAGAATGGTGAAGGAAATGAGAGAGAAGATAAAAAAAAATCACGTCAAGATCAGAGAATAATAGAAAGAGGAGAGAGAGAAGATAAAATAAAAAGAGAAATCACATTGGGAAGATAATTAGGGGTGAGAGAAAATAGTAAAAATAATTAAAAAGATTTACTAATTGATATGTTAGAGAGACAATTTGGTCATGTGTAAATAAATTGCTCTTGCATGAGTATATTTACTCTGGCATTATCACTACCCAAGAACTATAGACAAAAACTGCCCAAGAATTATCATTATCAATCCGGACCAAATCTTGGAACTTGTCTTTTGTTTCTATTTTATTAAACAAAGTGTGACTTCTACAATATGAATCAAGTTCATTAGATAATATGATTTATAACTTATCACATCATTATAGAATGAGAAAAAATATAATTATGAAATAATCTGCTTAATTATGGACCACAAAGTTCATCAAAACTTGATCCATATTAAAATTTATCTTACAATTAATTATTGATCTTTTTTTTTTCAAGCTATAACAATATGTATTATAATTTAGTTGGCCCATCTTACAAATTATTTTAAACATTTAGCGAATATCTTTTCAAACAAATAAATGATAGTATTCTAAATCTATACATTATCCAATCAATTATAATTAATAAGTTTTATTTAAAAAAACTACGACTGACTACAAATTTTATTAAAATTTGCTCTTCTATCTCATTCTATTCTATGTATAATTTTCCTGTGATATTGTTGTACTCCCTCCATTCCAAAATAACGTTAATATTTCAATTTTCACACAGATTAAGAAATTTCTTAAAAACAATGAAAGTTAAAGGCAAAAGACTAATATATCCTTATTAATTATTTCTTGAAAATGGAAATTGTGGTTAAAAGAAAAGTAAGAAGAGGGTAAAAATGGTAAAAAAATATTAAATGTTCATTGATAATTCAAATGTTAATCTTATTTTGGGAAAATTTTGAAGTTCAAATGTTAAGGTTAGTTTGGAATGGAGGGAGTACTTTTTATGCAAACAAATTTCATTCTATAGCATTACCTCCATCCATTTAAATTTGTTGAATTTTATTTCAAGAACTTTCCTCTCCTCATCACCAAATTCTTTAAAGGTGACGGGCCTATACTCAGATTGACCCGTATCCGAACCCCAGTAATCATCCAGGAACCGTAGACAAAGCAGGTAATTTTTCTTCAACATCAAACCGGGTAAAAACCCTCAGGTTCTGCACGGAAAAAACCTGTAAAAAAATGTGCTAATATTTCTTCTTTTCTCAGAAGAAAAGAAAAAAGGCAGAATTTTCCGACGAACCCCTAACCCTAATCCTAGATGGGAAGTAGCAGCGGTAGCGATGTGGAAGCGGGATTCGCTAAGCTACAAGGCGAAGATTTTGAGTATTATATGCAAACCTACTCCATAATCCTCGGCCGTAATTCCAAGAAATCCACCGTCGATGTTGATCTTTCCTCCTTAGGCGGTGGGATGAACATTTCCCGCCATCACGCTCGCATATTCTATGACTTCCAACGCCGTCGTTTTGCTCTCGAAGTCCTCGGAAAGAATGGGTGTTTTGTTGAAGGAGTTCTTCACTTGCCTGGAAACCCTCCGGTCAAGCTCGATTCACAGGACTTACTACAGATCGGAGATAAGGAGTTTTATTTTTTGTTGCCTGTTAGGAGTATTCTTGGTGGGCCAATTGTGCCTAGGCATCATGTCAATGTAACAAGTGCTGCTAGCCCTTCTCCGGCTCGGCAGCATCATAATCAGCATCATGTATTGCCTCCTCCGCCGTCTGGGGGAAGTTCGGGGTATGGTGGAAAGAAGGGTGCTGCTAGAAATAGGGAGTATTATGAAGAGGAGTATGATGATGATGGTGGGGAAGATGCTGGGTTCTCTGGTGGGAAGGTCGCTATTTTGGGACAATTGGGTGAGTTTCTACTGTATTATATGTTGATTATGTAATGTGAAAAGGAAGTAAATTGCATATTTTGTTGTGTAATAGAGATGATTCTTCTCATTCTTGATGTATTGCATTTTGTGGATAAGTTGTTAAGCTAGTAGTTTAGTGGAATTCTTGTTTTAGCTGTCATGTCTTTTGCAGGGAGGCTGTGTGATACCGATACCAACTTATTGAAACATGGAAAATAGATATTTTCCAAAATGCGAATGCGTATCATAAATATTTATTTTATCTAGGAGATCATGCACAAAGGTCTATTTCCTCTATTTCCCTTATCTCATTTCATTCGTTCCAGTTCCCATCCTTAAAGGTACTCTTATTTCCCCCTCTGATTACGCTGCTGCTTTTCTAGAGAGTCTAAAGTATGAATGTGGCTTTCTTTTCTCTTCCAATTCGCATGTTCAAAAGTCTGAATAATTCTATGATTTCCATCGTGCCAATTCGTCATGCATTCTTATGTAGAGGGTAAATTGCTGAAACAAAAATATGGTTCTTCAAATTTTATGTTCTAACTTCTTGCATTCACTTCTTTCTGCAGATAAGAAGCTAGATGGAAGATCACGCATTGATAGGGATGCTGACAATCAGCAGCTCCTGCAATTAGAAGAGAAGGATGTGGTATCATCTGTTGCTACTGTACTTTCTGATCTTTGTGGTCCTGGGGAATGGATGCCAATGGAGAAGCTGCATTCAGAGGTAATGTGTTTTGATAGGTAACTGTTCCTGCAGTATGCATCTGCTGATTTCTGATCAAAATATTTGAAAATAAAGAATTTGGAAAGTTCTTGGTTGAGATATCCTTTTCTCCAAGTTGTGAGCTTTGCACAGGGCATATTTTGTGAAATTTTTGGGTGAGAGTGAAGGTTTAGGATTTTCAGCTATTTTTTGCTCATGTAGAGGAGGATGTACGTGATGATAAAAAAGCTTTAAGATCAATCTAGTTATAGAATTATATTAAAGTGGAAAATTAAAAATCTGAGCAGAGGGGTTGGTACAATTAAAAGTGGAAGGAGCAATGCTCGAAAGAGGCATTGTTCAAAGAGACTGGATCAAAAGGTCCCTTAGCCCAGTGGGGCAAGGGCCTGCCCACGACCTCACGGTCGTGGGTTCGATACCCTTCCCGCGCATGGGGCATGCTTTAATTTGACTCCCTTTCTAGGGTTACTCTCTCCTCCTCTGGTGAGGCATTTCTATCTCCCCACTCATGGGGCATCACAGTTAGTTTACTGCATGCTTTTATTTCATACTTCACTTGATAATGCATATTTTGTCTGTCTTTATTATGGAAGGAATATGATATGAAGATTGGATACATAGTTCATACGTGCGTGATTCAAATATTCCTTCTCCAATCAAACTCAGATGTTTTCAAGGAAGATTAACTAAGATGGTTTTGATATGTGTTGACATTTCTATACAGCTACAAACTGATGTGTGGTCATCTATGTAAGATATTCAGCTTATGTATTGGCCTCGTTGTACTGCATCAGTCGCGAAACTTCTTGGTTTCATTAATAAAAAGAAGTGAACAAAGAAGATGGAGTCATGGTTTTTGTGCGTTCTACTGATGCTTTACTTAGCTATTATGTTGTGTTTTCCTTGTCATTCGTCTAATAATGACTTTTTCTTTTGGTCAGTTGGTCGAACAATACACCAGCGTCTGGCATCATGGCCGCGTAAGGAGATATCTTACGGCTGAAGAATATCCTACCCCAGAAGCCAAGGGCAAACCATGGTATGGATTGCTTATGCTGTTAAGGAAATACCCAGAGCACTTTGTTATCAATACAAGGTCCAAGGGGCGAGTGACATTGGAGTTTGTCTCGCTTGTCTCATTGCTTTCATGAGAACAACCTACATTACTTGTAATATGTTATCAGGAGATTGATGCATTGTTTCAGCATATGTAAAACTTGGATGTGGTTATAAAAATGTCTTGACTGCTCATGTTTGATAAAATTTGGAAAGTTTACACACACCCCCCATTTTTAGCTGTAACGACTCGCCAGCAAAACAAATACTCCTTTTTGGCACAAATTGAATAGTAATGCTTACATGTAAAAGTGGCAACTAGGAGCCAAGCATCAGCTTGTATATGAATGGGACTTGGGACTGGTTATTCAACTAACCCTATTATTATTATATTTAGCACAAAAAAAAACTAACCCTATTATAAAGTGTGCCATTCTGTCTGTTTTCATATACACAGAAAACAAAAGAATATTAAAAATATAATAAGATATCACAAGGACTGAACTCATTGTCTTGGGAAATTTTCATGATACCATTGTCTCTGGTTCTGCTACATCTTCCGAACCTGAGAGATCATTGCCTCCTTGTTCGCTCCCCCAGTCATTTTTCAACGTCGTAGGCTCGGATTTTCTTCGGGAACCTGCTCCGTTTCTTCTATTTTCTGCAAATTTCCAAAGTATACACATGATAAAGAAACGAGGATCACAATGACGAAAGTATGGGGTTGCATGGTTAGACGGGAGATTTACTTTTGTGATTAATTGCAGAACGAGTAATTGTTAAGAATTCGTCCCACTTGAATTTACTCAGCTCTTGCTTCTCCTCCTCTGAGAGTTCAAAGTTAGGTTCCCTACCACACATAAATGCTGCCCTGCAAAATTCAAGAAACAATTGTGATCGCGCTAATGCGAAAGAGATCGATCGACTTGGCCAACATTTTGGAACTGCAAAACGTTACCTGTCATACAAACGAGCAGCTTCTTCTTGAGAGCCAACCGTCCCCAAGTGGATTTGCTTCTTGTCGACCTTTATTGCTGCTTGCCATTTCATGTTTTTGAAGTAGACACCTCTCATTACACTTGTTTCGTGGTTTTCAGAATGCTTCCTCCTGTGTCTCTTTCTTCGCTTAACTTCTGCAATAATGAATAGACAGAGGGGAATGATCAATTTTATGTATCAGCATTTTCCCTAAACAACCAAGTTTTCCAAAAAAAAATCTCGCGTAATTAATTATGATTGGCACACTTTTCACTAACTTAATCTGAGCAAAATAATTTCAGTTCCCGAAAGGAGCAGCCAGTCAATGATAAACGACTCTTCTGCGACTGCATTCTCCAAATAATACATATGTGGCTGAAGGCAGCAAATTTTCAGGATGTACTAAAAGCTTCCGTTCTATTGCTTTTCCTTCGCAACTTTTAAGATAATTGTTAGACATCCATTACCTTATTA
The DNA here is from genome assembly GCA_026122235.1 of Vinca minor. Taxonomy (NCBI): domain Eukaryota; kingdom Viridiplantae; phylum Streptophyta; class Magnoliopsida; order Gentianales; family Apocynaceae; genus Vinca; species Vinca minor. The sequence goes on from JAOCZM010000015.1 coordinate 14,179,585, forward strand.
TTACAACATCAGAGAAGGTGAAACAATCCGATAGCTACCTTTCTCATTGTTCGCATAGTAAGTAGTAACTGATTTCAAAAATTATTATTTCCTTGTGAGATAACCCCACCCAAAAAAAGGATATAGCATATGTAATGAGGTTCTATTTTAGAAATATATGCATTCGACCTGATCACTGACCAAACAAATTAATGTGAAGGACAAACCTGGGAACATTTGAACGTGATGCTCGCCTGATGTTGCAGAAGCAGATGCATTAAAGGATCCAGGTCCATCTAGAACTGACGATTCCTGAAAACATTATAGAAGCTTCTTGTAAACAACATTGTGTATATTCAACAAAGATAGTAGCAAGGGACTTTACAAGATGATCTATCGACTCATCTTACTCTAGATATAATGTAAATTAAGAAACATATCCAAAAGTTCTGGTCTCAGTGCGGCACAGCATTTATTAGTAATCGGAAAAGAAAGCAATTGCGCGTTTCCTCAGCAGCATTAAGTTTCAAGCTACTGATGCAGGCTATATAGGCAGAAAAATTGAGATTACTGATAGGGAAACTACACTAGAAGTGCAAAACTACGCGGTCAAATACCTCATTTTTCTGATCAATATCAGTTGAAGGCATTGGATGCACACTAACTGATTTTGCGTTCTGCACGCGGTTCTCCTGAGTGTACTCATTATCAGAAGACTTGGGAAGTGGAGTCAGAAACGAGTCACGTCCTACAAAACAGAATCAATGTTTTAATAGATTATGACAAGAAGTTTTAACAAACAGAATATATATACACTCATCATCTATCTTTCAATGGACAGAAGGACCAAGGCATATAGAAATAAAGTAAATACAGTTATCAGCCTAGCATTAGCATATTTCAATTATATGTACCAGTGCAAAGACCTAAGAGCTTGCGTCTTCGAATGCTCACCATAGCTGACAAACTTCAGAGTTTCCTAATAAGAACATAACGAAAAACATTAGACAATGTAATTAAATTTAACAAAAGAAAATACGAAAAAAGGCACGCAACTGGTACAGTTTAGAGTCGAGTTTAATAGAACAAACTTTGAACTTAAACCACTACTGAAATAGAAGAGTTGTTACAGAACAACTTGGAATGCAGTTTGAAATATAGGTGAAAAAAAGAACACATTGGGATAGCTACACTTAAAGTAACTTCAAAATCAAATAATTTTTTTTTATAGAGAATCACATTAGTAAGAGCATTTTCACAAAAACATTGCAATAAGCAAGTTAGATTAAGCACTCCATGGCCAACAATAATAATAATAATAATATAGTAACATATTAATCCTCAACTTTCTGTCACAAATGTCAACTATTATTGAAAGCAAAAGATCAACAGATTGTAAAGTTTGTCATATCATGCAATAATAATCTGATAATTCAGTAGAAAACAGAATCTAGTGATAACTTGTAAAAGAAATGTTCCTCAAAAACACAAATCCTATAGAAAAAAGTAAGTATTTTTATGTCCTGGAATAGAAACCCATAAGACCGACAAGTTTTACAAAAATATTTCATGCAAAAAACCGGGATCTTGTATCAACAACAAAAATAACATAATTAATTAAGTCCCCCTATAATTGAGGATATGCAGAACTAAATATAAAAAAATATTTGGGGGACGAATTTAATCAAATATTCGAATTAAATATAAAATTTACTATATCTAGTAGAACGAAATCCATTGGAATAATCATTCAAGCACCGAAAAGACGACCAAGAAACTTGAAAACAGAAAAATTCAATAATCAAACATGGAAAACCCAAAAGCATTGGGTTTTTAAAGAATTGACTAATCACAGTCTCTTCTTTGGGAAGAAAAAGTCAACCACATCACCAACCTACCACCTTTCATGAAGCAGTTTTTGAAAAGAAAAAAAAAATCAACAAAAAGAATCAACTAATCCAAATGCCCACAAGATTAAAAAAAAAATTCCAAAACCCGTAAAATTCAAGAAAAGAGAACCCTTCCTGCTGGATTCACAAGGCCATGTACAAGTACAGAGTAGAATAAAGTCAACATATATATTATGCAAGAGACCAAAGTAAGAAAGAAGACAAGAGAAAGGGTCAAAAGTGGTAATGAGAAGGGGGAAAAAGGTACAAAGGAATTGTGATTGTTAAAGGGCACCTGAAAACAGAGAGATGGTTTTTGTGTGGATGAATTATTTGTTTGGATTAGAAAAATGAAGGAAGGTGGTAGTGAAGATGAGGATATATCTATTGTAGTAGTTGATGAAGAGAAGAGGGGGTGTTAAGGTCATGCAACTACCACCTTTTCTTTTTGTTTTATTTCTACACTCACTATAATTATGTGATGAGGAGGAGGGTGGTGGTGGTGGTGGTGCCTGCTGGTTTGGGGCTGATGAGTGAAGATATATTTAGAGAGAGAAAAAGAGTGGTGGTTGAACTTGAATGGGAGGAGGAGACGAACGTATGCTTCTCTCTATTATATAACAATTGAAATGACGGTTTTACCCATATGTATAACTTACTGTTTTAATTTAGTTCAAGGACGTCATCTTTTCTTTTTGTTTTTTTTTTTTACAGTTGTAGTCTATATAGTACTGTCTACACCAGAATCAGACACTGAGATTTTAATGGCACGTTTGGTATGTCGAAAGAGAATAAAATGAAATCTCTTGTCAGGTAAAATCGATTTTCACTCAAAATAAGTTGAGAATTCCCTTTTCACTCCAGTGTTTAAAAGACAAGGGCATAATATAATGTCAATCCATCTTTTATGATTGTTGAATCTAGTCTTCAATATCGAAATGAAATGCAATTGAACATAATTCGATCATCATTCAAATTATCTTTAAATACTTATATATGTATTTATTTATATACTATGCATGCACTTGGCATCTTTCATCTACCCATAGGGACATATATTGCACGTGAACTTCAAGTATTTATGACTTTTCTATTTATACCTTGTAATTTTTATAGAAAGAAGAAAAAATATACTGAGAGTGAAATTGTCATCTAGTAATATTTTTTACGGTAAAAGAAACTCTTACAAATTAATTTAACTAGAGAAAAATAATCATATTTACTAAATTATTATCAAGTATATAATTACCATTTTACCTATATATTTTTTTTTTTTTGGTAAAAAAACCATTTTACCTATATGGTACATGAACAATCAAACAATCATTTAACCTAGAAATTAGTGGACACCTGCATAAGGTGATTAGTATAAATATATAAACTAGTAAGTTTCATAAATGTATCTTTAGAAGAAGAAAAAACACTAAGTCGTCGATAGTAACTTCTTGGATAAAGTTTAAATTCATGTAACTTGAGTATAAAAATATTCATTAATAACATATTATTTTTGCTACGAAGGAAAAAAGAAATAAAAAATTATCATATCCCCTATCTCATGGAAGGGCGAACATGACATTTGAGAGGTTGAATTTGGTTGGTATATCAATATACCTTGTATTAGCATTTAGGTGTATGTAATTTTTTTTTAAAAAAAATATTTAAAAAATTAAAAATTAAAAATCATAAATCATTGTAGGTGTGAGACCTTATAAAACAAGCTAGGTGGTAGGAGGGACAAATTGGGAAATTCGAAAACGAAGTGAGGCAAGGCAGGAGGAGTTTAGCCAATTATTAATGGGCCGAGTTGGTTGGCAGACAAAAAATGAGAAAAACGACCGAAAACTAAAAATCAACGAAATTTGGAAAAATAAAAAATAAAAAATCCAATAAGACGAAGGAGAGCCAGGCAGACTGAAGGAAGATAGAAAGCACCGACAAAATGATGATTGGATATGACGGCCTGCCATTTATGTGCTCAACACCGCTCGCAACTCCAATGCCGAACGCATTTATTTTTAAATGAGTATAATAAATTTTAGTTGTTAAATATAAAATTTAATAATTAAAATATTTTTTAGAAAGATAATAGCTTCTTTTTTTTTATATAGAGAACCGTGTTTTTAAAGAAAATTAACAAACGTTAAGTTTTTTTTAAAAAAAAAATGTATTTATTTTTAAAAAAACTCAGTTGTCAAATTTTTAATCGACTATTAATTTGTTCTGTATGAACAAAACAAATTGCGCGAACCACATTATATCTCAGTAGATACTGGTAATTCCAACTCCAGGTCCAGGGACAAAGTCAAGAATTTGGCGTTGGGGGGAGAAATTGTAGTTACATATAAAGAAGGCAAACAAAAAATCTCGGGGGCGAAACCGATAAAATATTCTGAATTACATATAAAATTTACTATACCTAATAATATTTTTTTAAATCTCAATACCGAGCAGTCTTCGTCCCTGTCCAGGTCAGACATTGACAGGGCTGCCACAATTCTTAATTATATGTGAACGATAAATTAACAACTTATATGGTTTGATAAGTGACTAATAACTTAATTATCCACCATATGGAATTTATGGATAAAGAAAACAATCATGACTAAGCAAAAACTACCTTTCAAGAAACCATCTCCAGTCATCTTTGGTCATGATGCAACGAAACATTATAGTAATTTTACTTTTTCTTTCTTGACATCAAAATTTAGAAGATTATTACTTAGCAAAAAAAAAAGTATATTTAATTTAAAATCAAACTACAACCTCTATCCCTACTAATTAAAATAAAAATCTCAAATGGAAAACCATAAAAATCAGACGTGGCTGCTATGGGAGTGAAATTAAATATTAGAAATATTCATTTTGCATATTTACATTGACCATAGTAGATAGACTATTGCAAAGTGAAGTCAATCATAATAATAATCAAAAGAGTGCAAGTTGTGGTTCTCTGACCCATCCTTCCCCATGTCACTGGGAAGGCAGAGTTATTTATTCCAATGATAAGTAAACAAAAAAGTGGGGATCTTTTTTTTTTCCTCTGAAAAAGTATTACTCATTACTGCAGTCTAATCGAAATTGGTTTGAGTTTGATATAGTTTGAGACTCAAACTTATATCTAAATCAGTTTTGAATTAATAATAAAAATAAATTTGTAATTATTAAATCATCTATGATTTAGTTTGGGTTTAAAAATGAGACCAAACTCTCAAAACTCAAATAGAATCCAATCTTTCTTTTTTTTTGCTAAATAATAAATTTTCCATTAATCACAAAATAGCCGAAGCCATTATAATCAAAGAAAAATCTAAAAATAAAACTTATACAATGATTTAAAAAACCATGATAACAGACAAAAATCATACCCAAAAAAACTTGTTTGGTTAGGAAATACTAAGATAAAAACTAGTAAACTAAACAAATACATAATCTTCTTCCCTGCATCTTCTCCGCAATTCTTGAACCACAGAGACAGGAGAATATCACTTTCAACATATTCCTTAGGGATCGACAATTTATAGGACCATGGGCGTATCAACCGTTCTACAAATTGAAGGGATTCATGGGCGGAAACTCGTTCCAAACACCCATGGATCCTCCCCTGAAGGATCAGCTCATATGAAACAATTCGAAAAACAGCAAGAAAAACTTACGTTTAGGATTCAAGAATGGAGGATGACGTTTCTTGGAACGGATGCTGCTACCGATTGATCTCCCTTTGCGGAAAGTCCCTCTACCGGTATCCACGCGACGAAACGGGCAGAGATTGCTAGCTCTTCGTTTTCTGAGATTCGGGAATTAGAGAGAAAAGGGAGAGGCAAGAATAGAAAACGGTTTTTCGATTCTATGTATTATTTCATTTGAAAAACATTAGTAATCTAGGTTTCGACTAAGAGATGTTATATAGAGTGTGTGAGTTCGTTACTAGAACAACTCCCACCTCTATTCAACTTCTCTCGGCAGTGGGAGTCTCAGAATCCCACGTTCCCTAGACTTTCGCTGGTAGTGGGAGTCCTTATCGGATAATAACTCTCACGTAATCCCAAATGTATGGGTAAAATACCGAAATTGCTCCCTATCTCTAATTCGAATAATAAACACTTTATTATTTTCAGAAAAGTGAATGTCAGATACAACGAACCTAAACACATTCTAGATTCATTGAATCTGGACATGAAGCTCGTTAGCTCGTCTATGTGTGTGACCCTGTAGGTTCATCTCACAATGGCAATGAAAACACACTTAGTAGTAGTGTGAGTTCATAAATCACAAGCGGTCCCTAGCAGGACATTATGACTACCCAAAGTGGATGAATATACAACGGAACCTAATATCAATACACTATTTAATCCCTTTGTCTCGCGATATCCTAATTAAGCATAAGGCACGGTGGTCGTCACCCTTATTAAGCTTAATTGTATTTATGCTCGATCTCCGTGTAGACTGCTTTGACAAATAGCATTTGATAACCACTTTATCAAATACATTTGAAAGCACGTGCCATGCATTTAAACAGCTTTTTTCCCTATCGAGGGGCCCATGGATATCTCTCTCTAATAATAGAGAGGGACAAATTCCTTTGCAATATCTCTCACATTCAAGCTATGATAGGACACTACATCCGATCATCAGTCGTATTGATTACTCACTATAAGTAACGTCCGACCGAGTCAAAACGTGGCTCCATTCATACTAGAATCAATGAAGACATAAGGTCTAATGATTCTAAAATAGTATTGAGGAAGTAATACTTATGACTTAAGACCATGAAGTATTACTTCTCTGACTGGATCACGTCCCAATACAATGTATCCTCATATATTGCATCTATGATGTGATTTGTATCCATTACACATGATCAGTAAAACAAGATCATCAATCAACAATCATACTAGTTTTATTTCATAGTAATTAAGCATTACATAAAACTAGGGACTTCTAGAATAGTAATTACATAAGCTAATGAGTTTTACTATCAAATCACACATTTGATAATCAAAAGCAAAATTAACTATTCAATTACATGCTCAAAAGATAATAAAACGCACAACATGTGCTAATGGTCCTAGGGCACTACTGTAAAACACAAGAGGGGGGTGAATTGGGTTTTAACTAATCTAGCTAGCTTTTTCGAATCTTTTCAATGCTAGTAAGAGTTTTAGCAAGAAGAACACATCAAAAGCAAAACCCAACAACAAGACAAAGGATTTAGAGTGGTTCGATTCACTTAGAATCTACATCCACTACCTTGAGCCGCACCCAAGGATTTGCAACAACTTCACTAAGAAGATTTTACACTTGTGGCTAACTCACTAAGAGTTTTACAAACACAACCACAATACAAAGAAACTCACTAAGAGCTTGCCTACACTAAGTGGACTTTTACAACAATTACCCAATCACAAAGAAAGGGAAAAATGAATGTTTAATACAAAGAATATTCACTCTTCTAAGTGAAAGATTAATACCTTTGAAGTACAAGAATTGTTGCTCTTTAGAACATATGAATTCCACTATTTGTCTTGCTTTTTGAAAGATTGCTCTTGAATGATTTAGATCATAGAAATGAAGAGCATTTACTTTGTGAGTGTTTAGACTTGATAAGAAATCAATGTAAATTGTATGTGCAAGTCTTTTTTTGATTCTCTAGCTTTGGAGTATATATACATTTCAAAATTGGCTGAAAAACGACTCTCCAACGGTCAAATAACGGCTAGTTCAAGACAGAGTTCGGTTGACCGAACTTGGCTTCGGATCCACTCTAGAGGACCTCGGTCGACCGAGATAGGGCATAGGTCGACCGACCTATTTTTGTCAAAGTCTCTGTTTAGCCTCGGTTGATCCGAGGTAAACTCGGATGATCCGACCCCTGAGCTGATTTTTCACACATTTTGAAATCTTTTGAAGTCTTTAGAAGTCTAATAGGTTTTCCCAAAAGGTAACAAGTAAGAACACTTGGAAAACCATTTTAAAGGACTTAGACTTAGAAAACAAAGGCTTTGAAGATACGAACACATTTAAGAATCCTTTTGAAAACTAAGCCTTTTGAAAACTTGTTTGTGTGAATGCAAGACTAGAGTGTAGAGCTTATGTTCATGAGAGCTTTGGTTAGAGCTATATAAGATAACGACTTATAACGCAAAGCTAATCTAACCAAACCTAAGTCTTCAATCTTCAATCTTGAAAGATAAGCCTTGAATATAACTTGAATCTTGATACCAATGGCTTGATTGAAGTACTTAGAGCTTCCATAATGAGTTCCGATATTCTATCACAAAGATTAAGATTATTAGACACAACATCAAAAGTTTGTCCAATATCAAAAACTGAGTTTGTTCGCCCTTAGGGCATACGACTACTAACACAAATTTCCTCGGGAAGATGTAGAAAGATAATAAAGGGTCCAAATCAAGTCCAAGTTGAAAGAATCCTCATAGAAACGTAGAAAAAAAGTCTAGATCTGTGAAGATCTGAGACAAATCTAACTTATGTGTCTTGAATCTTGAAGAAAAATACTTTGAAAAAAGTTTAATATGATTCGTGGTACAAAATAAAGGTATAAAACCTAAACAAAAGGATCAAGATTCGACCATTGGTCGGAGTCAATGGCCAAATCTGGCCAGCAGCAAATGGAAGAAGAAGAGTAGTAGAAAACGCAGAGGGAAAAAAAAGTCAAATAGAATCCAATCACACCCCTAATAACATGATCAGGAGTACATTACATCCATCATTAGTTATTCAAGAAAAAAATTCATTACTAGTAATTTATTTTCAGTCTATTCCCCCTTTTATTTGTCAATTAGTGATAGGGGATGCCCGTGGGGCTTGTGTTTCTAGACTAGTTCATGCTTTTGCTAATCCTGTAGTTGTAACTTTAACTACTTAACTTTATTCTAATTTCCCCCAATCATTACTAGTAATTGCTAAAATATAAAGTCTCACATCGTTTATTTAAGGAAGATCCAAGTCACATATAAGCTAATAGTTAACACATCTTATTGATGATTGGTTTTGAGAGACAATGGAAGCTCATAAACTATTTTTACACATGTGATCAGAGCGGACCCTTATGCATAATTTGTTCATTAATCATGTTTTTAGTTATAAAAAAAAGAAAAGAAAAAGAGATACCCAAAATAAGAGTTAACTAAACTTAACTCAAAATAAGGAAAAAAGAAAAACTAAAATGAAATTAAATCAGTTTCTCTCAAGTCTCAAGCAAGACTTGGTTTGAAATTTTATGCAAGTCAAAACCTCGTAAACGTTCGTCCTTATTAGCAAATGAGATTAATTATGAACCATGAAGATTAATAAGGGTAATGAAGTTCTATATGTTACGTCAAGATTTTAACTGATTTTCAAAAGTATATGAATTCTGTTGACTTTATGAATTGTTTTAACTCTATGTAGATTCTATCAGGTTCTATTAGATTGATTTATTATGATTTCTTTTGATTTATAAATTCTATAGATTATTTGAATAACACCAAAAAATAAAGAAAATACTGATTCAGTGGTGTATTATACAGATTCCAGCAGTGTTGAATTTTCAAAGTCAACATATGTTTATCAATCCTTTTTTTTTTTTTAATTAAATCATTTTGTTAAAAATTTAAAAAGTTTGGTGATGGTTTTTGATTTTTTTTTAGATCACGTAACTACAGTTTTTTTTGATTTATTTGTTCAAGGTTTGTATAATTTACTTACTGGTATTTTTTTCTGTTGCTTAATTAAGATATGTTTTGTGATGTGTTTTATTTGAACACTTTTTTTCCCTCTAATTTTCTCTTGTAGGGAAATGAAATTCATGTTTGGAAAATAGAAATTTGTGGTTAAATAGAGAAGAAATTGTTTGCTTTCTTTAATTTCTGTTTGAAGATGATCAACAAGAAAATTGTTTGGATATTATGACAATATATCTTATTTTTGAGAAATAAACATTTCATATGTTAAAAAAAAATGTTTGGATATTTCTTATAATTTTAAAGAAATGAGATCACTAAAAAAATTGTAATCTAAGATAAAATTATCAAAGACATTTAGGGGGGTGTATTCAATCTAGATTCTATAGGAGTTTTAAGGAGTTTTAAAGTCTATAGGTATTCAATTTGGATTTTAAAAAGTCCAATGAAATCTAGAGGTATTCAATTTAGATTTTAAAAAGTCCATTAAAATCTAGAGGTATTCAAAACTCTATAGCTTCTCATAGATTTAATTAAATGAATGTAGGATTTTGATGGATTTTAATTTTGAATACCTCCAGATTTTAATAGACTCTTTAAAATCTAAATTGAATACTTATAGATTTTAAAACTCTTTAAAAATTATATAAAATATAGATTGAATACACCCCCTAAAAACAGAGAGAAATAAATCATAAATCATAATGCATCTTCTATGAGATACAGACGACATCGTTTCAATGAAACGGCCCGAATTAAAAAAAATATATATATTTTATTTGCTATTCCTGTTTCAATTTAAATGTCTTAGTTCTTTTTAGATCAATACGTTCGAAACAAAAATCGATACGTGAAAAATATTTGTTAATCGTCGAAAAAAGATTTGATGGTTAAAATCAATTTTCACAACACCTAAGTAGATTTAACAGATATTATGAAATAAATTATCTCAACCGTTAAATAATTTGATTTGTCAAATATGATATATTTTACACCTAGAGAATAAAGTATTGTTCCGCACGGGTCGGTCATCGAGGATATATTTTCCATCCTCTTCTGTAGGTATATAGTGAATGAGACAAGGAAAGGTCTCATATTTGTGGGCCTAAGACTTGGGCCTGTATTATTAAATACAGCTCTCAGCTAGGCTGGGCTTCATCATTAGTTTGTTTCTTTTAATATAAATATAAAGGCTGGCACTTCATATTACGCTTGTTTTGTTATATAGAAGAAACCGCAGCGGCAAACAAAAAGAGACAAGCTAGGGTTCTTCATCTGAACTTTCGCTGGCCAAAATGATTTACGACGTCAACTCTCCTCTTTTCCGATCCTTCCTTAGCCAGAAAGGAGGTTCTTCAGACAAGAGGTATTTTCATATCTGTATAGTTTGGGTTTCTGAAATTAAATACGACTTTATTTAATTTTTTTAGTTGTTCGAACATTCTGTTTTATTTTATTGTTTTTTGTCTCTGTAAATGTTTTTCTCGATGTAAATTTTCATGTATAAGAAGTTAAATGGGGTTTTTTCACAATTGATTTGATTAATTCTGCAATAACCTGCTTAGCATATGGTTATATTTATGGGTAGAAGTAATTAAAACAAGTTAAAAAGTTGAAAAATCTGTTGGCTAGCAACTGGATTAGTTATAACTCGGAAAATCGTGTTTTGCGTTGCTGGAGAGTTGGTAAAGCTATCATTTGCTCATGGTCATATAGAGCTTGTTAGTGCTGTAATTGTTTCAAAATTTAATGTATTACTATGATTGTGTTGTTTCTGTAAGTGTATTTTACCTCGTTCGGATCCTTATTAGTTTTTATTTATCGGATTGGTTATTAGATTTTGAAATGCTTATATGATAGGTATTTAAGATTAGTAGACATGGTACTTGAGTCCTTTATCTCCTCGAGATTAAGTTATTCCGCCGGGAAACATATAAAAACTAGAATAGAAAATGGTGTTTAGCATGGAAATATAGATTATATTTGGCTGCTTGCGATTCCTATGCACTTTCTTTCTTCTCCTAGTTTGTATTTGCTTGGATATGATAGATCCTAGTTTTCTGAATTTTTATGGCTGATACTGAAATTTGTTAAGTGAAAGTTTTTGGTACTACTCGAAGTTTTTCAAGGTTGAATAGAATTATGTGCTGTTTCCCGAAACGTCCTTGTCTTTTATAGTTGAAGACAACTAACAGTTTATTTTTGTTTTTTGTTTTATTGTCTTGGGCATGGGCGCCGGCTAAATAAAGACAACTAATAGATGCTTGTCGTTTTTAATCTTCTTTTACTATTTACAATCTGTTATTCCTCAAAAGTACGAATCTGTTTATGAAATTCCTTGAAGAAAGGATTTGCATGGTTTACTTACTGAACAATGTATTTGAATGGTTTCTCAAATGACATTGTTGATTCATCCTTCTGATGGGAAATCGATTGATGTCCAGGAAATCTGAGGAGCAGAAGCCGAAGGAACACAAGCCAAAGGCGAATGAGAACAAGCCTGTTATGAATGAGTGATGGCCGGGAGATTTTAGCTTGGGTATGCATTAGATGACCACCAGAAAGTATCGTGCTTCTGTATTTAGTTTGTTTTCTGACTGCTAAATTTTGACTTGGCTGCTACAGACAGCCTTCTATGTAATAAAAACAATTTGCTATTATGAGTTTTTGATTGATGAATTTTTAGGTTTTATTATCCGAGGAAAGTGAGATTTTTGGTCTGATAAACATATAAACTTTTTATGATATAATCTCGAGGGACAATTTTATATAGAGTAGATTGGTGGTACTATTGTATATATTTACTGGTGTTCGTACTGGGTCTATCTGTTGCATGCTCTGAGTTTTAGTTGCTTATTCAACCACGCATTTTCAGACCTAGACTTCACTCTTGAAGTCAAATTTTGTGATATTAGGCCTAGGAGGCAAGTTCGGTTTGGAGTTTATTACTTGTAGAAATATAAACTCTGTTTATCTTGTCATTGTAATAACAATAATAAGGATCTTTCTATTGAGGAAAAGGTTAAGAGGACTCAGCCAAAAGATGAAAGCTTTGCCAGAATGATACTCTCTGGTAGTTTCTTTTGCCTTGTCAAAGTGGTACTGCCCAATCATTTTCATGTCTTGTTAACTTTTGTCGTTCATTGCTAGTTCCTCTACCTCTTAGAAGGTTTCCCTCCATGCATTTTGTCAAATACAATCCTTTTGTGTCGGGTGAGGCACGGGCTTTGGAACTTTTTTGTTATTTTAGATTGGGATGTGATTGAATTAGTTTTAAATTAGTTTTATCATTTATTCATTTATTGATAAATTTATGGCATCATTTCTACTCTTCAGTAGTCTTTTGGAATAGAGTGTTCCTTCCAACTTGAAATTTTTGTTTGGTAATAGACGCATTTTATTATTTAGTTGTAATTAGATACATATGAGTATGTGGTTACGTTGCAGGTAGAAAGTTAGGCTCCCGGCTCCTATGCGGGACAGCTTTGGTGCGGGACATGCGAGACACCATCTCAGTCGTCGGATGAGATTTTTTAACAGATGGGAGAAAAGTCCCAGATCTAGCACTGTTAAAAAAATCTCATCCGACGGCTGAGATGGTGTCCCGCAAGTCCCGCACCAAAGCTGTCCCGCATAGGAGCCGGACTGGAAAGTTAGATACTGTGTAATTTGTCATAAAAGATGCACTAGTGCTGGATTAATCTATAGGTAAAAAGGTAAGAACAACAACAGACAACTTGGGCCCCTGTTCTTTGAAAAGCTAGGATACCAATAGGGGTAGCCCAGGCATGTAAAACACTTGATTATAATTGAGTGGTTTCCCATGTGAGTTGATCCAACCCCTTAATCACCTCCCGTCTCTCCTCTTTTTAATTATCACAGTCTAGCCAAGCCAATTACCCCTTTCCGCAGCTCACAGATTCCTTGATTGTCTACTTCCTCCATGGCTTCTCTTGTTCTTCAATAAAATCATTAAGTTAAAATACTGGTGGACCATACCGGCGCATTAATTTGAGATAACACGTTTTAGTCCTTTACTTATATGTGTCGTTTGCACATGAGAAGGCTCACGATGAATTGATGGTATTTCTTTTTTTATATGTAAGGAGCTACCTTTTACCCGATAAGGGTTGTATGTAATCAATTGCGGTACCATTGACATCGTGGTACAATATTTCTTTATTGGTGTTTTCCTTCTCGATTCATGAATGAAGGAAATATCAAAGTTTGATGATGAATGCATTAACAAATTTGTTAATTTCGTTCGTATATATGAAATAGGAAGATATTCCTGGATTTTCAGAAGAAGATAACTGCCTAAATGTGAAAAATGCTGAAGTTTGTTAGTTGGTTCACGTATTACATGTTGAAATTTGTAATTTTAGATGGTAAAGTGAAGGTGAGTTTCATTTAGTTTTACTTGGCAAAAAAAAAAAAGAGTTTCATTTAGTTTTGGCTGTTTGTGGTGTTGTGCTAATTGACCTATATAGTATGAGTATCCCACGGTGATGGTGTGAACATGCAAATTATGCTGATATAGACGTAGAATAGAAATCATATACCATAAACTCACCCAACAATTTTTAGTGATAAAAGCTGGAAAATGTGATTAGGATGCCTAAACTAGAAATGGGTCTATGTGAATTGAAAATAGCATCACCTTCTTCTTCTAAATGCACGTGAGGTGTTTTACCCAGCCAGCCACATTTAATTTGATTGAAATTGTAAGATGGAAAGTATTTACTGCTGATCTCAAGCATAGGTATCAAACTCGAATTGGGCTGTCACTAGCGACTCCTTCGCAATTTGGATGGCATAAAACCTCAGTCACTAGAACTTTATTAGGTCATTCATGTTTGTTTGTTTATCTATTGTGTTCTATTTATATTTGTATAAATATCAACATTAACCATTCACAAATAACAGTACAAAGTCATCTTATTTAGCCAATGGTAGTGATTATTGATAAAAAAAATTGGGGATCAAATTTGGATTAAAAAGGTATAATATCACATTAAATTCTAACAATCATTTTCTTTTTATACTCTTTGATCATTTTTTAATCCAACAATCATTATTGTTAGCCAAGGGTTACCGGCTTAAATGGGAGTTTATATTATCGACCCACAATTTGTATGAATATTTAACTGAGGATTTGAAGTTAGGGACTTAAAAGTAATGCATATGCATAATTAAAAGTTCAAGCATATTCAAACAAACTACGGCGAGGGAGTGAGGGACTACTCAGAAACTCTTGTTTTCAAGGGGAGGAGAGCAGCAAGGTCCCTCACTCCCCGCCTAGGTCCGCCCATTAGGGATCAAAAAAATTGTACGCTAACTTTACTTAGATTTTTTTCACATACAATCAGGAGTATAATACCATCAGCTCTCAAAATTTTCCTTTTTTATGATTTATTTATGTAGCGCTTAATTACAATTCAGATACTCATAACATTGCAACTTCTCAAACGCACTTTATCTTTTAATGATAAAGTCGTAGCATATGTAGTAGGGGGTGGGGGAGAAAGAAAGTTTCTTTTCCAGTCATCCATTGATTTTGTTGTTAGTTACACTCTCCCTCCTTTCTCTCTCTCTCTCTGAAGAAAGAATTCCATTTCCCTTTCCTTTATTCACGCCGCGTTCAGTTGAACAATCACACTTCTCCCCTGTTGCTTTCTCTCTGAAGAATCTTCTTCTTCCCCACCTTCCATTTTTCCCCTATAACCTAAGATCATTTCCATTCCAAGAAAGAAGAAAAGAAAATGTCTGAGCTGTGCTTATCAAGCACGTCCAAGACTCGACTTTTCGTCACTCTTCTGACTCTTCTCAAATCTGACTTATTCCTCTTCTTCTCTTTCATTCTTTCTCACCCTATATATTTCTTGTACTTAATATTCTTCTCCCCTTACCTTCTTAAACTACTCTCATTTATTTCCCCTCTCTTCATCACAACTTCCCTTTTGCTGCTTTCCCTTCTCACCCTCTCTCCCAATCTCATTATACAGGGGAGTTTTTCTAAAGAATCTTTGGCCTGTAGCAACAAGGTAAGTTTTTTAATTACTGCATTTCATGCTGTGGTTGAGAAATTACAGTCAAAGATTGATGGTGATTGTCATAATGAGGAATTGCTCTGTTTTGAGGATTTTGAGGTTTTCAAGATTGTTTTTGATAATCCCATGATCATCACCCATGATGCTAAGGTAAGCCCAGTTGAGATATTGGATCCATCAATTTCTTTAGACTCCCCTGTTATTGCATGCTCAGAAGAGGTGGAAAATTCAGGGGAAAGTGATAATTGGGCTGAAATTGAGATGGAGGAGAAAAGATTAGAAGGGTTCTTGAAAAACTTAGATGATTTCGATGAAAGTTTTAGCGCAGTTAATTGCAGCTCGCCAACTTGCGTAGAAGAGAAGGAAATTGAGGTGCCACTAGGCACTATGTTCAATAAAGAAGTTGAAAAACAGGACAAAATTTCACTGGTGAGAAATGGATCCGAGGCAGATGGTTATATAAAAAGCCAAAATAAGAATGTTGGTGAAGTTGGTAGTGGAAAAGGGAGACAATTACTACAAAATCAAGAAAGGGTAAAAGGGAATTATTTTGACAGTGAAGAAGAAGAAGGAGAAGAAGAAGGTACTAGTAGTAGCTTAAAAGTTGAAAGTTCAAGAGCTTTGGATTATATGAATTTTGGGAGTTATGGATCAATGAGGAAGGAGAAAGACTGGAAAAGGACTTTAGCTAGTAAGCTATTTGAGGAGAGAAAAATTGGTGATGGATCAGGTGAAGGAATGGATTTACTGTGGGAAACAACATATGAAGCAGAATCCAGTAAAAGTAAAAGCAAGTCAAAAGGTCATGATTTGAAGAAGAAGAAGAACAATAAGAAATATGAGTATGTAGAAGAAGATGAAGATGATGAGCCAAATGTGCAATTGTGTTGTTTACAAGCACTTAAGTTTTCAACAAGGAAGATGAATTTGGGGATGGGAAGTAGGATTTCTAAGGCTATTAAAGGAATTGGTTGGTTGCATAATGTGAGCAGTAGGAAGCATAGCAAGAAGGTGCATAATGGTGACAGATTTTCATTTGCTTCTTCTCACAATAAAAGTTATTAATTAATTACTTTTGTCGACGTGTTATTTAGCTAATAGTTTAGCTGTCTAGTTGAAATAACTACTGGTGTCGTTGTACTGTTATTATTTCTTGAAATTTCTTATGAGGTAAATATATCTTCAATCTTTTAGCACTGTGAAATAATTTCATGCAATTTTTCTTCTATCTCGTTGATGAAAGATTGGGTTGAATTAAATTATGGTGGAAATGTTAAAAGCAAAAGGAGTCCAATTTTTCCCTACATTTTTTTTTTTTTTTTTTTTGATAAATAATTTTGCCCCATATTTTATTTGGTTGTAAATGGCAAAGAATCTCATAAAACTCATAATGCAAATTAGGTAGTGATTAATTATATGAAAATGTACAACAATCCTTTTCTAGGATGGGTTGGGCCCAAAACGGTAGGCTGGAAGAATCAAAACGTGTAAATGTCAAGAGAAACTTTTCAAAAAGGGGAGATGGAAAGGACAAAATGGGCTTTTCCCAATCTTTTGTAAGGAAGTATCTGCCCATTAGGATTGAACCACAGAACTTTAATGCCCTTACCTCCCCATCTCAAAGATTAGCAAATGAGTTAAATTGTAAGATGTGTTTTAATGAGATTCATCAGAACTCCATTATGCAATTATCCAATATAAAAACAATGATCCATAAATATGTAGACACTGTAAAAAGATAAATACAAGTTCTATATCATACCAATCCATTGTTTGTACATAAATTGGACCTAATACATTCCTTTTTTAGAATGAAAATATACATATTACCACTTATAATACACATGCTGGGACAATTAACTAATACCTCAATTTCTTAATATAAGTCGTTCATGATATATAACGAAAATAAAAAATAACAACAACAGAGCCTTAATCCCAATATCAATCTTTTAAATAAAGTGTTAGTTATATATAAATTTATTTTAAAAAATAATATTAATATTTTAATTAAAAAAACGTAAAACTCATTAATTGCTTAATTTTTCCGACATGTTTTAAACTATTTATAACAGTGGAGGTATTAGTAAGATTTACTTTTAAAATAACTCTTTTTTTTTTTGCTAAATACTTTTAAAATAACTCTACTTACTATCCTATCACCCACTTCACTCCCCAGTCCGGACGCGGATCTTGATTTCTTCTACTGTCAGTGGGTCCCACCTCCTCTTCTTCGCTCACCCGAAGTTTCCTGCCCCCTCCTTCTCCTCCATTTTATCTCTGAGCAAGCAAATCATCGGTCAGAGCTCTATGATATTTATTTGTATTTTGAGGATATAGAGTGAGGATTACAGGGAAAATGTCGATCGGACCTACTCGGTACTCACCGGATCGGCCGGCAAGTCGGCTATCGGCAGGTTTCACTCTCAAGCTCTTCCTTCCTGCTCTCGCCGTCGTCTTTTTCGTTGTCTCCACGTTCGTCCTTTTCCACATCTCTTTCTTCCATCCATCCAATCACAATCTAAATCATGTAAGTTTTTTTTGTTTTCTTCATTTTTTAGGTTTTAGTAATATATCTAGTTCATGTGATCTCAGCCAGATAATTAATTTATGATTTGTTTCAAATTATTACTAAATATTATGCTTTCGGCGTGAATTTACAATCATTTGGAACAGATTCGCTACGAATTTTGCCTCGGCATTTTGTTTATTTTCAATTTCTATCTCTATTGCATGTCATGAGTTGATATTTTGAATGAGTTAGTTGTTTCCTCAGGATACAGAAGGAGTTGGATTGTTTAGAAGGTTACTGGCGCTTAAGTCGGATCCGTTAAAGCCGAGGCTAGATCAGATCAGGAAACAAGCTGAGGAATACCGAATTCAAGCTACTGGTTATGCTTCATTTGCTAGGAAGCTGAAACTGGAGAACTCGAGGCTTGTTCGGATTTTTGCAGATCTTGCACGGAACTACACCGATCTGATCTCAGATCCTGTTTACCGTACTATGCTTGATTCAGATGCGAGCTCAATTAATGACTCCGTGCTTAGGAAATTTGAGAAGGAGGTGAAGGAAAGAATTAAAATGACACGAAAAGTAATTACTGAGGCAAAGGAGAGTTTCGATAATCAGCTGAAGATTCAGAAGATGAAAGATAGCATTTTGGCTTTGAATGAGCTGCTGACCAAGGCGAAGAAACAGTCTGCTTTCAATAACTTGATTGCTGCAAAGTCCATACCCAAGAGCCTACATTGCATCACTATGAGGTTGATGGATGAGCGAATTAGGAATCCGGAGAAGTACGTGGATGAGGGGACACCAACCCCACCCGAGGTTGAGGATCCAAAACTTTATCACTATGCGATTTTCTCTGATAACGTGGTAGCCGCTTCTGTTGTGGTGAATTCTGCTGTCAAGAATGCGAAGGAGCCATGGAAGCATGTATTTCATGTTGTGACTGATAAGATGAATCTTGGGGCTATGCAAGTCATGTTCAAGGTTAAGGATTACAGCGGGGCTCACATTGAAGTGAAGGCAGTGGAAGATTACAAATTCTTGAACTCTTCCTATGTTCCTGTACTTAAACAGCTTGAATCAGCAAATCTGCAGAAATTTTACTTTGAGAATAAGTTGGAGAATGCAACTAAGGATACAACAAATATGAAATTCAGAAACCCAAAGTACTTGTCAATATTGAATCATCTGAGGTTTTATTTGCCAGAAATGTACCCGAAATTGCACAGGATTTTGTTCTTGGATGATGATATCGTGGTGCAAAAGGATTTAACTGGCCTTTGGAATATAGATATGGATGGGAAGGTGAATGGTGCCGTTGAGACATGTTTTGGGTCATTTCATCGGTACTCTCAGTACATGAATTTTTCTCATCCTCTAATTAAAGCCAATTTCAACCCTAAGGCATGTGCTTGGGCTTATGGAATGAACTTCTTTGACTTGGATGCTTGGAGGAGGGAGAAGTGCACTGAAGAGTACCATTACTGGCAGAACCTGGTAAGACTATAGCTGTTAAAATTATTATAGTACATCCTTCATTCTCAATTCTTAAATGATATCTTGCTCTTTGCAGTAAGTGTTAGCATCGTCTTTCTTTTCACTTGTTATGTTCCATTTTCTCAATCACACTGCATCACTGTTCATGAATATTTAGGTTACTCTTTTCTTTTTATGTTACCAATGTCATTGTTCGTTGAGTAAATAGTTCCCATTTGGAGACCTTTGCTGCTAGTACTGGCATCAGAAAGTCATATCTTGTTTCTCCTATCCATCATCTGTTATTTACTTTGTTCCATCAGTATATCAATGATTGAAATGTTTTCTATTTTAATGCCTTGGCAGAATGAGAACCGCACATTATGGAAATTGGGAACATTGCCCCCAGGTCTTATCACATTTTACTCCACGACAAAGCCTCTTGATAAGTCTTGGCATGTTTTGGGGCTTGGTTATAATCCGAGCATAGATAAAGACGAGATTAAAAATGCTGCAGTTGTGCACTTCAACGGAAATAGTAAACCATGGCTCGACATTGCCATGATGCAGTACCGGCCACTCTGGGCAAAGTATGTCGACTATGAGAATGAGTTTATCCAATCCTGCAATTTTGCTCTTTAAAGCGTGGTCATAGTTGAAGCCCATGCTTGGAGGATGGGTAAGTCAGCATCTTTCACAAACACGTAAACTCAAAGCTCATATTTAATGTCTTAAAACTTTCATGTCAATTCAAGTTCAAGCACTCATCATGCCACATTAGTTAGGATTATGTTTCGCAAGTGTCCATAAATGTTTTAGTTGAGCTATAGAATTAACAGATTTATTGTTTGAATGTTCTTATATTGCGCCATTCAGCAAACAGACAATCTGTAAAAAAATTTACTGAAACATAGTTCCGTTCTGTGCTGTTTAATGTTCTATGTGACTCTGATGTTCCATCTCTGTTTTGCAGTGCACTATAGTTCTTAACATTTTAAGGGGTTAGCATTTAATTGTCGTTCGGAGGTAAATTGTGGAACTTTTATGGTTAAGTATTTCTAATATCACAATATTATTAGAAAGTTCGTGCCTTTTGGTTTCTTTAATAGGCATTCTTGGAAGATCATTTGGTGCAATTGGGTGCACACTGAAGTTTGCTTGTGATATTTAATCCTGATAGAAGACAAATAGTATTATAGTCCTGAAGGAATAGTTTGTAGTCATCTGTCCCTTCCGTTCTCCCCTGCATGGGTGGCCTATTTATTTGATTTTCTCGTTATGTTTTTTACCTGACAAAGTCAATTGCTATGAAGCACCAGTGCCTGTCAAATTAAGTGCCATTGTCCTGTAGAATTTTATGATTTTGATTCACATGGTCCTTTTATTCAAAAGTATATTGGATACATTATCTTTCAAATGAGTGAAATTTGATGCATTATATATGACAATATATTTTTGAATAGAAGGCCCATGTGTGTCATGGTCTTAAAACTCACATAGTCGGGTAAAGGGGGAGATTCGTTGGCCTTATAAGTTTTCCTTCCTTTGTGGGTCTTGAGAGAGCCAAGGTGAGTAACAAAACCTTTGTTTTGTTTTGTTTTGTTTTGTTTTGTTGCTCAAACTATTTTCAATCTCACGGCTCTCTCTTTCTTTGAAAATAGTTTGAGCAACAAAACAAAACAAGGGTTTTGTTATTCACCTTGGCTTGGGCTCTCTCAAGACCCACAAAGGAGGGAAAAACTTATAAGGCCCAATAAATCTCTCATTTTCCCGACTATGTGAAAGTCAAATTAAGTGCCATTGTCCGGTTGAATTTTATGATCTTGATTCACGTGGTCATTTTATTCAAAAGTATATTGGATACATTATCTTTCAAATGAGTGAAATTTGATGCATTATCTATGAAAATATATTTTTGAATAGAAGACTCATTTGTGTCCGGGTCTTAAAACTTATTCTATCATATTAGGTTGTACTTGTCAATACTTCGTGCTGAAGTTGGTGCTACTATGAAATTTGCATAATGACCCTGGTGTCACTTGCATTGCCTGTTGTAGCATCACACTTCTTGCATGTTTAGAGTATCGAAAAGCGATGATAGGTAAATTTGGCAAGTGTCATTTAAATCTTAGCACCATGTTAAACTTTGTCATGGGATGTGAGTAGCTCTGGCAGCAGGTATACAATCAAAATAGCTTCTCGGGTTGGCTGATGAGTTGATGGATAAGGAATGAAAAATGTGGCCTTTTTGTCTATGCTCTTCGTTGATGCAACCTGCAATTTTTTAAGCTTCTTGGTTGTGTTGATGAGGAGTTGTAAGTTTCAAAGTGGAAAATCATATCCCTGAAATGTTCCTTGAGTAGTCGGGACACTGTTCTCATGTGGAAAGTAGCTTTACCTACAAGAATATAGAAACGGATTGGGGGCCTGCAACACTTGGTCATTCAACTGTTGCGAACGGTTGGTACACCATATAGTGTATCAAGTACATTGGATAGTATAAAAGTACATCATATAGTGTATGTGGTACAATAATAGTGTTATGCTTGTATTATGTACTCTATTTGGTGTACTTTTACACTATAAAGTGTATTGATACACTATATGGTGTACCAACCGTTCACACCAGTTGGATAATCAACTATTGCGGCTACAAATCCTATCGAATAGAGAATGCATCCTTAGGGCCTTTAGGCTTGTAGCATGAGAGGGGTTGATAGATGCTATGACCTTCATATGTTCCTTGCACACTAGTAAAAAATTCATTTAACCAGTGTCCTTGGAATTTGTGGTATGAAAACATGAGGAGTTGGTCCTACTTGACTCTGGATTTTTCTTAGAATCCTTTATATATGGGAGAGATAATCACTATTTATACCCATTATCTAACTTTGAAAAGCAAGTTATACCCTTTTTTTTTTTGTGTGCCATATATAGCCAATACAATTTTCTAGGTGCCATTTATACCCAAACAGGCGGAATCGGATGATAAGAGGACGAATCGGACAGCAGGATTCAGAGGCGTGAGTAAGCACCTCGGTGAAAGCCGATCTGCGTCTTGCTCAGTTGGAATGATTTCATCTCCGGCAAACCAGAGAGACGATTAATTGCTTCTACGGCACGACGGAATCCTCAATTTGGGTATAAATGGCACCTCAAAAATTATACTGGCTATTTATGGCACGCAAAAAAGATAATGGGTATAACTTGCTTTTCAAAGTTAGATAATGGGTATAAATAGTGATTATCTCTATATGGGATTAGGAACTTGAGTATGTGGAGTTGATATGGAAACTGCTAGGAGTTGTGATAGTGTTTTATTCTATATAATGTGTTAATGACCTTATCAGGAAAGCACGCCATTCTTCTGCAGGTATAAAGAAGGGTTTATGTTATTAATTACTTTTAAGGTATAATTAAACTGCCCTGCTCTGCCAATTGCCGTTCATTAGGGTGTTTGATATGTTTTCCTGACATTCGTGCTTGGTAGATATTGCCCCTTGCAAATTGCATGAAAATAGTCTAACTATGTGTTTTGACAAGGGCCATTGGCATCCGTGCTCTATTCTTGAGCCAGGCTCCGAGTCCATACACATTTTAGGAAGAGCTTATTGATACATCTCTTTGGATCAAAATTTTAAAAATCACTTTTATAGATGGTCCATCTTTGGTGGATGCACCAAAAGACTCCAACTGGTGAATGAGTTCTTAAAACTACAGTTTGGTTCTTCATCACTTGCATACTAAAGTCTCATTAAAAGCTCTATCAATTTTTTTCCTACAATAATATAGGTCCCCAAAAAGGGTCTAACTTATCACACTACTCATTCTTTATTTTTACTATTTATTTTTAATTACTATGTGGCAAAAAATTAGTCATATCATAGACTTTAAGAGGCTACTGTGTAAAAGCTTAAGGGCACTGCAATGGGTACTTTTGGAACTCCAAAAGTCTTCTAAGCGCCCAACTTTCTTTGTATTGGAGGTTTTTATCTGAAAATTTTCAAAAGCCCGTACATATTTCATTGTGGTGGGCTTCATATATGAAGTTAGGTTTCTACGGTTAACAAGGCAAAACAAAGCTTTTTTTTTGTTTTGTTCCACGTGACAAGGATTTATGTGGGTTTTATAAATATATTTTTTGTTCCATAATTCACCTAAAAAGAAGAAATTATAAGGCCCACATAATTTTTTGTCACATGAAAAACCAATTTTTTTTTTTTGTTATATAAACTGTAAAAGTCCGGATTCATTTATGTAGCCTATCATTCCGAAATATGTGCGATTTTTTTAAGATAAAATCCTTCGTTTCAAAGAAATTTTGGCTTTTGGGAGAGCCTTCCATTGCTAGTAGGGGTGTTAGCGAGCCAATTAAATCGCAAATCGCTCGTTAATCGCTTCGTTAAAATCGGTTCGCTAATTCGCTCGGCTCGTTAACGAACCGGTTACGATTTGGTAAAATGGTTCGTAAATCGTTTTAAATCGCTCGTTAAACCGATTAATAATATTCTACCGATTTTAGCGAGTTAGCGAGCCGATTTTAACGAACCGATTAACGAGCGATTTACGAGTTAACCGATTTTAGCGAGTTAGCGAACCGATTAACGAGCGATTTGCGAGTTAACCGGTTCGCCAACAGCCCTAGTTTTGTAATATTATGATCCGATTAACGAACCGAATTACGATTTAATGCGAATTACGATTTTCGATCCGATTAGCGAACCGGTTTTGCGCGATTTGATACGGTTCGATTAACGAACCGGTTTTGTACGATTTTATTTCGAACCGATTACGAATTGAACAACCGAATCTGTTGACTAACGAACCGATTAACGATCGATTCGGTTTTCTTAACGATCCGAACCGATTTGGCCAAAAATCGACTCAGTTCGGCTCGTTAACAGCCCTAATTGCTAGTGGCCTAACCCCATTCACAATAGGGGCTTTAGGGAATAGTTTATGGACTAAAAACCCCCTAAAACCTCACGATAAAGGCTTTCAGAAGGTTTTGCATTGTAGCCTCCTTAAAGTCCATGATATTTTTTGTTTTGCTACATCCGTCTTCTAAATGACTAAAAATAAATTGGTATGATAAAAAATGCGAAGTGATACAATTATTCAGGCCTTTTCTATTGTAGAAGAAAAAATAATAGGAATTTTAAAGGGACTTTAGTATGCAAAGTCATGAAAAGTCTAACTTTTAAGTTTTTCTTTTGTGAGTACTCCTCAAGAATAATAAGTGTTTCAATTAAAAGCCTTCTAAATGCTCTTACATCAGGGCTTTCAGGAGGTTTTTAATTAAAGCTCTCACAACTTCTTGGGCTTCTTATTAGGTAGCCTTTTAAAGTTCTATGATATGACAATTTTTTGCTACATCAGAAACCAATTCTAAAAGCCTCTATTGTGGTGTTTTAAATGAGTTTATTTCGTAGTGTTTTGTATCAAAAGAAACCAAACACATTCGGTAAATGTCTTGTTAAGTGATAACAATTTATTAGATGCGAGGGTGGGTTACTCAGTAAGTCTTTGAACGGGCATTAAATGCCTTAAAAAATGAACCTACATGTGAAGTCTTTAACAGTCTAATCTAAATTTTATTGCGAGATAATTTTTTTTTTTAACTCATTTAATTATCACTTTCTTGTTTCCCAGGGACGAAGACAGAGGGGGACGGGGTGGCAGTCGCCTCCCGAGATTTTTAAAAATACTAATAGATATAGTAAATTTTATATGTAGTTCGAAATATTTTATCAAATTTGCCTAAACAATAATTTTTTTTTACAGTTTTTTTTATGTATTTCGAAATAATGTTACAGTTTTCACCCCTAACATTAAATTTCTGACTTCGTCCCTGTTGTATCCTACATACACACATACACAAACTATTCCAAAGCTCAATTTTAACTTTGAACGTTTAAATGAGAAAGGCTCATCACAAATAGTAGCAAGAGAAGAATAATCAATTGGAGTGCTTCCGCCATTCACCCTTTAATTTGATATACAAAAGCAATTACGTAGAGTTATATTTGATAATATTTTATCGTATTTTCCATTTTTTAAAATAGAAATAGAGGGAATAGCTGCTAGATTAATCTGATGGGTATTCATTAAAAAAAAAGAGCAAAACTCTTGGTAGTTTTGTTTATTGTTTAGAACATGATAGTGATACGACCAATGATCTCCTCTCAAACACAATTCGAAGAAGGGCCCCCAACTACTAAAGCTTACGAATTCCGCAACCAGACAAAAGTATAATGAGGACAAAACCTACACCTCGACAAACCATTTAATAAATGGATTAACTTCATAACAAAAAAAAACGAATGAAGTATTTAATCCAAGCTCTCTTTTTCTGGATGAAAAGCTAATTCTTTTAATTTGGACCTTTTTAACTAGTTTTATTATAAACTTTTGCAAAATCTTAGTAATACTATTAAAAAATACAATTAGGACTGCTATTGCGAAATAGATGAGGTATGTTATTAGTTTTCATTAAAAAAAAAAAGAAGAAGAAGCGAGCCACAATCTTAAGACCCTCACCTCACCGATCTTAGAATTAATGAAAGTTGTATAATATGAGATGTGTCTCACAAATTGTTTACACATCACTATTAATAAAAATTAAACGCACTCTATAAATAGAAAGTCACATAAGTACTTGTAAATATATCTTTCAATTAAATGCCCAAAAACAAATCTTACCTCCTCAAAAAAAAACTTATAAAAAATCTCTCGTTTGAGTGAGATTTTTTTTTACCTAAAAAAAAGAATACTTTAGAACAAAAGACACAATCACAAGGTTCTTTGCCCAGAGGGGTAACGGTCTGCCTACGACCTTAAGGTCGTGAGTTTGATACCCTCCCTGTGCATGAGACATGCTTTAAATTGTCTCCCTTTTTTAAGGTTATCTCATTCTCCTCTTGTGAGGTGCTACTCTTCCTTTTGAGGTGTACACCTTTTTGGGTAACAGGATGAGATAGGTTACGAGGCCTACGTTGGTTGTTAAAAAATAAATAAAAAACAGCCAAACAAAAATGAAAAAGAAAAGAAGAAAGGAGTACAAATAAACTCTCACCTGAGAGCTAGCGGACGCAATACACATTACGCAAAAACCAAATATTTCTCTCTCCTCCGTCTCAGCTTCACTGTTGCCTCCAAGATCCGCCCCAGTTCCTGCTTCTGCAAAACCCTAGTTTTCCACCAACCGCCCTTCCGACCAGATAAACTCCAAAATTCTCAACAAAAATAAAGATTACAGCGAGTAAGTACTGAATCCAGTGTCTCTCTCTGCATCTTCGTCTCCCTTTTTCATCCGATTCGAAATCAGGTAACCATCCGATCACTCCTGCAATCTGTTTGTATGTATATCTCGTATAAAAAACTTGATTTCTCGTATGTATTTGTCGGACTGTAGTGAAGCATTCTGACAACTAGATTCGCCGTTGCTAGGGTTTTGAAAGTCGGAACGTTTTTTTACTAATTGTGGTTTCGCCTTCTTTTAGGTTGTGAGAGGGGTAAGCGGTGATGGCGGCGGTGGAAGCAGCAGCAGCAGCGCCAGAGCAACCAGTGTCTCCTCAAGTGGTATGCTTTATTTATTTTTGATTTTTTTTTTTTTAAATTACAGTTGTTTGCTTAGACTTTTGTTTCTGACCGGATTTTGATGTTATGGAGTAGGTTGGGAATGCTTTTGTGCAGCAGTATTATCATATACTGCACCAGTCGCCTCAGCTTGTTTACAGGTTTTATCAGGATGCAAGTAAGCTTGGTCGTCCCGAAGACAATGGCACCATGAGCATCACCACCACTATGCAGGTAAAAATTTATTTTCTTTCCCTCTATATTTTCCTTTTGGTACATATGCTGACATTTTGAGTGTTTTTTTCTCTTTTTCGATTGATGGTAGAGGAAATTACAACATACTTTTCATTACTGTTAGGTTACTTTTACAATGGTAAATAAATCTCCTTTTTTTGACTCAATTGTGTGATTACTCTGGTAAAAAGTGTAAATTTAGTTGTTGAAATGTTATAAAGGAAACATAGATATCCTGAAATTAATTATTTAAGAAATATATTGAGAGAGAAAAGGAAGAAGGAAAAACTAAAATTGGATAAAATTAGGGTAGGTTTTTGCCAAAAGAAGGAAGAATTTATAAGGGAAGGTTTTGGACAAAATAATATCGGTTGTTTTCAAGTCAAATTTGTCCTGATCAGGCTTGATGTGAACTTTTGCAGGGCATCAATGAAAAGATAACTTCACTGAACTATGACGACATGCGTGCAGAAATTAAGACTGTGGATGCACAAGACTCCTTAAATGGGGGTGTGCAAGTTCTTGTAACAGGATATCTGATTGGGAAGGACAACATGATTCGGAATTTCTCCCAAAGCTTCTTTCTTGCTCCTCAAGATAGGGGCTACTTTGTGTTGAATGACATGTTCCGCTACATCGAAAATGGTAATCATCAGGATGGAAACCAACGTTCAGTAAATGATGTGGTGGCTCCTGTTACCCCAGAACAAGGTAAAGTAACAAACTAGTTAAAAGTTCGGCTATTTTCTATAACTCCTGCATCACACGATTGAATACTGCATTGAACTTTTTAGTGGCAGATCCTCCTGCTGCTGCTACTGTTCAAGAGAACTATGTTTCTGAGCAGAGCACTCCTTCGACTGAGGAAGTCAATGGGGGTGAAGTTTACAACCCACCTGAGAATGGAGATGTACCAATAATTGAAGAAGTGCCGGTGGCAGAGGTTGTTAATGAAGTTCTGGCTGATTCTCAAATGGTGGTTGAATCCAACATAAAAATTGAAGAAGTCCCAAAGAAGTCTTATGCCTCCATTGTAAGTTGCTAGAGAAAGATTATTGAGTTTTATTTGTTTTTTTATAAGCTGGTAGAAATTTTAATTTCAGGTTCGTCTTAATTGGTCACATGGAACATGAGTTGACCGTGTTATATTGAAAATCAGAAACCTCGATCTTTTATGGATGGTTGTGGAAAAAGATTGTAAGAGTTAGTTCAGTAAACCTCAGTCTTTGTTTTTCCCCTTTTTACAGGTGATGGATCTGAAGGGAAGTGCTGTGGCTTTCACATCACCAGCACCTGCCCCTCGGAAATCTCTGCCAAAGAGGCAAGAGCAAGCAACCCCACCTCCTGCACCAGAAACGGAACTAGTTTCCCCTACTGATGCTGTTGACAATGGCAATAACCAGGAGGGAGAAGGTACTTGATTTTTGTTCATTTTCAGTTATTTTTCACTGAGTCTGTATTGTCCGACAGGTAGCTTATTACACCCCATTTTCCCTTGTGCAGCTGATGGTTACTCAATATACATAAAGGGCTTGCCTATGAATGCAACTGTGACAATGCTCGAGGATGAGTTCAAGAAGTTTGGGCCGATTAGGAGCGGAGGCATTCAAGTCAGAAGCAACAGAGTATGTATCAATTGTCTTGTTTGCATGGTTGTATTATTACCTTTTGGCATCATGACTATATTGTTTCTTATTTGCAGCAACAGGGTTTTACCTTTGGGTTTGTGGAATATGAGGTTGCAAGTGCAGTTGAAAAAGCACTGGAGGTATGTTCTGTTTACCGGAATATGAGAACGCAATTACTGGCTTGAATTCTCTTTTCTGTTTAAGTAAAACAAGTGTTCGTGCTACTAATACTATTATTTTCTTTTAAATTTCTGATGCTTAAATTGATTTCTATTTGTATCCATTCCTCAGATGATTGAGTTACTTGTGTTTCTTCCTAGTTAGAAGTTTCTAAATGGCCTCCTATCTCCTTTATCTTTAACACGTCTTAGAATGGTGTTTCAGGCTTCTCCAGTTGCACTTGGTGGGCGTCAGGTTGTTGTTGAGGAGAAGCGGTCAACAAATTCTCGAGGCAAGTTGGAATGTTCTTTGATTAAATGTAGTTCGTAGGTGAATCAAGATATGTATCTTGTTCTATGCCCTCTGAATAATGTGTTGTCGTTGTTTGTTGATCAACTCCTCTTCTGTATTTGTTTCATCTCTCTGCTGATTGGATATATGTATTTTTCTTGTTTATAGGAAATAATAGGGGAAGATTTCAGCCTGGAAGGGGTTCTGGATTTAGGAATGAAGGAATGAGAGGAGGGCGTGGGAACTACGGAGGTGGTAGAGGTGGTTATAATCGAGGTGATTATAATGGCAGGAACGAGTTCAACAACAGGGGTGGCAACTGGGGAGGATCATCCAATCGTGGAGGTGATGGATACCAAAGGTCCGAGAGTAATGGTGGCCGCATGAATCGCGGTGGTGGTGGAATGGCGGATGGGCCAACCAGGAATATGACACCACATGTTTCTGCTACAGCTTGAAGAGGTAGGGTTAAAGGTGGATTAG
Source organism: Vinca minor (assembly GCA_026122235.1). Taxonomy (NCBI): domain Eukaryota; kingdom Viridiplantae; phylum Streptophyta; class Magnoliopsida; order Gentianales; family Apocynaceae; genus Vinca; species Vinca minor. Next base: position 14,209,546 of record JAOCZM010000015.1, read on the forward strand.
TGAGATTATTGGGTTAAAAATTCTTCGAAATTTAAGGATGATCAGCTGTTAGATAATGTAGACGGGGATCTTTATTGAGGCTGCCACAAAATTTCATTTGAATTCCTAACAAGTTTTATTTTGATTCTTTGCTTTGTGCTTAATAGTTGGTATAGTAGGATAGTAGACACCTTTATGTAGTTGGTTTGTGTAGCGATCTCCCCTTGGCCCAAAGGAAGGTGTATTTCGCTTCTATTGCAGTAAAGGGAATTTTTTTGTATGTGACGAATGATTTTCCGGAGGAGCAACAATTGGCCTTTTGGTAGCTGTTGAGGAATGGATGATGTCTTTTATGTCTTTCAATTTGAATCTCCTCTTTGCCAGTGTATCCTGAGCAAAGAGTCTTTATACGTATTATTTTCCTTGTCTAATTGGAACTTTTCAATGAAACGCCGAAACCTCTTTCATGTCCAAGGAAATGTCGTCTTGTGAAGCTCATCAAAAGTGGGCTTAGCATTATTAGCTCATTAGACAGACCATTTCTTCTGCTTTTCTGGCCTTGCGAAGTTGCGCCCTTAGATCCGCATTTCTGTGAAAAATTAACTACCTGCTTTTGGGCTTTTTTGTCAGGTCCAGTTTGGTTCAGTATTTATCAAAAAGATGAAAAACCCAAAAATATTTTAGGAGTACGGTTTAATCAAGTCCTAGGTAAACAGTCTGTCAGATAGTACTGTCAAGCATCCCACTTTGCCACTCACGAACTTCCCTCCACCAAAGAAAAACAGTATGTAACCATTCAACTTCCAAAACACTTTCCAAAAGCTTGCTTGGATTAGGGATACACTCGCATACACTTTGGTGCCATTCGTTTGGCAGTCACCCTCCATGCTAAAAAAGGTCTCCCGATGGTATCCCGTATTGCACTTCTTGATTCAAGGTTCCAAGGATACGCACAGTCGGTTATCGGAACAGTGCAGACGACCCTCAGTTCAGGGACAACCTTTGTGACTTTCTTCCCAAACTTTACCATTCCCCTAGACAATTCATCTCTGTCTACTGCTCTTCGAGTCCAAATCCAGATCACTGGCCCTGAAATGGAAGAAAAATGTATGGCAACCCTTCACCACCAGATGGCATATAGAGTTCAAAACCATGCCTACAAGCCTCCACCTCCTCCACAATTACAATACGGTGAATCCATATTTCTTTCCCTTGACTCACCCCAAAGCTCTCAACATACCTTTGTTCCCCGATACAGAGAAGCATTTCAATCTCTTCTACCTTATTCTTGGATCACCAGTTACAAAACAGATAGGAAAGAAATTTCTCCTGTTATACCTACCAAATTCTCATTGAAAGATGGTAATGCATGGTCATCTAACAAATCTCCGGTGATTATGTTTGCTTCTGATGGCAAACCAATATATCAGGGAAAGGACGAGAAATGTCACATTTGGTACGATATCTGTTCATGTGAAGACTGCCTAGACCATTGGTCAGATGAGGATGATGATTTCCCACCAAAGAAATTAGGAAAATCAAGCTTTCAGCAAAAGCTTCGGGAAAGACACGAAGCAGGTGACACCTCTGTTGATCTGCTAGGAGAACCCAGTGGCAAAAGTTTCGACTTCTATGTTCAGTATGGATCCCCTTCTCGGTGCCAAACCAACTTACCTCCTGCATCCTCTGATAACCCACCATACAAAACCCATCCTCCCGACAGCCAGCCTCCACTACCTTTGTATATGATGGCCCCATCTCCTCAACCTCTTTTTTCAGACCGTTCCCCTTTAGAACAAAACATTCTAAACCTTAACAACAAAATTGGAGCCTTGCACAACCAACTTTCTTCCATGGTCCAGCATACCACCAAATGGTCTCCTCAATTGTCTAAAATGTTGTCTGAAAAAGAGTTCCTCCAACATCAACTCAAATCCCTTGAGTCCCAGCTATATCTCGTCCCAAATCAAGCCCGCCCTCTGAGCCATCTCTCATACCAACTCCACTTTCAAACCCATTTACTCCACCTTCAAACCCCCTTTCTCAACTTCTCGACAATCGACCCTACTCCCAGGGGCCTAGCTTTATGGAGTCATTTACCTCATCACCAAAAGCCTACAGCTCAGCCGCCACCAAAACCCCTTTTAACAGCTCCTCCAATCCCGATTCAGTCAAAACACAGGGCAGACACCTCTGACCCCACTGTTGGAGCCTCAACCATTGCCGAAGTTCTCACCTTTGAGGAGCCAAGCCACATCATTTCTTTGCTAAAGAATATATGTCCCCCAACACCTCCTCCAAACCCGTTTTCATTAGAGTCAGATACCTCAAACCTTGATTACTCTGAGGCGTTAGACAATCTGTTCATGATGGAAACAGAACCAACAGAACCATCTTCCAGTACAAACTCAGTTGAGCCAGATCCAGATCCAGACCCAGACCCACTCCTTTGGTTTACCATAGACGATGTGCCACCATCCAAATGGGTTGACCGAACCGATTTCAAGTTATATCTGATTGGCTTCATACCAACAGACAACATCACCCAGCAGATGAGGTGCTCCGCAGGTTCGTGTCCAGATTGAAAGGCAGCCTAAGAGAATTTTGGGAGTCTTTAGACGAAGAAAGACAGTTGCAGTTTCTTCAACTCAATTCTACAGACGAAGTTATCACAGAACTCAAAGCATACTTTTTTGGGAAAAGAGAATGTTGACAGCAACATTATCCGAAAAATTGTCCCAAGTGATGACTCTGAAGAAGCTCATCCAGACTCTTCTGGTGATCTATGTGCCATTACAGAGAGCATTCCATCAGGCACTTCAATCATGTCCTTCACAGATCCGTATCCTCAGGTTCAGATACAGATTATTCCCCATAGGTCCCTGGCTACTCCCGTGATAGCCTTGCTGGATACCGGCGCAGCCGCCACTGTCATGAACCCTGATATTCTCCCGGCAGATCTATGGACCCCATACTCTAAGATCTTTACAGTGGCTAATGGCAACCACTTTGTCATTGATAAGATCAGCAAACCTATCAAGATCCAACTGTTCCCCAACCTTACCATTACTCACCAAGTATTAGGATCAAAACTCCCACAAAAAGATCTTGTCATAGGTTTCGACCTCTTGAGTCAAATTCAGAATCTCTCATTCTCAAAAAAAGGTCTAGTTTACAAATGACAGATTCTTCCCTGGACCAAGTACTCTAACTTATTCCAGTTTCCCGAGTCATGTCAGTCAAGCCTCTTAAAGTCAGTCCAAACTGATTTAATCAGTCAGTCTTGTGCCAATTCTCATTCAGAGTTCTTAACCAAATGCCCAAATCCGTTGTGGAAAAACTCTGAGTTTTACATAACACTTCCTTTCAATACTTCTGTGCAGGTTACACCCCAGAAAGCAAGTCATAGCGGAATGTCTCCGGAACACTATGAACTAGCCACAGCAGAATTGCAGCAGCTATTGGATGAAAAGCTTATTGAGCCCACTTCTTCTTCATGGGCTTCGGAAGCTTTCTATGTTAACAAAAGATCGGAACAAGTGAGGGGAAAATTGAGACTAGTCATCAATTACCAATCTTTGAATAAATTTTTAAAGGATGACAGGTTTCCTCTCCCGAGGAAAAATTCACTTTTTCAGTATCTATCCGAGGCCAAAATATTTTCAAAATTTGATCTTAAAGCAGGATTTTGGCAACTAGGGATTTCTCCCGAAGATAGATATAAAACGGCTTTTTGCATCCCAAATCACCATTACCAATGGACAGTTATGCCTTTCGGACTAAAAGTTGCCCCCTCCTATTTTCAAAAGGCTATGACAAAAATTTTCCAACCCCTGATTCCAAACGCCCTGATTTACATTGATGATATTCTTTTGTTTTCAAAAGATTTTGAATCGCATCTTGTTTTACTAAATCAGTTCCATAAGTTGGCAAAAGATTTTGGCATCATGCTATCAGAAAAGAAAATGGTTTTGGGAACGCCTGATATAGATTTCTTAGGTATGAAAATTCACAATGGCGATTTACATTCCACACTAGCATATTCTTTGAAAAGTTGCGAGAATTCCACTGACGAAATCCTTTCGACGCAACAGTACGGCAGGTTCCTTGGTGTCGTCAATTATATCGGTAATTTCGTTCACCCGAGTTGCGGATTCCGATCAGTTCTCACCCCAGGCTAAAAAAGAATCCTCCTCCCTAGACTGCTAAACACAGCAAGGCAATCAGAAAACTGAAAGAGTTAGCACCCAAGGTTCCACCGTTACAAATTCCCTCATCTGGAGTACGAATACTTGAGACGGATGCATCGATGAATTTTGGGGAGGCTGGGTTTCTTTGGAGGAAGTAAACGGGAAAAGAAGAGTGTGCGCTTATCAAAGTGGTCAGTTCAAAGAATCAGAAAGACATTATCATTCCACGTTCAAAGAGATTTTGGCCGTGAAAAGAGGTATTGAAAAGTTTGAATTCTTTCTGGTTAGTCACAAGTTTGTTGTTAAAATGGATATGTCTGCTTTCCCGAAGATGCTTCACTTTAAACAAAAAACAATTCCGGATGCACAGTTGCTACGCTGGCAACAATGGTTTTCTCAGTATACGTTTGAAGTTAGGCACATTTCCGGCAAATCAAATGTTCTTGCAGATTTTCTCAGCAGACCACCAAAGGCAAAACCTCCGGATGCGAAAACTACAATAGTTCCCTGCATTGCCATGTTTCAGAGTCATAATTCTCAAGAATATTTCAACACCATGCCTCGAGGGTCGGCACATTCCTCGGCTTCGACACAAATTTCCAACTCCGGTTATGATTTTGTTTTAGAAGACCGGGGAAGTTCTTAATTAATATTTCCATATGTAAATATTCATTTTATGTTTTTAAATTTTGTCGTGTGAGATTATTTTTCATGAAAAATCGAAAAAACCCGAAAAAGCCAAAAACGTGGACAAACTCATAATTCAGCATTTTCTCTTATTTAATGAAGAAATATTAGTAGTGGAAGTCCTTAATTAGGCTAGTATAGGTTACTATTAAAGGAATGAGACACTTAAGCTTAAAAAGTCACAAGTGTCACTTTCGTTGCCTATTTACTACTTATTATGTCCGGATATTACGTCCGAACACGTGTCTCGTAATTTTCCTGTATATTATGTTCGCTTAAAGTCCGGATTTCAAGTCCGAGACTTGTCTTGTAAGTTTCCTGTACATTAGATTAGTTTCGAGTCCGGATTTCAAATCCGTCACGTGTCGTTTACTATTCATATATTTGTTTCGAGTCCGGATTTCAAGTCCGAGACGTGTCATGTAATTATTAGTTGTACTGTTAATTAGATTAGTTTCGAGTCCGGATTTCAAATCCGTCTTTGTAATATTTCGCCTATAAAAAGGCATGTAACCACTACTGATTTCTGAGAAGTTGATGAGAGGAAAAACTTAGAAATAAAGAGTTTGTTCCACAATTCTCTCTTGTTCTCTTCCTTTGTTTTCCAAATGCTTTTCAAAGCTTCTTAGTTTCTTCCCGTAGGAATTTTCAAGCTTTCTTCTTAGTCTTCATCTTGTTCTTAAGTAGCTTTCAAAGTAGTTCATGTTAAACTAGCCTATTTTCTTAAATATTAGTCTCCTAGTTTTATACCCTAAAACATTTTACCTTTTTTTCCCGGTCTTTTAGTGTAAAGTTCGCTCTTAAAGATGTACACATTTTTGTTCTAAATTGAATATGCAAATTGACGTACGATTGATGCTTTAAGTAGGTAATCACAAACTTCCAATTTATATAATTTTTTTTCCTCTTACAGTGCTGCCCACACTCGGCATGAATTTTCCAAATATGTTTTAAGGAAGCAATGCCACAACCCACATACGAGGTTGATCATAGTTGATGAAATAAAAAAAGATAACAAAAGCTCCCCTTGGCTTGCCGAGCAGAGCTTTATGTCTCATATTTGTACATCCTCTAAAGTCAATTTCACCCTTCTAAGTTCTACCCCAACAGGATTCTCAAGGAATCCAGCCAGCTAAAAAACACTAGTAAAAAGGGAACAAGGAAAAAACAAGAACCAAATCTGCAATAGTTATTCAAACGAAGAAGGAATCATAGTAATGTGGCGTAATGGGTTGGTTATATCTGTTCCTCCGGCATGCTCCACGAACTCAGCTGGCGAAAAAGAAGTTCCATGGCATACACACACAATGCTGACCTCTGTCTTTGTGTACCTATACAAGAATCCGGTGATGGTTGTCCCGTTTGGACCATTTCCGGTGGCTGAGACACAGGGCATTTGAGGAAGACACCCCATAGAATTGCTGCCTTCAGCTACATTGGTCGGTTCCTTAGATTCTGAAGTGGGAGCAACCACTTTAACATTTGCAGATACCTCGACACCAGGAACTTGTCCTAATCCATTCTTGTCTGAGGAACCCTTACTTTCAGTTTTAGCCAACTTGTCGTTTGTTGCTGGAACTCCAAATTGTTGCTCATTTGCAATAAAGTAACTTGAATGGCTTCCAGTTTCACTACTGCTTCCACCTACAGTAGAAGACACACATACCAATTAAGTAGAAAGAAATCTCTGTTTAATACTCTCTCCATTCCATAATAATGAAATATAAGTCATTTTGGACATGTAAGAAAGCAAAAATCAAGGTACTTTTGTTAGTCATAATATCAATGATACTCTTTTAAATAAGACTTGTATACAACTAGTTATATTTAAGAGAGTAATATTCATATTTTGATTAAAAAGCTTTTCTAATTTTCGCTAAATGTACTAAACTACTTATATTATAGAATGTATGAAATATTAATTATCTACTACATGATAATTGCTCACAAAAAAAAATTACTAGATAAAAAATCAAAACAATATTTACAAAGCAGGAATCTACTCCCAACGCCCTTAGCAAAATGAGAAGAAACCAGACAGAAGGAACTAAATATATTTCTGGGAGGAATACTAGATCATAAGTTGCAATGACTCTCGAAATCCCTCTACTGAAAACCACATACAATTTGATCAGTCTTGAAGATGAATTTATGGTTCCGTTTGATACAGAATGCTAATTTTTTTTTTTTTTTAACCCAATCAAGAACTTGTTGCTAAATTTAAAGCCAAAACCATTCAAACCATCAAAATAGTACTATTAAACTTCATAAATCATAATGCACATGAAATCAGAAACATAACACATTGGCATTTGCTTAATTGAAGACATTTGAGGTTGCTTACCTTTCCCAGATGCACTTTGATAATCTGAGATGGCTGATGAACTTCTTTCTAGGGACCCATTAGATATAACTTTCTTGATGGCGCTACTCTGTTCTGAATCACAACCCAAATCATGTTTCAATTTCCCATTCGCGTTCGGGTAAGGCCTAAAACTCCCACAACCCATTGGTCGAAAAACATTCCTTCCCTTGATCTCATTCTCCTCTTTGCCTACTACATTATGCAAAGGATACACAAAACCATTCTTAGGTTGTAACTCTGAATAAGGCCCTGGCATTTGCATTATTACAGGAACATTTTGCAAACAAGAAGCAGCTACTTTTGGGCCTAAATCATTCTTCTCATTTCCAATTTCACAATTTCTGAATGTAAAGTTGGAGTCTTTATCACCACATTTTGATATTTCCTCTTTCTTCCTGGCTGATTCCTCCAAAAGACCATCATTTTCTCTCAATTCTCTATCTCGAACTCTGGCTTGCAATTTCTGTGCCTCCAACCACAATAAGTCATTTTCATTTGCTACCCCATTTGAACCTGATTTTCTCAGCTGCTTTTCTTCTCTTTTCCTTCTTGCTTCTTGTCTTCTCAAGGCCTGAATCTCCCTCTTCTTTTGTGATTCAAACACCTCTGAACCCGACCCACTTTCTCTATCCAATTGATCTCCAAGAATCATTGTTTCTGGAAACGAAAAACCAGATCTTTGAACTATATCTTCAACACCCTTTTCATTTTCTTTCCCTGAATCCTCTTCTTGCTTCAATTTCTCCAATTTTCCATAGCTCCCACCAATTGATAACTCCAAACTCAACTCAATTTCCTCATCGCCTTCTGCAATTCCAACCCTTGAAACCTCCAACATTGTTCAAAAACTCTTTAAAAATTCCAACTTTACAACGTTGTTAGAATGTCCCAAATTTCTTACTTTAAAACAACCTTTGAAAACCAAGAAAACAACACCCCATTACCCTCCATCAGCTAAAAACCTTGCCACGTGGAAGAATGATAGGACCGGGAAAGGGGCGGTTGGTGACACGTCAGATTGGAGAATTCAATGTCATTCTTTAAAGAGATGTTTTTATATCACTAAATACGGATTAGCGGTAAAACGTAATCTCTATTTGAACCAGAGCGTTATTAATCAATCCAGGTCCAGGCATTTAAAAAACAAAGCCTTCCGCCTCTTTATTCTGACACGTGTCCTAGTACAGAGGCACGTGCATTTAGATGCTTAGAAAATGAGAAATGTGTCATTTTTTCTGGGGTGACTACCGTAAGATATTTCGACACGTGGTGGGGAGAAGAGTTTTAAAACGTAGAGCCTGCTTTATTAACAGGTGGTGGGACCCGGTTGCCGTACGAGGTGTATTGAAGGAGAGCAGGTTAGCCTGACACGTGTTGGAGTTTGTACAGCAGTTTTTCTCAGAATGTTACGGTGATGACAGGACGTGGGTGAATCTGGTTGGATATGACACGCGGCGAGTAGTCTTTGGAACTTTGGGTAGACTAACTACGCATCGTAAAGTATCTGTCGGGCCAGAGTTTTTTTTTTTTTTTTTTTTGTAAGAAAAAGTTTGTGTGGTTCAGTTTCGGTTATTACCACGAGTCAGAACAATCTTTAGATATCATAAGTAGCTTAAAATGGTATTTACATATTATTCACCAATAAAATTCTCACATCGACAGCGGGATTGAACATTTATTCTTTGTGAAAACGTGTTAAATTCTTACTAATTGAGTCAATTTGTATTGATAGAAATAGTGAGCCCGCTCTTCATTTTGGTTTAAAAAATAATCGTCACTACCTTGCTTTTGGTCTACCCGTTTAGGGGCATTCAGTATCCACCGACAACGTGGTGACTACATTCAGACTCGACATCACGGTTGGCCCGCAACGTTATCGTTCAACGGGGGAGAGCCTAGCCCATACTACTATTTAAACAGAGCTCTCAGCCGCAGGAAATCCTGCAAGATTCGAATTCCACCAAAGGGAACCAAACCCTCGTCAAAGGCGTCAACTTAAACAGCTCCAACTAGCTGCTCCAGAACTCGGGGTAAATAGCTCTTTGATCCTAATTTCTGTGTAAATTTTAATTTTTATCTTAAATTAAAAAGGCATTTTTCAACCCTTAACTATTTAGATGTGGTAAAAATTGACGTTTCATCTGTTTTAGGAATTGGCTCCCAACGAAAATGGGTACCATGACCAACACATGGACAATTAAAAAGATAATTTCATAACTTTATTATGTAGAAAAACAGCGACAATAATTGACTCTAAATTTACCATTATACAACCATCCAAAGAAATATTATAAAAAGTCAAAACTCACACTCATATTTTTCAAAACAATTCATCCAAAGAACTTGATAGATATCGGAAAAAACTAAAATTCGTGCCAAATTATCATTACAAAATTTTATATTTCAATTAAACTACATATGTCAAAGGTACTTTTGATAGACAGAAGATCCTAGTTGCCAAACGTAATTTCTAATTTTCTACATTATTTTAAGAAATTCCTAATGACTTGATTTTTAAATGTGTCGCACTTTGCTTGGGACAAGTGTGATTACGAAATCGGAATAGAAACCCTAATTCATTCCAAGGAAAGAGTAATAAATGGTTGCAAGTGAGAAAATAAAATTAGTGATGAAGAGTAGTATTGAGCTTGCATAAAATCTCAAAAAAATTATGCAATTGATTTATTTATAGTTGAGTCAAGTTACAAAAATGCCCCTTTAATTGTTCACACATTGGCATTTCTTTTTGAGAAAATTCCAATAGGAAGTTGGTTCACGTTCCCATATATGAATCTTTTGCTACATAATTCCCAAGATAAGGAGAAATAAAACTTCTTTTAATTGTTAATATCTCCCTTACTCTGTAGTAATGTGGATAATTCTGTACCACATTGTATATAATAAAGTTTCTTTTGAGGGGCAAATCTGCTTTCACGGAAGGAAAACACTACATATAGACTCATGAACCTCTCCTCCTCATAAAAAAAAAGGGTGGGGGTGGGGTGGGGGGGGAATAACTAGGTGAATCGCCATAGAAATATAGAAGCAACTCTGGTAGCAAGCTGAACTATTTGAAACTCATGACGAGCATCCAAGCACCAGACTATATAGATGGATAACAGAGAAATGCATTCAAGACACTTGAGAGAAAACATAACACAGGTAACACTTGCCAATCTAGTCTTACAAGGGGGAATAAAAGTTGAGGTTTACAGCGTTGTTGTCCTTGAAGCGTCTCAAGTTTATTAGACGCGAGGCAGGCTCATCATAAGTTGGCCATTAATGACGCTGCAGAAATGAAAAGAGACGGAATATTAGTCTCTTTGATTGATTATAGATTTATCCAAGCAAATTTAAAGGCTAATGATTTACCTCTTGACATAATAGTAACAGAAGTCGGCCAAGATGAATGTCTGTACGATCTCTGAAAGAAGAACCATTGGAAGCCAAATGTACCCAGCTCCAACCAGAAATAGATACCTCCCTCTAGTTTCGTACACCTGCAGCAAAGAAGCCAAAGAGAAGCAAAAGCATTCATTCACCATGAAGAATTATAGAATAGAGATAACTCTCCCAACCCAAGCTCAAAGCTCAAAGCTCAAAGCCTAACTACAACTACTCATCAAAAGCAAACTTAATAAATGGTTCAAGCCAAAAATCGTATAATTGGCTAATGCCAGCTGATCATGAAATCTTTTAAATTTTAACCGGTAGAAGTCAAACTACAGTACTCTTGGCAAATTCTTAACAATGATCCCTGTAAAGCTTATTTGATGCTTTTAAAAACAAGTGAGAAAAAGAACCAAAAAAAGCCACGATACGTACTCACTTAGATGAGAGATATTGGCTTTTCATCGTTCATAATTAACTATAACTATAAAATACTTTCAACCATGCTAATTATATCACTTCTCCAGCCAAGACATTAAAATAGAGTTGCTAATTAATCAGTAAAAACATGTGAAAGAAGTAAGATTATATTTTGCTAAAAATCCGGTCAAGTCCTTTCTTCCAATAATAAAATAAAAGGGAATAGTATTAAGAGAATTGCCATTCTCTCATAGACTAACATGCAGGTTCCACTAGCATCCATTATTCATCATCGACTAAATCTCATCAACAATATCCTTATGAAAAATGTAAGTATATATCTTGCTTTGCTACATTATAGAAAATAAACTTCTAGATATGCAAAAGTGTTTCAGTCATCACCTCATAAGCACCTGTTTATGGGATAGGGTCACCCAAAAGAAATTTGACAGCGGACTTTTTGTATACAAAGTGTATTTGTCCAACTTAATTCAAGTATATGCAGGTAAGGTAGAACATCATATCTCCAAACTAACCTGAATGATCCAATGGGCACAACTCAAGAATCTTGCTACACCCAAAGCAAAAACATAGTGGGCGGTGAATGGTTCAACCATCTGAAACACAATTGAGAAACAAAAAAAGACTTACTTTTACTTATAGACAAAATAGCATTTCAAAAAGAAGGGAAAGAATTAAAATAAGTATATACCTTGGTATTCTGCATCATCCGAAGTTGAGGCAACACTGAAAGGGCCTCAAGGTAGACACAGAATGCCCAAAGCATCCTGGAGATAATCGTATGCTGTGTATAGGGATGAACAAGAACTCCTAGAACTGCACAAGGCACCACCTGCCAAAGAAATTACAAGAACTTAGCACACGGTGAGACTTTTATAGTATTATGCAAGTTATGAGAATATGACAACTACCAAGCAATACTTCATCAAGTTGGCTGCTTTGAAGTTGATTAATTTAAACAAGATGCACTGTCTACAGGTATGGCAAAGGTCAAAAGTTACCTTAATCCTAGGATTAGTGACAATAAAAAAAAAGCAATCTCAGTAGGGGTTCGAAGCAATAAATGTGATTTCACAACCTAATAGAAGCATCCAAGCTTCCTTCAATAATTGATTGCTTTTAGGATTTAGGGATGACCCCCCTGTTGGAGTCAACGTGAAGTTGGATAAAGTCAATTAGAGTCCTGTAAACATGTTACATAACTTGCTGAAAATTCCCATCTTCCGGTCAACTTTCATCTTAATTTTTAAATATGAAGAATATCCCAAACTAGACAGAACAAATCAAGGCATCTGGACTCCAATGATAAGGACTAGTCATCGAGTAATTTCCAAATAACTACAAGAGACATTTGACTTATAGTAACACTTTTGTAGAAACCCCCGCAGTTATGGTTATTGAAAAATCCTATACAGATATTACCATCTATGAGTACGCATCTGAAAAATCAATCAATGAATTAAAGATCTTAAATACAAAGAGTGTTATGCATATACAATTCATTGGCATCTCGCAAAAAAATTACCGCTGCAGACAGAGGATTACAATGACATAAGCAATGGTAACTTGTGGGAGGAAAAAAGATTTTACCAGATAATAAATCTTCATATTGTCCAGCTCCTCAACGTAGGTTGAGTTCAGTTTATATCTTATCATGTAAATCACCCATAAAGTTGAGACAAGGGTGGAAAGATCAAGAATGGTGTGAATGTCACCTTCCATGAGAAAACTACAGCATAACCTCACAGCCAAAAATATAGCTGTAAGCTCCTGGGACTTCAGTGAAAGCCCTAAAAGGCACAACATCATAAGAAAACAAGTTAGTGCCTATGCATATGTTCCTCAATAGCAATTGCATTAACAAGTCTAATCTGTCACAATTATTCCCCGGTCCTTCTTATGCAACAAATAAATTGGGATCCTTCATCAATGGGAATTACTCAAAACACAATCATCTTTATGCTAGCACATATACATAAATAATCAGCATTCAATTATCTCTAAACTTCTAAAAAATTAGCACACGGGGAACTGTATTCTAGACCTGACTCATCTGTGAGGGACCCACTTCTCTCACAACGGCACAAGTAAGACCACCAGAAATATTTGAGAAAGGTGTGGGGCTAGGACAATAGGTCAGGTCTAAGATACAATTTTTTCCACCTGGGAGGTCAAATAAAGCATCCTTAAGGACGGAAAAACAGACTGAACCAACAGGAATGGAAAATTAATTGATGACGAAAAGAACAACATCATAAAACAATCAACAAAGAAGGAAAAAATTAATTTTTTTTCTTCCTGGTGCCAAATTCCCCCAAAACGAAAAGTTCAATTGAAAAGGTAGCAGATTTTTCTAAAACAATTGGATATAAGGTAAAAATCAAAAGCAAGGGGAAATTGACAAGAAATTTACCAGAGCAAGTTTTCTGAGTGGTGAGCTTGTAAATCAAAACAACGATTCCAGCAAAGTGAGAAAATTCAGAAGCAACGAAAAAGTAATTATGATCTCTGATCAGAAATCTCAAAGCCACCAGTAGAAAAAGCACGGAAGAAACGGCCAAAGTTGTTTTGACCTTCATCGACTGTTTCCTGACCCATGCAAACAGCTGATTAACCGGTGAAGTCCTTCGTCTACCCATAGCTACCACCAACCAACCACCTTACGCCGCCGCGTAACGCCTTTAATTTAAGTATCTGGGGATTTCCGTTGACGGAATGAGGAGAGGATGCAGTGACCTTTTGATGCAAACGGTGATATTCATACAAGCAACGTTTGTATTTAATTAATGTGGTTTCTTAAGGAAATTACCAATCGCATTGTGCCACGTAGTCAAATTGATGTGTTCACCTCCTAGTGTATTACTAATAATTTTTTTTTTTTTTTTTGTAAAGATTATTATACAGGATAAGGATTTGGTCTATCTTGTCTTATTAAAGCCTAAGACATAGGAAAAAGACAAAATGTTACCCTGACTGATTCAGTCCCGACTCCCTGTCTTTGAACAGCGACTTAAATTCGTGACGCTGCGAGCATGATGATGCGCTAGTTGATTTTCATTTTTTTAGTGAATCGACTGACTGTCATTTAAAAAAAGAGTAAAAGAGTACATATGTAATTTTACAAATAAATAATAATAATAACAACAAAAAGTAACACGCAACCGTCACATCGATTGGGTTATCGGGGAAAGAGAAAAGTTCATGGTCGAAACAAGTAACACATGTTCTTCGTTAGAGAAACACTCGTTTCTTATATATTGAGTGAGAGAAAAATTGCATGTCGAAAAGTAACTTTTTCTCTCTCCTCACTGCAACTTTTTCTCTCCCCAATATACAAAAATATGTGTTCTCTAACGAAGAACATGTGTTTTTGTAGAAATGTAAAAATACCTAAATACCCCTGTTTTGATACAGCCGTTGGATCAAAAAGTACAAAAAATACAAAATTCAACGACTGACAGGTTGGCCCGTATATACTGAATTTTCTTATTCATCATAGGAGCCGTGGTGTGACTGATTAGGATTTAGGACATCAAATTTGGATTCGTTTTCTCTTTTTTTTCCAGTAGTAATATAATATAATTGGTTTAGTACATTAACAAAAATTAAGAATGTTAAAAGTAAAATATTTTAAATAAAATTAATAATACACAAATTATTGATATTTTAACTAAAAAGTATTTTATTGTTTACGTTCTTAATTTTTGTTATATTTTTTAAACGATTTTATATTATAAAATAAAGGTAGTAAAAAATCAGTGACCATATTATATTTTTCTTATAAACCAGTGTCTTTATTAATTAATCACCATGATTCCTGCCCATTTATTAAACAAATGTTAATAAATTGAAAATATAAATGAAATCCTGTCGGTGATCTCCCCTATTATGGTTTCAGTGACTCATCTCCTCCAACTATCCAAAGCTTTTTACCTAACTACTAACAAAAATGTGCTTTTATGGGTGACCTTCCCAGAGTTTATAAGAAAAAAATATAGTACAATAATTTGTTTCTTCAAACTTGGACTAATTATTTTTTAAAGGAACAAAATTGTCACTTCAGCTCTTTTTCTTGGTTATTTTATAGGGTGTTTGTGTCATTATTGGTTTGACCATAATTCGTACTTAATCAATAAAAGCTTGTAAATTTGGCTCTTATTGAAATAAAATTTGACTTTGGAACTTTGAATATAATATCGATTATTCAGTTTCCTAAAAAAAAAAATATTGACTATTCAGATTAGAAATAAATAGATTAATTCATTTAAGTGGTCAAATTGATGATCCAGTTATGATGCAGAACGACATGTTAAATAAGATATTTGTTATATGTCTGAGGATATATAAATTAACATGTTCATAAGGATAAAACACTTGTTGAAGTCTTAAGACAAATTTTAATTAAAAAAAATATACAAGTTGCATAAAATTTAACATATGTCTAAAAATATGCAATACATGTCTAAACTATTCTATATATACTGAATTTAAGGCGTTAAAAGTCCCATCATTCAACTCAACTACGAGATAGATTCTCTATAACATGTGATTAGTGGGCATTTAGTGCCGATACACAAAAGCCACGCAAGGCCCAAACATTTACTCTACATGTTCACGTGAGCCAAGCCTCAGAGCCCAGTCTACTGATAAAATACTTTGCGCGAAATAACAGAAACTTGATGGCATGCCAGTTGCCACCATCAGCAGCGCCCATTTGAATTTCCAGACCCGCTGTATCCTCAGAGTATACTAATGCCTCCACTATTGGTCTAATAAAAAATTAAAAAAACTTAATATAAATAGTTATTTTATTTACTCTGGTTTGTGCGTGACCTCGATTTTGCTTTTGTTTGTTTGGTAGTAGTGTTTGGTTATACGGTCATAGAATTTTGTACTATAGGGTATTTATTCTCTAGATTTTTCTATGACCGCGAGTCTTGTAATGTTCTGGCTCATTGGTTAGCTGGAATTTTTCTAAGGCTTGATACCTCATTTTAAAGGGTAGGGGATCCAGTGAAATTCCATCTCTCTCATGTAGTTCCTAATATCTATTAATGATATTATTTTATTTTAAAAAAAAACTTGAGACTTATAAAAAAGATACGAGGATAGATAATTTGGGATGAATGAGTAGAAGAGAAAGTAGGCAATGCCGGGGTCTACTGATTTATATTTTGTTTATTTATTTTCTTAGCCATTGTCGACTATCTAAAAGTAACACTATACAGTTACTGATATTACTTAAAGAGCAACCCATGAAACAATGCCCTTGATTACGTTCTGGAACGAGTGGCCAAATGTGGATTCATCCTCAATCCTTTGCTCAGGTTAGAATCTTGAATATACAATGAAGCTCTTTTGAAACACATTTATTGTTTTTAGTATGCCCCCTGAGGTCTAACAGTAAACTTCCCCATTTATTCGGTACATGTGAATTTTACACATTTTATGACAGAGTAATATACAGCTCTAACATTCATAGGATGCTGAAGGAAGGCGTGGTATCATCAAAACCTCCACCGGATTGGTCTTTGGCAAGGTGATGCCTTGGCCTTCCGTCATGTCCACAGGCAAGTTTGATGGTGTGACAATATCAAAACCCTGAAGCAGCCGAGCAAGAGTCAAGTGCGTTACAAGCGTTGCAAATGTTATTCCTGGACATGATCGCCGGCCAGAGCCAAAAGGGATGAATTCAAAATGATGGCCGGAAACATCCAAATCGGCTTGCCTACTTAAAAATCTTTCAGGCAAGAATTTTTCTGGTTCCGGCCAAATTCTTGGGTCTCGATGCAGCTTCCAAACATTTACGAACAAGCCGGTGCCTTTTGGAATGACGTAGCCAGCTACCTCACAGTCTTCTATGGCTTGGTGAGGCACTGAGATAGGGGCTGGTGGATACAAGCGCATCCCTTCTTTCACAACTGCCTGGAGGTACACCAAGTGTTTGATATCAGTTTCTTCTACCCATCTCTCTTTACCAACGTTGTTATCTATCTCTTCTTGAGCTTTCCTCATAACATGCCTATTATTCAACAGCAGTGACATGAGCCATGTCAAGTTATTAGCCGTGGTGTCGGATCCTGCTAAGATAAGATTCTGCGAGATGAAAAATTGCAAGAATCATTAGTTCAGCAGTAACTCCTCAAATCTCCCTTGACATGAAGTGCACTTTAAGATAAAATGGTTGTGATGTTTTTCTAAAAACTTTTTATATATGGTTCTGATTTGGTTGCTGTTATGTGCTCGCTAACAAAAAACATTATTAGAAGAAAGAAAATAATTGCTAAAGTTTTCATAATATCCTGAGTATTAAGACAAAAACAAGTTTCCTGGTCAATACACAGATTCAGAAACAAGAGGCAAAATAAGGATCATCAAGGAGAAATTGAGAGGCAATTCATGTTAGTTGTCTTATTTGTGTTAAGGCTCTTGATAGAAGGTTATGTAAGAATAGTTTGATTAACTCTAGTGCAACTGAGACATACATACAACTGTAAACAATAATGTAGGCATCTCTAGATTGTTTTGATTCTACATCATTTTCATTATGAAGCTAAGGCAATTTTGATTTGTTTTTGTAAATATGCCTAAACATCAACAGCATGAAGAAAAAGAAGGTGATACAAACTAGATCATACTTTGAATTAATATTTGGTAATCCATAGAGTTCTGAGCTTATTCTATTATAGTACTCCCTCCATTCCTAAATATAAGACTCTTTAGACAATTTGAGAAAATTAAGGAAGTTGTCATTTTCATCTAAACTTCCAATATTATCCCCCACCCTCCTTCTCTCTCTCACTTCTTTGTCATAAAGAAAGGAAAATATTTAGGGTATAATTGGAATAAATTGTTGACAACTAATAAAACAACCTTAAACGACAATTAATTTGGATACCTAGATATCTCCTAAACGACAATTAATAGGGAATGGAGGGAGTAGTTAGGATCAAAGATGTTTGATTGTAATCACCAAAAAAGAGGCTAACATAGAACATGATTAATTAAGTAAATTCAGCAAATTTGGAAAGGTGCAACTCACCATAACAGTGGCCTTGATTACTGTCTCTCTTGAGTGGCCAAATGTGGATACATCGTCATCAATTACTGAAAGCAGCACGTCTATGAAGTCCTGCTCATTTCCTAGTCCAACTTTTTCCTTCATCCTTCGTTCAACATGTTCATCAATCCAAGTTTGACATATAGCATCCACCTCCTTACCTACACGCTTCATCGCTTTTATATGCCCCTGAGGATCCAGCCATCTTAACAATGGAAATGGAATGAAATCTGATACAACAAATTGCCCTGTCATATACATAAATTCCTTGATCACTCTTTTGAAATTTGCTGCATCTTTTTTCGAACCAATATCCTTACTGTCAGCATATCTCCTTCCAGCAATTGTCCTCACAATCATATTCAAAGTCAATTGCTCAATCCACTCACTGATCACCACTTTTGCAGGACTTGAATCACCGGCCCTGATAATATCAGAGTATAATTCATTGATGCTCGTTTCTATCTCGGAGATTCTGATGTGCTTCAGCATTTCCAGCCTCCGACTCGAAAGTACTTCTAACATGACCAGTTTCCGCATCTCCCGCCAAAACGGACCATAAGGTGCAAAACCAAAAGCAGCACAGTTGTAGGCAAGGTATATACCGGAACTTGCAGGTGGGCGGTCGGCAAGGGCCTTATCGTTGGTGGTGAAGCATTTTTTAACTGCTTCCCAATTGCTAACAACCACTATTCTGTGCATTCCAAGCTTGAGAGTGAAGATGGGACCATATTTATCAGCCAACTCCCCCCAATTGCGGTGTGGGGGATTAGGACCAGCGAGTTTATGAAGGTGGCCTATCACAGGCCACGCACCTGCTGGTTCCGGTGGTAATTTGACCCCAGGAGAAGTTCTTCTCCGTTGTTTTTGAAGAAGGAAGATGGCTAGGAGCCCAGCAATAGCCACCACAATCTGGAATAGATCCATCGCATGTAAAACAGATTTTGAAATTGGTTTAGATTCTATGCTACTGATTTCCAAAATCGTTCAAGGGAAGAAGACAATTTTCACAGTAGCTGGGGATAATGGGTCCAAGAAGAATGGAAAAAAAAATTATTCCCAAATACGTGGTTGAGTCGTCAAGAATGATGTCATTGATTTTGCAAGAGAGACAAAAAACATTTTATTTCTTTTTTTTTTTAATGCAAACATTCTTAATTATATATTGGAAAATCATCATAATGAGTACAAATTCCAGAACCCAAACAAGGGGATGGAACAGTCCCTAGATCACAAAAAATTTCCTGTGGGAGTTTACAATTGGGAACTATACCAATCTTTCCATTGTTCTTAGCACATCTAGCAAGTTTATGTGCAGCTTCGTTGCAAATGCGCGCAATAGTATGAAATTTCCATGAATTCTTCCCTCTCATCTTGTCTTTGCATATATCTGTGACAGCTTTTCCTTTCCATTCATCACCTCCCTGATCACCTCTTAGGGAAAAGATGACATTCTTGGCATCCCCTTCAAATATAACCTTTTCTAGCTTTAGATCCAGTGCCAGCTTAATTGCCAAGAGACAAGCCTTTGCTTCTGCTGTGAACGCATCCTGGGCAAATCCCAAATCTGTTCTAGATTGTACGATAATACCTTTTTCATTCCTAAAAATAGCAGCAGCAGAGAAGGAAGACCCATCAAATCCTGCGTCAAAATTAATCTTATTCCAAGTTGGAGGAGAGTCTGGTCCGAGCGATTCTGCAACTACCATAGTTGGCCTCTTGATATTCCTTCTCATACAGGCCTCTGTGTACTCCACTGTCAATCTGTTAACATCATTGCTCACTTCCTCCCAATTCTTTACCACACCTCCATGAAGAATAGCATTCCGCTCCTTCCAAATTTGTTCCACCGAGATAATAGCAAAGTTTGCCAACAAATCCAAATCCGAACTCACACTAGGTATAATAGTAGCTAGGGTTCAGAACAAATTCAAACCATTCAGTGATACTCCAATCCTTAAAGACTTCAATTCTAATGCCCCATCTAGATCTGAACCAAATCATCTTTGCAATATCACAATGCAACATTAAATGTTGGATTGATTCCAACTGATTACCACAGAAGCAGCAAGATTTATCAAGAATGTTAATGAAAGGTCCAATTCTGTCTTTGGTAGGAAGAATGTTCGAAAGTATACACCATAGCAAGTGCTTGTGCCTTTGGTGAAGATTACATTGCCAAAGTCTTTTCCACATATTCCTAGATATCTGAGAAGTCACATTGTATCTCCATCGTTGGCTTTCTCGATAAGAAGATCTTACCGAAAATCTTCCTGACTTGGAGGGAGACCACACGAAGGAGTCGGGTTCCAAAGAAGATGGAATCTGAATTTTAAGAATATCCAAGGCAATATGTGGGAAATGATATCGGACCAGCTCTTCATTCCATGAACACGTACCTTGAATAATTAATTCTGATACCAAAAGGGGGGAATCAACTTGTCTTAAAAAATAAGGAGGTTTAAATTCCGGGATCCCAGGAATCCACGGATCTGACCAAATGTTCAGCTGTGTATTCCCCCCCCCCCAGTTTGTAGCAAATGCCTTCCAGAAGTTGAATTCTTGAATTCCAAATCGTCGCCAAACCCAAGACGCTTGTCCACTTGTGTTTTTCTAAATTAAGCAAGTTTTGAGACCCCCAAATACTTGGCTTGCAAAAATCGAACCCATAATTTGTGCCTATCAGTGCACATACTCCACCCCAACTTGGTGTTAAAAGCAATATTAATATCTCTAGTTCTCCTAAATCCTAGTCCACCTGATTCTTTTGGGAGGCATATAGAATCCCATGCTTTGAGGTATAAATGTCTATTATCATCTTCTTTTACTCCCCACCAAAATTTCCTAATCTTTTTGTCAATATCCTCACACACAGACATAGGAATGGAGATAGTTTGCATAGAATACACTGGTAGAGCTTGCAAAACCGTCTTGATCAGTACACCTCTTCCTGCTCGAGACAAACATTTCATTTTCCATCCACTCAGTTTGTTTGAAATCCTATCCATAATCCCATCAAAAGCCTTTCTATTATTACCCGACTTACAAAATGGAAGTCCAAGGTGTTTGACATGATGCTTACAGCTTTTCATATTGAGAACCGAACAAATGGAATTCCTGAGTTCTAAGGACACATTAGGACTAAAATGGATTGAAGATTTCTCCTCACTAACCTTCGACCCGAGCCAGTGCGATGCTTCGTCATTATCTCTTTGATTTTCTCGACTTCTTGAATTGAAGCTTGACGAGTAAATAACCAAATCATCCGCGTACATTTGATGGGTAACCGAGGGGCTACCTCTACTTATCTTGACTCCATGTAAGCAACCTTCTTGTTCAGCCTTAGTAAGCATCCTGGAAAGTAGATCAAAAAATAACACAAAAAGAGCAGGGGACACAGGATCCCCCTGCCTAATCCCCCTTGTAGCTTCAAAAAGACCAAAAATGGAACCATTAATTAAGACAGAAAAAGTAGGAGATGTAACACAAGCTGAGATCAGATTAACAAATTCATCCGAAAAACCATGAAGTTTCATAATCTGAAAAAGAACAGGCTATTCAACACGGTCATAAGCTTTTTCCATGTCTATTTTCAGAGCCATATACCCCATCTTCCCTTTCTTCCTATTCAAATAACTCATCACCTCTTGATTGATGATGGAGTTTTCAATTATGAACCTATTAGGGACGAAAGCAGATTGAGAAGGCGCAATGATAAGGTCAAGGAATGGTCTAATACGATTAGCCAAGATCTTAGATATAATTTTGTAGCAAACATTACACAGCGCAATGGGTCTAAAATGTTCAACCCTGTTTGAGATGGTCTTTTTAGGGATCAAGGCTAAGAAGGTTTTGTTAAAGCTAGACTCCATAACCCCATGAGTAAAGAAAAATTGTATAGCAGTAGTTACATCATTACCAATCACATGCCAAAAACTTTTATAAAAAGCAGGGGGCATCCCATCCCGGGACCAGTGGCTCTTATCCGAAGCCATATCAAAAACAACAAATTTAATATCAACAACATAAGGGGGATTACAGAGATTGACATTATCAATATCAAAAACAGAAGGAGGAATTAAGAACTCAAAAGAATTAGGAAAGACCGGGTTAGAAGTGGAGAACAGCTTGATATAGTATTGGTGAAAAAGATTACCAATACCATGCCAATCTGTCACCCAAGAACCATCTTCTTTTCTCAATTGGTCAATCCAGTTATGCCTACGTCTAATAATGGTAGATAAATGAAAAAAATGGGTGTTAGCATCACCTCCTCCATACCTTGGTTTTTGGCCTTGTCTTTCCAGAGTAATTCCTCCCGCTTTAGCAACTCGGCAAATTCCTCCTGCTTGGCATTATCCTGTGCAAGGGTCAAAGAAGTTTGGCCTAGACTCTGGAGCAAAGATATTTCAGATTTGAGGTTGAGGATTCTAGTATGGAATAAAACATTTTATTTCTTTAGACAATGGTGTTCGTGTATTTGGATAGTTTTGTTTGAAATTTTGTGTATCGTAATTAAAATTAAATTATTTGTTAAATAAGATGTGTGGCTGAAAAAAAAAATTATATAGGAGATTGTGCCGAGAGGCCAAAATGAACTAAAAAAATCTTATACCAAGGGCCGGGGCACGTGAGGATGAAGGAAAAGGATCACATTTTTTAATTTACACTATTCCGATAATTGCTATGATAAACAATTTTAATTTAATATTCTTTCAAGTTGAAAGATTGTTACAGGTGAATGAAATTGGGAATTGCAAAATGATCTTATGAAGTTATGATCATATGATTTCAGAGTTTTTGGTGTCTAGACAAATTTGACTAATGAGATTGAGAGATCTTACATCACCTATGCATTGTGGTTACTTTGGAATAAACTAGCCTAATTGATGAATCAAATTCTTAATCTTAACATGCTGACGAATATACGGTTTAGAAGAGGAGTCAGTCGAACAGAGCACCTTCTTTATATGATTTCAGAGATTCTGATAGAGCTCCAATGGAAGCCGAGGAGTGAGAAGGACTTTAGGCAGAGCAATTCCAAGTCGTTCACTCATATCAACAGCCTTCTCCATCGTTGTTGATATATCCAAGCAAATTAACAGAACTGCTTGTTCAATGAAAAATGGGATAAAAAGGAACAAATAAACATGGGCTTTATTTCAATATAGACTAATAGAATATGGGCTTCTCTAGCCGCCCCCCACACGGTACAGACTACAGACTATATGCGAATTCGAAATTTGAAATGTGAGATAAATGTCCAGATTTGTAAAATGAATCTGATGGTTTATTGAAAACTTAGTAACAGCAGGTGGTGGCCCAATTGAGGCCCATTTTAGAATAAACGATACTTAGCGAGGGTTTAACACAAGGGATTTGCATGGGCTTGGCCCACTTTTTCCATTTCAGTCATGACATGGCACCCGAAAAAGTGGGACAAACATTTTTGTCCATAACGGAAGTCCCACTTCCGTCCCGGGGCCATAACGGAAGTGGGACTTTGATAACTCATAAATTTATCTATATTTTCTTCTACTTTAATAGTAATTTTGAGCTTCAAAAAGTATTTACATAGCGAGTTTTGAGTTTAGAATGGTATAATCCTCACTTCCCTGTGTTTGCATTTTTAGGGGCAAAACGGTCTTTTGAAGGGTAAAAGTGAAATGAACTGGCAGAAAAAGAAAGAAGTTGCTGGAATTGAAAAGACATCTTTACATACTAGAAGAGAAGATATAGCAACTACTTTAAAGAATCTTGAAGAGTTGTATTTTATGTCAACTACTTTAAAGGAGGGAGAGTTTTGATCTATGTCAATTACCTTAAGCTAGGAGATTTCTATTGCTATAAATACTCTTTACTAGTCTTAGGAAATTATTAGGAAGTCATTATTAGATTATTCTAGGTTTTAATTTGTTATTGAATTTTTCTCTAGTATGAGCTAAATATTTATTCTAAGGCCATGATGTAGCTAGATTAATTTTATATGTTATTCTCTTGATTTTGTTATTCGATTAGTGTTGTGAAATTAATTTCTTATTATTGTTCTTAATGCTTTTGTGTGATTAGCTACCACTCAAATTGTCTTTACATTAACTTGGAAGATTTGCAACAGCTGACCTTGTTAATTAGGTTAAATAATCTGAACATAAATTTCATGCAAGATAGACATATACTTGTATGGTTTGTGCGATCTTTATGATTTCATATGTTTAATGCGTTTTTGTGGGTTAAAATCAACATAGACATATAGTTGGTTTATTCATGAGAATAGGTTTGATAAGTCTTGAAAGAGGTTATTAGATATAATTGGAAATCGATCGATTAATGAAACTCACTTTAGAATAACATATCGTTAGGATAATATATTGGTTAATTTAGTGAATTCATGTGCCTTAGACTTTTATCACTCTTGTTTAAGTTATTTGTTTTATGTTAGTTAATTAATTTAGTTAAATTAAATAATCATCAACCATCGGTTTTATTTTACTTGCTTTTGATCATTGTAAAATTATTTACTTAGGAATTAATTAATCATTATTCTCTATGGGATCGACCTTGACTACTACAACATTGACCTAGTATACTTGCTAGTATAGATTTTGCGTATCAAGTTTTTGGCGCCGTTGCCGGGGAATAGTTGATTAATTTTATTTCTTTGTGATTTTAATTTTACTTTGGTCTTTATTTAATTTAATTTATTTTTTTTAGGCATGACAACAACATTCGAGGTGGTTTCCAAATTGGCTGAATTGACAAATCAAGTTAGCCTCTTCATGAATCAAAGAGGCAACCAAAACAATTTTGGATATCCACCATACCATGAAGCATATTATATGGGAGCTGAGAGACAATGCATCTCTCAATGGAATGGTCCTTACTGCAACACTTATAATTCGGGGTGGAGGTCACACTCAAATTTTTCATGGATGGATCAAGATACTCAACAACAATATATGGCTCTTCCACAACAGCCTCCTCCAACACAAGAAAGGACACCTCAATATGAGGAAACTTTGATTCAATACTTACAAAAGTTGGAGGCTAAGATAGACTTATTTGCTCATACAAGTCAAGCTTCTATCAACGACTTGGAGGTTCAAATTGGTCAATGTGCTGGAAAATTTAAAGATAGAGCTCCAGAGATATTTCTTAGTGATGTAGAGAAGAATCTCGTGGAGCGAGTTCATGCAGTGACCATCAGGAGTGGAAATCAAATACAATCAGTGGAAAAACCTAAAGAAGCTGAAAAGGAAAAGAATGAGGGAGACAAAACAATAGATTCTTTAAAGGAGGATAAGCCAAAAGAGGGAGACTCTAAACCTTATATTCCTCCTCCACCTTATGTTCCTCCTATTCCTTTTCCCCAAAGACTTAAAAAGCAAAATATTGATAAACAATTCTTTAAGTTTTTGGATATATTTAAAAAGTTGCATATTAACATTCCTTTTGCAGAGGCTTTGGAGCAAATGCCGAGATACGCGAAATTCATGAAGGAGATGCTAACAAACAAGCGTAAGCTCGACGATTGTGAGACAGTAATGCTTACGGAGGAGTGCTCTGCTGTTCTAAAAAGGAAGTTGCCCCAGAAATTAAAAGATCCAGGGAGTTTCTCTATTCCTTGTACTATTGGGCGATTAAACTTTGATAATGCATTATGTGATCTAGGTGCTAGCATTAATTTAATGCCTTTGTCTATTTCTGAAAAGTTGGGGCTAGGTAAAGTGAAATCTACTAGCATGAAATTGCAACTAGCAGATAGGTCTATAATTTATCCTTGTGGTATAATTGAGGATGTTCTTGTTAAAGTGGATAAATTTATTTTTCCTGCTGATTTTGTTGTAGTGGATATTAATGAGGATTGTGAGGCTCCCCTCATTCTTGGTAGACCTTTCCTTGCTACTAGTAGAGCTTTGATAGATGTTCAACTAGGAAAGATTACTCTTAGGGTTGAAGACGAAGAGGTTATCTTTAATATGTATAAGCTGATGAAATATCATGCAGAGAGTGACTCTTGTTATATTGATAATTCTAATACTTCTCTTACACAAGATCTTACAGATAAATTGACTCGCAAGCCTCTTGAATTTCTTCTGCATGAAGAGGTTGAAAAAGAAGAAAGTAATGTGGATACAATGGAACATGTTTCTCATCCTAATACACATCCTCCTTATTCATCTTGTAAAAATGAGCAATTTGAGGAGTTAGGAAAGAATTTAGAGAGACCGATGCCATCTGCCGAGAAGCCACCACCATTTGATTTCAATTTTATTCCTTCTCACTCTCAATTTAATCGTACTTGTTTTGAAGGTTCGTCCGATTTACCTGTACTTAATTCTTCATATTTTTCAGGTGTAACAAGAACCTTGGAGTTAAGTGAATTTGGTGGACTTCCAATTGGAACTCACGAGAACGATCAAAAGTATAAAGAGGGACTGGAATTGCTCCATGACAAGAGGATTGACAATGAGCAACAAAGAACACACAATTTCGGTGAAGAATTTGACGATTTCAAAGTATCCTACAATCTTTGGCATCCTCCCTAACTCCTTTTTCAGGTAATGCGTCACTAAATAAAAAGTGGACGACGCTACTCCATAAGAACGATAATTTTTATTATCTTTCTTGGTTTGCATCCAAATGCACGTGTGGCAATCTCACGTTAAACGAGCAATCGTTTTATTTTTTGGTTCCCTTAAAATTTGAAGTTTTTTCGTAAGTATTAAATTTTTTCGTAAGTATTAAAAATATATTTTTTTTAAAAACGTTTTTTTTTAATTATGAGTATGTTAGGATTTTAAAAAAAAAAAAAATTTAATTAAATAATTTTTATTATTATTATTATTATTTTTTAAATAAAAAAAAAACGAAACCAGGGCTGGATTCTTGGACCAGCCCTGGAATCTCATTTTATTCTAGGCAGAAAGTTTGGCATTTGCTTCCATCCCTGGAAGTAGAAACCAGCCATGGTTTTAATTAAAAAAAAAAAAAAAATGTATCACTTTTATACAAAATCCTCACCCACACCCAATCCCAATCCCATCCCCTCTTTATCTCTTCCCCTCCCCAGCCGTTTTTTCTCTCTCTCTCTCTCTCTCATCATTCTTCACACCAAATCCCTTACCCTTTTTTATTATTATTATTATTTTTTTTTCCTTTTCCTAGATGGAAAATTCGAGATGAGACTGAGGCCACTGGTAGAGGCTCAGTCACTAACTAATAAAGCAGCCACGTCGCTCCCTCTTCCCATTTTTTTTCTCAGATCACAAGTTAAAAATACAAAAAAAAATTGTTTCGATATGTATACAGGTTAAAAGTAAAAAATTGTCTCTCCTCATTTTATAGTGATGTGACAAATTTGTACAATTTTTTTTACTTTTAATCGTTGCTCATATCGAAACAATCTTTTTTAGTATTTTAATCGCGATCGTAGATGGAAGAGGGGACGCTGGCAGCTTTATTAGCTGAGTTTGACTGGGGCTCTACTAGTACCCTCATCCATACTCGAATTATCCTTCCTAGATCCTTTTCCCTGCACGATTTTTTTTCTTTTCTTTGTTCACAGTTCACACCAAATCGTTTTCCTTTCTATTTATTTATTTATTTTTCCTTTTCCTTTTCTAACATTAAATTCCTCCTACCTATTTCCATTTTTTTTTGTGCCTCTATTCACAATTTTTCTTTCTTTATTAATTTTTTTTATTTTTTTATTTACCAAGCACCCATTAATCATTGAAGATTCACATTCACGAGGTGAATACGGATTAGGTGGTCGCGGGAGTCATGGCCCTGAGGAGCCTTGAGGCCACTTTTTCTCCTCATTCCCACTTTAATCAGGGCAGTATTGTTCTCTTCCCTTAATCATTTGCCCTTTATTTTCACATTGAGGACAATGTTCGATTTAAGTTGGGGGGAATTAAGTTTTGGATTGTTTATGTTTACCTTTAG
Source organism: Vinca minor (assembly GCA_026122235.1). NCBI lineage: Eukaryota > Viridiplantae > Streptophyta > Magnoliopsida > Gentianales > Apocynaceae > Vinca > Vinca minor. The sequence goes on from JAOCZM010000015.1 coordinate 14,237,606, forward strand.
TGCTTTATTTTATTTGTTTTCATTAGGTTTATTTGATATTTTTTTTAGTAGTTTTGCATATTATTAGAAAAATAAAAAAAATCCAAAAAATCATAAAAAGAAAAAGTCAAAAAATTAATTGTGGATACGTTAATTTTAACAACTTTAAGCATTATTCTCCATGATTTTCAATATTTGACTCGTGCCACTAGAAAAAATGGAAAATTAAAAAAAAAAATGTTTTTGAGTGATTATCTTGTGTCTATGTATATGTGATAGAACTTGTATTTGGAATTAGACTTTGAGACCTTTTAAGATAACCCTTGTTTTGTTGTTAATTCAATTTCTGGTTACCCAATACACTACACAACTCTTGACTCTGAATGTATCGTTTTAAAGGACGACTAGGTAATTCTTTTAATTCAAAAAAAAAAAATGCGACAAAATGTCGAATGTTTATTTCGGGCTCTACTCCGCTGCTCTTGGTTATAAATAAGTTGAAAAAAAAAAAAAAAACAATCAACACACTAAGAGTATGAGTATGCGAAATGAGCACACCATTAAGCGAGTGATAAGAAAGTTCACACTCCTTGGTGCCCGCAATAAAAAAGTATAAATTGGGTTTTACTCCACTGATCTTGAAAAATTGAAGATTATGAGTATGCGAAATTAGCACGCCACTAAACGAGTGATAAGAAAGTTCACACTCCTTGGTGCACTATGAGTCCCAATAGAAACTTTGAATGTGGTAAAGAAATTGAATGATCTTGCTCAGTCTTACTTTAATTCTATATATTCGTGAGTCAAAATAAAAACACATTGCACAAGGGTACCTATGGATTGAATTGTAGTAAAAAGAGGTGTGAAAGATAAAGGTCTATTTGTCTAGTTCTTAATACAAGCTTCTTGAATGCATACTTTTCATGAAATACTAATGAAAGATTGAGTGAATTGCCTTATACTATATCATTACTCGCATTTGTGACACTTGTTATGTTGGAATAATTGGAGATTAATATTTGAGTTGTTAAACTTGCTGATTCCATGGTTTCTTTTTACTTGTTCTTGAAGAGTTTTGTTTGTCGGTCTTACCTTGTGTCTAAATTGCTTGAGGACAAGCAAATGCTTAAGTTGGGGGGAATTTGATAACTCGTAAATTTATCTATATTTTCTTCTACTTTAATAGTAATTTTGAGCTTCAAAAAGTATTTACATAGCGAGTTTTGAGTTTAGAATGGTATAATCCTCACTTCCCTGTGTTTGCATTTTTAGGGGCAAAACGGTCTTTTGAAGGGTAAAAGTGAAATGAACTGGCAGAAAAAGAAAGAAGTTGCTGGAATTGAAAAGACATCTTTACATACTAGAAGAGAAGATATAGCAACTACTTTAAAGAATCTTGAAGAGTTGTATTTTATGTCAACTACTTTAAAGGAGGGAGAGTTTTGATCTATGTCAATTACCTTAAGCTAGGAGATTTCTATTGCTATAAATACTCTTTACTAGTCTTAGGAAATTATTAGGAAGGTTTAATGCGTTTTTGTGGGTTAAAATCAACATAGACATATAGTTGGTTTATTCATGAGAATAGGTTTGATAAGTCTTGAAAGAGGTTATTAGATATAATTGGAAATCGATCGATTAATGAAACTCACTTTAGAATAACATATCGTTAGGATAATATATTGGTTAATTTAGTGAATTCATGTGCCTTAGACTTTTATCACTCTTGTTTAAGTTATTTGTTTTATGTTAGTTAATTAATTTAGTTAAATTAAATAATCATCAACCATCGGTTTTATTTTACTTGCTTTTGATCATTGTAAAATTATTTACTTAGGAATTAATTAATCATTATTCTCTGTGGGATCGACCTTGACTACTACAACATTGACCTAGTATACTTGCTAGTATAGATTTTGCGTATCAGACTTCCGTTCTGGATGACGTGGCAACTTTTCCCACCCGCGTTGCCACGTGGCCAGAACGGAAGTGGGACTTCCGTCCTCACCGTGAAACCTTTTTTTTTTATGCATTTTTGCTTTGTTGTGCGCACCACTTTTTGTCTTTTTCTTTCTCTTTTTCTTTTTTCTTTTTCTTTTGTTTTCTTTTTTTTCTTAAGGTTTAATATATATGGTTTAAAAAAAAAAAGGTTTAATATATATATATATATATATATATATATATATATATATATATATATATATATATATATACACACACACATATGTTTTCTACAATTGCGAGTCGAAAAAACTCTAAATCCTTTAGACATTTTTTAATGTAGTAATATGATTATTTTAAACACATTAATTGATTTTACTCCAATAGCACTACTATGTATACAATAATTTTAATAATATATTAGATAATGTATTCTAGTATACACTTAAATGAGATTGACATTTTAAAGGAAAAAAAATTGAGTCATATCCACTGTTCATTTCCTTTTTAATTTTCTACTTTATTTCTTATATTATTTTATTAACTAACCCCTATTTAATTCCTTATTAAATTGATGTGATTTTCTATATATATTATTTATATTATACTAACTTTCCTAATCCAAATAAAATTCCTAATACCAATCCCACATCTAATTAACTTATTAATCTACGTGATTTACAACTACACCCCCGATTACGATACGCCAGTGAAACGCTCATCACAGAGTCTAGTTTGTCAAGGAACATTCTCCAAATTGTTTATTTATTTTATTATTATTTTAGTAGAGTGGAGAAATTACAGGAGGTGTGTACTAGTCTTGATGTCAAACTCGCAAGAGAGAGTACGCTGCCATTAAAACATGTTCTCATTGACTCCAAATTAACTACTTATGAGTATAAATTCTAACCCTGATAACCCTAACAAACCCTAATAGCACTAACTACCCCTACTAACCCTAACAAACCCTAATAACCCTAAAACCCTTTTAGTCTTGATGTCAAACTCGCAAGAGAGAGTACGCTGTCATTAAAACATGTTCTCATTGACTCCAAATTAACTACTTAGGAGTATAAATTCTAACCCTGATAACCCTAACAAACCCTAATAACACTAACAACCCCTACTAACCCTAACAAACCCTAATAACCCTAAAACCCTTTTAGTTTTGATGTCAAACTCGCAAGAGAGAGTACGCTGTCAGTAAAACATGTTCCCATTGACTCCAAATTAACTACTTAGGAGTATAAATTCTAACCCTGATAACACTAACAAACCCTAATAACACTAACAAACCCTACTAACCCTGACAAACCCTAATAATCCTAACAAACCCTAATACTTAGGAGTAGAGGTTGTTAGTGTTATTAGGGTTATCAGGGCTAGAAATATTTTTAACCATGAGTAACATAAGTTCAGAATGTTTACTGTATATCTTTCTTAAATTGAATATGCAATTTGTACCCTCCTCATTTTCTTCTACCTAATTTGTTAGTGCAAGTCAAAGAAAGTGATTTTATTGACATTTCTTACGATTTTTCTTGTGATTTAGGGAAACAAAAAAGAATATCAGCTCTTTCATATGTATGTTGTGAGATTTGTTCTTTAAATCTATTATAATTTTGGCTTCTTGATTTTAACTATATGACTTCCAAGTACATTGATAATAAAGAAATTGTATATATTATTTTATTCCTCCTTATAATGCATTCGTTAGAAATGCAATTGGAGCCGTTTTGAATGTATATATCTATTAGAAATGTGTTATAGTATTGACGTTATTCAATAACAGTTAGTATTCACATTATCCAGTTCAGTTCCTATGTGGAACAACTATTTTTTGACACATGCGTAACAAATTTTCAAGGCAAAACAAGCGTTTTTTGGTAAACTGGTGTTCGCATAACAATTATTCTCATAATCAGAACAAGTGTTTTTTTTAAATCAATCTCAACCGTAAAATATTTAATCCTAGACTGAGAATTCATCCCGCACATGAGGAACAAATAACTGTTCCGCATTGGAGCCATGGTGCACATATCATATATTATTTTATATAATTACTCTGGATGAAAGCATTCAATTTAATGAGCAAAAATATAATTGTACAAAAATTAATTGTAGTTTACTTTAGAATATTTTTATTCCGTGTATATAATATAACAAGTTTCAATTTTTTCAATGTAGAGTACATACCACAAATATGTTGTTCACAGTTATTGAACCTTTTTTTTTTAAAACCATATATATATTAAACCTTTTTTTTTAAACCATATATATTAAACCTTAAGAAAAAAAAGAAAACAAAAGAAAAAGAAAAAAGAAAAAGAGAAAGAAAAAGACAAAAAGTGGTGCGCACAACAAAGCAAAAATGCATAAAAAAAAAGCTTTCACGGTGAGGACGGAAGTCCCACTTCCGTTCTCATCTCAGAACGGAAGTGGACGTGGCAACGCGCGTGGGAAAAGTTGCCACGTCAGCCAGAACGGAAGTCCCACTTCCGTTATGGCCCCGGGACGGAAGTGAGACTTCCGTTATGGACAAAAATGTTTATCCCACTTTTTCGGGTGCCATGTCATGACTGAAATGGAAAAAGTGGGCCAAGCCCATACAAATCCCCTTTAACACAACAGGAGGACCGAAATGGGCTTTGACTCCTCATATAGGACCCAATATGGGGTAATATCCATTATCCATTCATACAAATAAGTCAAGCGACAAATGGGCTTTAGTTGCTCATATAGGACCCAACACGGGGTAATATCCGCACCCACCTCAGCGAAATATGAGTCCGATCAGATTGAGTTTTAGTTTCAAACCCAAATAAAATTTTAAATGATTTAATTTTTTAAGTTTTATTTTTAGATTAATCCAAAATTAATTTGGGTCTATATTTAATTATCAAGTCAGGTCGAACTCAAGTTAATCTTTATTTTTATGATTCTTTCAACAAGTTATGGAGGAACGGGTTTGGCCCAGTAAAAGATTTTAAACTCCATTTTTTTCTTTTCTAAGTAAGCTCTATATTTGCATAGCATACAAATTAAAAGGTGAAATTGGATAGAAATTATGTTTGAGGTTTTTTGTTTTGAGTTTTCTAAAAGGTAATAGACTATGAAACGAAATGTGAAAATATCTAAAGTTTTTTGTATTTATATTAAGTTTTAAGTTTAAATATTATCCAATACACGGTATGATATCTGAATAAAGTCTACACGAATGATATTCAACATCTTTTAATTAGATGTTGTAGATAATAGATACGTATATTCTAAAAAAATAGATATTTATATTTAAAACATCTCCAAGTGGAAAGTTATACTCAATCTTAATAAAAACACTCCGGGACATGGTACGTCTTCACAAGCCTTATGCTATTTTCATTCATGAACTCAAAACATCGTCTTCTGTTAAAATCTCTTCATCTCTCACTTCTCTTGGTTTTCCGAATGCTGAAATTGTTCCCTCTGTTGGCCGAGCTGGTGGTCTTGCACTTGCTTGGCTTGATTCTGTAAATATTCAAGTTGTGGTTGCTAATAAATTGTTGATTAATGTTCTAGTTCTTTCGCATCCCCCTTCTTCCCCTTGGCAGCTTACTTGTGTCTACGGTCCGCCTAGATCCAAGGGTAGAACTTTGTTTTGGAATAGTCTTAAAGAGGTGGGTAATTCTTTTTTGGGTTCTTGGATTGCTATGGGCGATTTTAACATGGTTGGTACTCAGGGAGATAAGAAAGGGGGGTAGTCGGGTAGCTTGTAGCAAAGATAATGGTGGTTTGGGTCGGGATACTTGATGATTTGGGTATGATAGATGCCGGTTTTGATGGTTGCCCTTTTACTTGGAACAATAAACGAGAAGGGCAAGCTAATATTCAAGAACGTCTTGACAGAGGGGTAGTCAATGCGGCTTGGCGGTCGTTGTTTCCGAGAGCCAAGATTACGCATCTTCCGGCCATTGACTCCGACCACTCACCCCTCCTCCTTGACACGAACACTGTTTACTTTCAAGGCCCTCGGCCTTTTAGATTTGAATCAATGTGGCTTCGGGATCCTTCTTATATGATTGTAGTGAATGAAGCTTGGTCTGATCATATTTCTGGTCCTCCTCACTTGTCTTTCGACATTAAAATCAATAAAGTTAGGTCGGCTCTTCGAAAATGGAACCGTTCTTCTTTTGGTCATATTCAATCATCCATCAAAACCATTAAAGCTGATATTTCTCTTCTTCAATCCCTTGACCAAAACGCTCCCAATCTGGTTCTAGAATCTGCTAAACAAGAGGAACTTAAGGAAGTTCTCAAGCGGGAGGAAATTCTTTGGAGAGATAAAGCCAAAATTCAAGGCATGGAGGAGGGTGATGCAAATACCAGGTTCTTTCATTTATCAACTATTATTAGACGTCGTTACAATTGCATTGATCAGATTCAGAACACTAATGGAATGTGGGAATCAGATTGGTACAGTATTGGCGAACTCTTTCACCAATACTATAAAAATCTTTTTTCCACATGGCAACTGGATTTTCCATTTTCTCTTGATGATTTAGTTGTTCCTTCAGTGACTGCTCATTATAATTCCTTTTTGTGCGATGTCCCTTATGAGAGTGAGATTAAGAGTGTGGTTTTTAACATGTCTTCATCTTCTAGTCCCGGTCCGGATGGCATGTCTGCTGCGTTTTACAAGAACTGTTGGAACACCATAAGGCATGATATTGTAGTGGCTGTGCAGTTTTTCTTTTCTAAGGGAACTATGGAAAATAATTTCAATAGGACTTTTCTGGCCTTGATTCCTAAGACTATTAGGCCTTTTCAAGTTGAACATTTCAGACCAATTGCCCTGTGTAATATGTGCTACAAGGTGATATCAAAGATCTTGGCTAACAGGCTTCGGCCAATTTTGGACACTTTGATATCACCTTCGCAATCAGCTTTTGTCCCTAATAGGTTTATCACGGAAAATTCCATCATCAACCAGGAGATCATGCATTATCTGAAACGTAAGAAAGGTAAACTTGGTCATATGGCTATAAAAATTGATATGGAGAAAGCATATGACCGGGTTGAATGGCCTTTGCTCTTCAACATTCTTAGATTACATGGTTTTTCTGATGATTTTATTAGACTTATTAAGGCTTGTGTCTCTACTGCTTCCTTCTCTATTCTGATCAATGGGTCTATTTATGGTAACTTTGAGGCATCAAGAGGCATTAGACAGGGAGATCCCATTTCTCCAGCTTTGTTTGTCATTTTCTTTGATCTTCTGTCTAGAATGATTACTTTAGCGGAACAGGAAGGCAAATTACATGGAGTAAAGATATCTAGAAGAAGTCCATCGATTTCTCATCAAATGTATGCTGATGATTTAGTGATCTACTTTCGAGCTACTCTGGAGGAAGCCGGGATAGTTAAAGATATATTGAGTTCTTATTGCTCTTGGTCTGGTCAAAAGGTAAGTGAAACAAAATCTTTTATTCACTTTAGCAAAAATGTTAGTCCTGAACTCAACATGTCTATTTGCTCCTTGTTGAATATGAAATTATGTGATCACTCTACCAAGCATTTGGGTATGCCTTTCTGTAAACCGGCGAGTAAAAAAAAGGCTTTTGTGGATATCCTGGAGAAAATTTCATCCAAACTCAGTGGATGGAAAATGAGATGCCTATCACAAGCCGGAAGGGGAGTTCTCATCAAATGCATTCTCCAAGCAATTCCAGTTTACTCTATGCAAACAGTCTCAATTCCGAAATCAATTTGTGATGATATAGATAGGAAGGTGAGGAATTTTTGGTGGGGTTTCAAGGAAGGTGACTCAAAGTATATGTTTCTTAAATCTTGGGAGACAATTTGTATGCCAAAGGAATCTGGGGGCCTAGGTTTTAGGAAAGAAAGAGATATTAATAATGCCTTTGGTATGAAGTTGGGTTGGTTTATGTGTGCAAACAAGGAAAAAGTTTGGGTTCGGTTGTTGCAATCCAAATATCTTGGTGAGGATGATTTTCTCCTAACTGAAAGCCGCAGATCTGATGCGTCATGGGTATGGCAGTCAATTCAAAAAGGTAGGGAGTCTATTCGGAAAGGCATATGCTATAAATTGGGAGACAACACCAAAGTGAGAATTTGGGAGGATCCATGGATACCTGGCATTTCGGATTTCAAGATTCCATACTACTTCAGACAATCGGATTCTCCGATATGGGTGGCAAACCTCATTGATCAAGACACTTGCTCTTGGAAGTCTAGCTATATCAGAAGTCTTTTTCCAGAATCGATCGCTGTGGAAATACTCAAGATACAAATTCCATCTCTTTTAGAACCCGACTCCTATGTTTGGCATCCCTCTAAGTCAGGGAAATTCTCAGTTAGGTCCGCCTACCGAGCAAACCAACATTGGAGGTACGCTGTAACATCTCATGTTCCAAGATCCTTATGGAAAAGATTATGGTTAGCCAAAATCCATCCTCGCATTAAGCATTTTCTGTGGCGTATTTTGTCAAATATCTTACCAACTAAAGGGAGGATTTAATTTGTCATTAATTTAACTGATACAAGCTGTTGCTTTTGTGGGGAATATTTGGAGTCTATGGAGCATATCTTTCTTCAATGCTCTATTGTTAAGTTTATTTGGTGGCAATCAAAGTGGCACTTGAGATATGAATTCTTTAAGGATTGGGGCTTGGTGAAATGGGTGGAGGCATGTCTAAACCCAGAATCTTTTCTTCCTTTATCAAAGAATGAGCTTGCTACTTTCACTTCCTTTGCTACTGTGGCTTTGGAACAAATATGGAAAGAAAGAAATTTGATACTTCATGGAGCTACCCCAAGAAACTGGAACCTGATCAGCGAGGATGTAAATAGGCTGACATATGAGCACATGGAATCAGCAGCTACTAGATTCAAAGGCATACATATTCCTGCGCCACCTATTGTTTGGACAAGACCCCCTCCAGATTGGATAAAGATTAACTTCGATGCGGCGTTTAATGGCCAGGAATTCACAGCGGCTGCTATTCTTAGAGATAGCGATGGGAGAATCACTCAAGCTTGGACTGAATCTGGTATTGTCTCAGATGCTTTTACGGCAGAAGCGAGGGCAGCGCATTTGGCTATCAATCTGGCTACCAAACTTAACTTGGAGAAGGTCATTTTTGAGGGAGATGCGGATAATGTTATTTTTCTCTTTAAGGGGCAATACAGATGCGGAAGAGTGGCAAGGAAAGGCTATTACAGATCAATGCAAACTTCAGTTGCAAAGCCATGATTCTTGGAAGACTATTACTACATCAAGAAGATGCAATGGAGCAGCTCATTTTCTAGCCAAATGGGCAAAAGAAAATCAAAGAATAGGTAACATTCAACTTAGTTCCCTACCCCCTCAAGTTTTTTGTGATCTGGAATGTAGTATCCCAATTGTAATTGAATCGGATGGGGATTCTGTTGATAAATATAATGGTTAGCATGGTTTGAATAAAATAAAATAAAATAAAAATGGAAGCAAAGTATAATAGTAGTATTATGAATGGGCACACGCACGTGGTTGATAACATCAGTCATTATTATGTTTGGGTGATGATATTCTGTACGCGTGATTTTTTTGCTCCTTTTATTTATTTATTTTTTGCATTTTCATACATTATGTATTTATATTTTATTTTTGTATTATTTTTGCAAAATGCCTCTAAATTTTATATTTTAATGTGAATAGAGAAAAAAAAATTATTTAAAATAAAAAACAACTGAATTATATTTAATATTGCGCGGAGTTGCAAATATTAATCCCCTTACTACCAAGTCAGATGGAGATACAGACACAGCTCATAGTTGCATGGAATATTCCGCGAGTATTTTCGGTTTTTAGATAGCCAAATCCCACCAAGTGTACTTTAATTAGATTTTTGTACACTGACCTCAAATCCTTATCTCACAACAACTAATACATACTTCATAAAAATTTCCAAAGAGGGAGAGGGAGAAAAAAACAACATAACTTCTAGAAGCATTGTTTACAAGCAGAATCAACAAGTAAAAACTTCTTTGACTCAAACTTATCTATTTTTATTTTATTTTTTAAAAAAAATATTGAACCTAACTTCTAGAAGCATTAATCCTGCAGACCGACCATTGACACTGGCCTTACTTTGATGCAACCGTCTCAACAGCCAACACACAAGAGGCTAGAAATTGTATGTCCACATATATATTTTTATTATTTAAAATTTAATATATATATATATATATGGCGAATTATTAGTGATTGATAATAAACATATAGATGTATATGAGAACAAACAATTTTTTACCAAGGGATACGCCGCCGAATGCGCCACTCCCAACTCTTTTTTAATAACATTTCTTTGTAAATACTCCCTCTATTCCTAAATATAAGAATTTAATTATATGTTGCGAAAATTAATTAAGCAAAAATTAAGATGTTTTTATAATTAAAATACCAATATTATTATCTTAAATATTACTTGTATACCACTACTTCTATTTAAGATGGTAATATTGATATTTTGACTATAAAAACATTTTAATTTTTGTTTTTTCAATTTTCGCAACATGTAAGTATTATTTTGTATCCTCTCAAATAATTTGAAGTTTATTCAACCCATTCCCATTGTAAAAGGTTATGTAACTTAATTGTCATTAGTGTGGGGCGTTCCTACCTTCCTGTCTTAAGAAACCAAGAATCAAACTCCACGGATAGTTGAGAATTGAAATATATTTTGTTTGCTTTTAACTGACAATTTAATCGTCAAAGGTTGGTGTCCGTAAGAAGACAAACCAATACGACTTTTGCTAGCAGCTAATGCATAATGGATTGGCATTAATTTAAAGAAAAGAAGCATAAGAGACGAGCCACAATGCAAATGACAATTTACGCGGTAATAGGAATTAGAGAATTTCTGGGAAGTTTACCTGATTGCGTAATTGCCAGATCAGGCAATCCGACTTAGAATACGAGATGGTCAGGAATCAGTGTCCAACTTGTTAGATTATTTACTTGCACCGCACTCTATGACTTCTCTTGCCAATACTCTAGGGGTTAATCCCTAAAACCGTTCTTTTTTAATTGACCCTCACAGTCCCTCACATTAATTGAACGGATCTCACATTTTCATGTAGGCCCCATCTAATTTATGTAAGAGAGTTATGATGTTAGTCTCATTAAAACGATGTTATTATTGAATTTTTCATACTCTAGTTATTATGGTGATTATTGTTTATAGGGTTAAATGTTATTTTACTATTTCGGGTTAGGGTTCAAAACAATTATTTCCGCGTATTTTGGCCATAAAAAACTTACGAACTGCATGATTTAAACTCAGGTCAAAATTTCGGTCACTTTTTCCTGAAAATGTGAAAAGACTAACCTACCCTTAATGAACTACTGAACCAAATTGATGTCTGGATATTAAGGGATTTATGTGAGGAGGATGTTTATATTGGTGGTCGCCTGAGCTGCTGTGCGGTGTCGGAGGAACTAGTCGGAGATGGCCGGAGATGGAGGAACGGGCCGGAGAAGGTGGCTTTTTTGGGAAGGAGAAAGAAGAAAAGAAAATGACAAAAATGTCCCTCACGTGGGGGCTTTTTTTAAATTTTGGTCGGAATTTTGGCCTGAGTTTAAATCATGTAGCCCGTAAGTTTTTATGGTCAAAAGGCGCTGAAATAATTATTTTGGATACCTAACCCGAAATAGTGAAATAACAAGTGATAATTTAGTGCATTTAACCCTTGTTTATATTCTAGTATGTCAATGCCTAGTTGTATGACTTTTTGTATAATAGTCATTTTAATCTTAGATTTTTTATTAGTATTGTACTGAGTTGTTGAATCATTAATTTAATAACTGAACAAATGTGAATAGTTATTCAAAAATATTTATCCTTAAACAATTATTTAAGATTATTGGATCGACAACTCCAAAAATTGAGACCATGTTAATATGCTGATAGCAAATATGAATATCAAGTTGCGTAATTTTACCCACTTGATAGTGGTTGTAGTAATATTTGGGAGACTTGCATACAATTTAGTGAGAGAGTTGGTTACAAGTATTGTCCATTTGGTAATTTTATTTTTATTTATATAGTGGGATTTTGATTCCTATCAAAAGCACCTTATATGATAATAATGTAAATATAAAATTAGTAATAATTAGCAAAAAATTTAAATTAAATATTACTTACCCTTCTTGGTATAAGGTATAAGGGATATTCTGTACATCCCACATTAAGATTAATAACAGGATAGTAAATTTCTTAGAATTGAGGTCAAATCATTTTTTTTTGGTAGTATTTGGATTATTGCTGTGATAACAGTGGAAATCAGTAGTGCTGATAAGGTCACGCGTGACATCAAATCTACTTATAAGACTTAAAATAAAACAGTAATTCATTTTTTTGTTAAGTATAATAAAAAAGAGCCATTCAACGCCCGCTGGCTGAAAACAGACGGCGTAAACCGAAGTGCAAACTGTATTCTTGCAGTCATAGAAGCTTCCATTGGTATCCGGTTTTATTTGAATTATTAGCCATTTTTGTCACCAAAGATGTTTTGAACAGCCATTTTTATCCTTTTTAAGTTTTTTCAGCCATTTTTGTCCCCAAAGATTTTATTAACAGCCACTTTTATCCTTTTTTCAAATAAAATTCTAAAAAAACATCAAAATTGATAATGTGATAAAAATCTATCATAATACCTCTCTCTTGCAAGGGTAAAACTGTGATGGCTTTAGATGTTTGTTTTTTGCACAAACAGCTTAATATTTTGTTAGTTATTTTAGAGCAATGTATGAATGACAAGAACCATATTCGATTCTAATGTTGTATGAATGGCTATAAGTTTCAGCTTTTACTCCCTGCAGAGAGAGGTATTATGATAGTTTTTTGCCACATTATCAATTTTGATATTTTTTTAGAATTTTATTTGAAAAAAGGATAAAAGTGGCTGTTAATAAAATCGTTGGGGACAAAAATGGCTGAAAAAACTTAAAAAGGATAAAAATGGCTGTTCAAAATATCTTTGGTGACAAAAATGGCTAATAATTCAGTTTTATTTGCACTGCTTTTGCTGACTCAACACTCCCATTCCCACTGTATTTCCTAAACTCTATATATACATCTATATCTCTGTTGGCCAATGCAAACAAACAATAATCACATCAACAACACAGAGCAAAATACCATGATTTCCAAATTGATTTCAGCTTCAGGCATCCACCACCTCCACCCTACCCATACCCATAGCCAAATTCTATCCAACAATTCCCAAACTACCCCTTTCTCTACTTCTCATCTTTCATTCTTTCCAAAGCCAAGTTTGCTGTTTCCAAGCACAGCCAATTGTTCATCTGCAGCCTCCTTCAAAACCAGAGTTGCTAAGGTCAGGGCCGCCGCTGCCGGTGCTTTATATACGGAAACTGAGACCAAGGAGACTTTCTATGATTTGCTCGGAATTTCTGAGAGCGGGACACTTTCGGAAATTAAGAAAGCTTATAAGCAATTAGCTAGAAAATACCATCCTGACGTGTCGCCTCCAGAGCAGACGAAAGAATACACCAAGCGCTTTATTATGGTTCAGGAAGCTTACGAAACCCTCTCCGATCCACACACTAGAGCTTCCTATGATAGAGATTTGTCTCGTGGCTTCCACACCGCTTTTTCCGCTAGACGAGGATCCCGCTACAACAACGAGGTAAGAAAGAAAGTGAACATTCAATTTCAACGAATTAATCGAAACAAATGTTTTTAAAATTAAATATTACTTATATATAGTTTTTTTTTTATTTATTGAGATTAATTTATTGGTTTTGATTTTGGAACAGAGATCATGGGGTGGTGGTGGGACAGAGGAATGGAAAAAGAGGTGGGAATCTCAAATAGAGGAACTGCAAAGGAGGAGCAAGAACAAGGAGAGAGTAGGGGAAAGAATGTCATGGGGAGATCAAATGCGTAGTCGGAAGAAAACGAATTAATTTAACGATACTGGATTCAATTAAGATTATTTCTAGGTAGGCTACTTCTAATTAATTAAATAATTAATTTGAAGAAGCAGGTTTAATTTGGATCGTTGTACACATCTCTGGGTTATCCTATTATATGAAATTTGTTAATTTATTTCTATTGTTTTGTTACATTAAGTGTTAAAGAAAATTTAAATTTCTTTTACTTTTTCACACGTGGACAATATACTTTACAAAAAAAATTAATTTTTTTATTCAAAAGTGAGAAATAGTTTATAAGGGATGTATAAAAAAAAACACTTTATGGGTGAGAAAGACTTTCTGGAATAAGAATATTTGAAAGAAGAATTTCCTTCTTCTAATTAAAAAAAATGTCAAAATAAAAATCAATCACAGTGAACTGCATAATTTTTGTTCAAATGACCCTTTTTGACAAATCCTTTTGAAATATTTTGTTAGGTGGCTTTTCTTTTCTTTTCTTTTTCTAGGCTAATTCGTTTGCGGTGACTTTGGTCCCGGGAAAAATATATAATTATCCGAACAGTTGATAATTCAAATTAAGAAGACTTTTATTACATGTTACGAAAAGTAAGAAAATAAAATTTAAAGAGGTTTTAAAATTAAAATAGGCAAATTGGTGAAATCAGTACTTGAACATTTTACATCTGGTGATTTAGGTTCCTAAATATAATTTTTTAATTTTTAGGTACCTAAATAATTTGCGTATTACTGATTTGATCCTTCGATCAAACAAAAAAGTTAGTCAACACTTTTTAAAAAATTCGATTTAAAACACATGAGTAATTTTTGTTTTTCCTATACTAACTCACCCCAAACCTATTTCTTAAACCACCCACCCCTTTGTCATCGTCAAATTAGCAGCGCCAACTCATTAATATTATTATTATTTTTTGTAGTTATTTAGATTGATGCTATTTTGAGTTTGAGATCAAACTGACTCTCTTTGATTTGAGTTTGGGAGTAGAAATTTTAGAGCGATTAAATACTTTACTTTGGAAATGTAAAATTACAAAAATATTTTTATTTCAGAAGAAAAGTTAACACTTTAAATACGAAAGGTTAAAAAAATATGAACATATTAATTAATCATTTCCAACCATACTTATTTTGTTTCAATTTGTATGTCTATTTTTTTTATAAATAATTAAATAAAAAATAAATAAATATTCTATTTAAAAATAGAAATAGTATGACCTAATGACGAATGATCTTCTTCGCCATATCAAAGTTTTCAAATGAAATTCGAAGCATCACTATCAAGAACAATGATGTCTAATTAAATTGCTTTGCTAAAGTTAAACAATCTTTGTCAGAATTATTGCTCGGGTTTACAAGTTAGGGAAATATCCTCATCATTATCATTAGGGATAATTCTGATATGGAGCAGGTCCATTAGATCATGCGATTCAGAACTGGCCACATCATCACACAATGAGGAGGGAGACAACTTTTTGATTATGTGAACAGTTTTGTATCATAAAGTTCACATGAACATGATCCATATCAGAATTCTCTTATCATTAAACCCGGAAAGTGACCCTTGCATGATTGATATTTTCAATAGGAAAATATCTTTCTCAAGTGAAAAAAACAATAATTGAGAAAACATAATTTGATAGAATTTTGGTTTAGAATTAGATCATTTTCGATTATGTAAAAGTTGAATGGCTTTTGTTGTTAGACATGGATCTCATAAGTAAAATTTTAGATTTAATTTTTTCAAGTGAAGCCATAATTAAATAATATACTGTATAAATTCAGTCCGGTTCCTATGCGAAACAGGTTTTTTTCCGCACATACAGAACGTTTTTTACGTGAAAAATAGGTTTTTTTTGAAAAGTGTTCTCAAAATGAGAACATGTGTTTTTTTAAAATCAATCTCAAGGGTTTAAAATTTAATCGAACGGCTGAAAATCCGTTTCGCACTGAAACCTTGGTGGTATAAATTAAACTAGCGTTTATTAATTAATAAACCTTAATCCCAGTCGCTTGAATAAATCCATATGGGCAAGAAAATGAGAGCTTGATTTTATGGAGGCGTTGGTAATAGATGAGAAAATATGGTTACTCAATTGCTAATATCTCAAAGTTATGGCATGGCTTCTACTTATAATACATGTTGAAAGAGATTTGCGCCAAATCCAACCAAACTCTGCAATGCTTTTTTTTTGAAGCTAGTGCAGGGTGGTTGTCCATAAAGAGGAGATAACAGGGACGATGTCAGAAATTTGGTGTTGGGGGCTAAATTGATAAATTTCTTGGGGCAATAAAAAAGGTAAAAAAAAATCTTGGGGGGGCGAAACTGATAAAAAATTTCAAATTTTTTCAAAATACACATAAAATTTAGATAAATAGTAGTATTTTCAAAAATCTCGGGGGACCGACCCGCCCCCTATCTTCGCCCATGGGAGACAGAAATACTTCATAAGAGGAGGAGATAACCCTCAAAAGAGAAATTTAAAGCATGCCCATGTACAAGGAGGGTATCCTGAGCTAAACATGAATTAGTCTCACGAAATTAGAAAATATTTAACCAACCAAACTATGGGATGCTACTCGAGTTCAACATGTATTAATATCACCGACGATCTTCAAGGAAAATAAAGTCCAACAGACAGGGCCGTAATTATAATGCAGAAAAAGGGTTAGTATATACTTAAAAAAAAATAACAAACGTTACATTTTATGTAATAAGCGTTCTCTTTTAATAAACATTTGTCATAAAAAATGTAACACTTATATCACACAATATGTGTCATAAAATCACAATACTTGTTCGCTTAAAAAAAATTGAATGATCACTTTTTTTATTTGACGATAAAAAATACTCCCTCCATTCCTAAATATAAGACTCTTTAGACAATTTGAGAAAATTAGGGAAGTTGTCATTTTCACTTAAACTTCCAATATTATCCCCCACCCTCTCTCTCTCTCACTTCTTTATCATAAAGAAAGGAAAATGTTGAGGGTATAATTGGAATAAATTGTTGACAAATAATAAAACAACCTTAAACGACAATTAATTTGGATACTTAGATATCTCTTAAACGATAATTAATAGGGAATGGAGGAAGTATTTAGTATTTATTGAATTTTTGTGTTCAGCCACCATGATAGCGAGAGGGAGCAGACAGATTGGGGGATTTTTTTTTTTTTTTGATGAATAGACAGATTGGGGGATTGCCATCTTCTTTAACTTGGCATCTATTGGTTGGTCTACTGAGCTTTTGGATAATGCGTACATGTATCATAAAAAATTAAAAAGGAAATCATATGGTGGTGTAGCTGAATCATCAAGTTGATCCACTTTGCCATTTCATTTTTTTGGGCCCAGCTTCTGTTATCATATTTGACGAAAGACGAACCCGACAATAAACCTTTAGGTCCTAATAATTGGGCCCCCCCTGTCAGCCTACTTTTTCCAAATTCAATTCTTTCTTCAAACCATATCCATATTCGTTGTTACTTAGCAAAAAAATAAAAATATCCATACCCATATTGTTTTTTTTTAGGTTAGTAGTCTGGACTATTTATATCTGGTGTCGAATCCGAGACCTTACGGTCACTGGCAGAGGTTACCCCACTTGACTGTTGCACTCTTGACAACAAATAAATCCATATTCGTGAATAATTCTGATATGGGACCTAGCTCTACAACTAGTTGACATGACCACTCGATCCACATTCACTAGCATCACGCTTTTGATTAAAATAATAAAAATAGGTGGGGCCTTATGAGATTTTTTATTTTTTTTTAATCAAAAGAGGTGATGTGGTTAATTTTGTACCAAGTGGTAGGACAGGTCTATATCAAAATTTTCCCATATTCGTTGTATGAGAGAGTTGATATTTGAGAAGTCATGTACAACCATTACCATTTTGTTTTCTTTCCGGCAGGGTAGACTGGAAAATAGAAATAACAAGTGAGAAAACTAGTAAGACTGCAATAATAATAATAATAATAATAATAACACTAATAAAAACTAGTAAAAGCTTCACAATTAGTTTGAGTATAAACTTTACACTGTTATGAAAGAAAAATAAATAAAAATCTTAGTTTTTTATATGAGATTTTTTCTTAATTTGATATAAAGTAGTAAACACTCTCTCAACATTTTAACCAGCTCCAACTCGAAATACGTCTAAGGCAAAGATGGAAACTATTTCGGTCAATTTGTGTCCAAGAATCAATCTGACAAATTCGATGTAAATATGTGTATCCTTTCATAAGTGATTTAAACTTGTAACTTTACATTAAACAAATATTTAAGGATCAAATGTGAGACTAATTGAACTAAAGCCCACTTGTCGCGGAGACGGAAACTCTTACCACCAAATTTAGGTCATTTGGAGACTTTTTCAGCAAAAATGGGTCAAGCCTATTTTAAACTTTGGGCTCGGCCTTTTTACCGAAACAAAATCCACAGCCCAACTAAAATATTTGGTTTGTTCATTGTCTTCCCCAACACCTGGGGTGGAATTTCAGTCAACTAACTGAAACAATTGCAGATTTCCTCACAGTCCGGCGAATCAGGAAGTATGGCGGCCAATTTTTGGACTTCAACTCACTGGTATTATTTTAATATCTCAATATTGATGCTTTTACTTTTTTTTTCTTTTTTGTGTGCAGGTTTTGATTTTTTTTTTTCCTTCTGCATTTGCTTATTTGATTCTTTAGCAAACAGCTATTGGATCCAGAAGAGGTCGACGTGGTTCATCAGATTGATCGAGAAAGAGGAATGACTCTTGATGATTTCAAACTTGTCAAGCTCCACATGTCCAATTGTATATATTTTCTACCCTCTCGCTTCCCTTTAAATTGTTCCGTGATTATCTAAAAATTATGAATTTGTTTTTGTTTTTTCGATTTTTTTTCCATGCTTTATTGCGTATACTCGATTATTGGAAGTTTAAGTAATGTGAAATCTTAAGCTTGTTCTGAATTCAGATGCTGCCTACTAGTGTTTTATCCTATTGGAACCGTGTTCTTTTTAATTGTATTTTTCGATTTGTTCTGCGTATTTGAATAATCGGTAATTTACTATGATTGTCTTCTTTATCAGATATCGCAAAGCTGGCTCAAAATGTAAAAGTCAGGCAAAGGTGAGATCTTGTTTGTTCTTGCTAAAAAGTTTCCTGTTTTTTTTATGATGTCATATTAGCTGAACTAAAAGGAAAGATGAATGACATATTTGCAGATTGATTACAATAATCCCTTCAATAATTCCAATACTTCGTCTTTTGTTTAATTTCCAGGGTGGTTGCTACTGCCATCACATATATGCGGCGTGTTTATGTCAGGTAAATGCTCTATATCTCAATGCTAGAAGGAGTGCAATATGAACAATTGAACTTTCGAAAGATCAGTTTTGCATGTATGCTGTCGGCTTCCTTTTGCCATCTGATCGTATCATCTGACACCTTCTTACAATGAAAGACAACAAGGATAAAAGGGTTCCAATGTATGCATCGGTAAGAATTGAATCTCATATCTATGCTTTCTTTCCCAGGAGACCTATGACTGAATATGATCCTCGTCTAGTTGCTCCCACTTGCTTGTACCTGGCATCCAAAGCAGAAGAAAGCACTGTGCAAGCCAGGCTTCTTGTATTCTACATCAAGAAATTATGTAATTTTCTTTCATTGACACTAATGATTGTGCTTTCTAGTACAAGTTTACATTATTGGGCACAATATTCATTGGTTTTCAATTTATGCGTCTCAGGTAATTTAAATATTTGTGAATTAACAATAATTTGCAAATCCATCTGTTACAGATTCTGATGAGAAGTATAGGTTTGAAATTAAAGACATACTCGAAATGGAGATGAAAGTCTTGGAAGCTTTAAATTATTATCTAGTGGTATTCCATCCTTACCGTTCGTTGTCTCAGTAAGTATGTTTCTTTTATGTTTCATCTTCCATAAGCCAGAATATGGTGATTATAGAATATCATTTCTTCTGTTTTTAATTTTAGTGTCATTGTTGATTTAATAATAAGAAATAACATAAACCATAAAATTATTACCTCTACATGGAAGGGAATATTCTCACATTATGCTGGTATAGCAGGCAGCACTATCTCTTTTCCTCGTGCTAAAGCAACATTATTACTTGTCTTGCTTGTTTGTTTACTTAGCCTCCCTTGCCCAAAAAATGTCAGGTTGCTGCAGGATGTTGGGATGAATGATGCAACTCAGTTAACTTGGTAAGCTTTAGCCCTTATAGTATTAATGTTTTCTATGGGTTGTTTCAACCACCAGGTTTTCTTGCTGCTGCATGACGCAACGTATTAGCATGTCATTTTAATGAAAAAACTGACTGTGATATTTGTCTATGTTGCTGCCGGATTATTGTAATCAATCTGCAAAATCATTAATGAATTTATTGCCAATTATGCCAAGTATAGATGACAATATAGACTTACATATGCCCTTTAGTTGTTAAATATGAAAAGGAAGGGGGACTAGAAAGAGATACTGTCCTTATTTTGTTGTTATTTTACTTGCAATTTGTAAAAAAGTCAATGCTAGTTGCATGATTGATTGGATAACCTTGAAATGTTATTGATTTTGCTCTGAGTTTTTTTTATAAATTTTTTGTAGGGGAATCGTGAATGATACCTACAAGACAGACTTGATTCTGATACACCCTCCACACTTGATTGCATTAGCATGCATCTATATTGCAAGTGTGCTTAAAGAGAAAGAAAACACTGCCTGGTTTGAAGAGCTTCGAGTAGACATGAATGTGGTATGTCCCCAATTTAAACGTTTATCTTTCATGTTCACTTTCTATTTTTTCTTTTGCTGATAAATTGTGATCTGATATTAGCATGGATAAAAACACCGACTTTACATGAACTAACTGACAAAGATGCTTAAGCAGCGTTGGCTACTTTCAGTTTTGAATGGGCTAAACCTATACTCATTTGTCATTAAGAGCAACCTACTCTAGATGGAGTAATAGGATTTTGTTTTTCGAATTTTATATGTAATCTATTGGACATATGAAGTGTGAATACCCTGATATTGACAGGTGAAGAACATCGCGATGGAGATGTTAGATTTCTACGACAGTCATAAAATGATTACAGATGAGAGAGTCAGTTCTGCGATGATGAAGTTAAACAGATAGGTGCCAAAATATATCTGCAAATGATCAAGTACCTAGCAGTACCCATCATCCTCATCCTGTTAATCTTATTGCTTTATTATTTGTTACGTCTTGGTCCTTCTTGTTGTTAACACTGTACTTAGTCTTGTATTATTATCACCAAGCTCTCCTTTCCAAGGGTTGGAGGTTGACGATAACTAGCTGGATGGGTAAACTAATTGTTCGCTGAAGGAGACGCAGAGTCTGTCAATTATTCTTCGCCCTGAGAAATAGAGCTTCGGTAA
Source organism: Vinca minor (assembly GCA_026122235.1). Classification (NCBI taxonomy): domain Eukaryota; kingdom Viridiplantae; phylum Streptophyta; class Magnoliopsida; order Gentianales; family Apocynaceae; genus Vinca; species Vinca minor. Next base: position 14,258,906 of record JAOCZM010000015.1, read on the forward strand.
ATCATAGCTTTTGACAAAACCATTGATTAAACTTGTATACATTGTCCTGTTTTTTAACTTTGCATTTATTTGGAGATTTGAGGAATCAATGTTAAGACACACTAGAGACTTATTTTGTGTACCACGTGCTTATTTTCCATCATGCATTCCACATTATCTTTGTGTTAAACAATTTAAACTTCTTTCATTAGAGAAAATTGCTATATTTGTACACCAACATTTTTCACTTTTCTGTTTAGTTGGGTTTGAAGCAAAAGACAAGGCAATAATCAATGAGCCTACGGACAATGTAGGAGTCTTTTTTCACGTATATTTTCCTGTGTTTGGTGCGATCGAAAAACTTTAACTGTTTAAAGGCTCTCAGATTCGGGATATTCTTTCTCCTTTATAAAGTTTAGAATTTTTTGTTCAAATTTTTTCTCATCTGCACTATAGCTATTATGTAAACATTACAAAATGGTCAATGATGCAAAATCTTGTTCCTAGTTTCATTTCTGTTGAAAGCTGTAGATCAAATCAATTCAGCGAAAGCTTTATAGAAGAAGAAATACTAATACAAGAAAGAAACAACAACGAAATGAGATCAATCTTGAAATCTTTTGTCATATTACTTTCACTCGGGCTAATAAGATTGGAAATCTTTTGATTAACAGAGCATGTACATAGGTTTATATACAAAATTCTGTTTACAATCAACTTCAGACAGCAGATGCAGAAGCATAAGCAACTACTAGATCCTAATCCTCGTCCAACCATAAGTGGCGGATTGCATGCCAATTAATATGAATATCTGGTGGAGCAGGACGTTCATGACTATGATGGAGACATGCGCGATGCATAAAAGCAAAACTAATGCCGATTGCCACAACCCCCAACACCAACAAATAAGCTGCTAAAGATGTCTTATACAACTGCAGATCAGTTCAAAGTCAATATGTAAGTTGGGAACTAATAACACTGCTGTTTTGAGGTGCAAAAATTAGCGCAAGAAATGATTTCAATAATGGAATGAAGTTCACAGACTATAAGATTTTAGGAAAATGGAGTCTTAGGTAATGTAAACATGACAAACTTTCCAGAAGACAATGAAAACCTCACGTCCCAGAAAGTGTTCCTATAAGGTTGAATCACGAAAGAGAGAGGCATATGGAGATCATACATGAAATTTCAACAAGTGATGAGAATATCATACCTTGATCATAGACCGGCTTTTGAGAGGAAGATTACTATCTGCATGTTCTAGGCAATGGCGCAGTAAATCAACTATTGCTATCTCAGTAGTCAGATCATTGCAGTCTGCAAAACCTAAAACGCAATTGAGCTGGACTTTTTCTTTTGAACAAACTTTGAAATCAAGAAGATTCTTTAAGGGGTACCTGGGATGTCGAAAATTTGTGCCTTTGGTGGGATACCCAGCAGCTCTCCCAAATAAATACGAATTCGAACCCGATCTGAAATTGTAAGTAAATCTCCATGGGTAATAACAACAGCCGGCTTGTCATCTGTCAAAGTAAAAACAATCACTTAAGAGAAGTAGGCAGGCTGAAAGGAGAAACTATATAACTACATCCAGTTTGGAAATTTATTAAATGTACCATTCAGGATTGCTCATCACTCATACCGGCATATAACCTACCCATGTTTCAAAGGAAAGGAGCATATCACACTTCCCATATACCTTTGAACGACAAAAATGGACTGTTGAATGCTGCAGCAATAATTTCAGTATAACGTTTCTTTTCTGCATCGCCACTAGCCATGGATTCCAACACTGAATGCCCATTCACAACCATTACGACAAAGTTAACCATCCTGATCTTACCATTAGAATGATCAATTTGACGAACCTTGCATTTCTTTCTAGATTCTACATCGGCAGGATCAGAAGCCCTGATAAAACAAAATAGCTAAGCAAGGGTATTTTAGAAAGTAAAATCAATAAACACAAGCTAATGCTTCCACAGAGGTGGTCTCACAAACACGAAAACATAAATGCACAACATAATCTGATGGACCTCTGAACCAGTTCACCATGGCGAACACCCTCTGTCATCCAACGCTTCAGTAACTTCATGTTTTCAAAAAGGTCATCGGACATACTTCGCGTGTCATACAAACAGAAAGCATTTGAAGCTCTTGGGATCATGTACTCATGGAGGAAGTGCGTCCCCTCTCCGACTGTTGAGTGATCTGAGAAAAGAAGAAAAAGTGAAGCTCAAAAAGATCTCGAGCTTTAAGTTACATATTATCAACAGCAGGATAAGGATGAAGTTCACAAAGTTCTATAAAGTACATGACACTTGTGCTCTTTCTGATGCAAATTTGTCATCCTCGAATACTTTTGATATTCTGTTTACAAGACTGCTTTTTCCAGATCCTTTTGGACCAATCAATAAAATTGTTGTTGTCTCCGGCAGATGATAGTCACTCGGTTTCAAGCCACCAACCTTTCCAATCCATGAACCAGGTCTATAGCTGAGAGGAAACAGTACATTGTCAGTTTAGATAAGCACACCACAATTCTAACACAAACCATTCTTAATGCTCGAGTACAATAAGCTTTATCATATTCCGGTATAACTGCATAAGCAATGGGCTAGTTATTCAAAATATAATCAAACTACCATAAACTACAAAATCTTTACTCGATCAACTCGTGTGAAATCATCAGAGAAGTACAAGTGAACAAGACAGGAACCCAAAGGGAAATAGATCCCCTGGTGACTGCTCTTACTCTTCCCTTTGTCAGGCAATATAGTTGATTGATGAAATAAAGAATTTTTGATGCTTCATGAGAATAGAAATATTGATAAATTTTCTTTATGAAGACACATAAGATATGATTGTCACATGCAGGCAAGATCTTTTATGTCAGCACTCCTATCAAAATAATATTGACTTTCAAGTTCTTGAACTTGAATGACTTTTATGGAGGCGGAAAAAACTGTCCACGAGAAATTAAAAGTATTACTTGGATTATGAAATATTATATAAAATCTTACATTTTGAAATAAGAGGTATTAATTTTATATCCAAAAACATTCCCCCTTTGGTAAAAATGTGATAACAGATTATTCCAAATAAATCATTTTATTAGTACAAAATCCTGAATCCAGGTAAGTGTCATTGTATTACACAAGAGCAAATTGATCAATGAACCAGAAAGTTGCTACTGAAATGGTATTTTTTCCTCCTTAAATTTATCAGCTGCATAAGAAGTCTCTTATTGATGGTCATGCTGAGCAAATCCAAGCCGTGTAAAGCAGTAACATAATACCTTTCTTCGTCCCAAATTAAACGTCCACTCTCTTATTAGTTTTGGATATAAAAGTTAACATTCAATTTGGAACAGAGAAATATCAAATATTGATGAATACAGTAGAATTCTCTTCTACAGAGACAGAAAGATCGAAAATTTACATCCCTGAGAAGGTACAAATAAGTTGAAATATTACCTCAAGATTCTAGTTTTAGCCTCCTCCAAACCCTCAATCCGACAAGGCAAATCATCATAACTTGCCAATACCTTCTTATAAATATTGCGAGCCCGCCTTTGATCAGCGGCCTTAAGACTCAATGAATTATAAGAAATCCCACAACCCGTTTCCTCGGATTTTCCAAAATTCAAATCAATATCTGCTTTCGTAGAATCAATCTCTACCTTGGTGCCGAAAATCACTTGACTGGACCCATACAAAAAAAAAATAAAAAATTCATCAACAGTCAAAACCCAACACTTTTACTAACGTTAATAAAAGGAAAGGAAAATTACCGGAATTTGGGGTTATGGAATGTTTGTTCTGGAAATTCTTGGTCTAAGGATGACCCATCATCTTCTAGAAATTCAAGAAAAATATGAGAACTTTGAAACATTGAACATGAAATTAATTATTAAAAAATATTAGATGAAAATTAGATTACCACCAGAAGATGAGGAATCATGAGAGAAAGTTGTACCATCTCCACCCATAACTATTGCAAAATCTCTTCAAGATTGAGAGATTGAATGGAGAGACCGTGTTTGTAGAGCTTTAAAAGCGGTTGCTTCCTTAAGATTTAAGACTCTGTAAGTAAGCACTATTTACCAGGAAGGGTTCTGTTGTGGACCAGGCCTACCAAGTGGTTATGGATCACTTGGTCCATATTCAGCCACATCACAGTTTTGATTAAAATAATAAAAATAGGTGTGCCCTATGAAGAATTTTTATTTTTTTTAATGAAAAGAGGTGATGTGGTTAATTGTAGACCAAGTGGTCCACAACCCCACATATAGCCCAGGTCTATATCAGAATTTTCCATTTACCAGCGGAGTTTATGTTGATCCACGTGGCATCATGTTTTCTGATGTGACAGTATCAAGGGTCACGCACTCCATCCTAGAGCAATTTTTGGATTGGTCTCCCTGACCTCGAATTAATTGCCAATTGGGTCCTCAGCATATTTTCGTCTAGCTATTTTTATCCTTTTTAGCAATCTCTTGTTTTTTTCATCCCTTTTTTATTTACGGGCAGCCACATTAGTCCTTCTGTTAAAAATATGGATTTTTTCTGTTAAATGGCTTAACGGTCCTCTCTCTCACCGAAGGGCAAAATAGGAACTTCATGTAAAATAGATCTTTAACAAGATGATGAGACCTCACCGGCGACACTCTTAGCTCGCCGGAAACTATCATCTCCGGCTGAATTCTTTTTTAAGATTGGTCAGTGAATACCAGTTCAATGGATCAAATGGTGCAACAAATTAGAGGATTAAAACATTTTCTAGAACCCCTCACTTACATATTCTTCTTCTTTCTCTCTTTTATGTTTATGCTAAATCGATTGATGTGGATTTAATTCAATTGGTGTTGACCTTTTTCCGGCCAAACTCCATTTTTTCCGGCGAGTTGTTGGTACTGGTCAGAAGAAAATCCCATTTGTTGAAGATTAATCCAAAGGATTGTCCCAAAAATTAGCCTACCCCTACCTCCACCGTACCCAGCAGCATCACCACTCTACATGGGCCCACCAAACCCAAATCCCTCTTCTGCTCCCACCAACACCAACCACCAACAATCTCCAAAAACCACCCCACCACCGATTCTTTTGAGATTGGATTCGTTTAAATTCGGCCACCATTGGTAAACTCATAAAGCTTCAATCTTTGGATCTGAGTAAAAATAAAATCACCGATTTGCATTCTGATTTGTGGAGTCTGGGTTCTTTAGAAAACCTTAATCTCTCATTTAATCAAATCTCTGGATGGTGGAGTTCAGCGGTGGTAGTACGGCAGAGAAGAGCTTGCTGGAGTAATCACGCTGGCCGGTGCCCAAACCTCCGGGAGCAACTGAGCCCGGAGTTTGTGTCACCGGGAGACGGTGATATTATAGAGTGAACTCGCTGCTGGTGTTGGAGAAGGTGAGATGGTGCTGGGATAAAGTCATCGCCACGGAGACGGAAGGTCAAAGAGTATCGTTGACTTGGAATCTCATTCTTGAAGCCCAGGTATTGTAGTTTTCAGAAGGATTGACAACCCATCCTTGAGGACTGCCAACATTAAACTGGAAAGTACCATAAAACAACAAGTGATGAGCAAGAAAAGTAAGAAATTATTATGATCAACCATGTCTATAAACAAAAAAGCCAGAGGTAATTTGAGGTGATGAAGGTATGGACTGAGGATGGTGGTTTTTCAAGAAATGGAGTTAATGTATTTTTGTTTACCTGATGTTCCTATTTTGTCCTTCTGTGAGAGAAAGGGTTTTTAGAACCGTTAACCTATTTAACGAAAAAACCCATGTTTTTAACTGAAGGACTAATGTGGCTGCCCGTAAATAAAAAAGGGATAAAAAAAATAAGAAATTGCTAAAAAGGATAAAAATGGCCAGACGAAAATATGCTGAGGACCCAATTGGCAATTAATTCCCCTGACCTCTAAGGGGAGTAACATATGTAGATATGCCTCTCTCAATTCATATTAGAGAAGAGGAAGGACTGTGGGCCAACCGCACAAAATCTTTTATCTTTTCACTTCCCATAGTTATGTCACAACTGTCCAAATTCATCCTTAAAACTTTAGGAAAATGATTTACTCCTATAATTTTGGGGATAGAAACCCTAAACCCCCAAATTGAGGGTGTTAAATGACTATCTTACCCCCTGCTGGTATAAGGGATTCACCTAACTATAAGGACAAAAAGGTCCGAAAAACTATTTTAGTCAATCTTTTAGCCAATAATTCTAGTAGCCTAGCAAGGTCCAAAACTTTATATACCCACGAGTGCTAAAATCTTCAAAAATTCTGATATGGTTGAATATGTGTGTGAATGAATCTATATCATATGATGTATTGCTAAACTATTTTAGTCAATCTTTTAGCCAATAATTCTAGTAGCCTAGCAAGGTCCAAAACTTTATATACCCACGAGTGCTAAAATCTTCAAAAATTCTGATATGGTTGAATATGTGTGTGAATGAATCTATATCATATGATGTATTGCTAGGCTACTAGAATTATTGGCTAAAAGATTGACTAAAATAGTTTTTCGGACCTTTTTGCCTTTATAGTTGGGTGAATCCCTTATACCAACAGGGGGGTAAGATAGTCATTTAGCACCCTCAATTTGGGGGTTTAGAGTTTCTATCCCCAAAATTCTAGGAGTAAATCATTTTCCTAAGAACTAACCTAAAATTTTGTCTCATACTAAATTATAAATTTTTAAATTTAAAACTTGCCACTCCTCTAAATAAACAATTTCGTTTAAGAATTAAATACTATCCAATTGGACTTAAGAGCACCCCAGAGTGGATAACCAGTTACTTGCAAATTGCAAGAGCCCAAAGAAACTTTCATCCAAACTAGACATACCTTAGATTATTATCTTTTGCATAAATTTGAACCCACAGACTGTTAGTCATATTTGTTCCAGGTGGACTCATTCAAAATTTCCCAGGGAAAAGCCTAAAAGCAGTAGCAAAACACAAGAAAAGGATCTCTGAGTGATGGCAATAGAAAATGTACAACTCATTTATCTCTACTTCAAAAGAGTCGAACTGCAAGAAACCTACTCAAGACAGAGAGCAATACACAGTACAATTAAGAAATAATCAAAGCCAAAACTAGTCGAACGTTCTTGTTTTTCTATTCCCCTCTCATAAATATTCCACCATTGTGTATTTATAATGCTATATTTTACATATATAATCAAAATTGTATTTTGGTGCAAGAAATGCCACAAACCCCTCCAATAAAGCTTCTGTCCAAACTCTCTGCGCCAACCAAAAAACCGATTTCTTGCAACTTTTCAGGAGCTCTCCACCAAATCCTGCATTTTGCACTGACAAATAAGGGCTTGGCAGATGATGTACGATAATTGCCGAAGCGCGGTGGAGATATTGGAATCAGAAAAATATCAAAGATCATATGCAGATATCAAGTGCCTCTCCCTTCAGAAGTGAGAGAATGTGATTATGACCAGAACTCGTTACCTGGTGCCATTTTGAACACCCTATGAAAAACATATCACCATTTTCTGCTTTGATTCCAGAAACACAAGAAACCTTCAAATGCAAAAAGTTAAGCTCAATTCTGCAGCTTCACGTGTGCGGACCTCATTGCCACCATGTGATTTTGATGAAAAATATTGTTGCAACAATCAAACCCTCATCGTCAGCATTTTCTGCTTTTACACAGTTGACCAATTTTTTTAATCACATTCAAGAGCCATGGATCGGCACCTCCACAAAGGGAGCACAAAGAAAGGCGACAAGCTGAGGCTCGTATTTGAGGCTGCACTTCCAAGCTGAAATATAGGAAGCATATTCCATCTTGTGTTTAACTAGTAAGGAATGACATAAGGGAGTGCTGTAACATCTGCAGACTCTAGCTGCAATGCTTCTGACCACACCAGCTTCGACTCCTTGGGTGTTGCGGAAACAATTTTAGGCTTCTTTCCTCCATGACCCTCCATAGAAAATAACCAAGTCTGGTCGTCATTATCAGACCACTGTACCTGTGGAACAGAAAGTATCGTAGAAAGGTACTTTTCATCAGGATGTGGAGGCTTTTCGACAGTTTTCTTGGGTAGATAAGCCACATGAGACGGTCTCTTTGAATTAGTATCTAGTTTTTTAAGAGTTAAGCCACTAATCTTCGAGTCTTGGTTGTCCAACTTAGGTTTAGAAACTGCTCTCTCAGTCTCGGTTGAAGAAAACATGCTAGGCTGACTAGATTCCAACTTCCTCCCATTTTCAGCAACTGACAGTGAAGACAAAACCTTTTTGTTCAACTTATGGTTAGTAACTGTTCCCTGCTCCTTACTTGCAAAGATCAGGGAAGATTGACAATGTTCTAGCTTTCTTCCATTTCCCAGAGAAGGTTGCAAGGATGAAGGGCTTTCACTGGCTTTGTCATGAATGTTGCTGATAGCCTCCTGCCTTTCAAGTGCATAGTTGTTTGCAGTTTGTCTGTTATCCGGTTTATTTCCATTCTCGAAAACTGAACTAGAAGATGAGACCTTGGCATCTAACTTATGTTTTCCTACTGCAGCCTCCCTCTCCACCGTAAACCGGATTTCAGGATTAGAAGCATCATTTCTACATCCATTTTGCTCGTGTTTAGAGGAAGATAAAGGTCTAGGAAATTTATTGATAGGACCCCCGTTGGCTGTGTACATGCCAAAGTTAAACCAAACATTAGCAAAAAGATGCTAATCCTATACAATCAAAACGATTACCGGGTCAATAGCTAACTCAGTTTTAAAGAGGACCTTATTCTGATAGAATATCAACTATCCATGTCTTTCTTACTTTTAAGCGAAAAGAAGCCCATTTATGTGCATATGCAACTGGTCTGTGACAGAGAGAAAAAAAATCTACAAATATCTTACTACCAAAGTTATATAGAGACCAGATACTAGAGGCGAGCACTAATTAATAGCAGGATATAGGAAAGAACTCACCTTGCACAAAACCATTCATTTCGGGCTCCTTTCTTTTGCCGAGATTTCCATTGTTTGAATTGCTACTTTTGGAAAGGTAGGAGCCCTTATCATTTTGAATATCTACAGTGTTATTGCCGTTCTCTATTAGTTTACTCTGCAGTGGGGTTGAAACATCCTTCACCTTTTCCTCCTTCGTCTTTTCCTTTTTCCTTTTTTTATCCTTCGATTTACTTTTCCTTTCTCTATCTCCATCCTCATGTTTGTCACCCCTACTGTCACTACTCTTATGTTTATGTTTATCTTTCTGCTCCTTCTGCTTCTCTGGGACCTCCTCTTTGGAGAAAGCTCCTCCAACAACTTTTTGTTCCTTTGGCAGAATATTCCCAAGAAAACCATTTTCAAAATGCTTTGCACTAAACTTAAGGCTGTGACCATTGTTTTCCTCTCTGTTTTCCTTAAATTTCTGATCCCCTTCCACCATAATTCCAAGACTGCTCGACAACTTCTCCCCTGAGGACTTAAGATCCGGTTCTTTGGCACTGCCTTTATCAGCAATCCGGATTTCGCTTGCCCCATTCTGATTTCCAACTCCCTTTTCCAATCCAAAAGGTCTGGCATGTTGAGTCGGATCAACCTGAATCCTGATGGGAACAACAAACGTCTTACCGTTCTGATGACTCGAGGAGCCAATAACTTTCTTCTCCTCGAAGTCCTTCTCTTCTTTTTCCTTCTTTTTGTCCTTCTCTTCTTTCTTCTTTTCTTTATCCTTCTCTTTGTGTTTTCTCTTACGGTCTTTCTTTTCTCTACTTTTTTCACCACTACTTTCTTTATCCTTCTTCTCTCTTTTTTCTTTCTTTTCTTTGTCCTTCTTATCTTTCTTATGTTTTTTCTCTTTGTTCTTCTCCTGAAAAAAAAAATAATAATAATAATAATAAGAAAGAATGAAAAAAGAAGAAATATACTCATTGGAAAAACATTTCACTTGATCACAAGAAAAAGAAAACTATAATTCGGAGCTTTGCTCAAAGAGCCAAAAATATTCTAACAAGATAATAGGTTCCAGGAGGAAGGTTGGAGAGAAAAAGGTAGCCACCAAATAAAATGAATGGTTCTTGAACTACATCTTCATACTATCTCATCCACCTTAAGATTTAGTGACAAGAGATCAAGCAAATAATACTAGATAAGAGATTAAAATTTCACCACCGAGGAAATTGACTGGAAATCCATGATAACAAATTACATGAACAGCTGCAAATTTAAAATTTGAGTCCCAATTTTCAATTAAAGGTCCAAGCTAACAAGGATACATGCCGAAAATGACTAAATTTCAGGAATGCTATAATTTGAAATCTGCACTCCAGTTTGCATGCTCATCATAGACAAGCTTGGACATTTTACATCCTAAATGGAGCTTTGGTACTTTTATTTGTTAGTACTAAAATAGATTAGAGAAAACCACAACAAATGCATCAAAGAATATGATTTCACATGGAGAAACTAGTCATCTTCCATGACAATGATAAAAGATGTTTATTAGAAGCAGTCATGCCAAATCAACATTTTTCTTCCTAAGTCAAAACATTTCTCTAATTTCCCTCCCTATCTAGATTCTAATTTGATAAGGGATCTTAAGATCATAGAAAGCTTAACTACATGCAGATATTTCATAGGAGTAGTAAATGCAGCACCGAACACGGGCAGCAGCAACAATAAATGGCAATCCATCATGAGGTTATATGCAGAAAATAAACCTTTATTAATAAGTTTGCGTCATCATCTGGCCTAGCTTTCTTTTCATATCCTGGAGGTGGAAACGGAAAGCAACGCGACATTGCACGTGATCAAGGGAACGGCAGAGAAGGAGCCTTCCACCAAGCCCTAGTTTCCGGTTATGCTGTTCCAGTTCAGGAACAGACTGAAAACAAGGTTCTTGTCCATGCACCATGTCCTTGTACTCATTTCCAGCTTGGAATCAATCCATGGCCTTCTTTAAAGATTCCCAAATAAAAATCTCTAGACCCAGCCACTGGATCCTCTCAAGTCTTCTTGCAAACTAATAAACCGAGATTTAAGTAATCTCAGAGCTATTGTAGAAGTGCTTGACCAATGCACAGAGTAATTCCCTTATGTTGATTAATCAAGAAGATTCCAGCAATCTGATTCTGATCCTCAGACAATTCTACTAGAGAACTGGACCTGCCCATCATCCAAAACCAAAATCAGGGCCTTTTTGCTGAACCAATGCAAGTATCAAGAACTGATGCAACATAGCTAGTAGTAAACACCACAACCTCAAATGCAAAAGCTAGTTAGTTCATCAAGCCAACCTATAGATAATCCTAGTTCCATCAATTCCACTCCAACCCATTTGCAGATTCAGTGTACATAATCTTAGTAACACAAAATATCTACTCCAAGAACATGAAAGAAATCCAATCTTAAAAGTAAAAAGTTTCATTCACAGTTGCCACAATCTAAGTTACCAAACAACTTGTTTAACCACAAAGTCCTTGTCTTTCCTACTATCTATTTGCTACTCTGATCATAACCCTAACAATTTCAGATGGGATCAAACTCTGCAAGGATCAAGAAAAAAAACTTCAGAATTGCAAATTCCCACCATAAAATTAATTCACTACATATACATACATCCAATATTTTACACCATCAAGTGAAGAAACCAAAGGTAATTTTACAAACAATTTCTTATTAAAAAAAACTTTAAAAATTGCAGAAATCCCACTCATTAACGTTTCCAATCTAAAAAAGAAAACCCTTTTAAAATTCAAGAAAAAGAATGTAATTTTTTCAAAAGATTTCCGATATCAAGCAAAAAAGATTAATTTTTTAGACGTTTTGAAAACAAGTGAACGTTGATTGAACCAAAAAGACAAGATTACAAAGCAATATAGATTGAAACAAATCTTTGGTCTTTCTTTCTCTCTACCTCTCTTTCTTTTGTAGGCAAAATATGGGTACAAATTCCTCTGTACTGCTTTTTCTATTTTCTTGAAAAATGCAATCAATTCTTCTTCACAAAATTCATATGGGTTTTTGCACAGAAGAAGGGGCGCCCCACATATAAGCCCTCTCTGAAGGGGAAAGAGAAGCCTTTTGCTATTTGGTAAAGTTCTATGTATAAAGGCCAAGGCCAGGGGTTGAATGGGGAGAGAGAGTAAAGAAGCAACAATGAAACGTGTTAAAAATGGAAGGATCCAGATATGCTAGATAGGAGAATTTATTTTTATTTTTTTTAATAGGAAAATTATTATTATTAAATGATATCGAAAGTTACATGTATGTTTTATTTCTCATTGCATATTTAGTTAAAACTTCTGCATAATTATTACATATTATTGAGATGAAATTCTATTCTAGCCAATCCAATTTCTTTACTTTTTCTTTTTTAATATATCATATTTAGCCGACTAATTTGATTAAGATCTGTTTACGAGATAAATTCGACAATATGGGACACTTAAAATGCATTTTAAGTAATTTAATTTGGCAAAATTATTTTGGACGTGTTCTATTGGATAAAAAGTGAGATGGTCGTCAATCAACTGTGTTGTAGTCTCTTGTCCAGTTGTTTTATTGATCAAAACATAATTTATTTATTTTTGGGTTAATTAAAATATTGAAATCTTCTCATAATTTTCTTGATTTGATTTGATTTATTTATCAACATCTTGATATTTGACCAGACTATTATGGTTATGATTAAATAAACATCTTGATCAAGTGGCAAAAAATTTAAAAATTCTGTAACATTAATCACTTTCAAAATATGTCTAATTCGATGTACTAAGCAAGTAACGAAAGTGGGAAGTATAATCAACTGGTAAGCTACCTCATTTGACTCCCTTCGAATGATTTTACTAAAACTTTTATTGCAATTCGACATTGATAAAGTATTAGCATTATATTAATGTTTATGTTTATGTTTACTATATAAAGCAGTAACTTTCAAGATTACATAAAATTTCGATCCTCAAATTTGCATTAAAAGATCTATTAATCTCTAGAGAGAACAAAAGTAAAGATTGTTCTTCATGGTAGACAGGTCTGAATTGTGAGACTTCTTTTCATTTGCAAGTTGCTAAGGTGTATTTATAAAATAAAATAAAATAATATGTTCTTAAGGTGAAAGTTGAAACGTTGCTGTCTTTTGCCCTAATTTTCACCTAAAAAATAGCCCAACACTAAGGTTGCCAAATATGCGGAACCAAAATCTTCAATGGATAACTCATGTTGTTTTTTATTTATTATTAAAATATTAACAAACTTCAGTCCGATGAGTAACGTGTTTGAAAAATACTTTTAATGGATGGGGATTACAGTTAAAATATGATCTATAATGACAGTTAAGTCTGAATTGATGCTATGTTAAAATTTGTGTTGTAGTTACAAATAGCTACTTTCTAAAATATTGAATAGAAATATTATTTTAGGCTATCAGTAACATTTGGTATTGGAGGAACAAAGTGTTGCATGATGAAGATGTTATAGTACCAACAACTAATCAAATTGCACATCTCATTAAGGTGCGGAATCTATAATGGATGAAGTCGCGGTGGAATAGAAAGTTGAGAGTAAACAAGCTTTGTACACATATTCTTTCAGTAATTAGTTAATTTAGATTTTAGATTGTGCATAAATGCACCCTTAACGTTTACTAAAAAAAAAACGTTTCATTCCATAACCAAACACTTCAAAGTCGAGCATTTAGAAGACAGGACAATTGTTGATACACAATCCATATAGTTTAAAGAGAACCTAGCCTTAGCCATATCAACATTCTACTAATTTATCTGTATGCTTTACAAGTAAAACATTCTTTCATCAACTAAAACATGAAACCAACTCATTTCAACCCAATATTTGCTTCTAGGGCTCCACCACAATCTTCCCGGTGGCATGGCCATCGATACTCCTAGCCCAAGCATCTTCAGCCTTACTCAGGGGATGTTTGGAGTCGATTACGGTCTTCAGCTTTCCTTCTTTCACCAAATTAACAACATATTCTAGGTTTTCCCGTTTTGAAAACAAAATCAAAGGGATTAATTGCTTCTTAGACAGAGTCAATTTCTTCAAGGCGAAGGTCCACATTGCACTTGGGCCAGGAGTGAGATCTATGACCTTCCCTTTTGCGCTCAAATTAGGCTCGAAAGTAGACCATGGAATGCCTGTAGTGCAGTGAATTACAGCATCATACTTCTTACCTGATGGACTCTTAAGAGCAGCTCCTTCCGGAGTCTTGTAATCAATAACCTCATCTGCACCCAAGCTCTTAACAAAGTCAATGTTCCGAGCCCCACAGGTGGCTGTTACGTGTGTGTTGCCCAGTTTCGCCAGTTGAACGGCGTAGTGACCCACCCCACCAGATGCTGCTGTTACAAGAATGTTCTGCTGCGGACCACTACCATCGAGTTTAACCCCTGCAGGCTGGATGAGGGCTTGATGAGCAGTGAGAGCAGCCACAGGAAGCGATGCGGCATCAGCTGCTGATACTTCAGGTGGCCGAGAAACTGTTGAGCTCTCCTTAGCCACTGCATACTCGGCTAAACCACCGCCGTTCTGCCATTCAAACGCACAGAAAAACAGGCAGTCAGAATGTGCAACATAAATCTGAACTAAGATACAGGAAGACACAAATCACCATCCTAGGGCTCATGGGATTACTACAAATGAAGACATGTTAGAGGAGGACGTAATCAGGGGAATAATTTATTTTGCTTCCATCAACATGATTCTCTCTAAAGGAACATGGCAAGCTCAATACTAACTTCAAAAAAACCGAAAGGGAAGTGATTAATCGCAGTTCGATACTGATAAAAGAGAACAGAGAGATATCACTCACCATATGATTAAGAATTGCCACAACCTTGTCCCCAGGTTTGTAATCTTTTACTTCAGGTCCAACTTCAACTACCTCTCCGGCAACATCAGTTGCTGCTCCGACCATCCCAACAATAGTAAGATAAAACATCTAGTTAGGATTGAGCATTTTTTTTTTTTTTGCCAAGTCATTGAGCATATTCTCAAGTGTATATATTTTAGTGTAAACAGAAATATTATTAAACTCTTTTTTCTACATGTTTTTCAATTACATAGAGCAGAAATTTTAGATGTCTTTATAATACTTGCATTTGCCAAAATTCTTAAGACTATCCAAAGATGACAGCAAGTTGTAACATATCATCCTAAAAGATAGTAAATGTCCTGGTAGGCGATATAATAATAAAGCCGAGTAACTTCAAGACACATCTAAAGACTATCATAAGCAGGATCAGGCATGTCTAAGTTATCAAACATACCAGGAATGCAAGGAAACTTGCGAGGTAGAAAAGGACGCAGCATCCCTTTCTGAATTTTCCAATCAATTGGATTCAAGCTTGTGGCTTCCAATTTCAACAACACCTCACCTTTACTCGGGGTCGGGGCAGGAACTTCAACATGCTAGAAAAAGAAAAAAAATAGTATAAGATCCACTATTCTCATTAGATACAAGTTCACCCCCTCCCAGGGACGAAGCCAGAAGTTTGGTGTTGGGGGGCGAAAACTGCACCAGTATGTCGAACTACATATAAAACTGCAAAAAAAAAATGTTTGTTGGGGGTGGCAAATTTGATAAAATATTCCGAATTACATATAAAATTTACTATATCTAGTACTCCCTCCATTCCTCAATTCCTCAATGTAGGTCCTTTAGGACACACAAACAAACAATAATCTTTCCACCACACTTCCAATAATACTCCTTCCTTCCTCTCACTCATTCACTTTTCCAAGTAAAATATATGTTGATGGTATAATTGAAATAAATTACCGACACCTAATAAAAAAATGTAAATGACAATTAATTTGGATAAATATATATCTCCTAAACGACAATTAAATGGCAATTAAATGAGAATGGAGTGAGTAATATTTTTAGAAATCCCAGGGCGACTGCCACCCCTGCCCCCTCCCCCATCCTCCAACTCCCAAATCTACATTAGGTGGCTAGCATCATTTACGAGAAGATTAAAGATTGGTAGCCAGATTCCATTGTAAAATCCAACCCAACGGTTAAGTTCTTCGAACGAGTGTAACAGTAAAACACACACGCCGTTAACAGTAAAACACACACAACACGCGTATAGAGATACAGTAAAACAAGATAGAATTAGCACAGAATAGGGCTAACGACCACACGAAAATCTTACGTTATTCATGTAGCGGAAAACAATCACAAAAACTGAAACTCCACCCAAATTCAATACTCCCTCCATTCCTAAATATAAGACTCTTTAGACAATTTGAGAAAATTAAGGAAGTTGTCCATTCCACCTAAACTTCCAATACTACCCCATCCTCTCTCTCACTTCTATATTATAAAGAAAGGAAAATGTTGAGGGTATAATTGAAATGAATTGTTGACACCTAACAAAAGAACCTTAAACGACAATTAATTTGGACTCCTAGATTTCTCCGAAACGACAATTAATAAGGAATGGAGGGAGTAACAAATAACAAATTTTAAAACCCAGGAAAAAAAAGATAGAATCAGAACAGGATTGCAGAGAATCAAGAAAAATGACTCAAATGAAATTACCTTCAAAGCAGCAGCACCGCCGCCATAGGAATAGTACTGCACCGCTTGCATAACTTTACCAGCCATATTCTTTCCTTATCCCCCTCAGCGAAACTAATGGAGAAAGAAAAAGATAGAAGAGCGGCAGTATATACACGGGTGTGTTTTGTTTTGTCTGAGGATGATAATGTGTATACGTGGCGTATGCACAGCTAATATATATTATATATTCTAGAGAATGACGTTTTATCGTACAAAATCAATTGCGGACTTGCGGTCCCAGTTGTGATTATTTACGATATAGTTGGACGGGTTTCGGTAGACGTACGTTGCCCGGATCCATTTTATAGTGAGAACTAGACTCATGTGTTTACTTTGGCCTGAATATTGGCCCGTCCATCGTCTTCTTGTGACCACGTTCTCCATTGGTTAAAATGGCATCAGAGATCCAACTTGGAAAGGACTGCACATTTGGATTTGTTTTTCCACTAAAAGGCCAATGCTTTTCTTTTTCTTTTAATTTTGAGTCTCCCGTCTTTTTATTATTATAAATAGTTAATTAATTTTATTTTTATAAGTAAAAATGTCCTTCAAAATTACGAGTTTGTGGCGATTATACTTTTATTTCTGGGGTGAAAATCGTTTGTACCTCTCAGAATTTGTCATTTGTACATTTTTTTTCTAATTATGTATAGGAATGGTGAATTATAAATAGTTGGACACGTTAATAGGTACATACGCGCACAGACGATTATTGACCCTATTTCTTATAGAAAGGTGATCATGCCCTTTAAAATACTCGCAATTACGATTCTCTATCTAAAACTTAATAAATTATTTCAAATTTAACCGTTGGTCTAAAATACTCGCAATTACGATACTCTATCTAAAACTTAATAAATTATTTCAAATTTAACTGTTGGTTATAGTAATATTTTAACAAAAAATAGGTAACATTTATGAGTGAATTGATAAACTCTACATATAAACGTAATTATAATTAATAATTTCACAATAATTATCACATGAAGTGTCACATTATTCTCAAAGCCAGATGAGCCATTCAATACATCTACTCCATAATCAATAGTTATTATATGTACCATGTAGTTCATCATGGATCACATCATCGAATCTCCAATAAAAGGCAGCAAGACATATCAAGATTCTAAGAAACAGTGCAAGATGCTTTCTTTCATTGCAAAAAAAAAAAAAACAAGGCCTGTAGAATAAGATTAAACAGTAATCAAGATCTCTAAATACGTGCATTAAGCTTACAAAACTATGATTGCTTAATAGTATGGTACAAAAAAGGTAAAAACAAACAAAAACTGCTCGACACGAAAAAGAACCTCGTGCGTACGGCTGGTGATCAAAGGTTTTCAGAAACGTACGCTAAGCCATCCTTGTAATTGTTCCATAAATCGGTCATTAATGTGCTAATCATCTCCATGAAAGCCTCAAATATCTCAGGGAAATCATTAATTAATGAATCTAACGAGGTTCTGACATAGTCCATTAATCCTCGTATAGCCGAGCCACTAGCTGCTGCAGAATCCAAAATCCCGTCTTTTATAAGATCAAAGAATGAAGAAATTAGAGTACTGATTGTTTCTATTACAAGTTCTATTAGATAATCCAAGCACGCCTTGATCAAATCTCCGATTTGATCTATTGCCCCCTGAATGGCCTCTCCAGGGACTTTGACAATTTGGATCATCAACACTAGGACATAAGCTCCTCCAATGAAGATTAATTTAGATACGAGGTTTAGCAATACGCTTAAGGCTAAGAAATTGATCTTCAAGAGGATAATAATTACCATTGCCTCGAAAAAACGATGTCTGAATTCTCAGGACTTGATACAGATCAAAGTGGACAAGTTAAGAAGAGAATTCTGCAAAGGAAACCTTGGGAAGGAAGCAAAATGAAGAAATGTTCTAAATTTAGCAGAATATTTCTTTTCATCGTGATGTAATTTGAATTGGTTTTTTTAATTGTATAGTTTAGATTAATTATAAAAGTCACCTTAGAGCTATAGATCATCTGTTTCCGTGTGGTATAATATAAGGAGTGCTGGAGTGGTAGTTGTTGTCCACACATTTTAGCAAATCAGAAACAACATTTCAGTTTAGAAGAATTAGTAAAGATTTTTTTCTTAATTTATTTTTAATAGGGGAGAGGATACAGTGTCAAACCATGGTTTATGATCTAGCGTCAAAAGTGCTTCGCCAACCTTAAAAAATTAGTTTCGATGATGAAGATGGGCCCCATAATGTACTAGAAGATCCAGAGTCGCGTTTTAGAGCTAGTTGTCATATTAAAGGCCCAACAGGCTGAATGCAAGTAAACAAAGCCCAAAAGGAATAACCATGAATCTGCAGCTCAAGCAGAGCTGAGAGAAATACAAAAACCAAAATTTCATACAGCCTCTGGTTCTGGAATTCTATTAATTCACATTACATATAAAGCTTATGTACATCATGAAAATGAGGGAGATGTATGCAGGAAACTAATTATATACACTAATTCAACTAGAAGTTAGGTTTCACAAGTTGTCCTCAAGCTCATATATACCCTTCACATATTGTTCTGCTTCCCAAAGAAAGGAACCAAAAGCAATGGCTTCCAACACAAACCTCTTTACAGTTGCGAATGAGGTAGAAATTATCTCATTGGATTCTAGGGCACCCGTCCCCTCCTCATCATCTCCGAACAATGCAGAGGCGTGTCTCTCGATCAATCTCACGGCTTCCTTTGATTTCGGTTTTGCACACATCTGCAACGTTTCTGAGTCAAATCCCATCAGGTAATATTTCAGATTTTCCTGTATCTTTTTCTTTCCCTGGTTGTAATGAACTTCATCGTTCAAGCTGTTGCGGCCAACGAGTACGGCCTCTGGCACGAAAACGTGTCGGCTAGTTCTAGTACTAACGACATCAGCAGCATTGATATGGGAAAGACCTTCTAAATTGAGCCTCAAGTAAGCGGACTTGATAAGGTATCCATAGAGAACAGAAGCCGTGTAGACTCCGCATAGTTGAAACCGAGAGACTTGAGTTGTGGCCCACGTATCGGTTACACTGGAGTTGGCTTTCCACCCCACAAGAGAAGTGAGGTGTTCCTTAATCATCTCAAGAACTTCAAAGCTGTGGATAGATTCGAGTTCCCAGTCCTTTGAAGGCCATATTTCCAGTCGGTTATTGTAAATGCATTTGGAGATTTGAGGAAGCATGTGGACTCCGATCCCATGAAACCTATGACATATTAGCATATACATTACATCCTCCACTGCAGCTCCACATTCACTTTCTTTCAATTCAGCAATCCTCCTAGTATTGAGAAAAATACGGGATCAGCACAATTTCAAGAAATGTAGGATATCATAACTCATTTTCCATAATATAATTCGTTTAGGACAACAATCCAATCTTAATCCCAAAAGATTAGGGTCAACTACGTAAACTAAAGAAATAATTATGTAAGGTCATCCACATAGATGAATTCTCCCCATTTCATTTCTTTCAATACAACAAAACTCTCGTCTAAATCTAACAAATTCATATCCTCTTTTATCACTTTCGTCAAAGTCTTCCTCGATCTAAAAACTCTGTCTCTTACGATCTCAATATTATATAATCTTTCAATTCTCCTAACTGGAGCCTCGCTGGCCTTCTTCTAATGTGCTCAAACAAACTCAAACAATTATCTCTCATCTTGTCTTTAATAGGTGCTACTAATACCTTCTTAAGAGTTATATAGTGAAAATTAAAGAAGGAAAAAACAAGATAATTTTTTAGTAAAAATATCAATATTACTCTATTAGATAGAATGAGTTGTAACAAATTCTATTGAAAAAGATTACTCTCATGAATGAGAAGAAAAAAAAAAGGACTGCGCAAGAGTACAAAAATTGGTTCAGCTATATGAATATAGGATATTAGTAACATAGAAGCAGGGAAAGACATTATATAATTTATACCTATGAAGAAAAGCTTCATCGGAGCCAGAGCTCAAATTCATTCTCTCAGCAGCATCACGGCGGTCATCAGCCAACTGTTCCAAAACTTTCTTAGCAAGTTCATGGAAACACTCTCTATCGTTCAACAAAACCCCACTCAAGATCGACCCAGCATTCGATTTGGGCTCAAGAGGCGTATTAAGCCCACTGTACTCTCCACACTGACTCCCACTAGTAGCCCCCACCGTCACAACCAAAGGCCGCCGACGATTGGTTGTCGGAACATTAAATCCGAAATTCCCGGAAGAGCGGGACAAAAAACTGATTGATGACGTGGTCCTCACCGGAACAGGTAAAGACTGAGAGGGAAGAGAAGAAGAAAGTTTGCTACAATAAGAAAGAGAGCAATCCATTCAACGGAGAATGTTAAGAATCTGCACACAAAAAAAAATGCAATAGAAGAAGAGTGATTTCGGAGAGTCTTGAAGGGTTTATGATGTTTTTGGTGTTGCAGAGGAATGATTAAGGAGGATTAAGATATGAGTAGGAAGAAGAGACAAAGAGGATAAGGATTTCGAGGGCAACAAATCTTGTTCCCATTACGTATCATTTTTTCTATCAACACAAATAGATATTATCGTATATTTTTTTTGGACCTGGCTAGACTACTAAAATTATTAGCTAAAAGATTGACTAAAATAATTTTTCGGACCTTTTTGCCCTTATAGTTGGGTGAATCCCTTATACCAGTAGGGGGTAAGATAGTCATTTAACACCCTCAATTTAGAGGTTTAAGGTTTCTATCTCCAAAATTCTATGAGTAAATCATTTTTCATTTTTCTTTACATGTTTCATTATTTTTATTAATTTATAAATTTTTTAATTTAAAAAGTAATACGTACTTTTTATTGGTAAAAAAGATAATGTAACACCAAACTAATAATAAAAAATTATCTAGCTCCGTATATGTCTCAATTTTTATATCCAATCAATCATAATTTTACCACCGCTCCAGTGCAAAATGGGTATTTATTCTGCATGTGCGGAACGAATTCTCAATCGTTTGATTAAATTTTTTACGGCTGAGATTGATTTTAAAAAAACACTTGTTCTCATTTTGAGAACACCTAATTTTTTTGTAAAAAAATGTTCTGCTTGTGCGAAAAAAATCCTGTTCCGCATAGGAATCGAACTATTACAATTCACCATGCGTATATATATAATTAGAATAAATATTCACATAGCGAATTCTGATTGATTAAATACATAAATATGAATATACAATGAGACATACGATTTTTAACCAAGATTTTCAACCAAACTAATCCCAAACCAATTCCTAAGGACTCAATTGCAATTATTGTGATGGTTCTTCTCATGATGACCACACCCACAACATTTGGAGAAATTTTATTTTGGTAGGTGAGTAAGTTTAAAAGTTACATTCAAACTAATGAATACAATACACATAAGCAAAAAGTCAATTCTCTTTCCTATATGTATTGTATTTATTGACTTGAATATAAATTTTAAACTTATTCACCTACTAAGATAAAACTTCTCCAACACTTGTGCAAGTTTACTTAGCAAAAAAAAAACATTTGTGCAAGTTTATATTTGTTTTCTCTTTTCTTTTTTGAAAGATACGTAATGCAACTTAGATAAATATCCACACTCATGTTATTCTACGGAACGTTTTTTTTTCTTTTCAATATCGTGCGAACACATGTTAATTGGTAGATAAAATTTTAATGACTGCAAATATTTATTTTTAATCTCTCAAGTTCGTATCTTTAAAATATTTATTTCATATTTGTATTATTTTGAAAGTCACTTCAAAATAAATTTTTATAATACTTAATACGACGTAATCAATTCGTAAAATGCGGAACGATCATCGAGTTCTGGGACAAAATAATAGTCTAGAAATAAAAACTACTAGTTAACTTGTCAATTAAAAGTTTTTTTTACTCTCTTTCAACTAAATTCAGAAACAAAAGAAATAATTTTATTTAAAAAACTAAAAAAATTATTTCAAACAATGAGAACATAACTAGAAGTAGAAGAACTATTGAAAGAGATATGTACTAATGGCAAATGGAGACTAATGGCAAATGGAGGAAAAACACAGAATCAATAAATGGAAAGCCATATAAAACAAGAAAACAATATTAGAGGACAAAACAATTGCCAATTGCCAATTGCCAACTTCCAACATGTCTTATCTATTTGTATATCGATTTCCAACATATCTTATCTATAGACTATATGTATATCCATTTCCATTGCAAGTTACGGGAGAACAAAATTAAAAATTACTCCTCCGATTCAAAATATAAGTATATTTTGATTGCAAAATATAAGTTTTTTTACCAGAATTATGCATTTATTGGTTAATTTATCCCTACATTAATTTCTCTCCATATTCATTTTGGTTAAAACACGTAGTTTCCACTTCCCATATAACTTTTTATTAATTTATTTGTTATTTGAATATTAATTATGGAGTACTTTAGTTATTTTAATTAGTATATTAATTTGTGTGAAAAAATTCTAAAATAACTTATATTTTGAATCGGATGAAGTATTAAATTGTTTCACTGATTAACGAAGTGTGCTCTCCCCTAATCGCACCATCTTTTTAATTTAGAAGTCGGTAATCCATCATTGTCAAACATTAGTTCATCCTCAAGGGTCAAATAGGTAATTTATTTCAACATACTCCATTAGTTGCGGGTGTGAGTGGAAATTAAATACTAGGAACGTCTTGTGACAGAGGTGTGAGGTCAGATCCATAATAACGATACTAGAATTTAGTGATCGGTGTGAGTCACCTTACTATGATGCTTTTATTCGTTTTTTCCTTTTCTTTTCTGAAATATTTACATATGATAATTCTATGTAGAATTGAATATATTAAAGATCTCACATCGATTAGTTTGTGTATATTTGCTCTTTATATGCCTTGGGCAATCCTCCCCTCTTGAGGTACATTTTGAGGAATTGAGTTATACCCAAGTCAATTTTTAACGTGGTATCAGAATCACATAGTTTAACGTTGAGCCCCTTTTTATTGTTCACGGTTCAGATGTCCCACCCCTCACTGTTTGATGTTGGGCCTCTTTTATCGTTCACGGTCCAGATGTACAGCTCTGGCTGTGAGAGATGTATTAAAGATCTCACATCGATTAGTTTGTGTGCGGTTTGGGAATCCTTTCCTCTTAAGATACGTTTTAAAAAATTGAATTAGAACCGAGTTTATTTTTCAATAAAATATTTACTTTTTATATGAAAAAAATAATTGGCAAGCATTTACTTGCTTCTTCACATTATCTTTGATAAGATATGAACGAAGCAGTCTTCCTTGGGTGCATCACCCACGGCGGCTACTTATCAAATTGGAGAATATTTGTTTTATTGTCAATAATGAGGTGGCCTGCCCACATCAAGTAGCACAAAGTCGTCTGCTTTTCACAAGTGACATGGATAAATCTTTAGAAACTGCAGAAAAATGCCAGCTAATCACCTTAACCAAACTCAATTGCTTACAAATTCCCTAGTGTTCAGGGTGGATTCAGAATTTTGAGTTTGGGGGCAAATTTTCACAGAAAAATCTTTGGAAGAGAGGGGAGAACATAATATTTTTAAATTTTTTTTTTAAATTTACTATTTTAGAAAATATTGTGAGTGACCATCAGATCTTAAAATAGTAGTATTGGTTCATTCTCTCACAAAATCACCATACGTAAATATACATATAAATGCAGGGGAATACATTAAGGCAATATTTGAACATAATTCTTATAGACCTCCACCACCGAAAAGGATGGGCGATGACAAATTTGAACGTAATTCTTATAAGCAAAATTAGATGAACCTTACTAGGTAGATCAAACTTCTTAAAGGTTCTTTATTTAAATTTCATTCTCCACTTCTTAAACCCCTCTCTCTCTCTCTCTCTCTCTCTCTCTCTCTCTATATATATATATATATAGATAAACTTCTAATTAAAAAAATAAAAATCAATCTTCGTTAGTCTTCATTTATATTATAGAGTGGTTTTGAATCTTAAAACAAATAAATAAAATCTGATTCTCTTGCACATAGTCGGGTTCTAGCGCATAAACCGATTTATTCTGTATGTCAAATATTAACCTTCAATGATACGAGATTTGATGGGTGATATTTTTTTAGTAAAACGCTTATCATTTTTTTAGAACGCTAAATAGGTATTTACTATTAACTGTATAGTATTTTTTTTTTTAAGAATAAGAAATTCAATATTCTTAAAGATCTATCATCTAACAACTGATATTTTTTCTACACATGTAAAAATCTTGTTTCGCACTGAATTCGTTGGACCAAATAAGAGCGAGTACTAGCCTTGTGACCAATCGAAGTAGAGTATTGCAAAATATGTTAAGAAGAATCAATTGGGCCGGAACTATGACTAGGACTATAAAGCCCATTATCCATGCACCGCCTTATCAAGGATTTTTCAATCCCTTTTCTATTACGCCTAGGAGTCAAGAAAGCCCATTCTCATTGCACCGCCTTTGCAATTCCGTTATAAATTCGTTAGCAATTTCATCTTTTTATTGAATTTCAATTTACATGATTTCATTAAAATGTCATGTTTAAAGGCAAATAGATTCAACTCCATCACCTCAACTAAAGTGTTACTGGTATTCCAACTAAAGTGTTACTATTTTATTTCATTATTTATATAATTAATAGAATATGTAAATTTTTGTGAATTTTTTAGTGGGTCATTTGGATAGGATCGGATAATACAAGAATTTTTTCGTGCCACTATAAACCAAGTCTTATTGAGTAATAATCAAGTGAGCATGGTTTACCGCTAATAGTAACCAGATCCAGTGACTGATGAAGTGTTCCGTCATTAAAGTCACATGCTCTAATAAAAAATAATTTTTTAAAAATAAATAGGGTATATTTTTATTCTATTTAAATAATAATGGCCAGTGATCATACAGTTACACTATTCTTATATTCTGAATTCGCCAATGACCGGATCCGACTAGAGGACATATTTCCATATACCTCTTTTGTCGTTTATTTTCAGATTACTGGAGTATTTTGTTTTTAAATTACCAGCTGAAACTGCAAAATTCAAGGTGACCGACCGACTAAAGGGCAGAGAACAGGGGAATCCGGCACCTCGAGGTAGCCGTTTGATGTTTCCCTTATCAATATAGCCGTTCTAGCTCCGGAAAACTTATGGCCGTTGGGAACTCGGCCCCAAAATCATAATGTAATCGCTGAAAGCTCTTCTCATGTGGTGGGTCCAGTAAGTTGGAATAAGTTTCCTTTTCTCAATTAATTTGTCAGGTCCCATTATTACTATTAGTACTACTTTCAAGAGACACAAAAGCTGGACGGTGACTCCAATGCGGAACGGATAATTTCACTCTTGTTATGAGTTTTAGAATAATTGTGTTTTTTATTTTTGAAACACTTATCCTGAATCCCAAAACACCTGTTCTAAGAAAATTCGTATGTAATAAAAAAAACTATTCCGCATACGATCCGGACTACAAAAGCAGGGCGAAATGTAAGATATATTTGGATTGAATTTTATTTGAGTTTAAAAATAAAATCTCAAACAATAAATTTAATTATGAGAATTTAATTTAAATTTAAAACTAGTTTGATACTAGAATAAAAGTTTCAACCTAATCAAATTAGACCCGTAATCGTAGCAAGTTATTGCACTCTCTTAATGCTATGCTAATAATGGCGATGGCACAATCTGGATTGCTAATCAAATCATAGTTTAAATATTTATATTCAAGATATTTATTTAAAATTTGAGTAGTACTTTTTTCTTTTTTTGAAACTCAGTCGGGTGTATTTCATTAATGAATAAAAATACAATCAACAGTGATCGCAGACATTACATCAGAGGAAAAAAGTGTCTATCCCATAACATGGAAAAAAAATCATGACCCAAACATTCCGATATAAAACATAGTCAAAAGATTAATAATATTTGATTTTTACTAACAATTTTACTCTCATTTCTAACCATCTATAGTCGAGTTCTTTGAGCAACAAACATTTCTCTTAAAATTTAGCCGTGCAATTAATTGATGGACAGAGTATGTTATAATGAAAAGGAAAAATCTACCTTAAGATCCCTTAACCCAAAAAGTTAAAACTGTAACCAACATAAAAGAGGGTAAAATGCCATCTAAAAATGTATATTTTTCAATTCTTCAGTAAGATAAATTGACATAAGGGTGGAATTCTCTAATGGAGGATTACGAAAACAATAGTAGCAGAGCTTGGAAAATTAAAGAACGAAACAATGATTTAAATATGCAGTGCCATGCCAATCAAACAATGGAAGCACCAAAAAGTTACTGTGAACAAAATGTCCGCGGTTATTCCTTCCTGTTCTGTGCTGCTTTTAAATCTATCTTCTTTTTTTTCGTTTTTCATCCTCATCCTTCATAGGGTAACGCTGGGAAACTTGCAATGTCCATGACCTGTCATCACACGACAAAAAACAGTTGAGAGCAGAAAAAGAAGTTTCTGGAATCAAATGAGAAATTCTCAGAAATAATTTATCTTTACATTATTATTAATTAGCATAATTTTCCTTAAACAAAAAGTAATCCAAATACACCTTATATATTCATTCCTCTTTAATAGTCTGATTGGATTGCGTCATAATATGAGATTTATACTCTCAGACTAGTCTAAATCCAAATCAAATAATAAATAATTTGATGTTTCATTGTCAAACTCAATAAACAGATATTTTGAATCTCAAATTTAAATCGGACTCTATCCAAATATACCCAAAATAAGTCGCAAAATGGACTGGGTCATGCACTAGTTCCTCAACTCCCCGATGGTCCAGCCACCAAAAGTGAATATAACCAAAGTGTCAAAATAAGAATCATAGTAGTGAAATTGAACTCCCATATCTTCTCACACTCATTTCCTTTTGAGAACTTAAATTAATATTCTCTATATCTTAAATTGAACGTTGACTATCATATTCGTGCGATAGACGTTCGATCCTAAAAAATGAAACTAAGGATGTTCAAACTAACAAGTTCTTGCAAACATTTTCTGAATAGGAAGGAAAAATAATAATTATGCAAAACATAATTTAATGAATGGTCGATACTTACTTGGATCTTGAGTAGTTTGGACCGCTAGTAAATCGAAGTAACAGGTCCCGCCAACTTTCTTAAACTGGGCCCAATAAGCACTAAAAGCATAGCTGGCATGATCCACCAATGAATTCGGTTTATAACACTCCGCACCCGGTTTAATTGGGTCACACGTTCCATTCCCCTGTCCACAAGCATAACTCAATGCTCCGGCCAACGCCGTCGTATTAGCTCCTTCAGCCACCACGCACCAAACCTTCCCTTTATAAGGCTCATTATTTGTTGGCTTCGGCAGCGGCTTCTTGTACTCCAACTCCGGCGTCTTACCCGATAAGTCAATTTCATACACATTAGTCCCATTCGGGTACAGCAACCCGAAATGCCGCTCCGTACCAGGACCCGGCTTCTGGTTCTCATTATACAGAGCAAAAACGAAAGCCGGCAAAACCACCCCTGGCCTTGCCGGCGTTCCCACCGGCGGCTTATCCGTCAACTTCTTAACCACATTGCGGTTATAAGTTGCAGCATTGTAGATATTAGCTCCAATTTGATCAACATCGCCTCCATTGGGCCAACCCGTTTCCGCTATAAATAACCGGATATCCGGGTACCCGATTCTCTTCATGGCGAAAAATACGGAATCAAGCATTTGGTCTAATAAATTGGTATAGGTCAAACCCGAATTTGGGTCCGTATAGGTAATATTTTTCGAGGCCAACAAAGCATAGTCAAGGTTAATTTGGTTAGGCTGAGAAGACCATGGAAAATAAGTGTATACATCTAAGAAGAAAAATGATTTAGTATGATTAATAAAACGCAATAATGGTTCTACAACTTTGTTCGCAACGTCAGACCTGAAAGTCCCATTAGAAGGTGGGAACGAAGATTCCAAGACATCCATAGCCAATGGAGTACCGACTTTGATTTTTTTTAGACCGAATTTTTTAACAGAGTACCTTATTTTTCGCATTGCCGGAACAAGATTGAACCAGGTGGTGTTTGGTGGGTTGCTTAGGATTTCGTTCCCGACTAGGAGGTAACGGATCATGGTCTTGGGGTAAAATGGAACCACGTTGGATTTTACCCATTCATCTGCTAATGTTTGATTGGTTGAAATATTTGTAATGATTTCATTTGGTACCATGACCGAGGCTTGTAGATCGGTGCCTTCAAGAGCTTTGAGGATTTTGGGGTTTGCATCGTAGATTTTGACTCTTTTAGCCTTGAGTCCTTGAATGAGCTCAACCGACTTTGCTGGAGTCGGCAGGTTGTTTCCCAGCTGGCCGTAACAAACTCCTACTTTAGGGGAGATTTCTGCACCTGCAAAATGTTTTAAAAATTATGTTAAGAAACTTTCTGGAAAAGAAGAAGAAGAACCCAGATCAATATTTGGCCGTAACTTACGGGAAATGGAAACAGAAGCTAAGAGGGAGAAGAGAAGAAAAGTGAAGAAAGCCATTTTTCTCTTGATCTTGACTGTAAATATCATTGTTCTTATAGGGAATTGGTTGAATGAATAGTTTATTTGTTGGTAGGTAAGACAGAGAGAGGATTATCAATGGTAACAATTCAGCTGCTGCAGAGACTGGAGAGAGAAGGAGAAAGGCCCAATAGGGAAGGTGGATGTACTGGGACAACCAAGGAAGAAAAAGGTGTGATGGCTTTTATGAGCATTTTTCAATACAAAGATGGGAGACCACTATTATACTCTTTGATCTATGTATTTTTCTTGGGAAGTATATATTGTGGGAGGAAGGGGTTTAATAAGGATCCAATATTGGAATGTCAATAAGTCGTTGACTTAGCTAATCCAACGACTATGCGTATTGTTTGTTTTTGTTTTTTTTTGTTATCCATCAAGTATTGTTTGTTTTTGCCTAATTTTAAACTTAAAACTTTCACCTGTTAAATTTGCATATTTTTTTACAAAAATATCTTTATTTTTATGCAACTTGAGAGATATTATAACCAGTTCAAAGGACGTTTGATTGGATTAGGTAGGGTTAGTACTGTTAAAACGGGTATGCCTACCCGCTCCGTCTTGTTATGGACATGTCTTAAATGGGGATGGGCGGGCATGCCCGCTTTTTTCACCGGTCATCAAAAAGGGATATCCGTACCCGTCCCGTCGAATGCCCATAGGCAAATGGGTATGCCCGCGGCCCTTATTATTAATTTTGTTTTTAAAAAAATAGATTAAATACGAAAAATTCAACAAAATGTAATTTTTTCTCATTCACTTGCAGTTTATAGTCCTGTAGAGGGTAAATAAATATACAAAATAGTTCAAGAACAATCAAATAAAAGTCCACAATATCCAAAATAGTTATAAAAAACAATCAAAATTCATAATTTCAAAAATAATTCAAGATCAACTATCCAAAATTAACAAATATATTTATGAAGTCAAAGCAACAAAAAATATATACGTTTTTTTTAATATCCTTTATCTATTGGTCTAGATCTTGAACACTATAAGTATTATTTGAATCCATTTTAGATAATATTGATTCCTCCTCATCATCTTCACCTATAAAACACACACAACTTGAGAACTTAGAATTTAGAACATTTGTAAATGATAAATATAAATTAGAACATAATTTAGTTACCTTTAGAGATGAAACCGTTAATATTTGGGTAATAGAAGTATAGAACGACTTCAAGGGGCTTTTCCCAAGATATATAGCACATCTCAACTTTTATCTTGGGTTTTTAGGGGTTTTTTTCTTCTTCTGTTGGCTCTCAAGTTTCAACTGTGAAAATTAATCCATATCCAAAATTTAAAAAACAAAAAAAAATAATAAAGCTACCCGAACGGGTATGCCCATTAATACCCACATTGCCCGTTACCCGAACGGGAATGCCCATTAATACCCGCATTTAAATGGGCATGGAAATCATAGCCCCATACCCGCCCATTAAGCTCACAGGGTGGGCATATGCCCATTTTGACAGCTCTAGGTAGGGGTGTTCATGGTTCGGGTTCGTTCGGTTTTACACATTTTTTAAATCAAATCGAAATTTCGGTTTGAAATTTTTGAAACCATTCAAAATCTTAAATCGATACATTTGGTTTGGTTTGGTTTTTCGGTTTTCGAAAGATACAAAATATATTGATTATAAAGTAAAAATAAAACAATTTTTCTTTTTACATAATTACTTAGCTGCTAAAACTATAAAAGAAATAAGACTATTGTTTTGACAAGTTAAACGCAATAAAAAACAAAATAATGAAAAATAAATTATATATTCTTGAACTTTAATAAAAAGTAAAAATAAAACATTTTTTAATATAATTACTTAGCTACAAAAAATATAAATAAATATGTCTATTGTTTTTCATCAGTTAAACACAACAAAAAAAATAAATAAATGAATGAAACATAAATTATTGATCTTGATTCTTGAAATTCAAACAAATTACTGGATAAATTATCCTACTAGGAAAAAAGCAAATAAATAAAAAAATTACACCATTACTATTTTCAAAGTAAAACAAAAATTTCAGATGAATTTAAACTAAATGCAACATATGACTCTTCAATCTCTTACTTTAGCAATTGAAGAACGTGCTTGTCATAGTATAAATAAAAAGTTCAATATGTTTTATTACAAAAGAGTATTTTAATATATATATATATATATATATA
Source organism: Vinca minor (assembly GCA_026122235.1). Lineage (NCBI taxonomy): Eukaryota > Viridiplantae > Streptophyta > Magnoliopsida > Gentianales > Apocynaceae > Vinca > Vinca minor. Next base: position 14,290,167 of record JAOCZM010000015.1, read on the forward strand.
TATATATATATATATATATATATATATTCGGTTTGGTTCGGTTCGGTTTGGATTATAAAAAAATTTAAATCAAAATGAAAGTTCGGTTTTAATTTAGTCCAAACCGAAATCACTCCAATGCACCGCTCAAACTGAAAAATCGGTTTCGTTTGGTTGGTTTCGGTTTTTCATGAACATCCCTAGGATTAAGTGTGAGATTGAGATTCCTAATCTTTCTCAAATTAGTCTCGCATTTAAATCAAATTATACATTATTTAATTATTAAGATTTCATTATAATACTCAATCCAAAATTGATTTGTGTCTGAAGTTAAATATTACACCATACCAAAGCACACTCCAAGCAAACATTTTTTTTTAAGAATAACAGTTATTTCTAACAAAAATTAAACTATTAAATTAACTCATCTAACTCCTAACCGGTGTTCCGCACCAAATTTGGATTGAAAGCAGGGCTTTATTTTTATTAATATTCCCACCAATTATTAAGACATAAATAACACTTTAATTTGATAGAAATTTATTCACACGTGCGAAAAAATTCATTTTGAATTGGATTTTCATTTGTAGGGCCCGCATCAATATACAATAAATATATGGCAAAAAATCCTCTGTCCCTAACCAATAACAATTCACTATGTGTATATATAATTAAAAAAAATATTTATATAGTAAAATTTGATTGGTTGGGGACATGTGGGTTGAAATTTACAATCTGGATTGAAATTTCACTGGCGTAGGACAATTCAATTCATTTGCCATTTTTTCTCTCAAATGTCTATAATGTGCATTAAATAGAAATCGAACTCCCAAATTTTTATTGGGTCTCATTGGTGGGTATCTTCTTTATGCAAACTTTTTTTGGAAAGAAAAGGTAAAAAGGGAAATGGCAAAGACGAGACAGATAATCGATTCCTCGAGGTAATGCAACTGCAGAGATTTAAAGGTTAAAAGGAGATGAAAGTAGAGATTGGAGAAGAAGAGAACGCGATGAATACAGTTGAGTGGTTAAAATTTGATTCTCTTTTTGAATTGCCTTTTGTAATGGAAAATTTCCAGGAAGATATCAAAAGGGGTGAGAAAAGAGGAAAACGTCATCATTGTACAAGAAGCTGCGCTGATAACGTCATCATTGTACAAGAAGCTATTTTCTCCATTAGGAAAACTATCTGCAAACAGGGCGCAATTGCAGTAAAAATCGATCTCGAAAAGGCTTTCGACCGATTAGAGTGGGATTTCATCAAAGCATCGCTGGAATTCTTCAACTTCCCTCAGCCACTTATCAAACTAATCATGAACTCTGTCTGCTCCTAAAAAATGGCAATCTTATTTAACGGAGAACCAACTGAGTGGTTCTACCCTTCGAGAGGTATCAGACAAGGAGACCCTTTATCCCCGTACTTGTTTGTTATTTGTATGGAGTACCTTTCCATTAGTATCGAGAATTCTGTTAGTCTCAAGAAGTGGAAACCCATCAAAGTCGGAAAACATGGTCCACACATCTCACACTCATTATTTGCCGATGACGTCATTCTGTTCGGATTAGCAGATGACGGTTCAATCGATGAGATGAAGAGGGTTCTCGATGATTTTAGCATTAAATCAGGGCAGAAGATCAACCTCGACAAGTCTAAATTCATTGGTTCTTCAAACCTCTCCCCCCAAAGATTACTCGATATTGAAAACCGCCTGCAAATTCAACACACTTTGAATCTAGGCAAATATTTGGGTTTCCCCATTTTCCAAAAGAGACCGATCAACTCGGATTTTCAATTCATTCTGGATAAAGTAAGGAACAAACTCTCAGGCTGGAAAGCAAATCTTCTATCTCTAGCAGGCAGGCATACAATCATCCAGTCATCCTCCTCACAGATCTTGTCTTACTATTCTCAATGTCTACCATTACCTGCCTCTATTTGTGATAAAATTGATAAAGAAAATAGATCTTTCCTTTGGGGCAGCTCTTCGGAAAAAAAGAAAATCCACTTGGTTAAATGGGACAGAGTGGCTAAGCCAAAAACTGTGGGGGGTTCTGGGAATAAGGAAGGCCAAACATATCAACCGGGTGGGACTGGCAAAGCTCAATTGGAGGATTTCGAGGGATAGAACTAGTACTTGGGCGACTGTGCTTAGAAAGAAATACATAAATGATGACTCTAAATCTTTAGTACAACTCAAAAACGGAAGTGGTTCCATCAATTTGAAAGCACTCAAGATTGGTTTAGAACTATTCCACAAATCATCGGCTTGGACTCCTGGTAATGGGGATATTATCAGAACTTGGTTTGATGACTGGACGGGCCTTGGCCCGCTGAGGAAACTCATCTCGGGCCCCTTTAATAGGGATGAAGAAAGTGGTCATCTTAGGGACATCTATAGTAATGGCGGAACCTGGAACCTAAGCAACATATCTTTTGAATTACCGAAGGATGTGACTGATTGTATTACAGGTGTCCCTAGATCTGACCTCTCAGGCTCTCCTGATCGAAGGAAATGGAAAATGTCGGCTGATGGTAATTTCACCTCAAAGGCCACCCACATGGTCATCCATGAAGAAAACCCCGATTTCATTACAAATGCTAAAAAATGGGACTGGATCTGGAAGGTGAATTGTAACCAACGAGTAAAAATGTTCTTATGGCTATGCTCTCATAACCGACTGGCTACTAAAGAGCATCTTCACAGGAAGAATATCGGTCCTGATCCTACTTGCCCCCAGTGTGGCCTCTATCCAGAAACGATTACACATCTTCTGCGAGACTGTATTATGGCCCGGGACCTATGGCAACGCATGAATCTCCCCCAGCATATCTTATACCTCCAAAACAACAGCGTTGATAAGTGGTTAAAGAGATGCTGCTGAAAGCAACCGCTATCTCGACCTTTAACGAGTGTACCACGGGGAACTATATTTGCATACTGACTGCTTTGGACTTTATGGTTACACAGAAACAACAAGTTATTCACCCCGGGAAAACCTTGTACCCCTCCCTTTCGCGACACCATTACTAAAGCAACTGAATTCCATGCTCTGGGAGGGAATGCCAGGAGTCCACGACAATAAAAAATTATCCATATATCTTGGACCAAACCGCCCGAAGGGTGGTTAAAGCTTAATGTGGACGGCTCAGCCATTGGTAACCCGGGCCGTGGTGGTGGGGGTGGACTAATCAGGAACGGCGACGGAGAATGGGTTTCGGGTTTCCATAGGAGCATAGGCACCTGTACAAATAATGTGGCTGAACTATGGGCTCTTAGAGACGGCCTTAAGCTAGCTATCAGTGTTGATGCTCAAAAGCTTGCTATTGAAATGGACGCCAAAGTAGTGATAGACCTTGTTTTACATGCTGATCTCTCTACTCACCCTTTATCATCACTTATCTCTGATTGCAGGGCACTACTTCGGCGTCTACCGGAGTTTAGTTTCTCTCATATCTACAGAGAAGCCAACGCTTGCGCAGATTGGCTCGCTAAAGCTGGAGGACGTCTTCCATCCTCCGATTTCTTTATTTTTCACTCTTTACCCCAATTTGTCAGCCACCTAGTGGCGGGGGATGCCCGTGGGGCTTTTTTTGCTAGGACTATTTCAGATACCTCCATCCATATCCATCCTTTTGTTAGCCTTATAATGGCAGGACATGGACAGGAGGTATTATTAGATAGGCCTAATTGTAACAACTTTGTTCCTTACCCTACGGGCTAGGGAGCCCGCTTATTTTTAATATATTGTTCTTTAAAACCAAAAAAAAAAAGAGGAAAATGGGCCCAAAAGCTGAAACAAGCCCAAATCAGATATGCCATAAAAGCCGAAACAAGCATAATCTGACTTATAGATAAGTGGAAATCATCTGTCTCATACATGTATTCATCATTCAAAATTTATTATATAAATATATATATTTTTAATTATATATACACGTGTTGAATACAAAATATATAACTTTAAACTAAACTCAATTCAAATACAGCTTTAAAATACATACTTGAGACGTAGACTGGCATGGCTGTTCTTGAATGATGACAAATGTGAAAGAAAAACAAAGTCGTATCTTCATATTTATAATTAAAATCCAAGCATATACAATATTGAGTTTTTATTTTATTTTATTTTTGGTTTATAAATGCAGCTAGCAACTCCGTTCATCTGAGGTATTTCTAAAATGACAACGCAACGATCCATCCTTCCTTTTTTTTTTGGACAAGGTTTAGTTTGGTTTTGGGTTTGGGTTTGATTTGGTCTCACTTTTTGCGGGAAATGTTCAAAATTTGGCTTCAAAAATTCTCCCAACAATTTTGAAATTCAAAATTTGGAATTGAACGATTATTTGAAGAAAAAAAATTTGAATTTGAATTGCTCCCGCCTATTTTAGAGGCCAAATTTTGAGCATTTCCCACCAAAAGTGAGACCAAACTCAAACCAAACCTTATACAAGCACACCCCAAGTGCATTAAATGGAAACAAAATTCATCTCTTTTCTACAGCAACCTTTTGTCCCCTCTTTATCATTCTTTCTCTTTTCTTTTTCCTTTCCTTGTGTAATTTTATTTTGACTCATCGAATAAAAACATGTGCATAATTATGTTTTACTTTCAATAACCACGAATATGATGTTTTCTTGAAATAATTTACTATCAAATTTTAGGTGGCCAATGAGAAATTGATCGTCTAGGGACTAAAACTGAAGTCTCATAAATTTAATTCCCTATTCATGTTTCTTATCTCCATATTTTTTTATTATCACTTTATATTCTAATTTTTTTACTTATATAAAAAAAAGAAAGTTCTAGGTGCAACAATAGTGAGCCATTTTGGGCTAATAATTTTTTATTTATCCAGAAACAAGAATCTAATAGTTTCTTTTTTCTTAAAATAAATAATTTTTATTTATTTATTGTAAGACGAAAATTTAATAGTGACATTTACGTTATGAAACCCTTAGCCTGACTATTATACCAATTCTTAAAAAGAAATATTTTGAGTTTTTTTTCTTTCTTTTTTAAAAGGAGGATCGATAGTAGTTCCCACTTCTCCTCTAGTATGACTTGAACTCTCGACCTACCAGTTGGAAGTGAAGCGTCTTACCGTCTGAGCTGTGCTTCGTTATCATTTTGAGCTTAACATATCATAAGTTTGGCTTTCTTATTTTTCTCATTGGAACGCAAATTCATTAGTTATCTCTTATTTTTCTTTCTTTCTTTTTGTAATAAGTATACTTTTTAAGCAGGGACTAATGTAAAAATGACTCTCTAACCAACACTAATAAATTGTGACTCAATTGAGAAACCACTGGAACTAAAAGTACTAGAAATTAACCTTCTAGAAAATAAGGGGAATGAAAAAGGGAAAAAGAATAACAGCCACACGATTAGCTCAGCCGGGGGTAAGTCTGGCATGGGGCGGATCCAATGGGTCCGGCCTCACACTCCTCTCAGATAAATTTAGATAGGACTCACCTTTAGAGTAGGTCCCATAAGTCAATCAGGTAGATTTTCTCTAATTTATATGAGAGGAGTGTGGGACCGTACCTCCGTTGCATGCCGAATTTTTCCGCTCAGCCGACAGATAATATAGCTCCACCGAGCAGCGGTGTATTCTGATCAAGTCGGTTACAACAGCTATATCCAGCTATTCCATGCAAAGCATTAAACTCCCAATCTCGGTAATTGAAGAACTGGAGAGTAGTCATAGATCCTTCTTTCGGGGAGAGACAGAAGGAGAGAGAACATTTCACCCTTTGGCATGGGAAAATGTGACTAGGCCGGTAGAATGGGAGGGAGTCGGGATTAAATGCCTAAGGAAGTGGAACACTACTTTGTTGGCTAAACTGGGTTGGCGTATGATTGATAATCCAGGCAGGTTGTGGGCACAGGTGCTTTGGAATAAATATGGTGATCCGTTCAGCCAATCGAGTAAGAAGCATGGGGCCTCTCACGTATGGGCTGGGATTCTGCACGGATTGGGTAGCTTTGCCCAAGATAGGGACCCTAAACAGTTCCGAACTAAGGAGGGGTATCAAACGCTGCTCCTGTCTGAAGGGAAGCAGAATGCTACTCAGTGGCGAAGGATTTGGAAGCTCAAAGGTCCTCAGAGGAGTAACATGTTGCTTTGGCAGGTGAGACATGATAAGTTACCTACCAAAAGTCTTTTGTTCGATAGATATTGTGTGGAAAATCCATGGTGTGCCCGATGTGGCCAAGTCGAAACAAGTCTACATGCCCTAAGGGACTGCAGGACGTTCAACGGGGTGTGGGAGGGTCTGATCCAGCCGAGATATCGGAACAAGTTCAAGTCTTTCAGCTGTGTTGAAGAATGGATCGACTGGAATCTCACTGGTAATACGGCTCCCGGGTGGATGCAGGAAGAATGGAGCTATATATTCAGAGAAACGGTAAGTACAATCTGGTTTTGGAGGAATAAAAGTCTCTTCACAGAACTGGATACTATACCTGGTTCTTATGAATTGATTCAAAACATCGAGTTCAGGGTGAAGCAGCTGAGCCAAGCTTGGCAAGTTCAGTCTGGCAAGGAACCGTTACATAGTTTTTGTACACAGTTGGTATAGCTTAGTATTGCTATCTTGCATTATACTAGATAGGTTTATTGCTGATTATGGCTTGAGGCCGGTTGTATAATTTTGTACACTGCTCTTGTTATTTGGTATACAAAAGATCCCATTTCAGACATAGCTCCACCCAGCAGCAAAATTCACTGACGTCACTTACAATGAAACTTACCTCACGAAATCCCCTCTTCTCCCTTCTCAAAGCCGCCGCCGTTTACTCCTCTCTCCGCCCTATCTCCACAGCCGCCGCTCCCAATCACCACCTTTCCAAAACCCTAACCCCCAATCCTCCCAATCCCCGAACCAGAACCCCATTAGAGAAACAATTCGAAACATGGATACAAAATCTCAAACCCGGATTCACTCCTCCCGATGTGGACCAAGCTCTCAGAGCCCAATCCGACCCGGACCTCGCTCTCGACATTTTCCGGTGGACCGCCCAGCAGCGGAACTACAAGCACAATCACCTCACTTACCTAACTATGATCGAAATTGCCGTCTATGGTAAGCGTTACCGTGTCGCCGAGACTCTTGTCGAGGAAGTTATCGCCGGGGCGTGTCCTGGAAGCTTAGTTCTTTATAATTCCATGATTAAATTCTGCTGTGGTAGGAAATTTTTGTTTAATCGGGCGTTTGATATTTATAAGAAAATGTTGAAATGTGAAGATAGTAAGGTTAAACCATCGTTGGAAACTTATACTATGTTGTTCAATTCGTTGCTGAGGAAATTCAATAGGTTGAATGTTTGCTATGTGTATTTACACGCTGTTAGATCGTTAACTAGGCAAATGAAAGCTTCTGGGGTGATACCTGATACATTTGCTTTGAATATGATTATAAAGGCTTATTCTAAATGTCAAGAAGTGGATGAGGCGATTCGGGTTTTTCGTGAAATGGGATTGTATGGTTGTGAGCCTAATGGTTATACCTATAGTTATTTAGCAAGGGGACTGTGTGAGAAGGGGAGAGTGAATCAGGGAGTGGAGTTCTTTAGAGAAATGAGAGAGAAAGGCTTGGTGCCGAAAGGGGGTACTTATGTGATTTTGATTTGCAGTCTTGCGTTGGAACGAAGGTTGAAGGATGCGGTTGAGATTCTGTTTGATATGTTGGGAAATTCTATGTCACCTGATTTTTTGACTTATAAGACGGTTTTGGAAGAGTTGTGCAGGGATGGGAGGGGAGATGATGCTCTTGATCTTCTTCAAGAATTGAGGAAGAAAGATAGTTTTATGAACGAGAAAACGTACAGTGCTTTGTTGAATGTATTGCATTTCCTGAGAGGGGAATAGGTTCTTTCTACATTTCAGCAGAACTTTGGGAAATTCAGATATCTGGCTTCTGTTTGAGCTGGCTAATTCGCACAACAGAAAGCAACAATGAGACGGAAGTTCCAAAGTAGAGATATCCATTATGTTTGCGGGTGGCGTCATGACAGCAGACTATTCATCATGGCGAAGGAATTGCTGCTAAATGAGCGTGAAACGATATACTTTCTCAATGGCTCAGGCAAGGTAATTATGCTATGCTGCTGTTGCCGTTTTCATTCCAAGGATATGAAGATGGTACTAGCCGCACGGGAAACCTGCTATGACTATTCTTAACTAGAGTTGCGAACAATCTTCTCCTAGCTGAAATTGCTTGTTGAGTTTGTTATTTACAAGGCAACTTACATTAACCGAGTGCATGAATTGAGCATCGGGATTTTGTGTGTAATTCTCCTCCTGCACTCATGGTTGATTTCTTGAGGGACAGTGTATGTGCATGATTTATATAGAGAACACTTAATTCTTATTTGTCAACGAGGATCAAAGTTTCCCCAATTCTTAGTTCAGCAATTCATAAGGCATTTGTAATTTCTTCAATTGAACATTTTGAGTTTTGCCATGTTTTAGAGATACTTCAAACATGATGTGAGAAGGGTAGAAGTAGGAGTGGCAGAGCTCCCAGCATTTTCCCAAATACTATATTTTCTATTGTAAAATTGTTTTTCTTCAAGCCGTTAAGGTTCATTGGCAAACAAAAAAATATTGAGCTAATTTTTTTCATAGTTATGAGACAACCTGCGAATACTTCGAATATTGCATCTTTAAGCATTCCAAATGGAAGGAAAATTTGGTAAACATGGAGGTTTGAACTTGATCGATTGTTCTTGCCCATATTTTTCTTACAATTTTTTCCTACGCCCTCCTCACATTCAACATTAGTTTTTACTTAACCCTACTTCCAACCAGTCAAATAATACAAGCCCGTGATTGAAAATTAAAAGAGTAGAAAAATAAAAATCACTCTAAACTCGTTTAATTTTGATCCACAATTAAATTATGGGTTTAGAGGAAGTTGAGTAAGTTTAGAGTAATTTTACTTTTCTATCCTTGTATTTTCAGTAACTTGCTCGACACGTATCTAACTTGGCCGAAAACCATTGCGAAAAGTGGTAGCGGTTTTTTTAGCCAAGCATAAATGTTAGGATTATATGTTAACCAAAAAATAATTGAGTGACAAAAAACGCAAAACGTAAATAGTTTAGTGCCAAAATAGCTATCAACCCTAATCCAATTTTATTTGTTATTCTTCTCTAAAAAAAAAAAAAAAGCTGCTGTTAACTGTCCGTATTTAGTCATGAAGACAAAAGCTGGTTCAAGTTGTTTACGTGGGAAGTGCTCATTGGCTATTTACGTGCTGTATTGCGTGGAGCTCCAGAGCTACCTCATTGACCTTGTCACGGGTGCATTCCACGAGACTAAATATATTAATCAAGAGAGAAGAGGAGAAAGAAGAGTGCAATTTGTCTGAAAATGAGATTCATCAACGCTGCTGCAATCTTACTCCTTTTAATTTCTGTTACTTTTGGTAATGCCTGGAATTAGAATTAGTATAAGTAATTTTGATTTTCAAATTGGTTGTTAGATCTGATGTAAATATATAGTTTGTTTTCTCTTTCATTTTATCCTTAAATCTATATCATATGATTTAATTGCATTACTCATTTTCGTCTGCAGCTTTTGCTAAGAAATCCGGCGATGTTACGGAATTGCAAATCGGTGTGAAGGTAATTGCAATTATCCTTCATTTACTGGTTTTTACTAGATTTCTTTCAGTTTTTCTGTGGAGTATTTGCTTGAGGTACTTGGAAATTAATGCAAAACTTGTTATAGAGATTGAGAATAAGAATTTTACTGATTCGAATGGTACGCTGGCTGATTTGGCTTTTACTAAAATTACATAATTTAGTTTTATGTTAGCAAATGTATGCAAACAGGATCACTTATGCCTAAATCGATCCATCGAACAAGAAAATACTGAATTCTACTCCCTCCATTCTATTTATACAAGTCTTTTAGAACATGTAGCGAAAATTAAGAAAGCAAAAAATATGGTATTTTGTTAATCAAAATATCAATATTACTCTATTAAATAGGACATGTATACCACTAATTCTATTTAAGAGAGTAATATTGATAATTTTACTAACAAACTACATTGCTTTTTTGCTTCCTTAATTTTCGCTACATGTCCTAAACGAGGAGTACATAGTAATTATGTAACTACGACCAAATTTATAGTCTTACTGCCTTCGTTAGACAAGTTGCCATCTATATACAAATGCAATATGAACGAACTTATTATTTAGATTTATCTGTACTTTGCCATGATATAGAGGAGGGAGAGTATAAATTGAGGAAATATCCTACTGGACTTTTTAGGCTCCTTGTTCAATTGGAGCTAAAAAGTATTAGATGTATATCCAATATTGATATAAAAAGGAACCTCACACTATATCAAGTATATTCAGAAATGGGACTGAATAATCCCCAAGTATTAGAAATTCCAGGCTGCCTCGTTATCTTTTGGAGCATTATGGTTTTAGCTATGACCTTCGCTTTAAAATGCTCTCATCTTGATATTAAAACTTCCTAAGTGTACTGATTATTATTAGCAACTTCTTCTTTTTTTCCTTCTTTGCTGCAGCACAAGCCAGAATCCTGTGATATTAAGGCTCACAAAGGTGATAGAATTAAAGTCCACTACAGAGTAAGTCAATTCTCTTCATGCTCCTCTGTGGAGAGTTCTCTCTCTGCACATTGATGGCTGGTTGTGTGGAGAGACCGCTAATTGTATTATTGATTTACCATGTCTATGTTCTAGTTTCATAGTTATAGCGTAAAGCAGATACAAATTTTGAAATTCGGACCATTTCATTGCTTTACGACTGATTACTTTCTAGTTCCTGAGTTGCATTGTTCACTGCTAAATATATACTGAATGTATATTATTGTAATAAATGCTTCTCATCGAAATTCGTCACATGCTTTAAACTATGCATCTGCTATCCATTTCAAAAGGCTGATCCAACTCGGGTGTCGAGGTTCTTCCAGAATCCCCTGGTTTAATTTTGGAAGATTTAATTGCCAAGTATAATAAACGAGTACTCAGTTGTTTGAGATACTACGCGCCTGTTGATTTTCTATTTATTTCATTCTCTAACATGTTTGGGCTATTATTCTCGCAGGGAAAACTCACCGATGGAACTGTATTTGATTCCAGCTTTGAAAGGGGTGATCCAATTGAATTTGAGCTTGGCAGTGGTCAAGTAATTAAAGGTATGTTACTGCTGGATTATCTCCTGCCATCTTGCTTTGTTGTGATTTTTTATATTTCTAATTGCTCATTGGTTCTAGTGAGACTTACTTCCTATTAGTGAGTGAATAGATTCTTATTTTGTCAATCAGTCTTGAACCAGATGGAAGTTGGATAAAAGAACCAGGTTCAACTTTTATTTATCAGTACTCTCTCTGAGTTTCTTTCAGCAGTGAATTCACTGCTCAAAGATTTCCTTGCGTGTTTCCTCAAACTAAGATGACCTTTGGACCTGTTCTCAGAGCGTTAGATATTCATTTGCACTTAGTAATTCCAACTCCTACAACGGTTTATTGCAGGTCTGCTTATTTGTTATACCCTTTGTTATTTGAGTTAGCTGTGATAACTGATAATATATTAAACTTGAGCAGGATGGGACCAAGGACTGTTGGGAATGTGTGTAGGAGAGAAGAGAAAGTTGAAAATACCTGCAAAAATGGGCTATGGAGATCAAGGATCTCCACCAACCATTCCTGGTAATAATACTGCTAGGTTCCATGCTTTTAGTTGCACAAACTTTTTTTTCTGGAGTGCGTCAATGCATGCTCCAATGCATTTGCTATATTATAATATCTCATGATCTCTCTGAAATTTTTGCAGGTGGAGCAACATTGATCTTTGATACAGAGCTAGTTTCGGTGAATGGTAAACCATCAAGTGGAGGGAACTCAGATGATAGTGAACTATAAATATGAAGAATGTCCTGCAATTGTTCCCGAGTCCTTTAATCCTGTAAAGGAGCCTTAATAGCACCATTATTTCCCTCGTTTTTTCTCCTCTAAAAAGAATTTCATAATTAGGGAACTGAATAGTCTTAGTAGTATGAAGTTCTAGGTAATCCACACTTAGGTGTGTCTTAATAGTAGAATGTTTCACCTGCTAAAGCTATTGCCTTCAAAGTACAATTTTGTTAGTTTTTTTTCTCGCTCCAAATGAAATTTTGACTCAGGCTTTGTAGTTTTAATGCTTTCCTTGGGGAAATTCTGAATGGGGAAATGATAAACGGCTAAGCAAAATTAGCTAAAAATTCAAATTAAATATTATTTACCCCTGTTGTATAAGAGATTCACCCAATTATTTACCATTTTGCTAATTAGTTGGCTAAATTTTAGCTCCCTGACAATACTCTTCTGAATAGGGTGAGCACCGAATTCGAATTGGGCTATTCGGCAATTTGAATCTGATTTTTTCATTTTTTCCTACCTCAAAAAATCGACCGAATTCGAATTGGTGAATTCGGAATTCGGTTTCGACCGAATTGGAGGGTATATTTTTTATTATATAATATATTTAATTATATAATAATAATATTTAATTATTAAAAATTCAATAATTATATTTAATTATATAATAATAATATTTAATTATTAAAAAATTGAATTCGACACACCAAATTCAAAAATAGTCAAACCGAATTCGTCCCAAATTCAACCAATTCAAATTCGGTCTTGACCGAATTAACGAATTCGAATTGCAAATTGAATTCCAATTCGGTCGGAATTCGGCAAAAATCGAATTTGCTCACCCCTACTTCTGAATATCATATGCAAAGCAGCTCTTGGCTTGTACAAATAATTACAACATCCCGGGTTATGGATCCGGTTTATTAAACCAAACTATGCTACCTACTACTTTCGATTATTTACAATCCAGGCCCAAAGGCCCAATGCAAAATCCTTTAGCCAATTAGCCCAGCTCCTTCCTTTTTAGCTGTGCAGCTGGCATATCAGTAATCAAATTATTTTCCCTCACGTCAGCATCCTGCACTTGCAATACTGTAAATAATTAAAGTCACTGTTTTAAATCAAAATTTTGGTAGGTCTTACATTTTTAATCAGAAACGAAACCAAAGTGAAATCTCAATACCAAAATTCTATTCAATGTTGGTCTAAACTTTTGCTTAACTTAAGATATACCGATATAAACTTTATATTTAAGGGTATTATATGAAATGTTATGGGAGAATTCAAAAATTTGTTATTGGGTGACAAAAATTTTACTGAAAAAATTAGAAGAGTACAATGAATACAATGTTTTACAAGAAAATCTCACGAAAAATACATAAGATCCAAACCCTTTTGTGTTCTCAGAATCACAAAGACGATCTATAGAAAATTTCCAATCACGACCGTCGGATACTCAACTTTAGAAGAGTCGCGTGGAGAAACACGAAACATCAGATCCCGTTCTACCGGACATCACTAGAATTTCCAGAAGCATCCTGACCCTCTATCCGTCACTCAACTTGATTACTAAAACCCTTTATTTATAGAACACTCTAGAACCCCCAAAATTCCGTTCTGCAAATCTGTATTAATTCACACTATTTCAGCTCCTCACCCTTGCACATTCTTCCCCACCATCACTCTCACTCTCTCTGCAAATTGAATAAAGTATAAGTTTTCTATCCAATCTAGGGTTTAATAATGGATGAGGATTTCGGTATGCCGCCGGCTGAGGGAATGCCCGACTTCGATCTGCCGGATGAGCCGGTTTGGAAGGTCGGAGAAGAAAAGGAGATCGGAACAGATGGATTGAAGAAGAAACTCGTTAAAGAAGGTGTGGATTGGGATACTCCTGATAATGGTGACGAAGTTGAAGGTAATTTTAACTAGATATTTTCTCTACTTGTTTATTTATTGAGTATTATTATTATTATTATTATTATTATTATATTTCTTTAATTTGGTTTAATTTTTTGGCTGATATGGATTTTGATAATTTTCAGTTCACTACACTGGAACTTTGCTTGATGGAACTAAATTTGATTCAAGTCGCGACAGGGGAACTCCATTCAAGTTCACTCTTGGTCAAGGTTAGCAAATTTTTGTTTAATCCTTAATTTCCCTGGATCTTCCATAGTTTTGGGGGTATATAAAACGGTTGGATAATTGATATGCCTGAGGAATAGTTGCCTGATTTCAGTTGCGTGAATGTCTAGTGGTATCTTGTCCCTTAGTCCGACTGGGTAAAGATTTCCCTTACCTATGCTTATCTTTATTTGTATATTTATTATTTATCTTTAAGATTTAAAGTTAAATACTATTTCAATATTACTCACTTAGATAGGACTTATATAATACGTATTCTATGTATGAGAATAATATTGCTTCCTTAATTTTGTGTTCTCTGAGTTAAGTTCTAGATTGATTGCGTGGTGATGGTATGTGAATTTGTCAAATTAAATCTACCATTGTCCTGGAACTGCTTGCGCCCATGCCCTTTCTAAAATCTATTTGCACATAAGGTCATTTGGATACTGAATTCAATCCTGTTAACCGACGAGGTCTTGAATCCTCCTCATCCACATCGTTTAACATTAGATGACACAGTAAAAAATCTATTTTATGTCAAGAATAATGTACTCTTGAGTTTGAAAAAAAGTGTGCAGGTCTCCAAACAAAGACTCTTCATGGATAGGTCAAACTAGAATTTATCTTGCAATGAGTTAGGATTGTTTTGATTTCCTTAGTAATCTGAATGCTTCTGAGGTCAGTTCTTAGCTGTTTGTAGAAAATTCTCTGAAATTCTCTGGTTGTGAACAGGCCAAGTTATAAAGGGATGGGATCAAGGTATCAAAACAATGAAGAAGGGTGAAAATGCAATATTTACTATACCTCCAGAGCTTGCCTATGGTGAGTCTGGCTCTCCTCCAACTATCCCTGCAAATGCAACCCTGCAGTTCGATGTTGAGTTGCTTTCTTGGGCAAGTGTCAAGGACATCTGCAAAGATGGTGGAATATTTAAGAAAATTCTTGTAGAAGGAGAGAAATGGGAAAACCCCAAGGATCTTGATGAAGTGACAGGTATAGAGCAACTCAGAATCTTGATTTCTCCTTCTTGGTTTTGCCTATTTCCATTTAACTTAGCTGGGTTTGTTCCTTATGGAAAACAGTGAAGTATGAAGCCCGACTAGAGGATGGGACCCTGGTTGCAAAATCAGATGCTGTTGAGTTCACTGTTCAAGAAGGTAATATTTCGAAATTGACTGTCTTTTCATAAGGATAGTTGATTGTATGTATACCTGAAAAGGCGAATTTTGTTTTTTAAACAGGTCACTTTTGTCCTGCTATTGCCAAGGCTGTAAAGACAATGAAGAAAGGAGAGAAGGTTCTTCTGGCTGTAAAACCACAATGTAACTGTCGAACCTATTTTATTGCAAATTCTTATTTTCATGATGAAGGCATTCAAATGTCTTATGCATGTTCATCATTGTAGATGGCTTTGGAGAGAAGGGAAAACCGGCATCTGGTGATGAGGGAGCTGTCCCACCAAATGCAACATTAAATATAAACCTGGATCTAGTCTCATGGAAGACTGTTTCAAATGTTACTGATGACAAAAAAGTCATCAAAAAGATTTTGAAGGAAGGGGAAGGATATGAAAAGCCAAACGAAGGAGCAGTTGTGAAATGTTGGTGTTTTGGTTTTGCTAGCGTTGGTACATTTTTTGGGTTATCTTGAAGCTTCACGCTTACAGTTTTGCTTGTTTTTGACAGTGAAACTTGTTGGGAAACTTGAAGATGGCACAATATTTATCAAGAAGGGTCATGAGGGGAATGATGATGACCTTTATGAGTTTAAAACTGATGACGGTATGTTTGCAGTTTGACTGTGTTATTCAGTTTGGCCTTCACCAATTACCTTATTGGTGCTGACCTTTTGCTTGCAACAGAACAAGTCATCGAGGGGTTGGATAAGGCTGTGTTGTCAATGAAGAAGGGTGAGGTAGCACTGCTGACTATCGCACCAGAATATGCCTTTAGTTCTTCAGAGTCGAAGCAAGAATTAGCTGTAGTTCCGGCAAATTCGACTCTTATCTATGAAGTTGAACTGGTCTCATTTGTTAAAGTGAGTGAACAGAGGATTCTATTTCTTCTTATTGCTATGTATTTTATTCTTGTGTATAAACCTGTGTATGTTCCCTTGATTTCTTCAGGAGAAAGAATCATGGGATATGAATACTGAGGAGAAAATTGAAGCCGCTGGCAAGAAGAAGGAAGAAGGTAATGCCCTTTTCAAGGCTGGAAAATATGCAAAGGCTTCGAAGAGATATGAGAAGGTAAACATCTTTTGATGCAATCTTTGGAATTTATTTAGTCATTTGTTTGGATTCTTTATATGAATAACAATTATTTTAAAATACACTGCAGGCAGCGAAATTTATAGAGTACGATACTTCTTTTAGCGAGGAGGAGAAAAAACAGTGCAAAGCATTAAAGATTTCTTGCAATCTAAATAATGCTGCTTGCAAGTTGAAACTCAAAGATTACAAGCAAGCAGAGAAGCTCTGTACCAAGGTTTGATCAAGCACCTCTTCCTTGCTTCCCTTCACTATAAATAAGTTCCTGCATATGATACATTCGTAAACTCCCATACATATGCAGGTTTTGGAACTTGAAACAACAAATGTGAAGGCACTTTATAGAAGAGCCCAAGCTTATATGAGTATGGCTGATTTAGATCTTGCTGAGTTTGATATTAAGAAGGCCCTTGAGATTGACCCTAACAACAGGTAATTTTTAGTACTTGGTGCAGAAGGTGAAGTTCTTCTCTGGTAGATGGCTAATGAGTTTATATCTCTTGATCCAGGGATGTAAAACTTGAATACAAAGCTTTGAAGGAGAAGGTGAAGGAATTCAACAAAAAAGATGCCAAATTCTATGGAAACATGTTTGCCAAATTGAATAAGTTGGAGGCAGCTGATGCAAATGTAAGCTTCTGAAACCGAGCCTGCATTTTATTCTTGATGACAAGGCCGGTCATGTGATTTACTGTGGTTATTTGATGGCAATTTCAGAAAACAGCTTCCAAGGAGGCAGAGCCCATGAGTATTGACAGCAAGGCGTGAGGGCAAGAGATATTTGGAATAAATTGAGCCACTGTCATTTTGAGGCTTTTGGTGATGGTCATATTATCAAATGGAAATGCTATTATGTGGACCATTTTCCTTTATTTTACTGATATAAACTCATATTAGTGGACATCGAGTTCCTTTTATTTTCCTTTGTAGAAACTACTACTATTTTTGGCATTCTATTATGTTTTATCTTCTTTTGGGTTCGGATCGGAGCAAGTAGTAAAAGCTTATTTGGATCGTTTGGGTGTCTCGGGACCTGACGAACCGAAGATTTATGGTGATTTGTTTGAATCTTTGATGAATATATTTTCGTTTTAGCTATTTCAACCAAGTAAATGCCGGGGGAACATTCTAGTGAGGTTAATTTGATATGTGGAGGCGAGGATTGCTCAAATATTTTGGTTTCAGCATTACAAAGGCGAGCGAGTAATCGAGCTATTTCCTCTACTTCCCACTCCAAATGAAATTTAATGTTCTATCTTACCAACAATAAGGAATTTGAAATTATTATCGGAGTAGGCAGAAACAAAATGAGTTCAACAAAGTACAAACAATGTTTCCTTGTGTTAGGAGTGTGAATTTAGTCGCTTAAAATATTTTTAATTTTTCCCTTTTGAGGAGACTCGGGATAGTGCGAGTGCGTGGACATCGTAACGGTCTTGACAAATTAGGTTGGTAATGTTAAAAATTGTATTTTTGTAAAGTTAAACTCATTGAAATTTGACAAAGACGAACTAATAACATTGTGTAATATACAAATTACTTAGTAATTTAAGCAAATTTAACTTAATTCGACTATTAAACGTAATTGTATGTCATAGCTAAGTAAAAATAATAATGTAACTAATAAAATATTACACAATTAAGCATAAGGGTAAAGTTGAAACAAACAAAGCTCTACCAATAAGAGTGATGGTCAAGTGGACCAAGCTTACTTCCAAGTGGTTTGGTAAAATTAACGTCATGAGTTCGAATCTTGATTGGTGCTGTCGGTTTTTAGAAATTATATTTGCCTTTCTTGGTGCTACTTTGACGGGGTTAGTGCTTATATTGGTTGTTCAGTTAAATCTGCTATGTTCGCTGATGAACACGAAAGCCCAAACATAAGTTAGCGGGAAGTGTTGGTCAACATCACTTGCAACTTTTTTTTTATTCATCAATAAAAAAAAACAAACAAACAAAGCTCTTAAGATACTTTTTAATTTTATATTATATAATATGCAACTGAATATAACTAAGAAAATATTGTTAAAAAAAAAGATCATAAGATATTTTTATTTATTTTTTGCTAAATAAAAGTAGATAAAGGAAAAAAATAAAGTTGAGGGCTGTTTATTCTCCAGAACGCAACTATTTAAAGGGTAAACCCATTAAGTTGACAGCCCAACTGAAACTTGGTAGGCCCATTTAGTTGACAGCCCAGTTTATATACTTTTAGGGTTTTATCTTCCTCCAGTGGTGTACTCTATAGATTTACCCTAATACCATGGAGAGACCGACTAGATCAGACGCAGCAGCTTGACGCTCAGGAAAACTCTTCTCTCACCGAAAATGGGTATGCTTTCTCTCTCTACCACACACACACACACACACGGAGACCGGCGGTGTAGATGGCGGCGATGTTTAGTGCAAGTAATATGTTGAATTTGAATGTTTGATAGGTATCTCACGAGATTCTATGCACAAGAGGCGTGAAACTGGTGGTAAGAAGAAAGCTTGGAGGAAGAAGCGAAAGTATGTTTTTTCTTCTATTCTCTCTTTTTCTGTCATTGCTTTTTTTTGTTAATATTTTTATCATGCTTTTTGGCTAATACAGATTCATTGATATGCTGGACTAGACTGATTTAGGTGTTTTTTTTTGCACTGTATTTATCATTTAATTTTTTTAATTTTTTTTATTGTGAGATATTCTTTTGCCTGCCAAACATGAACTTATTTGTTGAAATTTTCAATTTTGTGTCTCAAAACTTGCTGGAGATTAATATTAATTTTTGAAATTTTGAATCGATGAATCTGTAGTTGCTAGAAGATTTGATAATGGCTTATACATCAGAGTCCTCTACGATCTGCCAATTAAGTTTGTATTCTTATTTGTAGGAGTATCTTTATTTATCTCTTGAAAGTTTTATTAAAGAAAGACATGTTGTGTTGGCAGTGGTTATGCTGTTTTTCTTGTATGAGTTTGATCTCCGATTAAGTACTGGAACCAGATTTCCCTATAGAGAGAGAGGTTGTGTTGTAGGTGATAATGCTGTTTTTCTTGTATGAGTTTGGTCTTCTTTCAAGTACGGGAGCCAAATTTTGTTTAGATATTTAACATTTTGATTCATTAATTCTTCAGGGCTTTTATTTTGCTTGGCTTGCTATCTTAAAGTTTTAATAATTTTTATTCCAACTAATTTCTAAAAGTTCCTTGTATCTCTTGAACGGACTTTTTGTTTTCTTGCCTTTACTTTTCTTTTTCCCTTTTAGACCAAGTGGGAAAAGAATACCCGTTCGGTTGGATGTGTATCTTGTATTCTTCATATTTATGGAGTCTGTGATGGGAAGATAGCTAGTATTCTCTGACAACAGTCCTATATTTTTTGCTTATTTTGATTCCCTTCTTCTTGAAGGTATGAGCTTGGTCGTCAGCCAGCTAACACAAAGCTGTCCAGCAACAAGACAGTTAGGAGAATCCGTGTCCGAGGAGGCAATGTTAAATGGAGGGCTTTGAGGTTGGACACAGGTAACTATTCATGGGGAAGTGAAGCTGTCACACGTAAAACACGTATTCTTGACGTTGTCTACAATGCATCCAACAATGAACTGGTTCGTACTCAAACTCTCGTGAAGAGTGCGATTGTCCAAGTTGATGCAGCTCCATTCAAGCAGTGGTACCTCCAACACTATGGCGTTGACATTGGTAGGAAGAAGAAGACTGCTGTTAAGAAGGATACTGCTGAGGTACTTAAATTGAGTCCTTTTGGTTTTAAGTATATTTCTGTTCCCACTGATTTACTGTTAATGATGTCAATTGTTGTAAATGATGTTTACTTGGTTGGTTGTGGATTATCCTTTTATTATGACCCCTTTTCTCAAACAATTAGCATGTATTTGAGCAGTAGATATAAATTAGATTACATGGACATTTTAGAAGAAAAGAAGGATTCTGATGTACACATTATTACCCAGATGTCCTAAATAGCTACGACTTAGTTGGATGTGTGTTACTAAAAATCTTCTTATGTGCTTATATTTTTGTTTGTGGGCTTGTAACAGGAGGGAGAAGCTGTGGTTGAGGAAACTAAGAAGAGCAACCACGTTCAAAGGAAAATAGAAAAGCGTCAGCAAGGTCGTGCACTTGATGCTCATATTGAGGAGCAATTTGGTGCTGGTCGATTACTTGCATGCATCTCTTCCCGCCCGGGACAGTGTGGCAGATCAGATGGGTAAGCGCTCATTTTTGGAACCAACTTCTTTATGAAATTGTGTTTGAAAAGCAGTTTGTCGAATTTATTTCTCGGAAATTATTGTTTGCAGTTATATTCTGGAAGGCAAAGAGCTTGAGTTCTATATGAAGAAACTCCAGAAGAAGAAAGGAAAGGCTGCTGGTGCTGCTGCCTAAATTTGATTTTCTTTGTTATTCTGTTGCAGTGTTATTAATAGTTCTAGATTTTGCATATGCTTCCTTTTCGGCCGTTCGGCTGGAGCACTTTAACATTTCTTGTCATATTAAGCGGTGAGAAGTTTTGACAATTATAAGAATTTATTTCTGAGACCCAAATTGATTTTTACGTTTCATTGCCTGAATGGGCAACTCAAATCAACTGTTTTGACAATTTATACTCCGACTAAGCTCTGTATTGGGGGATTTTAGGGGGTTTCCCTATTCACCATGTGTCGGTGGGTCGCTGGATATTTTATCTAACAATTTTTCCATCGTTAGATTGAAACCTGATTATTGATATTTAAAATGAGAAAATAGCGATTTTGACGCTCACGGCTCCTATGCGGAATCGCTTTTATTCCGCACAGCTTTTATTCCGCACATGCGGGACAAAAGCTTGTCCATTAGATTAAAATTTTGACGGCTGAGATTGATTAAAAAATGAACAGTTGTTCATTTTTTCCGAACAAATCTTAATGTAAGCAATGATTGTTTTCGACGCAAAAAAAAGTGCTTTCGCGTATGCGAAAAAATAGCTAGTTCCGCATAGGAACCGGACTGGATTTTGACATTAAAAATTAGCTGTTGTGCAAAAAAACATTTCAATTTGTTAACACATTGCTGAGGAAGTCGACCCTTAGCACCGTAATTACGCCAGGCCACTCACAGCAATATACGCAGTAAGCTTGAATGTAGGGGATGTATATTGTACTTTCATGTTATTTATGGCCTACCCGGCCGGAGAATATACATTAGCAAAACCACAATGAAAATTTCATTTGGCCATAGTCTACTTGAATAATTTGCCTAACCTTTGGTAACTTGATAGAAGAAATAAGGGGAAAATGCATGCTTTTTGCTATTGATTCCTGTTGAAGAGTAGTCTCCTGTAGGCACAGAGAAGTTTTCCATATCTTAGCTGTAAGAGGGCATGCATAATGAATCAAACCATTGCATACAGTTCAAATACCCATCCTCTCCAGAAGTGATACAATTGACTAATGGTATTCTCCCCAAAAAAAGAAATATTTGTCAAGTGTAATTGTACAAAGTCTGACAACGATAAGAATAAAGAATGATAAATCTTATGATCTAGCATAGAACCTACAAAATCTATGCAGTAAAGTATACAATAAGTTATACAGACCTTGCCGTGTGATGTTCGAGTCCAACAATCCAGCCGGGATTTGAGCTCCTTCAATCTTCGTCAGTAGAATCACTTTTACACTGATTACAAGTAGTAGTCTTGTTGAATGATTGTCTCTATGTCGATTGTCACACCAATGAATACAAGTAACCAACTGCAAGCCTCCAATAAAATGAATTGCTCGGAGTGGATGCTAGTATTGCAATCACGTATATGATCAGCTAAGGTGGATTTTTTAATAATGCTTTTGGGGGTCACGCTAAACATGATTTCTCATCCCAAAGCTCAATCCAGTGAAGAAATGTGAACAACATGGGATGATCATTTTAACTTACCTGCTCCCCAATCAAATCAAGACCAACAACTAGAAAAGTGATACCTTGGAATAACAGGAAGTAGAAGTGAATTCCTTGGGCAGATAACAAGCTTCTAACAGAAGCTGTCAGCAAAATAAATGCAAGACCTAATTCTTTTCTGTACAAACGGTTTCTTTTGACTTTTCCAGACTTTTTGGTCATCTCTAGTCTGGTAAGCTCCGAAAGACCCGATTCTGAAGAGCATCTTTGTAATCCACTACTTGCAACCAAAGGTTGAGACTCATTTTCTACAATGGCTAGTAAATCTGCTTCTGATGATCTACCCAATTTCTTAGTAACAATCCATTCATAAGAACTTCCCAGTTGGAACAATCCAGATACCATGGCATTAAACTTTGTCACAGACATCGTATTTTCAAAGAGAAGGTAGGGTACAATGAATGGGAAAGACTGTGGAGCTGGAAGGATACTTAGGATGGACATGAGTCCAGGGATATAACATACCACCCAATCTGGTAGCTTAGCTTCGGGTAGGAACATGGTCATTGGAAGAATAATGCAGAAGAGAGTGAATGAATAGAAAGGTAGTATAAGCTTCCGCAGCAGGAAGAAAAGAAATATCAGGTTTGCTTTCTTTGCCAGACTGACCTGAAATTCAAATGGTATATAGATGACGATTGGAAAAATATAGACAAAGGCAACCATAAAATTATAGAGTTTTAAGAAGAGAGATCATAGTTTTCCAAGACTTTAGCAATGCTTTTTTTATCTTCGGGCATGTATCTTCAGATATCTTCTTAAATTCTGAATGTGTCAAATGCTATCAAGAATTTGTAATATAAAGAGACTTTTAGAAATATTTCCCAAAGGAATTGTTCTTCAGAAATGAATTACCCTCTCAAATAAAATTTCCCAGATACACACGTCTAGGAGAGAGAAAAAAAGAAGAAGCTAACTTATAGCTTCATCAGGAGAAAGATTTAAACCATCCAAATTTGAAAATAGGGGACAAGAAAGTTCGCGGGGAAAAAAACCTTTTAAAATACATTTGTTCACAATGCAAATCCAGGGCTTCCGGCCATTTTGTCCAATTCCCATTCAATTTACTATTTCATTCTTGGTTATTGTTTCCTCAAACGCTGAAAAGAGTTCAAGTTCTACAGTTATAAGAAAGAAAACTTGCACATCCACAATTTCTGCCGTTTCTCTTTCATTCCCCACCAGCTCCCCCCCCCCAACCCCAAAACGTTGAACCTTGTCTACCAACAAAATGATTAACTTCCAAATGAATCACAAAATCAGCTAAGATAATAATAATAATAATAAAAAGAACAATCAAATCTATAATGCTCACCTTTGATTTAAGTATGTCGAAGAAACAGAGGCGGAACAACTGCATTGGACCTGAATGCCAACGATGTTGCTGCTTCTTGTAAGCCTCATATGACTCTGGGAGCTCGCATAGACACTGTGAAAGATGACAAGGATTTGACATCTACCAATTTCAAATGTGAAAAGGAATTATGCAGAATATTAGTTACTTACAAACCTTAACATCATTCAAATAAATGAACTTCCATCCACAGAGGTGAGCACGAACAGCAATATCCATATCTTCAACAGTTGTTCGCTCCAACCAGCCACCGCATTCCTCTAGCGCCTTAATCCTCCATACACCAGCAGTTCCATTAAACCCAAAGAAATTAATGAACCAACCATTGACCTGTTGCTCAACCTCAAAATGAAAAGCCAAATTAATGTTCTGCAATCTCGTGAGTAAATTCTCATCCTTATTCACAAATGACCATCTTGTCTGGACGAGTGCAAGATCACCGTTCCCCTTCAAGAATGCAGAGATAACCAATTCAACCAAAAGGAAATATGAGCTCAATAAGTCCCTAAATTAAAGAATTTTAGCCGATGAACTATTTATTGGATAAAACCTCCACAAAAAACATAAAATAAAATCTCTCTTGGTAGGTCCTCTTTTGACCTTAGTTATTTGATTAAACAGGTTTAGGTCATAAGAACAGTATGGGTCTACGCTTTAGCTATTAAATTAAGATAATAGGAGAATTGTTATCTAGATTATTGCCCCCCACCCTGCTTTTCTACCAAAAAACAAAAAAAGAAAAAATAAGTTATGCATGAGTCAAGCAACGTTTGATCTCACTCAAAATGTCAATCTAACATAAGACCTGTAACATTCCAATTCCAAAATGTGTTGCTAAAATGCTAAGCTGTGATAGAAGATATACTAGAGCTCTAAGTCATTCAAAAGATATAGTGGCATAATTACTTTAAAGTAAGGAACAGTTTTCTTCAGAAAATCTGGTGCTGGTTGGAAGTCTGCGTCAAATATTGCTACAAACTCATAATCTTTGACATAATCGCAGCTCATTGCAGATTTCAGGTTCCCTGCTTTATACCCTGTACGAACAAGACGATGCCTGTATATTATACGTGCACCCCTTTGTTGCCACTTCTGTACTTCTGCCTTGATCAGGTCTTGAACATCCAAATCATCAGAATCATCTAAGATTTGTACAAGCATTCTGTCCCTAGGCCAATCCTGGATACATACTGCTGCAATTGATTGCTGGTAAACCTGAGTAATGAGATGATAAGGAACTCAGAAGTGATCCTTTCAAGCTATTCTCTACCATGTAGTCTCATAAAGAAAACTAATTGGTTTTTGTATGTGCTAGTCCCGCAAAAAGTGTTAAAATTGTCATGTCTGGTCATGCCCTAAAATTTCTGTAATGCAGGATATGATATGAGCACGTCTTTGTAGATACGTAAAAGCCATGGAACTCTTATCTCTTAATTTACGAGCAACAAATATAGGTAAACACTTAAATGCTCACTGTATGTAATTAAGGACGCTGCTTGCGTATACTAATTGCAAGTATATTTGCAATCTAACTCCTCAGACTTGACAATATGCGAAGGTTGACTCTGTTTAATAATGACAGTCAATACCTAGCACTTGAAAACTAGTTTAGATAGGTTTAACACAACTTTTATGACGTTGAAGTCAAATTAAGCTATTATAGCAGCTAGTTTATCATTTAATTTTGTGTACCAGAGAGTTGAGACCAATAATAATGATTTGAGACATTGAGAAGGGATTTGAAACCTACATCTGCTTACCTCCCTCTCATTGCACATTGGTACTTGCAGCAGGACCATAGGATAACTGTCCATATTGGCACGGGGAGTCTCCTCGTCCATTGAATACTCAATTTGAGCAACTGGCTTTAGTCCTCGGAACTTAATCCAGGCGCAACCAAGCACCAAAACCACTCGATCCACCGACTGTACCAAAAACAAAACAATGCACATATTGGCCAAAAACTGCAGCGGCGGCGCCAAATAATTCGCCCTAATTTCTAACCAATGAGCATAAACATATTCCACCAGGTCCAAAACCTCCTCCTCGAGCTTTGGAGGACTAAAATGCCATCCTTTAAAGTAAGCAACAAGCTCGAAAACTAACAAAATCACTACAATTATCGAAAAAGCCTTGATTATCCTATATAACCTAGATTCGCTTCGATGAGGAGTAGAGTTGGATGCCGCCACACGACGATTAGCCGTGCGAAGGATACTAATGAATCCGTTCGTTATAAAAGCAATCGAACCAGCTAATTGCTGGAATTTAAGAAGGTAAATCCATGAGATTTGACGAGCACTGCGAGTACGCTCTTTCTCAACCGCCGGACGATCAGTGTCGCCGCTGCTGCCTACATCGACCGTCGTGAAGGTAGATGTTTCCGATGAAGACGACGACGAAGGAGCAGCAGGAAAGAGGTCAATGTGGTGGTGGTCGTCGTCTCTTTGCTTGTTCCACCATTCCTGAAACTCATAGTTTGGTGGACGAGACATGAGGTGAATCTAGAGGCGACGATGAGGAGATTTTTAGATCTCAGAATGGTCGGCCATGGCGTCCGGGTGAGTGTGGGGATCCGGAAAAAGTGGAGTGGAGGGAGGCGCAGTGCTGGAATAGGGAAGATGAATTGAAAGTGCTATATTTAGAAAGGGACACATTGTAATTGGTTCAGATTGGTTTCAACCAAATCTTACTTTATTTGCATCAGGATTGATTGTTATGTTAAAATATTTGTTTTTCAGACTTAAATTAAATATTTACTTTTCTATTTTATTTTGCATAAGAAAATAAATAATTTGAAACCGAAAAAAAAATATTTTAAGGAGAATTTTTTGGATTATTAATTTGAGTTTAAAATGTACTTGTATTTGCTTTTGTATGAGAAAAGTCGGATACATACTAAAAAAAAAGGGGGAAATAACATGTATTTAAATGCAGTATATATATTCGAACAAACCAAAAAAAACCTTTATTTACTAAAGAATAAAATGTTGTTTAGTAAAAACTATACTTTAAATTTTTTGGATTTTGTTTACCAAATAAAATGTAGTTTTTTTCTTTATAACTTTCATAAATTGTTATTCTGGAAAGATGAGAGGCTAAAAGGGAGAAATCACAGTACTTTATATTCAATCATCATGCATTTTTTTTTACAGGGCGGGAGGGGGATACGGGAATCGACCCTGGGCCGAAGCTCAGGGTCACGCCTACCTTTTCCACTGGGCAGGTCATTCCCATCATCATGCATTTTGAACATAAGTCTGTTTGACATATCAATATAATGACCAACTACTTAAAATATGGGATAGACGGTATTTATGTAAATTCTTATTTTTAATTCATATGTAGTAAAATCTTTTAAACCAACACAATTGAGTTGATAAAGTTTATTTAACTTTGTTTATAATATCTAAGTTTAAATACTGCTAACAAAAGTCTCTTTTAGTAGACGATCTTTTAAGTCACTTTTTTAATTTAAAGTTCATATTACTTGAGTTTCTTTTAACAAAAATAAATAAATAAATACATTCTTTCAACAAGAATAATTTCCTAAAGTAAAATAGTCTTCATATAGTAAAAGATTAACACTCTTTTAGAAGGAAAAGAAAAGAAAATGCTACTCCGGCACATGACGATGGTATATTAACTAAAAATAAGTTTTGCTGATCACAATAATAAAAGAGTTCGAATTTTACTAGAGCACAATTACTATTTTTTTTCCAATAAGACTATAGGGACGCAGAAATTGGGGTGAAAATCCTCTGTCCCTATTTGTGTGTGTCCCCGTGTCCCCAACCAATCAGAATTTACTATATAAATATTTGTTTCAATTATATATACACATGGTGAATTGTGACTGGTTGGGGACACGGGGACACACACAAATGGGGACAGAGGATTTTTTGCCAATTGAGTGATTGAAGCATAATGGGCCAAATTTCCGAGAGCACACAATTGTTCGATATTTACGCACTCAATAAGCCCAGCGGTCCAGTTACTCAAGTTTTTTTCAGGAAAGCCCATTCTTCTAATTGCACGCTAACTAGCTTATTCTCGTTGGAATTAGGAAATTAGGGTGTTGTTTGGTTTGCACAGGAGGAAGGGAAGTAAAGCCAAAGTTGGTTAGATATAGCTGGTTCAGAAGTTTCGTTCTTTAAGAGAGGTCGATAATCGATACCCATTCACATATGGAATCGTCACATTGGTCAGCACTTTATCTTTTTTTGAGCTGACCCGGTGTGAGCGAAGATTAATCTATTATAATCTCCCAAATATCAGAACCAATTAGAACACCTCGTGGTAAAAAAAGGAAGGGAGTAGAAATAATTTATTTTGTTTTCTTCCAGTTTTCGTAGATAATAACCTTAGCTAAAGTGGACCTATTCCCCCCCCCCCTAGGCCCAGGTCCACCTCAAGTGTATTTGGACAAGATTACATGTCCACATTCTTTCTCTTCGTTTTTCCCCCTCCGTGACTAGTTTTATGATCGGCTTTACAACTTATACGTCTTTAGAAGAGATAAATTGTGAGATGTGAAATGTAAAGTTAAGAATTAAATTCGCGACTTTATGAGGGGTATTAACATTTATGGATTCACTTTTGCCACTGCACCATATGTCTATGAGAGACTTGTTAATTTTTTCCGTCTACATGTACTTCGTACGACTAAATTATAAAGAATGATAATAAGTTAGATAAAACTATTCGAGGACCATGTACTTGTCATTCAATGAATTCAAATATTTCGTATTACTAGACAATCATACTTTGGGTTGCCTACATATTTTAGGTGAGTTGACAATGATCTATGTCCCTAGAAAAACACCCACTATAAGGTTAACCATTTAGTCAAGAAAGGAAATAGAATATTGATATTCACATGGAAAAGTACGTCCCAACAAATAACAAAATTGGAAAAGAATTATCCTCTAAAGAAAGAGAAGTGAAATCTTGATCTTACTTCCAAATGCAGGAAAATGCACTTAATATAGTTGTAAAACAATATCAAAATGACCCTAGTTTGGTAAGACAAATTATGTAAACTGGCCACCTTTTTTCTTTCCCTACGATTTTATCCAGAATTTCCACCCAGCAAAAGGTAAAATACCCTTCGTGGGTTCCGGCCCAAAATCTACTATTGGACTCAGGGATTGAATCCGATTCGGTGGATCCACACCGATATTTGACATGTGATAATTAAGAAATGTCCAGTTTATGTCAACCACTATAAATAAGTTCGACTAGGGTGGAAATCAGATGAACTAAGCTAATGCTAGCCCAAACTTAGCTTACACTAACTTTGCTGAGCTCATGCCTCAACTCATATTTGATGTGAGCTGATTTTCTCAACTCAATATCGCTCATTTGTCTAGAACTATTTTAGAAAAAACATAGTGATTATAATATTAGTTTAATATCTAACTGATACAAAATAAATCAAGAGATTTTTTTGGCACAATGACATATTATAGAAATTTAATATCTCTCTACTACTTATAATATGTAAAGACTGTGAAAAAAGAAAACAAAATATCTTAACAAAATATAAAATTATACCAATGTAAACCAATCAATGCTACCAAAAACTGTAGTCTTTATTAATTAAAAGTAAAATTCTCTGAATTATTCTTATATAAGTAATTTAATTATGTGGAATGTTTTTTCACATGAAAAGATGAAACTATAGTATTGTAAAAAAAAAAAAAAATAGAGTATTTTGTAGACTAATAAATTGTGATCATTAGTAACGAAAGACAAGTAATAATATCTCATGGATTTCTTCTTAATCACATAAGTGTCTCGAAGTCAATCTTCTCCACAAGTCAATACTTGAACTATTTTATAGAGGTTTCTTGTTTTTTTCCCCTTGTGAAGGTGTGTGTCTACTTTTTGTTGAGGGATATATATATATATATATATATATATTGAGCAATGAGCCAAATAAGTCGAACTATATCTAACTCAAGCTCGACTAATATTCTAGATGAGCCACAAATCTTAGCTCATATATCGCTCATGTAACTCATGAGCTGAGCTCGTCGAGCCGAATATCGAATAGAATCGTGAGCTACTCATGAGCCGACTTAACTCACTTCCACCCATAAGTTCCACCCATTTCGGGATTGAGATTCTTTATTCCATATCGGGCTACAATACTCATATGGTAATGGTAAATGTAATTTTAATAAGTTACTGCTAAACTTGACAACGAAACTCACTTCATGCGGTAAGACACTTCACTTTCAACCGGTATGTCGGAAGTTCGAGTCATATTGGAGGGAAAGTTGGGAACCACTATTCATCATCCTTAATTCGAAAAAATGGAGAAAAAAAACTACTAAACTTAAGAGATTTATCTAATATAAATAACATGTATCAATTACTGAGTTACTTGCTTATCAGACATTGAGCTATTTATCTGTGTCTCTTTCTCTCTAAAAAAAACTAAATTTAACATATGATAGTGGTTGAAATCATCCCTACTATTCTTTGACCACCGCCATTTGACTGTTTCTTATCTTATAGATTACTCTCTTTCTTTTGAGATTCATTTACTTGCTTAAAGAAAGGAGCTCTGAAATATAAACCCGTTTGTCCGGTATTTATCACTCCAAAGGCGAAGACAAAGGGGCAATCGTCCCCCAAAATTTCTAAAAATACTACTAAATATAATAAATTTTATATGTAATTCAAAATATTTTATCAAATTCACTCCCCAACATTTATTTTTACAGTTTTATATACAGTTTGACATACTATTACAGTTTTCATTCCAACGTTAAATTTCTGACTTCGTCCTGTATCACCCTCCAAAAGGGTAAGGTGAAAGCACCATAACTATGGCCTATGAAGGGGACTAGAATAGTGATAAGTTGGTTTCAAAGGACACTGTCCTTAAAACTAATAATGTGGTCTTGACCCACAAACCAAACGCCTACTTCAGTATGTCTCATTTCTTGTCAGATTCAATGGAATAAACCGCGAATCGGATTTGCGTATCCATGAAGTCCTTTACTACTACCAAGTAGAATACCAAAAAATATTAAACACAAAGACTGGAATCTCATGCGTAGCACAGTATGTCACGCTTACAAACTCGAAAGCACGAACGATTATAGGTCTGGCTATACTCACAAATGATTACTTAGTAATAAGGAGTCGTGATAACTTTTAAAAAAAAGGTTTAAAACAAAAACATATTCAACTTTATAAAAGTTGAATATTTTATAAGTAAAAATATAAATTACTAATTTAAAATTGTGTTCCTATCAAAATCCAAAGTTCTTTACGGAAGAGCTCAACTATTAGAAATCTTATATGCTAAATATTTTGCCATATATGTCATGCTTACAAACTCGAAAGTACGAACAATTATAGGTTCGGCTATACTCACAGATGACTACTTAATAGTTATCGTTGCTCTATCAAAGTGGATATTTCAAACTGATCGTGAATGTCTATAGTCATGCTCTAATACTAGTCATCAACTTTACCTAGGCATGCGATGTGAGATTTCAAAAATTACTTTTTTTTTGTCTTGATCCCATCCAGTGTTTAGGCCTGACAGACTTGACTGATCTGGATTGGGTACTGCAGAAGCCCAAGAAGGCGGCGACTCTCCTAACATCAATAACTCCATACAAATGTTATGGTCGCGGTTTGAACCCTGATCATTCTTAACACTTAGTTCCCACACTTTCGACAAGTAATATATCAAAATATCTTCACCCAATGAGTTGTTAGAATAGACATTTGCAGCATTGATGTTAATGAGTACTTTGCATTTAGTTGGATGATGAAGAGTATGTCTGTGAGTTAGTTTCCAGAAATAATAGCCATACCAATTTGCGTTATAAAGAAGTCAATTTCCAATAGGAGGCAATATTTAATATCCTATACAACATAACGTGCAAGTAAATATTTGGCATATTAGCAAATTTAGTACCTATTCTACATTTTTCTCGCGCAACGGGTCCCCAATCTATTTTTTTTCATAACACTCCTCAAACATTTTGCGTTTGGCGGAAGTAGTCCTTCCGTCCACTTCTGTTACGGTAAAAATGAATTTTGATTTATTTTTTAAAGTTGTTACAAAATGACCAATTTACCCTTCTCCTCATTCCCCAAATCAGCCCAAATTGGTAAATTTCATCCCTTAACAATTTGTGATTGGTTGTTTTGGTCCCTGATTTTTTTTTAGGTTGTCCATGGAGGACTTCCTAAGCTGAGTGGGCATGCGCCGCCGCCAAGCAACGGCTCAAATCTCCATGTCTGATGTCCACCATCACCACTCCAAACCTGCAACCTTCTAAGCTCCATCACAACTCCCAACATTCCATTGTCTTCCACCGACCCCCATCATCCCATCTCGGTTTAGAAATCTTACCCATCCCTACCACCTCTAATTCCCAAACTCAGTTTTGAGGTTGTAATTTTTTTTTCTTATAAGTTTGTTTTGAAGAAAAATTGATATCAAAATATTGTTATTTAAGTCATTAATTTTGATTTTTTATGTTAATTGTGGAATTTGGAGATAGATGGTGAAATGGGTTTTGAAGTTGCTCCATTATATGATGTCAATTGCTCGTTTCAAGTTGGTAAAGACCTACTCCACTCCCAACTCTCTTCATCTTCTTCTTCAAACCACCCATAGACCCATCCCTATATCCCACACCCCGAGACGCTCATACCTCTTAATCAAAGGAAATAGGAGGTTCAAAATGTATAATGACAAAAGGGGTTTGATCTCCTCCTTTCAATTTTTTTGTTTTAAATTTTTTTTTTTTACAAAAATAAGCGTAAAGTCCCTACTGAAGATTTCGGTTGTGACCGGTAAGGGTGTAAAGAAGAGGGAGAGAGTTGGTTGGGAAGAAGGAGGGTTGGGGCACTTTTTTTGGCAAATTTGTAAATTTAGTCCCTGAACAATTTGCGATTGGTTGTTTTGGTCCCTAATTTAATTTTTTCCTTAAATACCCTTCCCATTATCGATTTTCATTTATTTTTTGCACTCTAACAGCTGATACTAACTGAAGTGGACGGAAGGACTATTTCCGCCAAACGCAAAATGTTTGAGGAGTGTTATGAAAAAATAAATAGATTGGGGACCCGTTGCGCGAGAAAAATATAGAATAGGGACTAAATTTGCCAATATGCCTAAATATTTCACGCATATCTTTTCCGTTCTCCTCTCTTTCTTTTCTTTTCTTTTCTCCCGTCCCGTTCTGACCTGTTTGAAAACAATAATATATATATGGTAAGTATACTTGGGAAAAGAAAATATGTACTAATTATATTACTTTTAAAAAATAGGACGGGACGGGACATGGGGCGATAAATGTTGGCCTGTTACGGGTTACGGAGCGGAATAGGCGGCAGATCAATAAAGCGAGACGAATTTAAATATTCAGAAATCCGTTCCAACCTGCTCCGTTGCCATCTTAGCTTTAAGACAATGTTTCATTTTCCAAGTCAACTTATTACAGTCTTTGGAAAATACATTTTTTGTTTTCTCATATTTGTCCAGAAAATATCGTACTACTGTTAATAAGTGACTACTTCGTCCTCGAATTCCCGTCCATTACGTGCATAGAAAACATATAGTGTTTTTCTTGTAGCTTTTCTAATTCAAACTCATGTCGGCAGTGGCGGAGGATAGTGAGGGCAGGAGGGGGTCATGGCCCCCCAAGATTTTTGAAATTTTTATATTAGCATTAATAATTTTTTTTGTAGAATTAAGTTCTTATAATATTAAATGTCTTTGTTCCTTAAAAAAATTTGAAATTTAATAATAATACTCTCTAACACATAGTTTCACCACTAAATTTTATAATAATATTGTGTATTACTGACTCTATTCGATTTGAAGGTACAATTTTTCATTTTTTGATATCCAAAATTGAATATCTCATTTTTTTAAAGTAGAAATAATTTTGATTAATTCCACTAGTAGTCAGTCTCCTATAATCTAATAGAGGTAAAATTTACTAGTATATTGGTCCCGCTAATTTCCAAATTTAACTAGATTAAACTCTACTAACACATAGTTCAACAACTAACTTTATTAATGTGAAACCCGCAACTTTTACTTACGTGATATTTGACGTGTAATTTAAATTTTCGCGACTAACTGTGTAAGCGTGATTTATTAATTTGAATTATGTGATTAGTTGATTTTGCATTTAATGCCATAATTAAATGCTAAGTGATCGGTGATTATTTCGTGTGTTAAATATGTTACGTGTTTTATTTTGCGTACGTTTTGTTTATGAGTGTTTGGCTCTCGTATCGTAATTAAGGGATTTAAATTGCATTTCACTTAGATGATGAATTGGAATTAATTAGGAATTGAATTGGATTAGAAATCACCAAAAAAATAATAATATAGTTAATTAATATGATTGGAAAATAAAATAAATAAAATAAAAAGAATATAGGCTTCACTGGGATTGAAGGAAAATAAAATTAAAAAAATAATTTAGAAAAAGAAAAAGAAAAGGGTTAGGAACATGGGATTTCGTGGGATATCAGGAAAAGAAAAGAAAAAGAAATATAAAAACAAAAGCCAACGTGGGATCAGGGTTGGGAAACGTGCAAGGCAAAAAAGATAAAACAATAAAGAAGCGGCGGTGAGCCGCGAACTACAGTAGAAGAAAAAGATTTCGAGAGTTCATATTTTGTTCAACTTCGACAAGACTTTTGAGTAGGTAGACAAACCTTACATGTAAATCGATCACACAGAGATAACCTATGCGTGGGAACAAACAGAATTCGATTTGGAATTCGAAGTGGAAAGATATCTCGCCGGGAGCGGGGCTATTTTTCTGAATTTCATTTTCTGTGTGCCTTTCAGTAGAATCGTCGTACAGGTAACATCCGAACTCCAATCGGAGTAATTCTTTCTGATTTAGAAACTAGACTGATAAAGCTATAATCTGACCGGAGTGATTGAGATTTTAACCGTTAGATTTTCCGTAATGTATGTCAAAAGTAGAGGGCAGAACCAGATTTTTCCAGTTCTTGGCGTTTATCGCTTTTCTAAGGATTCGAGGTAGGGACCCCTACGTCATTTAATTCTCGCATATAACTGCACAATAAAAGCGAATAAACTATTCTATTTACAAAATAGTTGCACGAATTGTATTTATTACTTTCGATATTGTATAAACTGTTTTGGGCATGATTTAAATTCATTATAATTTGATTCGTAAATTGATTATTGCGCTCTTGTTATTGCCTTATGTAAATTGTCATAATTAACTGATAATTGTGAATTTTGGATTAATTGGGTTTATATTGAACTTGCATAAACGTTACCGCTTTAGTCGTCATATTTTGGAGTCATTGATTTTAGTCCAATGTGGTTTGGTCGACCGAGTCGTCGCCCTCTATTGAGCTGCGACTAGGAACGAGTAGTTAGCAGGATCTGTCCGCCTTCTTTTCTGATCTGCTCTGCGACCCAGGAGGTCTTCTGCTCTGTTCTGTTCGGGAGGGTTCGCATCTGATGGGGCAAATCACCATATACGGTAGTGGTTTTGTGGAGTCTCTGGTTGGGGATGATGATACAATGTAATGGATGGATCCTTAAACCCGGATCTTTTCGTTCGGGTGAAAATCCGAACCCACGTGTTGATACTGGACCTTCCTAATTTGGTTGATAACTGGGACCACTATCGTTATTCCTAAGTATGAGTGACTAGATGAGTAAGCTCATGTGGTGGGATTGTGTGTCATAGCCTTAGCGATTTCTAAGTATTTAAGACGAGTATGTGATTAGGTGTACCAGATGGGCAACGCGTGGTGCTTGTCATACACTCGGTTATGGAATCGTTTAGGTGCGAATAATGTTGTTAATTGCTTAATTGTTGCATTATATGTGTTCGTCCTTGTTTTGGGTCTTTAATTGCTGTTTTCTTGGAGTCTATTTGGTCGCATATAAGTTGGGATGATTGGGTATTGTTTAGTGCACTTTTGCACAAGTTTGCATCTCATTTTTTCTAGAAACCGCAGTGGTGTAGTCCACTGTTCTGTTCTGAATCCTTTGTTCTGTTCAGATCTGTACTGTACTGTACTGTACTGTACTGCACTTTCTTGCAGAGTCTTGTGAGACTTGGATTGAGTCGTGTGCACATACTTCCATAGTGGTATTTTGGGAAACGGGCATCTGCATTATCTGTATCTGTTCTATTATGTCTATATATATATATATATATATTGTTATTGTTATTACTGTTTTTAGGTCCCTTCTGAGCATCGGAACTCAGTCTATCCGCTTTTTACTGTGCAGGTGATGTAGATGTTGAACTTGTTCACGATGATGATACCTGGGAGGGGCCATTCGATGAGTGATCCTAATCTACATAGCTGCTAGACTTTATTTCCTTTTCAGTTATTTTTTTAAGAACGCTTAGACTTATTCCAATAATGTAATAAGTAGATTCATTTTCAGTTATGTATTTAGATTTCTGCTGTTAAACTTTTACTTTGGATTTAATGCATAATGAATTGCCTTTTTAGTAACTCTGTATCGTAGGCTTGGGTGTTGGGTGTCTCATCGACCAATGAGACAATGCCATGTCATCATTCCGGAGACGGGGCGTGACAATTAATTTTATTGATTAAATTTTATTAATACACTAATGATGGATTTTATTTTTTTTGCCAAATGTGAATATTAGGGTGTTATATTTAACCAAAAAATAGTTGAGTGACAAAACTGCAAAACGTAAATAGTTTAATAACCAAAATAACTATTAACTATTCTCTAAAAATATACACATTTAATAAAATAATATTTTTTTTATAACTTTTCCGTGCTATTTTTAAAGTATTGTCCGTGACAACAACATTTGCAAATTAGTCAATTTTTCTTCATTTTAAAAATTTTTTTGGTCAATTTTTTAAATTAGTTTATGTCTCTTTTCGAAGATAAGTATCGTTTAAATTTAGGGTTTCTAATAAAAATATATATTTCTAACTCAAATATATTATTTTACACCGTGAATGAATTTTAGTTCGGCCATCCTAAATTTAAATTCTGACTCCACCACTGTATGTCGGGTTTAAGAAATTACCTATTATTAATATGAATTGTCGAGTTATTTAACACGATAACTGAAATATTTGTTTATAAATAACTATATGAATTGTCATATTAAATGATATGACAATCCAAATTAATTTAGTACGGTGCTTTTCAACATAGAACCAAAATGCTCCAAAAGAATAAGTAACGAAGAGGTTTAGCCGAAAACTAAAAGAGAGAAAGAGGTCATGCTGTGCATGAAGACATGCTAAAGTATAAGGAATATGTTCCCTGTTTGCTGCCCATGTTTGCATAGGCAAATGCTTAACCAGACAAAGGCCTGCATGTTATGTCTTTTGCTAGCCAATCAAAACAGTGAAATTCATAGTTTCCCCATACTCGTATGAAGAAATTTTTAAATGCGAAAACACATATTTTATAAATAATAAATTTGATTTAATAATTTCAACATTATACAACTTCATAAAGAATAAGAAAGTTAAAATTATTGCAATAGAAATAACCCTTATTAATAATTAATTACTACATGATTAAGCGACAAATGTGTATCCCAAACATGTAGAATAAAATAAATTGGTTTGGTTAACTCATCTGTGGAAAAGATCATCAGAGAGAATCTTTCTGATAATTGATAGGGAGACCAATAATTCTACCTTGAATAAATTAAGTAAAGAATGGAAGGCTGAAATCATTTATTAAACTCAAAATTTTAACTTTTAATAGTCGTCTCTCTTCAAATGATTAATCTATATTTCAAATGGTATCTTTCCATTGCAGAACTCCACTCACAACATTAACCTTTTCCTGTTTATAAATCAATAGTATATTACCATTTTGCAAAGAGAAATGGAATTAAATGATTAAATGCCATATTCAATGGGTCTAGTCAGAATCTCACCCAATTTGCCAACCTGGGATTCTTTAGATGCCCTTTAAATATAGTATTTTGAAGATGAATTATTCCAATCTTGCTTTCATATTTGATGGTTTGGCTGAGAAAATTCAATCCTAGAACCACACTTGTGTGACTGCCCCACATCCCTCTCGCATGAATTAGTCGGGGATTTATATGGGAGGGTGTTAGGTCAGTCCCACAAAGACGGTATTAGAATTGAGTGACCCGTTTGGCTGAGTTTCTACTTTCTTCTGCTCCTCTGTTCACAGTAGGCAGAGAACAGAAGGTTCCGTTATTGGCCGTAATTTTCTCCTCTTGTATTGACAGAGTACTAAAGTTGAATTGTTGTAACTCAATTAGTTAAAATACTTTTGTTCTGTGTCAAAAATAGTTGACATGGTTGATAGATAGATTAATTTTTTTTTTTTTTTTAATTCAAATCAGAATTTAAACATCTCACAAGACATGAGTTTTTCAAATTAGACTTGCTGAATGCAGATTAATTTCACCTATTTGTAGACTTATTACACAATACATGATTTAAATAGTGTATGCGGTAAGCTAACTGCTGCAGATATGTTATGAGCAGAGGGGGAAAAAATTGCCTTCTTGTTATATATAGTTTTTTTTTAACCTCACCAGAGAAGGTGATAGATATATTATTGCCCCATGCACGGAGATAGGGTGTCGAACTCGAAACCTCCCGACCCCGAGCGAAGGTCTGCCCCACTCGGGCTACAACTTCTTGACCTCTTCTTATATATAGTTGACATTGTAAGTTCATTTCACTCATTTCATGTCCAAACATGATAATGAGATATTTACAAATAAGGGTCCATATGATGGTAAAAAAATCACTTCAAATCTTTTAAAGGATCTTTTTTGTACTTTTTTTTTGTTAGCCTCAGAGGAGGAGGATGGTGGACGCCCTATGAAAGGATAATTACTTGGCCCTCATGTAAGGGGAGGGTGTCAAACCTGCGACCTAACGGTCTTGGGCAGAGGCCAGCCCCATTGAATTGTGGCATTCTTGACATCTTTTTTGTACTTATACTAATAGTAGTAGTATTTATTTAGCATTTAAGAGAATTATTGATGAAAATACAACAGTAATTTTTTACAGAAAATTCGGAGTGGTAAAAAAAAATGACTTGGGGTGGAGGTTATGGTTGACTCCAGCTCAATTAGCAAAGCCAAAAGCTTATAATCATTGAAATTAAGACTTTGAAAGCATATGATTAGTTTACCACGAAATATTAATACAGCTGGGTACAACATTAAAAACTAACCACCAGGAAAACGCGATTTGACACCGCGAAACATTGACATCAATGCAAATCAAAATCTAATAAAAGATTCTGATAATATATCTTGTCGAAATTGATGTTGAATTCTCCATCTTTATTTCAATGTGACAATCCGTGAGAAAACGAAAGCTCGTGGAAATTAAAAATCTGATTTATCAATGATTTTACAAGAAATATTTATCTTACAAATGGTGCTACATATATGCACCATAATATATATTTACTTAACCCGGCGAAATGAAATTTTGCCGTTAAAATCAGTTACTGCTAACGGTAATAATGTGAGAGGAAGGAAAAAAAGGAATAATCAGAGGGGAAATATTCTCCGAAGATTAGATCTAAAATGGTGGACGAACAACTCATTAAGAATATTACTACCTCCATTTTTTAATATAAGTCGTTTATGAGATGTTGCGAAAATTAAGAAAACAAAAAATAAAATATTTTATTAATCAAAATATCAATATTACTCTCTTCAATAAAACTTGTATACCACTAATTCTATTGAAGAGAACAATATAAATATTTTGATTAATAAAATATCTTATTTGTTGTTTTATTAATTTTTGCTATATGTCTTAAACTACGTATATTGTGAAATTGAGGGAGTATTAAACTAAAGTCTCTTTCTTGTATATACAGCAGCCTCTTCCTTCGTCAGGGCCTGGAATTCAGAACTAATGAATGGGTTGATCAAAGCTCAATTTTCATGTGGGATGATTGATTTGCCACTGCGTAAGAGACAATTCTCTAATTAAAAACCTAAAACTTTTTCTTTTAAAGATTCAAAGAAATAAATTATTATTTCTACCATTTCTTACCAGGAAAGCTTTGTGGATGAAATCCCATCTGAACAATGCTCTGCAGGTCCTCCTCAGAGAATGAGGGAATCTGTAGTTTGATGATATTCATTCTTCAGTAATAGTAATAATATTAATAATTATAATTTTATCTTGTTTAATTTAATATATCCGTATGTTTCCGTAATTAGAGTGTTACATAAATCACCTTAGGCAGAGATTCACAGAAGCCATCCAGGGATGATAATTGAATTCCTAGGTTACGGTATAATGCAGGATCAACTGGGTCCCCAGTCTGCAGCTGTGGATTTTGCTGGGGTTGGTGACCATAGAAAGCTTGTGTTGAGGAATCTCCAGGGTACAAGGGCTGGGACAAGGAAGCAGTACCTTGAAACATCTGGGAAAAAAATATATATAATAATTCATAAAAGTTGGAAGGCCAAGAACTATAACAGTAGATAAACCTAAACCACCATAAACTTACACCCTTGGACATGAGATTTTCCGTGTTGAATTCCAGTCTTGGATTTACTGAAGATAATTTCATGGATAAAAACTGTAGAAAAAACGGAAAATTTCACAATCATTAGCCGTGAAATAGATTAATTTACGGGTTTGATTGTATTGAGTCTCAGTATGAGATTTCTAGTCTCAATCAGACTAGTTTCAAACCCCGATTTTACATGATATAAAATTTGAGGTTTCATTTCCAAACTCAGACGAGAACAATTTCAAATACACCATTTGTTTGTAACAAGTGTAGAATTTGATAGTTTTAATGCCAATGTACCTCAACTTGGCGCTGCAATGATTGCACATAATTTATAATCTCGTCAAGCATAAGTGCTTTTCCAGTGACCTTATTACAACCTGGTACAAGATCTTGGAGAAGCTTCATTCTTTCACCGATCTTCTCACGTCGAACCTTATTGAATTAAGGAAACAGATAAGTTTTTGTAAAATAACGAGGTTGTTTTTGGATATAAAATTTAAGGGTCAAAATGCTTACTCTTTCGGCAAGACTATGACTATCAGTGGCTTGGCCTCTTCTTGCTCTAACATGAATATAGTCCTTTGGTGGCTCTGGAGGCTTTTCTTCATCCTTCTTCGCCTCCATAGCTTTTTCACCCCCATTGGCTTCGGCTGACTTTGATCGCTTTGCATTCTTTTCATCATCATTTTCACCTCCCTAAAATAAAACAAAATAACTTGTTTAATATTTCAAAAGAATTACAGTAAAGTAATAAATTGGGGTGAATCACATTTCACATTTCTATTACCTTATTACTATTAGTAGCATCTTCCTTGGCTTTTCCTCTGGAAATTGCTTTCCTTTTTCTGGAATTTAGTTCACTTGGAGCCTTGGACCCTGTTTCACCACTTAGCATTTGATCAGAAACAGAGGACTCCTCATTAGAGCTGGGATCAGCACCTGAACCCTGAAACTAGGCCGTTGTTGACGAACCTTGATTCAAATTGGGGCTGACCCGAGTTCCTGTTTTCCGATGGAGATCCAATTTTCTTCAGAGAAGGGCTACTAGCAACTCTGGGCAATTTCCCACTCCCATTCATTGGTGTAGTAGTTCTAAATGGTAATTCAGCATTGTTTAACCCCAACTGACTCGTTCGGCCATTGCAACTCCGGTTTCCGAAACAAGAAAACTTTGCAGCTCTCTCGGCAAACCCGGGATCAGTAGATAGGGCAGGCAAAGGAGGGTTCATTGCTATGGAATTTCCCAAATTGGGTAGACTTTCTTTCACCAATTGGTTCAAATTTGACACACCATCAAGTTTAGGTGGCGAATTCAGAGGTGTACTATAGCAAGAATGATTGGCACTATAAGAACTGGAGGCGGCGGCGGAGGGGAATGGCAGCGACATACCCCCTGAATTACAAATGGGCCTTAGTTTCCCAAACAATTCTTGAATTACAAAAGCATCATTGGGCGGCGCAGTTGAAGTTGCCGGCGGAGCAATTGGAGATGACACCATTGAACTCAAAGTTGAGTCCAATTGGGGAAAATGGTCGGTTCTTTTTTCATAATTGGGATTAAAAAAGTTCTGCTCTGAAGAACAATTGACATCTTGAGCTGAAGAGAAAGAGTTCCAAGCGTGCAAAACGGGTTCAAAATGGAGTGGCTGGGAAATTCCAGCATTGAGGAAGTACTCTTTGTCCATAGTTTGAATTTCTCTATGACGTTAAGGTGTTCGATCAAATGCGTAAGAAAGATTTCTCAGAAGAAAATTGTATATGGTTTCTCGGAGAAGTATGAAAAGGAAAGAGAGAAAGGAAAGAGGGAAGGGAAAGGAGAGAGTGGTGGTGAAGTTATATAACCGAGAAGGGAACGGTTTGTTTGACCTTTTCTAAAATAATGTTAATATTTGAAATTTGAAATTTTTTTTAAAATAATATTAACATTTAGACTATTAATGAATATTTAATGAATTTTTACCATTTTTATTCTCTTCTTACTTTTATTTTAACCACAATTTCAATTTTCAAGAAGTAGTTAATGAGGATATATTAATCTTTTTTTAGCTTTGACTTTTATTGTTTTTAGGAATTTTTTAATTCATTTAAAATGCTCAAGTATTAACCTTATTTGGGGATGGATGGAGTATTTTTTTACAATAATTGTTCACATTTGACTAAAAACAAAAATTAATTAAGAAAAATTGTTTGATCATTGTTAAGTTAGTGTGAATATTTTTAAATATAAAAGCATTTATATATTAGTATAATTAATTATCGTAAAATTTAAAAGGTCAGTTATAAGAATTTAAGGAAAAGTATATCAAATTTAAGAAAAGTAAATTTTAATTAAAAAAGGTAAAAATAATTTCCTTTTAGTTGCCAGAAAAATAAAATAGGTTAAAAAGCAAAATGTGAGCAGATCAGCCGTGGAAAGCGGAGAGAAACGGAGGAGTTAGTGCCGGGCCTTGAACGTCAAAGCACTAAAATGTCCACTCGGTTATTGTAGAATTTAACAGTTTCCAGGCTATAGTTGAGAGGGTAGAGGGGGGTTATTGTTCTTTGGATTTTCGAGTTTGTTCCACATTTCCAGGTAGGGAATTTAACTATTAACCGGAAAGATCATCGGAAAATGAGCCCGTGGATCGTATTTGCCGTACGGTAGGAACAATTTGAGTCCCACCAATGTCCAATTATGTCAATTATTACTCCCAATTATGTCAATTTGGAAGGACATGAAGAGAATTTTTCCATGTTAATACAAACATACAACATTTTGGATTTTGGCTTTAAATATAATACAAATATAATTTTTTTCCAAATAATACTCTGGATTTAAATCTACAAGTAAGAAATATACACGAATTACTCTAGATTAAAGCAAGAGGCATGGACCCATTTGGTGGTTAATATTTTCAGAGTTCATTGAGCAAATAGTCAAAATACTATTCATAAAGAAAAACAACCTTCCTCAAGTGCATTAAGTTTTTATTTATTTATGAAAATGCATGAAGTTTTATGCAACTCGAATGCTCTTACAGCACGTTTGGTACTTTGAAATGGAATAGACTGCAATCCCTTTCCAGGCAGAATTGCTTTCCATCCAGAATGACTTTTGAATCCTCTTACCATTCCAGTGTTTGAATGGCAAAGGCATAATGGAATGTCGATTCCTTTTCTATGTTTGGTAAAATTATATTTTAATGTCAGAATGAATTGGAATTAAACAAAATATGACCTAAATGCCCTTTTAGCATATACTAGTGATAAAACCTAATTAAACATTCATTACAAAATTTGGCTTGAATAACATTGACATGATATATATATATATATATATACACTCATAATTTTTATTAAAATGTCAGCATATACTAAAAAAAATATCTTTACTTTTAAAATTAAAGATGGATTAAAACTAATACCAAGAAAAATAAATATTTATAAAATTACCATCTATGAAATTATACTAAGTGAAATAGAATATTTATGACTAAATATGAATACGTTGCTATGTAAAATGAACGTAATAATTAATTAAAAGAGGGGTATAAATGTCAATTACTAATTATTGATGATTACATCTTCTCTTGGAAAGGTCATTCCATATGTTTTGGTGTGGAATGATCTTTCCTACTTCTTCCTGCAATCGTCATTCTCGTGGAATGATCATTTTCACTTCAAATTGCTCAACGAAACGCCGGAATGAAAAGAGAAGTAAGAAAGATCTTTTCATTTTTTTTTCATTCACGCGTATCAAACACGCACTAATACTCCATGATATCACCCCTACGGCACCCTTACGTGGTTGATTGAGATTATAATTTATATAATTAGTCTCCTAAATTCACACGCCTTTTAAGGACCACAATAACATGAATATTTCTAATTTAGATACTCGAGATTGTTTTGTCTCCTTTCCTCGGTAAAATTTATAATTTTTTTTCCTTTATTTAATTTTTTAATTTACAGAGATGAAGTTCTTGCTCCACCACTCAACTTGCTGCTTAAACTACAATTTTCCTTCCCCTTTTTTCCTTCTTCCGATGCCAGTAAAATTAAAATAACTCAAATTTTATATTTCTCAATCATTGGAGTCAGCAAAGAGTTGTCTGCTTTGGTTAAAGTCAAAGCAGATTAAAAATAGTTTATTTTCCTACTAATTCTGTATATTTATTACTAAGAATTTACTATATTATTATTCTGACATAAAATGCTTCAGACGAGTACTAGCGTTTACATGTATATTATTTCCATCTTATTAAATAAAAATGGCGTAAACAAATTATAAGTTTATTTTTACTTGCAAAAAAATTCTGAAAAAAATACAAATATAACCAATTAAATTAGAATTATTTAATTT
The DNA here is from genome assembly GCA_026122235.1 of Vinca minor. Lineage (NCBI taxonomy): Eukaryota > Viridiplantae > Streptophyta > Magnoliopsida > Gentianales > Apocynaceae > Vinca > Vinca minor. Next base: position 14,334,611 of record JAOCZM010000015.1, read on the forward strand.
ATATTTATATGCGAACAAAAAAATGTATTTTTTTAATTTTGTGAAAATGAGAGTAGACCGGTCTCTTTAATAAAATGAAGCGGTGTTTCTCCTCCCGGTTATTGGAAGAATGAGAAAAATGGTTAACGTGTTGCCGGCGGGTCAATCATTGCATTAATTTCCAACTTCCTCCGGTTTATTGGGTTTTGGTCGGGTTCATACATCCTACGAGATTACAGATAATTACTTGTTCAGTCCTCTAAAAAAACTGGCATCAGCCCAACAATTTGCCAGGATGGTTCTTCTTCTCTTGGTATGCAGGAAAGATCCATATCTATTCCAACCTCTAGTCGAAAAGTCTCATTTCTTCCGAGAAATTCAATTAAGAATAAGTTTCGGGAAAAAATTGCTGGTCTATAACTGATGTTTCATGTATGTCTCAACTACTAAGAATTTGATACGTGAATATTTTTTTTCAGCAGTCAATATTTACATTCACATAACGAATTTTGAGTGGGGGAAACAGACATATGTAGACATCAGTTAAAGACAAATGATTTTTTTGCCATAAGTTTCACCCAAATAGATACTTGTCACGTACTTTTTATTAAAGACACTCATTATAAATTCGAGCAGTAAAATAAATTTATCTAAAACTTTTTTTTTACAAATAATATCAAATAGAAATTCTATCAAATCTTTGGTAAAAATCAATCCTTTTCCAAATTAATAGATTTTGGATTCAATGTTTATAGACTTTTGGACGAGCCCTTGTCCTTGATGTTAAGGGGAAAAAAATTAAAAAATGCATATTGGCCGAATGATGATATCCAACATCACTTTCGTCCATCTTCCATCTTAAATTGGCCCAGACAGAAAATCAACAGGCGCCGCCTATGTTAGCCCATCCAAGCCCACAGAAACATGAATATTACATCTATCAAACTGCTAAATTAAACATCAAAGGTGTCCTAGCTCAGTGGGGCAGGCGCCTGCCCACGACCTGGAGATCATGGGTTTTATATCCTCCGCCTGCGTGCGACAACTTTTAATCTCCCTTTCTAGGGTTATCTCTCCTCGTCTGAGACAATTCTCTCTCTCCTATATGGGACAACTGTCCAATCGGGCTTAAAAAAAAAAAACTACTAAATTAAACTCAACAGAGACAAATCTTCAGATTCTGAAAAATATTCACAACATCTTTAGCCGAAAATAAACTCAGGTTAATCATTGAAAGAGTGGTATTGATTGATTTTATTTGGAAAAAAGGAAAACTGGAATTAGGGCACAACAGGGGAGTGTTTAATTTGTGAAATAAATAGACCACGGATTAGTGTTGAATAAAATAATTTATTTATTTAAAAAAGTACATAATTTTTTATGTTTTATAATTTTAGTCGTTGAATCAAGTGATCCGCTAATTTAGATTTATAAACACGGTGTTAAAAAAATGAACCCTCGCCATGTTAACTTTCACCCCCACCAAGAGGCTGAATCATTAGAATTTTGGTGCAAAATATCGGGTATTTAGAACTGGTATTTATGTTTAATAATAATAAAATTGAGAAAGAAATGATTTAAGTGGAACTGCTACTAATAGATTCACGTGGAAATTTCTTGATTAGGATTAAATTAGGCTCATTCATTGATGTAGTAGTTGGGAATATGTATGCTTCCATATATAAACTTCATGAGAATTTTGGTCAAGATCCAACTGCTGCCTGTGCCGACTTCATTACTGAAACTTCCATGGCTGACCGGCCAACTCAAGTAAGCTGGCAATGCCAATTTCCTCCACGTGAATTTTGTGCTCTTTTTTTTTGGGGCCATTTGTTATGGTGTATAGCTAGATTTCATTTGCTTTATTGGATACAAATATCACTCTCTTAAGTACGATTTGTATACCTATTCAATTCGTATATGTCTTATTCATAGCGGTTGAATTATTTACTCTAGAGGAATTATTTTCTACGGGGGCTCCTGCCGTTAAACAGGGTAAGATGGAGGTCGCAGGCCGGCCCCGTCAAGGCCTATGATTTTCTTGTCTTTGAATTGTTCGGGACTTAACAACTCTAGGACAATTCATGATTTAGCGCGCCTTATAATGAGTCGCTTTTCTTATAGGTTTTTTATTTTCGTAATAAAGTCGTCTGTAGACTTCATGATCAATATCATGCTAGTATTAAGTTTTATTTCATATTATAAAATAGGATTTATTTCAAGTTTTTATGTAAACAAACAATGTGGGCGACCATTTCAAACTTGGAGAAACGTCCCTCGAGGTAGAGAATTGCTGCAGCATGGCTTCGAATGGAGGATCGGGAGCGGACATTCTGTTCGTATCTGGCATGGTCGCTGGCTCACTACACAGTGCAGTTTTCAGCTGATCTCTCCTCCTGTTTTTATAGGTTTTGAAAGTTTGCAGACAAGAACTCTAGCAATTGTGGAAGACATCTGGTTTGAATGTGACCCTGGCTTTGTTTTTTGGGTCATAGAGTCTATTTGTAAGGGCATAGTAATGCGTATCTTAGGAAATATGTTATTTAGAATTTGCTATGCCCATAAGCTAAGTAATGCTCTGTCTTCTTTTCAAAGGGTAGGGGATCCATTTGAATTCCACCTCCCTAATGTAATTCTTAATATCGATTAATGATATTACCATTCTCTTAAAAAAAAAAAAAAGTACGATTTGTATACCATTAATTTTATTTAAAAGAGTAATATTAATATTTTTATTAAGAAAACATATTAATTTTCACTACATCTCTTCAGTCTTATTTTAAGGAATGAATGTAGTAGAAAATACCTAATTATAAAATATCAATTATTAGACAACCATCTCATATTTACTAGCACGATCCAATTACTCAAATTGGTTCAACATGATATTTGTATCAGAAAATCTTTCGATAGATTCAATTCACTTATACATTAATTACTGCAAGATCTTGACAAATCAAGTGTTAAAATTTATACCTGAAAAAAGGAATTCATGATAAACTCGTTTTATATAGTACTTTACTGTTGATAATTAGAAAGTATAAAACCCCAATTCATGATCTACCATGAGTAGTTATGTTTAGCTTGAAATTGCCGTGCTGGACTTCTTTATTGCAGACGAACGTTATTAAGAGTTAGGTCAGCAAACAATTATACATTATAACCTTAAAATCTAAGTACTATGTACCACTTGATACTCCTCTTACTGTCCAACTTGTCGTCTTCATCCTTATGATCAAGAAAAAAAGACAAAGCAACCATACCTGCCATTAAAAATATAATAAAAATAAAAAAAATAGGGAGGGATTTATGTCACCACAAACAGAGACTAAAGCAAGTGTTGGATTGAACCACAAACCCAAAGACGCCACATCTCCATTTCGAAGGCTAGTAAAAGATTTAAATTACGGGTTATGCTTTAGTAGAATTATACCACAAGCACCACTACCACACAAGGGCATGAAGGGGTTCAATTTCAAATCTTTGACAAGAATTGAAATTCTACTACGTGGATAGAAATAAGGTTGTCACGACAGCACTTGTAGATAGGTTTCTCACTGAGTTATGCTCAAGAACAATTTTATTAATGTTAACAGGTGTTTGCTTAGTTGGTAAAATAGAGGTAATATCAAACTTTACCCACTTAAAATGGATTTGGACATAACTCATTTCCTGGGGGAGGATTGACAAATCCTTATAAAAGAATAAATTTGCTAACTAGCTAGTCGACGTGGGATTTCAACACACCCAGGCTGGACATTTGGAGCGTGAACACCAATGAGGCTCAACATCAAACTATGTGGCTATGATACCATGTTAAAATGGATTTTGAACTAACTCGTTTCCCATATCTTAAGAAATAAAGATTGTCCAATCCTTATAAAAAAAAAACAAATTTGCTAACTAGATAGTCGATGTGCGATTTCAACATAACCCACGATTCAACCCTCTCCTAAGTAGTGGCTATGGACTAAAAAAATGTTTTCAATGATCAATATACATCTTAAGTACTATGGATTAGTTTGCCAATAAGTAAGTGGGAAGTGTGTTATATCCTAAGAAACTTCAAGCCATGGACTGCCCCTATTGGGCCAGAAGGACAAAGGCCCTGGACTGTAACCTTGAAAGTAAAAAGGTTCCGGACCTGGTTGAGATATAATCCTAGTCTGCGAAAGTTCCTTTTCCCAGTTTATGGCCTATTGGGTTGAGTCCATTTAAGTCCAGTATGAATTGGGCCTTGACCTTTTGCCTGTTAAATGTAATATATATACTTCTTATTACTTTATATTTCGATATGAAAATTTTATATTGTTAATAACTTATATCATGGGGAAAAAAACTTATATCATAGAATGTAGGGCACAAAAAAAACTTATAACCTTTCTTGTGTGTTTCTCTTTATTTTTGTTTTGTTTTGTTAGTAATCTTATAATAGTATTGTTTAGTATATCAATGTTTTTTTATATTCGTATTTTGATTATTATAACATATTTTTTTAAACTAATGTATTTTTCATCTAAACTAATGTTTCATTTAATGAATTTTTTTTTAATAAAAAACTCCCACATACATGAATTCCCGACTTAACAATTAACTTGTGATGACCCATTTTCTTTCCGCATGACCTGAATTCTCGACTTACCAATTGAATTGCGAATCATTATCATATTTAACTAATTACTTATAGGGTATTTTACACTAACCTCCCTTATGGTTTTCCCATATAACATTCACCCCCTCTCGTTTGCAAATTTACAACAACCTCCCTTTTATGAGTTTTCTCCCTTTTTTACCCTTAAAAGAAGAAAACATTTACATGTAAAATATTTTAAAAAAATCAAGAAAATATTTATCTTTCTTCTTAATCGGTACATAATCGACGTCACTTTCTCTCTCTTTTGACTTACCATATAATCGCTATTGCTATCACTATTCTTCCTTCTTTTTTTTTTAACGAATCCTACATTTTTATTAAGTTCCATACCGATTGATGACTTCTCCACCTTTCTTGACTAATAACCACCACCATAAGGTCCATAGGAACGATATTGATAAAGAAACACATAATAAAAGTCCTTGTTCTGGACAATATTCTTCAGAGAAATTGAAGTTTTTTGGGTTTTCCCCTCATATTGATATAGCATCATCCTTTAACATAAGAAATTACTAATAGTACGTTTTTCATGTCACAACAAAAGATTTGCTGTCATTTGGTCTCGACATAAAGAAAGCTAGGGATGAAGAAACAATTTTATACTCTTTCTTGTAGTTTTTGTTACTTAGGTGAAAGAGTATAAAAGTAAAAGAATAATGGCAAGGGATGTCAATGATGATAGACATAATATCTGAAGAGAGGTCATTGTAAATTTACAAACAAGAAGAAAGGTGACTATTATTTGAAAAAATCACAAGGGAGATTAGTGTAAATTACCCTTACTTAAATTGTTTTACCGAATCAAAACTAATCGTAGATATCGATTTGACAGGCTAGCACCCCTTATTTTCCTTGCACAGGAATTAAACAAGAACGAATCATTTAAACGATAAAAGAAAATCTCAAAAAAAAAAAAAAAAACTATATATAAAGAAAAAAAGAAGGTTCTAGACCGATCTAAATATGAATAAGAAACAAAAAGTTTAAAAGAGTAAAAAACCTACGGTGACGTAAGGGAGAACACTATATAACCCCCTTGTTCCCTTCCATGAGAAGCCGACCCAAACAAAACCTCTCCCCAATCTCCATCTGTGAACGGAAAGTTTCCAAAACCTCTGTTAAGAAAATCCCATTAACAATGGGAATAAGAAATCATCTCCTTATTAGGGTTTCTATTCACATTTTCTAGCCTATCTCTATATATTTTTCACAAACTCCTCTCTTAATTGATCTCCTGCCGCCATTTAACAATGGCGTTTTTGGAGAATGCTTTTGCTCTCCTGAATACGGATGGCGACGACACGAAACTACTTACTCCAGTCGCCGCACCCTCCGCCAAGGCTGAAAAGAAGCCTGGCGATAATAAAAAGAATAACAATAAACAGAAACCGACGCAGACACCGGCGGCTCAGAATGTATCTGGGGGCGCCGCTACGCCTATTCGTCCTCGTTCTGGTAGTATACGAGTTTTTAGATATTTATTGTTTTCATATGCAGTTGTAAATAATATTGTTTCTTTCTATATATATTTAGCTGTATTTATGATTTATTATGTTCGATTTCGGATTATGAGTTTTTACATATTTATTATGGTTTATGTGTACATGCATTGATGAAACCCTAGTATTGAATATCTTTAACAAATGTTTGTTATTTGATCGATTCAATTGCCTGGAAAAGTAAGATCTTAATGATCTTTTTTGTTGTTTGATGAATTTTGTTTCTGAAATATTTCTCTAACAGGAAAACATGCTTAAACCCTAAAAAACTTTGTGTGATTATGTTGTTTTTCATTTCGGGAAAAAAAACTCTTCAATATATTTAATTTCAATAATTGTTTATTGTTGTGTATCTTAAATTTGTATTTGATTTAATCTTTACTCAAATTTGATTTCTTTTTTTTCACGAATTTGTCATGTATATTAATTTGTATATTTACAATTTTCGTTTACGTATTGTGTGTCTTATTGCCTTTTATCTGTTTGTGAAAATGCCAAATTTTCTTTTCCAAACCTTTTGATGCAAACAGTTTGTGTTTTTAGTGAAAAAGAAGATTTGCAGTCCAAATTGTAATCCGACTAGGTTCTTGGTTCTCCAAGTAATTTATTAATTTATAATCCTTTGATGTAATGTAGGTCCATCTGAATATGGGAGAATCGTGTATCGTGGTTCGGAATGGCACAACAATGCTAATGGTTCTAGTACGTTTTATAACGGGCAAAATGGTGCCCCTCAAAGAAATAATGGACAAGGCAGTGGATATAGGAGGTATGATGGGCAGGCTAATGGTGACAAACAATATGGCGGACATGGTGATGCTTACCAACAGTACAAAGAGGGAAATATTAATAATAAGTTCAGTATACAGTTTGGTTCATCTCATGAGCTGAATAGTATTGGTGATTATAGCCAATACATAAGATATGAGAAGAATGGCAGCGAGACACAGGAATGGAGAGAGCATGGAGGTGATAACAGAAGGGAGTTTAACAAGATACCTGAGGCCAACCAACAAGTTGGCATGCAGGGCCAGGAGAAGTTGGCTGCTAAAGGAGAAGAACATAAAGTTGAAAATGAAGGCTGGAATTTGGTTGGAGATAGAAGAGGCAACAGTAAAAGAGGAAATTCTCCTAGCATTGGAGCAATAAGTAGGGTAAAGGGTGAAGCCTCTGTTTATAATGCAAAGGAGGAATCTCTTAATGGAGAAGCTAAGGATAGTGATGTTAAAAGTACTACAACTGAAGGGTATGTAATATTTTTATCCATCTAACCGTTAATATTTTTTAAAGCCTGTGGGTAATGCTTGATTTCTTCTCACTCTTTGTGTTTTCATTAAATATTGTAGGGGAGAAAGTAACGGAGTACCAAATGAGACAGATCCTAGACAAATACAAAGAAAGAATAAACAAGTTACTGAAGGAAATCAATCCAATGACCTGAACAAAGAAGAGAAAGTTAGAGAGGTAAGGCCTTTGTCAAGTTATTACAAAATGATTCAAGTTAATTTTGCACGACAGTTTTGAAATAATGTTCTCCCTTGATGCAGCCTTATGTACCAAATTTTACTCTGGATCAATATGAGAGCTATCTTATTCAGAAGAAAAAGGCCTTGGAAGCTTTGAAACAGGAGGAAAGGAAGGTGACTGCGGACAAGGATTTCAAACTGGCCAAACTAATTGGCAGGAAAAAGGAGGATTTTGCAACTAAGTTGGTTAGTTATTCCATAATCATATAGCATATTCATCTGTATGCTGGAACAGACAACATTAGTTTCCTCTTTTCCGTTGTTGATTTTCTTCTATATTTCTTTGTTATTTTCAGAATTCTGAGAAAGACGGGGCTGAGGAAGAAAAAAGCATTGAAAAGGAAGTGATACAGAAAAAGCCAACAAACATGGCTGCATCTCTTGTTAGAGATGTCTTAAGTTTTCCCATCTATAGAAGAAACTTTGAAAGTAATGGTGGTGGACGGGGAGGCAGAGGCCAGCAGGAAGGAGGCAGTCGCGGTGGCTATAGGAGAGATTTTGAAAGGGAAGGACGTGGCCGTGGAGGCAGAGGTGAGGTAGACGAACGTGGTCAAGGAGGCTATAGGAGAGATTTTGAAAGGAATGGTCGCTATGGCGAGGCAAATGGTGCAAAAGCTTCTCCAAGTGCTGCTGGAGAATCCAAAGCCAATGTCTCACATCCTCTGAGTATTGATATCAAGGACAACGTTCTCTTCCCTGATCTGTGTGCCGTCCGCGAAGCCCCCAAAGTCCCCCAAAGCTTGATCTTGACACATTTCTTCATCTATTCTTTATTACTATTTCTAGCAGTAGCTGTCTCCTTGCCATGTCTTTTCTATTAAACTCGCATTCTTTAGATTTGATATGCCTTCTATTGGATTTCCAGTTTATCAGTGCCCCCCTCTCGAGGGAAAGTGGCTATATAATTTTCCATCAATTACTTTTACTTATGTCTGAATAGTCACAACATTCCCTTTTCTGATTTTTTTTTTTAAATAAAATTCTTTATTGAAGAATGAAAAATATACATAAAGAGGAGTTATTCCTCCAATAAAATGTGGAAACAAATTCACTACTACATTAGACAATTGTCCTTGTAGACTATTAAAAACCCCAAAGGAGAACAAGCATTACTATAAAATTAGCGTCTCTTGAAAGGATTATATTTAGACTCTATATAATGTTCACGAGGAGTATGTTTGATTTTTTTTTATTATTCTTACGTGAGCTTTTCTAATTAATTATACATGAACTTGGAATAATTAAGGCAATCCGGGTATACGTGGCATCATTCGGGGCCATGACGGAGAATGGATTGTTGGATTCTGCAAGCCTTCACGGGGTCTACAACAAACAATGACGCTGAATTACTCGTGGTTCGACAAGGACTTCACCCAAAAAAACCTCATTTAAAGCTGTCAATTCTTTTGAGTTTCAACAATTCATTGGAAGCAAATGAGGCCTACCCTAGGAAATACAACAAAAGTAAAAAATGTGTTAGGATTGAAATCCAATCCAGATACATCCTTAACACTCTGGCCTACTCAAGCTAAATTGAGCCAAAGTTATTCCCAATTCATAGCACTGAGTACTCCCTTCATCCCAAAATAAAGTTAACATTTGAATTTTTCACATAAATTAAAAAATTTTTCTAAAAATCATAAAAGTTAAAGTTAAAAGACTAATATATCTCATTAACTAGTTATTGGAAATTGAAATTGTACTTAAAAGAAAAGTAAAAGGAGGGTAAAATTGGTAAAAATTCATTAAATTTTTCATTGATAGTCAAAATGTTAACATTATTTTGAGAAAATTTTGAAGTCCAAACGTTAACCTTATTTGAGTATGGAGGTAGTAATTTCATTTCTAGGTCAATGTCAAAGTGACAAGTAACATATCAAGAACATAATTATCTCCCACATTGCAATATTCTTGAAAAGACAATGTACCAAAGCATGGATATGAAATTTTGAACCTTCAATAATTTAGTTTTGCACTGAAAAAAAGTAATCTCATTCACATAATAACGTGGACCCAAAGAAAGAAAAAATGGGATCAAACTCATAAATTAATTTATTTAGCAAAAAAAAACTCATAAACTAATTAATTGCAAAATCTTATCCAAATCTTGCCATGACATAATAAAAAAATTCGTATCTATTTAGTCTCTCATCTCTTACTCAAAATAAGCAAAGAAATTTCTTGTAGGCCAAGAAAGAAATTTATACCGATTCGCATTACAACAGAACAGATCGCGGCTACACATTTGTCAAACCTAGATTAGAATGCCTTAAAATCCAACCCGAATCTCTCTCTCTCTCCACCCTTGGCAGTCACGAAGAGCCAACCCTCCACCGACCCTTAATCCAATCCCAAAACTGGATAACTCCTCCAGTGCAACCAAAGTCCAGATCATGGCCTCACTCACCATACGTAGGCATGTCAATTGGATTCAATAGTCTAGATTCATATCCAAATTTATAAGATTCAATTTGAGTTTAAATAGACTTTTTTATATTTATATTTAGATTGAGACTGGACCTATATGGGCATGATCCAAATTAAGCATGGAACCCAAGAATTGTGGGTCTAAATTATAATTGTATAGATCCAATAGACCCAAATTACCCAAGATCCAATTAAGATTATTTTTTTTATTTTGCTTTATAAAAATTCAAAGATATGATGCTAGTGTTAATGAACAAAGCATATGTTTTTTCACAAAATATTTCTCTAATAATCAATATTTATTTTATTTAAAAATATATTTACGCTTCGATCCTAAAATTGAGTATCAATAAAATTATAAATAAAATTAATGAGCGGACCCAAATTAAATACAATACCCAATGTGATTGAGGCTCAATTGATAGGCCTACCCATATGACAAAATCTTTGATCCCACGTGCCAACCTCATGCTAATTGCTTTTAAACACTCAAACTATTTTCTAAATGTAATCTTGATTATTAACGGTTATTCTCCATCTCTATCTCAATCATCTTAAATTAGTTATTTCAAATCAATTGCAATACATTTTACCTAATTCTTTCATATTTTCCCTTAGTTAATTTAAGTTAAATTAAAGTTGCTCATTTCTTGTTCTAGTACAATTCTCCAACCACTCAATAATAAACTGGGGGTGTTTGGATTTTTTACCTTTGAAATTACATGAAATTTGAAGATTTATTAATTTGTGTATTTTTCAAATTATGACAACTAATTCAACATAGAGAGTACATCATTTGATTAGTTATTTTTTTCAAGAAAATTGAACAATTATTTAATTGTTTAAATATTTAATTACCAATTAAAATTATAGTAATAAGTGTTGAAAATGGGTGAAAATCATATACTCCGTGTGTATTTTCATTCATTTGCTCAACCAATTAAAATTTGATATTTAAACATTTCTTTCAATTATATATATGCATTATCATCCGTAGCTTTTTGCATGTAAATTTTCCTTTGATAGGTAACATTAATATCTAATATTACATTCCTCCAGTATCTTATAACACATACTTGGTATGATGATGTCACACACAAGTTTTAATTTTTTACGTAGGTTATTAAAAATTATGTGAAAAAATGAGACAAATACCATTAATATATTTCCAACTTCTAATTTTCCCTTTCGCATACCAGAGTAATCTAGTGGTGCTGCGGTATATGCATCCAGTTTATCTCAACTACACCTTCATTATCATACACAGGGATACACACTCAAAGTATATCCTTTCGCACCACGGCTCCAGTGCGGAAAAAGAAAAGTTTTGCACGTGCACAAATTTTTTCGTCCCTTGAATTAAAATTTTAATTGTTAAAATTAATTTTAAAAAATACATATTCAGTGAGAATACCTATTTTTAATTAAAAATACTTATTTTAAAGTGTTATGTATATATTAAAAAAAACATATTCCGTTGGGAGCTGGACTAATCCTTTCGACTCTTGTCTATTAAAGAAGCCAAAAGCGGAAACAATACTAGGAGACAAACCCCACTAATTTTTTTCCCATTTTTAGCATGAAAAAATACTCCGAATATTCGCTTTTTATATTCCCCGGCAATTTTCTAGCTCCGATATATCTTCTCCATATAAATACCTACTCCTAATCTCACAATACAAAGATCGTGACCACTTATTTGAATCTGAAAAATGTCTGCCTTTTTCAGTAGAAAACTCGCTTCTCGTCCGCTCGATGAGATAGCAACGGCTCAGATCATCCTCGATAATATCAGTAGCGGAAGCGAACACGGTGGCGCCGATGCCGACGACGACAGTCTATCCGATCTCTTCTACGGTTTTCTCATTGACGATGCCGCCCTACCTGATCAGTCATCGGAGAATGAGTCTGATTCCGACCGCGATCCTTCAATGTACGATTTGACTGATGCGATTAACGATTTGAGTAAAACTATTCTGCTTTGCAGTTCGGATTCCTTTAGGAATATACTTTTTAATCATGTAATCAAAGGTATTGAGGTTTTTTCATTCGTTAAATCCAACGGAGCTATGCTCCGACGGAATGTAATGGCGTATTTGAGAAATTTAGGTTACAACGCGGCTATTTGCAAATCTAAATGGGAGAAATCCGGTGGTCTCTCCGCCGGTAGCTACGAGTTCATTGACGTCATCCGAAGCGATTCCGGCAATCGAATTACTAGATATTTTGTAGACCTGGAGTTCGCTTCTGAGTTCGAGATCGCGAGACCGACGGCTCAATACGAGCGCCTTTTACAGTCATTACCTAAGGTTTTTGTTGGTAAAATTGAAGAGTTGAAGCAGATATTGAGAGTGATGAGCGACGCTGCGAAACGATCGCTGAAGAGCAGAGATCTCCACCTTCCGCCGTGGAGGAAGCACCGGTATATGCAGAATAAGTGGTTTGGTTCGTACAAAAGGACGACGAATCTGTTTACGGCAGCGTCGCCGCTGTTTCCGCAGCCGTCTAATCCGAAACAGAACTTTCACGTTAAATGCCGTTCCATTGGCTTTGACACAAACGCCGTTAACGGTAGTTTGTTATTTCCCGCGACAACAGCCCGTACAAGATGATAATATAGAAATGAAATTTTGAAAATATTGTTTCCCAAATCTTGACATATTACTTTGGTTTTTCACTATTTTTTACTGTTCTACTGGTGTAAAGTAGGATTAGTGAATAAAAAAATGTCTTCATTAGCAACTTTGTAAATACTTTGTGAAATAGTGGAAATGAAAAGAGAAAAGAAAAGAAAATAATCATGCTTAAACTACCTTCACAAGATTTTCATATCACTCTAGCGTATGCGGCAACTACACGTTGTGTACTTGACGGCTTCTTTAGGAACGTTTCATGTGCGCGTGGCATATGATTGATCCACCGTTGATGAATGAATAAATTGATGATTAATTGATCGAATGGTCATAATAGGTCACTCCTTAAAGATTACATTTGTGCCACTTCCACCGACGACGACAAGGTTATTTTCTCTTATTTTCATGCAATGTAATTGTAAACTAGGAGTATACATTAAGCTCCATTCTACGTATGCCAAATGTTGTTGTTGCCAATTAGATCAAATTGTAATTTTTAATTTATTTAATTGTGCATAGGATCATCCATTCAAAAGAAAATAATAAACAAAATTATCTACACGAAAGGCCAACTTCATTAGTCCAATCCCTCGATGGAATCAAATCAGAGACACAGGCTTCGTGTTTTGAACTCGGATCAATTAAGTAGCTTGTTAGTTTAGTAGTTCTATATTGACCTCATATACAAAATTACCAACCCAACTTGAACAATAGCGATAAAGCATAAGTTAGGTTAGACTTTTTTCCACCAAAAAGAAAATTAAAGGAAAAAGGGAAGTGTTAGTTTGGAATTTAGTAACATTTAAGTATGGAACAAAAAAATTCTGCAGACACATTTCAGTCATTGTATTAAATTATTGGAAAATTAAAGTAATTTTAAGTACATACAAACAGTTGTAGCCATCTAATCTATTTTTCAATCATTGAATTAAGATATTCGATAACCAACTTGTGTTCATGACTAAGAAATATTCCACTAATTTTTCATTTTAAAAAAGGTATTCCACAAATGATTCCATGCCTAATCCATAAGCTTTGGGATTAGGTTGAGGTTGGCAGTAAATGGATTTGATGGACTATATATCTATCAATTATGATGTGAAAGGTGAAAATTATGGGGATGATAAGGTTGGACAAGTCGCCTTTGAAGGTATGCCAAATTTGTTAGAGACTCAATTGGTAAAGATTTGATACGTCTTTACAAAAGTTTAAGTATTCAATTCCCATTATCGACATAAAAGGTGTATTGGTGGGTGATCTGAAGTACCCTCGTAAACGATCTATGATCCCTACAGCATTTCCTGATAAGTAGTGGTGACCGAAGCCGAACCCACCTAAATTTTTTTTTACCAAAAAAAAATGATCTGTTAACGTGGATACTGGAGTTCTGTAATGAGAAAATCAAAGAGGAGACAGGGAGAGGGAATGGATGGAAAAATTCCCTATGGGGACGGTCCCTCGTGGGTGCACTGTGAGGCATAGAGCGCACGAGGCACTACACTGCAGGGTGGATCACTGTCCCCAAATTATATGAAAGTGGAGTATGCAGTGCTCTCATACCAAACTTTCCCGTAATGGATAATGGTTGCTTAATAATTATATAACGTTTCATTTGCTTTTGTCCTTTGCGAGTTGAAGAGTTTCTTTTAGTGCCCTACTATCCACCCACCCCTCCTTTAGAAAGTTCACACCCATTCACCCCATAACTCAAATCTTCTTCTCTCTTTAATTTTTTCTCTCAACAAAAATTATTTTCCCTCCCCTTCTACCGGAGAACCACCGTCGGATCCGCTGCCAGACCACTAGCTGAAGCTAACCAGAATTTGGCCATTTATTATTTATTTTTTAAACAAATTTGAAGTCACAAAAAAATTGTTTTAGACTTGTTAAAGATTTTTTTTAAAAAAATAGACTTGTTTATTTTTGTGTTGCAATACCCCTAAAAAAGTGTTTAGGATTTCCCAGTAAAAAAAAATGCCACTTCACCGACGTGTATGCGGTGACATGGCAAATTGTTTGCTGACGTCAGCACGCGGTCGAAAATCCATTTTATTTTTTTTAAAAAAAATATTTTTGCACCTTGTACATGTCAGCAAACGGTCATCCGGTCAACCGCGTGCTAACCTATACGCGGTGACGTGGCAGACTCAGCCTGTAGAAGTGTACGCGGCTATGATGTGACATTTTTTTTTTTTTTTGAAGAAAATCCTAAACACTTTTTTAGGGGTATTGCAACAAAAATTAAACAAATCTAATTTTTTTTTAAATCTTAAACAAGTGTAAAACAATTTTTTTGTGACTCCAAATTTGTTTAAATTAATATTTTGTGGTGGATCTAAACCGATTAGTTCAAAACTCAAAAAAAAAAAAAGGCCGGATTCCGGTGAGCTCCGATTAGTGGTCCGGCAGCAATGAACGGCAACCGGCAACTGAGACAGTGAAAATATGATTTGAGAAGATGTGGTGCTTGATAGGATTTGAGAGGAGAGAGAATTTTTGTATTGTGAGTGAGGGGGTCTAAACAGGGGGGTAAGGGGACTAGGGGCCATGTTCTTTTATGGCTCCTTTTTTCTGTGGGGGTGGGGACCTTTGGGAGAGGCCATTCTTCTTTATTTAAAGTGCCTTTAAAGTGAAAAATTCTGATATAGACCTGGGCTATATGTGGGGTTGTGAACCACTTGATCCACAATCAACCACATCACCTTATTTGATTAAAAAACAAAAAAAAATGCCTTATAAAGCCCACCAAAAAGGGGAGTATTTTTATTATTTTAATCAAAACTGTGATGTGGCTGAATGTGGACCAAATGGTCCATGACCACTTGGTGGCCCAGGTCCACAACAGAACTGATCCTTTAAAGTCCTCGAGAATCTCTAGGTGTCTTCCAAAAAGCATATCTTACAAATAGTTCGATTCATGCATGTATCTGAGTCAATTGGGACCATACTGCAGTCCCAGATTTCGCTAGCATCAGCTGCATTTCCTTCTCTCTCCTCATTCTGCAGGGATGTGGCCAAATCTGGACCACATGGACCCGGTCCATATCAGATATTTCCCTTACAAATAACTTTTGGGCATTAGTTTAGTTCGAAAATTCGCATATTTTGTCCCCTAACAATTTTAATTTTCATGTTTAGTCCCCATATTTTAATTTTGGACTACTAAATCCTTTTATAATTTTGGTTTCAGCCTGTTTAGTCCATAAATTTTAATTTTCAGCCTAGATAGTCCCTAATCAATTTATGGGCAGCAGAAAAAATCCCCGCCACCACCTACGCTTTGGAATCTGGCTGATTTTGACATATGCGACAAGAATGCTCAACTAAACAAGGGTAAAGTAGTATATTTAATTATTTTTTATAAAAACAATAATGATAATAAACTAAAAAAAAGATTCTTTAATCTCATATTCTTCCTCCTTGAGCCTCACATGAAACTCTTTGTCCTTGAGCTGCGGTTATGCTAAAGAAGAAGACAATATGCTGCTGGGTTTAGGGAAAAAGAAGGGGTTTTCTATCTTTTTTTGTTTTTTAAAATAATAATTTCAAACCTGTATTAGTAATTTACCTTGTTTAGTTGAGCATGCCTGTTGCACATGCCAAAATCGGTCAGATTCTAATGCGTAAGTGGTGGCAGGGACTCTAATACTTTAATAGACTGAAATTAAAACGTGATACTAAACCGTCGAAACAAAAAATGTGAGGGCAATAAATAGGCGAATTTCCCAATTTAGTTTAAGCCTTTCTAATACTTTAGGACATAAGTTTAAGCTTAATCTAACCGTGAATAAAGCATATTCGTAATTAGTCTAGTTTAGTTTACTGCAAAGTGGAATTATGTTTGAGTTAATTCTGATATGGATCAAATCCATTGGAACTTGAGATTCAGAACTGATCACATTATTGCAAGGTTGTCTCTCTCCTCATTCTGTGATGATTTGTTCAATTTTGGACACAATGTTCACATAGATTTTAGTTAATATCAGAATTTTCGTTATGTTTGTTATTATTCTTGGGATCTGCTACACTTTATAAGTGATTGATATGATATGATGTTTAAGTACTTTCCTCCCATCTAGACGACACCCCTAGGGTTGAAGATAAGGATGATAGGGATGGATAGTGCGGATATCAGAATTTCTGGTTTCAATCTTGTCTCCTCCACCATCTCGTCTTCATTTTCGACCCAGTATTACCATTAGGTCCCCGAACTATGTAGGGATCCAATTCTAACCGGAGAAAAACATAATTTTTTCTCTCTAAATCCTAACTTTTGGACAAGCTCTTATTAGAAAAAAATTAGAGAATTTTTGACAAAAATCTATCAAATATACAACCTTTAAAAAAGAATATATAATTGAAATATATATTTAATACATGTCAACTTAAATATTTTATGTGTTTCTCAGTTTGGGTAAATTCAATGTGATTATAACTAGAGCAAATAGCTTTTTCTGCCACAAAACTAGTTAAGAGTGCTATATCTGTCACAAATCACATTTTCGTGCTATATCTGGCACAAAACTAGTTACAAGTGTTATATCTGCCACAAATCATTTTTCCATGCCTTTTTTGCCATGAAATATTTTATGAGTACTAAAAATGCCACAAAAAGAGGGAGGGTGAAAGGAAAAATAGGTAAGAGATCAAATTAATTCCAAATAGACCCTAAAATCAAAATTTTATATTATATTGTGTACCTAATTTTATTTTATTTTTAATATTTGACTCTTCTTCCCAAATTTACCAAAACTCTCACCGCTACCTTCTTCTTTCTTCTCTTCCCACATCGGGCCACCACCACCTCCCATCCCGTTATCCAATCCCTGCCCCACCCATACCAAAGAGTACCAAATCTGCCAAAAAATAACTGCTTGAAGATTTGGAGAGGCGTGGTGAAGGTGATAGCCTAGCAAAAATGCCTAAGAACAATTAGATATTCTTAGGAAATTGGTCTGCATTTTGCATATTGCTTTGCGAGAGTCCTTTTTGTTCAAGAATTTTGATGGTTTCAGATGCAAAGCATCTCTGTTAGGTTAATTATGTACTGCAAACTAATCTACATTTTGTTTAGTACTTTGATTGGTATGTATTTTGTTTAAATTTTTTTGATGGTTAAAAGATTCTCAAACCCAAAAAAAAAAAAAGAATTGATACTAATACCCATATTAACAAAACCATATCAACTGAAAACCAAATGAACCCATAAATTTAAATTCGGTTTAATTATCGGTTAATGCATGCACACTTTTATTTTTATTAAAAAGTACTCCCTCCATTCCCTATTAATTGTCGTATAGGAGATATCTAGGTATCCAAATTAATTGTCGTTTAAGGTTGTTTTATTAGTTGTCAACAATTTATTCCAATTATACCCTCAACATTTTCCTTTCTTTATGACAAAGAAGTGAGAGAGAGAGAGAGAGAGAGAGAGGGAGGATGGGGGATAATATTGGAAGTTTAGGTGAAAATGACAACTTCCTTAATTTTCTCAAATTGTCTAAAGAGTCTTATATTTAGGAATGGAGGGAGTATATTAGAATATTCGCGACCATGGCAAAGTGCAGAATTTTTAAAGTTGGGAACTAACGTGTCCTTCATACCACACCAACATCGGAGGGTATTTCTCAATTACCCTTGTAATAGTAATTTAATTAGAAGCTTCAGACAAAAGAACAATATAAGAATTATATTTGCGAATAGGATGAGACTCTCTAGCATATTTATGTGGAATAGTATTTTTTTTTTTTTACGGGGCGGGTTATGCAGGAATCGAACGTCCCACGGCCCTTTTCACTGTGGCCAGAAGACTCCCACATGTGGAATAGTAATTCAACTACTATATATATACACAAACCAAACAGTATCAAGAGCTATGTTTTAAAATTTTAAAATTTCAATTATGTATTTAAATTACACGAGACATTTGAGTTTTTTATAAATAGTCTTGTAGAATACATCGCTCACGGATCCTATGCGGAACAGTACGGATTTCGCACATGCGGGACAAAATCTCGTCCGTTAGATTAAAGTTTTGGCAGCTGAGATTGATTAAAAAATGAACAGCTGTTCATTTTTTTCGAATAAATTGTTTCGGAAAAATGAACAAAGTGTTTCCAGCGCTAAAAAAGTGTTCAAAATGCGATGCGGAATCAGATCTTGTTCGCATAGGAACCGGACTGGAATACATCAGGATTACAAACTCACGGTCAAAATTAAAAGAGAAAATATGGAAAATCGTGATTGGTCCAATGGATTACTTGGGCTGGACTCACTCTCAGACCCAATATTTGTTCAGTTTGAAAGATTTGTGAATGCACTTATTGGGCTTATTTCCTGAGCTAGATCTCGTGATTGGTTTTGTCACGGGTGTATTAAGTGCTAAAACTTCCGACTCGTAATCGTTTTCTTAGCCCTAATAATTAAATTTTGATTCTCTATCTAATCTAATCTAAAATAAGAGGGTCTTCCAATATCTTCGGGTTGAGGGAACTAATTTACAAAGTCCAACAAAAGGCAATGCCCTAATTATCAAAAATTAAAAGATAAAAAATAAAAAATGAAAGACATACCCTGGCCTATGAATAATGAATTTTAGGCAATAAGAACATAATAACGTGGTTTTTTTTTTTTTTTTTTTTTTTTGTCAACAATCTTAATTCTTTCCCTCACCAGAGGAGGAGAATTTTATTGCCCCACGCAGGGAGAGGGTGTCGAACCCAGAACCTCTTGATCACGGGTAGAGACTTTTCTCACTGGGCTACGGCCCCCTTAACAGTGGGTTAGTACCTTAGAACGCCACGATTTTTTTTATTTTTATGTTTATTTGGATACTGTGATATTTGTTTTATGCTCAATCATTTGTACTCCTATTAAAAAACTATATATATATATATATATATATATATATATATATATATATATATATATATATATATATATTGGTAGGAGCAAGGAACAAGAGGCCCAAACAAGAAGCATGCGAAACGAGGGAGGGTATTGTAGGGAGGAGGGAATTTAAAATAAATATCCTATATCCTCCCGGTTTAGAAAAAAAAGTTTATCTAATTATTTCTTTTATGTGTGCTAGAATATTGATCCGACTAATCTGTTCGGAAAGTATTAAAAAAAATTTCAATCCAAGTACATACACACTTTACTTTGTACGCATATTGTAAAAAATCTTTCATTTTCAGATACCACATGCAAATTATTATCCATTACGCTAGAAAACAAAAATAAATAAATAAATGTAGGAAGTGGAAAAATAATAATTAAGGGGGGTGTTGTGGGGTAAGTCTGGCATGGGGCGGACCCAGTGGATCCGGCCCACACTCCTCTCACATAATTGGGTCTGCTCTTACACTTTTCTCACATAAATTTAGATAGGACCCACCTGCAGGGTAGGTTCCACAGGTCAATCAGGTAGGTCCTCCCTAATTTATATGAGAGGAGTGTAGGACCGTATCCATGCCGAATTTTTCCGGTGTTGTGGGTGCAGCTAACGATACAATTGGCTGATTTTGTACACGATGGAAAAGGACAAATAAGAGGTTGAAAAGAAAGGAGAGCTTGAGAGAATGACACGTCAAACGACATTATAATTACGGACGATCCTCCAAGCTGGCAACATTTGTTGCAACCGGTTCGACCGGCAGCCTTTGGCGTGACCCCACCGCCACCTCATTCCTCCCAGAACCGAGTGTTATTGATCCCCGGTGAGCCGGTGATCAAGATTTATCCTCCTCTTTCTACTAATCGATTTTGGTTAAGGTCATAAGCACTGTATAGATATATTTGAATTGTCAAATTATTTAATTAAACAATATAAATTATTTAGTAGGTATTCAAGAATTATTATTCTAAAACAATTATGATTTAGATCAGTAATTAAATAATTTGATAATTTATAATCGAGGGAGTCAAATTAACAGTAATCTAACTAATCTCATCAAGCATGATTTGAGAAGATTTAATTAAGAGAAAGTAATAATAACATTATAAACTAATTAATTAATTAAAGTTGAACCAGCATATTAGCAATGTTCATGAATCTTCTTTGGCTAAAGTTTTTTTTTTTTTGCTAAATCTTCTATGGCTAAAGTTGAGTAGTAGTATTATCTACAATCTTTATTAATAGTAAAGTCTCATTAAGGCTATCGTTCAGAGCAAGGTTAGGTGGCATATCAATTCACCTACTATAAAGATATCAAATAGGTAAAATTGCTTACTTTTATTTTGAGCATTCTGCTCATATTCTTTTAGGATACAATCCACTCTTCAAGTGCTTAGAATGTATTTATTACAATCGTATTAGATTATAAGAGTGCAAACATCACTAGCAAATTTCATGAATCTGATTAAATTTATCTAATTCCATTTTTTGTGAAAAAAGTGGTTAAATTTAAAGAGAAAAATCAGATTTTTAAATTAATTACTTAGTCTGTATTACACTCGATTATAGATCCGTATTTGAATATCAACTCAATTAAGTCATTGGATATTGACACATATAAATCTGACGATCCAATATAAAGTTTTTTTATGTGTGACTTGATTCGTGATCTTATCCTAAATTAATTTTGAAAATTCAAATGTAAAATCAGCTGAACTAAACCAATTTATATGAGTATTCGAAGGATAAATGTTTGAAATACGCAATAAATACGGTAGGTGTAATATGAAGGGTAGCAGTCCGAATCTTAAGCGGAACGGCCTTTTTTTCAGTACGTACAAAACATCTCAGGACATATATTCTTATAAATAAAAAGAATCATACAAAATGTCCTTAAAAATACAACAGTTATCGTAAAATCAGGATAAGTATCCATTTTAAATTAATTTTAACTGTCAAATTTTTAATTCGATAAACAAAGTTAAATCATGCACGTACGGAATTTAATTCCGTTCCGCATTGGAGCTGAGCAGAAGCGTAGGGCTTGCATGAGGAATGACGAGTCGTTCCGCGTAAGTGCCAGCTGCCTGGTCATAGATACCCTGATCGCGTAAGTGCCATTCCCTGGACCCACGTACACTGCACCTACACGCTACCGGTTACCGGTTAACACTCCCCTCATCCTCCTCCTAAACCGCTATGCCCACTCCCACACTCTCTCTCACTTTTTCCACACTACACTTCCCATTCCAGTCCGGTTCCTATGCGGAACAGTCCTTTTTCTGCACCTGCAGAATAACTGGAGCTGTAGGATAAGATTTTGAACGGGTCAGATCTGGAGAGAAAAAATTTGCGGCTGACTTAAAAAATAAAAATAAAACTTTTCTCTCTCCAAATCTGGACCGTTAAAAAATCTCATCCGACGTATGGGATGATGTCCCGCATAAGAGCCGTGAGCTTCCCCTTCTGCCCCTTTCTCTTTCTTCTCTTTCTTCTCTACTTGTACAGTGTACTTGTAGTAGGAGAGAAATATTCCTCTATAAGTGGATTGGTTGCAACTTACAATGCATTCAACCATTTTTTATTAGTATATATGAACCATATTTCTAGGAAAATTCTGATATGCACTGTGATCTACGTGAACCATTTAGCTTGATTTGCGCACATCCCTGCAGCATAAGGAGAGAGGAAATGCAGCTGATGCGCTAAATCCGGGACCAGCGATTTTGGTCCCAGTGCGACCCGCTCCATATCAGAAGTGTCCATATTTCTATGAGTGGAAAGTGGGCCAATATGCATTAGAGTCTGCCCACCCTAGTTACCATTCTACTTAAATTCCCTCTTAAAGTTTGAGAAAATAATTATAAGCACCCGTCAAGTATTTTTTTATTGGAGGAAGGGATACAGGAATCGAACACAGAATTTCAACTCCGTATTTGAAATAGCCTACCCACTGGGCAAAAATAACAAATTGTTACATTAATTTCATAGTACAAGTCATTTTAACTTATTTATCTTTTATCAAAATATATGACATTTTCTAACTTAAAGAATATACAGTACTTCTACAATTAATTTTTCTTAAGAGAGAAAGAGAGAAGTTGATAGTTGAAACTTGTAAGAAACTAGTTACGAGTGCTATATCTGCCACAAATCATATTTTCGTGTTTTTTCTGCCACAAAACTAGTTACAAGTGCTATATTTGCCACAAATCATTTTTTCGTGCCTTTTCTGTCATGAAACATTTTATGAGTGCTAAAAATGCCACAAAACGAGGGAGGGTGAAGGGAAAAATATGTAAGAGATCAAATTAATTTCAAATAGACCCTAAAATCACATTTTTATATTTAATTGGGTACACAAATTATTTTTTAAATAATTGACCCCTTCTTCCCAAATTTATCAAAGCCTCCACCACCTTCTTCTTCCTTCTCCTCCCACCTCGAGCCACCGCCGCCACCCAATCCATAACCCCCACCCATACCCCCTGAAAATTAACCAAGAATAGCAATCCATATGATGAAAGCACTTATAGATCTATATTTCAGACACATATAACAAATTTCACAAATGCTTTGCTCCTCTAACCTTTAGAAACTGTTTTACAAAATACATATAAGTCAAAGTAATAAGCAAAATGCTAATCAATTTTCACTGCATGATTAACCAAGTGCTCTGCTGCTAAAACCATAAAAAAAATTTAAACAAAATACATACCAGTCAAAGTAAATTTGGGAAGAAGGGTCAGGTATTAAAAATAAAATAAAATTAGGTACCCAATATGATATAAAATTTTGATTTTAGGGTCTAATTGAAATTAATTTGATCTCTTACCTATTTTTCCCTCCACCCTCCCTCTTTTTGTGGCATTTTTAGTACTCATAAAATGTTTCATGGCAAAAAAGGCACGGAAAAATGATTTGTGGCAGATATAGCACTGGTAACTAGTTTTGTGGCAGATATAGCACGAAAACGTGATTTGTGGCAGATATAGCACTCGTAACTAGTTTTTTGGCAGAAAAAGCTATTTGCTCATATGTTCACATTCGGTAGTACTCCCTCCATCCCTAAATAAGGTTAACATTTGATTATTTCACATGAATTAAGAAATTCCTAAAAACTATAAAAAGCTAAAGCTAAAAGACTAATATATTCTCATTAACTATATCTTGAAAATTGAAATTGTGTTTAAAAGAAAAGTAAAAAGAGGGTAAAAATGGTAAAAGTTCATTAAATTCTAATTGATAATCCAAATGTTAATCTTATTTTGGGACAAAATTAAAGTCACAAATGTTAACCTTATTTAGGGATAGAGGGAGTATATATTAGAGTATCTAGAAGACATGTATATTAAATGAAAGTAATATTGTTTTCATATCAATAGTAATTTAATTATTGCTAAATCTTTTTAAATCATCTAAAATCATTGTAAGTTCAAATGTATAGAGAAAGATAAAAGTTTGAATATTAAAAAAATGACTTTATATTACATTATAAGATTTATCTCGCATGAATTTTAATTAAATTTTTCGGATAGATAAGTGAATGATCAATTCTGTTGTGGACCTGGGCCACCAAGTGATCATGGACCACTTGATCCACATTCAGCCACATCACAGTTTTGATTAAAATAATAAAAACACTTCCCCTTCTGGTGGGCCTTATGAGGTATTTTTTTTTTTTTTAATAAAATGAGGTGATTTGGTTGATTGTGGATCAAGTGGTTCACAACCCACATATAGCCCAGGTCTATATCAGAATTTTTCTAAGTGAATACTAGTCTACGGTCTACCGAATCACCGGATGTTATTTTTACAAGGAAAAAGAATTGAAGCACACCCTGCTGAAACTCTTTTTTTAAAGCCCACTAATGGGCTGAAGCTTACAGTGGATAAGACTCTGCAGATCGGTCTATTATAAGCATGTCCCTACGCCCTGGGAGAGTATTGCTTCACCAGAGGAGGAGGAGAACACCTCACCAGAGGAGGAGAAATATTATTGCCCCATTTTGTGGGGAGAGGGTGTCGAACTTGGGACCTTTCGGTCCCAAGCCAAAGACTTACCCACTTGGGCAAGCCTCTTGTTGACACCCTGCTGAAACTCTAAGGAGGTAGATTTGTCATTCTCATTACTTCCTTCCCATTAATGCATATCCACTCCCACACTCATCTCTCTTTCTTATTCCACACTACACTTGTAGTAGGAGGAGAGAATCTCTCCCTCTCTCTCTCACACACACACACAAAGTTGTTATGAATGAAACTACCACTTCTTGCGTCGGCAAGAACAATCTTGCTAAAGAAAACCCATACCCATTTTGAAATTTTGATTTTTTTGTTCTGGTTTTTGTTTTATTGCAAAAAAGAGCTGAGGAATTAGAAAAAAAATCAAGAAAATTTTGAGGGGGGAAATTGAAGAGAATATTTTATGGCTAAAACTGGGGCTGTAGAGGGTAGTGATCCAGTGGCGGCAAAGGTGGTGGAGTTAAAAAAGGAATTACAGAGGCTGGTTAAGTCAATTTCTGCTGATGATTGTGATGATGATGTCAATTTGGAATCCCTTGATAGAGCCCACCAGATTTTGATTTCTTTGAAGGAATTAAAGATTAAACGATCATTATCTTTGAAGCTTCATGAATCTGTGGCTGTACCTGAGGAATTTCGATGCCCACTTTCTAAAGAACTCTTGAGGGATCCTGTTATTGTCTCCACCGGTCAGGTTTGTCCCGCCCTTCCAATCTTTTTCTTGAAGGAATTTCTGTCAAAATAATCGCTCCATGGTAGCGAAAATTAAGGAAGCTAAAAGCAAGTTACTTTATTAGTTAAAATATTAATATTACTTTCTTATAGAGTATTTGTATATCACTAACTATTCTATTTAAGAGAGTAATATTGATATTTTTATTGAAGAGACATCTTAATTTTTTGTGCTTTTTTAATTTGCGCTACATGTCATGAAAGTCTTATATTAAGGATGGAGGTAGTATATTGATAATCCTTTTTGGGTAAAAGTATGAAAGAAAGAATTTTGAGGTGGGAAGTGTTTTCTGACCAAGCTAAGACAAGTAAAAATAAGACAAAGCGAAAAATAAGACAAAGGGAAAGGGGAAATTTTAATTTCTCTCTATGGCAATGTTTGAGGAGGATGAGATTGTTTTAATTTTTTTCTTGTTCTTGTTCTTGTTCTTGTTCTTGTTCTTTCTTCTTTTGGAATACAATTAGGGCATTAGAAAATATTACATTGTTGATTTGAATGAGTTTATTGAACTACTGCTTTTGGATGGGCTATTTCTGCCTTTTGCTTATTTATTTATTACTCCCTCCGTCCCAAAATAACTGTCCACATTTCCTTTTTAATCTGTCCCAAATTATTTGTCCACTTTCTAATTAAAGGGTTCATTAATTACAATTTTTCCAATTCTAACCCTTACATTAAATGTTGGAGAGAGAAGGCTATAGAGATAAGAGGAGGTATAATTAAATTGGAGTAATATTAAATAGGGTCATGTTTGACATTGTACCATATTCCACTATAGAATTTGATGAAACTTTAATTCCCGTGCAAAATACAAAGTGGACAGATAATTTGGGACGGAGGGAGTATCTGATTAGTGATTGCAAGAAATCAAAGAACTGTTAAGTTTCTTGTTTTCTTTGCAAATGATATGTATTGAATCTAAGGGTACTGATAATGCATGTGAGGTTGTGAGATTGTTTGAGAAGATAATGACTAATCATCAGTTTTTGATTGAAGATTTAAAATTATGGGAATGGAGTTTTGTTTTACTTTCATCTGTTTTGGTTCTTTGTGGACTTATTCTCAAATATTTGTTGTTCAATTTGCAGACTTATGATAGACCTTTCATACATAAATGGTTAAAAGCTGGGAATAGAACATGTCCTCTAACACAGCAAGTACTATCTCATACTATTCTTACGCCTAATCACTTAATTCGGGAAATGATATCGCAATGGTGCAAGAATAATGGGATCCAATTGCCAGACCCTGTTCAGTATTCCGAAGATGAGGGGCTAACGGAAGCTGAGAGGGACAGGTTCATTTCTTTGCTTAAAAAGATGTCTTCTACGTTGTCTGATCAAAAGGAAGCTGCTAGGGAACTGAGACAGTTAACAAAAAGGATGCCTTCATTCCGAGCACTGTTTGGAGAATCTCCTGAGGCAATACCTCGATTACTCTCTCCGCTATCCCAAACAAATTCTCCAGATTCTGACTTCCAGGAAGACGTAATCACAACACTTCTCAATATATCCATTAATGACAATAATAAGAAGCTTGTTGCTGAGAGCCCTGTTGTTATTCCTGTTCTTGTGGACTCAATACGATTAGGAACGATTCAAACAAGGAGCAATGCTGCAGCTGCTCTTTTCACATTGTCAGCTCTCGACTCCAATAAGGCTCTTATAGGGAAATCTAATGCATTGAAACCCCTGATTGAACTCTTAGATGAAGGGCATCCGTTAGCTATGAAAGATGCCGCTTCGGCAATCTTCAATTTGTGCATCCTTCATGAAAATAGAATAAGAGCCATAAGGGATGGTGCTGTGAGGGTACTCCTGAAAAAGATTAAGAGTAGAACACTTGTGGATGAGTTATTAGCAATCCTTGCCATGCTATCAGGCAATCAGAAGGCTGTGGAGGAAATGGGAGAGATGGAAGCAGTTTCGTGCTTGCTTAGTATAATGCGGGAAACCTCTTGTTCCCGTAACAAGGAGAACTGTATAGCTGTTCTTTACACAATTTGTTTTAGCGATCGTACAAAGTGGAAGGAGATGAGGGAAGAGGAGAGTACCTATGGCACAATCTCTCATCTCGCTCAACATGGCACTTCCAGAGCCAAGAGGAAGGCCAATGGTATTCTTGAGAGACTCAATAGGGCTATCAATCTTACCCATACAGCATGACGAGGCTCTCTCCAGATGCAAAAATTGTAAATTCTCTACATCATTTTAGCTCTTTTCCATCTTTGATATAAGCATGATCTTGTAAATTCCATAATGTCATCAAGATTTTGATCTATGGTTAATGGGTTCTTAGTCACTGTGAATAATTACAACTAGGACCTTTTCCTATAAGATTCTTTCCCCTTTATAAATTTGCCAATAAACAGTGCACATGGCATGTTAGTAGACTACTTCATTTGCCCTCCTTGAATGACTTCTTTTGCCAGAACAAATCCATGTTTATAAAAAAGGTTCCTGTTTGCATTGTGGAATTGTGCACATGGTTATCCTGCTGGTACTTCATTTGAATTATTCTGTACTTTAATATATTTGTCCTAGACCTAGAATTGGAAGCTCACTGAGAAAGGTATCTACTTTCCTGCTCTACACTGTTCACTCAAATATCCTTAGCCTTGTGTGATAATTGATATTTGAGCTTTACATGCTGCCAAAGTTGGCTATTTTAACCCAGTAGTTTAGGGCGTTTGGTAAGCGTACCGCCAATGCTATCACAGTGTTCTGTGTTCAATTCTTGCTTATAGTGATATGTTAGAAGAGTTCTGAGTCAGTCTTCCCCGGAGTATCATACTCTATAGCACAATTCAGGTTGACCGGGATTAATCTTACCAAGTTGAGAATACCGGGTACTTTTTAAATGGAAAAAGAAAAGTTAGCCAATTTTATCTTTATTTGAAGGTGGCAACTTTGAGTGGCACTGTCCAAAATGTGCCATGGAGATGAGGATGAGGATAAGACCACAGTTGTTTGTAATCATTGGTATTTACGAAGGGAAAGACAATGGGATGCTTTGAATAGTACTGGTTTTTGGGTCACTTTGCATTTGGATCGGTCCCCTATAGGATTGAGCTCATTCTTCTCACATGAGTTGGGGTGGGAGCTCTACTTGCAAAGAGGCTCCCGCCTCAACTCACTGTGAGAGATGTGAGACAGTCCCCACGAGGGACCTAGTCCCATATTAGAATTTTCCCTTGTTTTGGGTTAGGAATGCAACGGGGAAGAATGTGCCCCCATATTGAATGGTCTTGTGAAAACTGGTATTGTGGTCCATTCAAATGCCATTGCATTTACACTTTTTTTTTTTTGTTGTAAAAGTCTTGCCATAAAAATAAGGTCGTCCTTATACATAATATTCAGCAGAAAAGCAAGAAAGAAGTGAACTTCAATTAAAGAAAAGGGATTCTACTTGCACCTTATATTAATATTCAGCAGTTCCTTTAAGTGGATGAGATGGACCAGAGGGAATTGGCACAATCTTTAAAGCTTCACTGGAAAAGCTAGACATAGAAACAGATTCGTTTTTCTCAGTAGGGTTTTGATAAATTTTAACTATTGATTTTTATTTATTTATTTATTTATCAAGAGGTTCCTTAAAAAAGTTCATGTTCTAGAAAAGATAGCTATTATTTTGATTGGAATAACTATTTATCATTATTATTATTTTAACTTAGTTTTGGGATCGAATTGATCTGACAGTTAAGAAATGATAATACGTACGGAGAAAATTATGCATCGACGACTTTAATTTTAGCTATGAAACAATTTGTTTTCTGATATATGGAGGAGTATTACTAATAATAATTATTGTGATATTAGATATATGAAAACAAAACCGATAGAAAATATTTTGATTATAAAATTATCAATTATGATATCAGACAAAAAAGTCACTATTCATCAGAACTTGGTCAAATTTTGATTGGAGGAGTTATGATTAGGGTTGTCAATTGGGCCTATTGGATCCATAATTTAGGATCCAGGTCCAAACTCACTATAAAAAAATTTGAGTCCAAGTCTTACTATATTGGGTATAGACATTTTTAATTAAGGTCTGGACCCAACTATATTGAGTCTCAATGGGTCTGGGTCTACCCATAAACAAATCCTAAAAGGTGATCATGGCAATTTCTCTCAAGCCTTTACGTTCATTATGATCTGGAGATTTAAAATGAAATAAGTTTTGCATAAAAAAAAAAGGAAAAGGAAATCACGTTTTCTTCTCCATTCTTTTTCGATAAAAAAAAAGAAGGTAATTTTGATTTGTCTTTTATATTAATTTAAAAATGTATTAGGCTTTTTGACTTTTTTTTTGTTAAACAAAAGTGGGGGATTTTGTTTTTTAAAAAAGATTTTTTTTTTTAGTCTGATTTTCATTTTTTGTTTCGTCAATAAAAACTTGTAAAATGTTAGTTTTTTTTAATTAAAAATTAAAATAATGAATGGTGACATAAATTTCGGTATTCGATATTTGATTTCCATATAATTTCGAAATAATTTCGGTATTCGGTATTTAGTTTTCATATAATTTTGATTCAATTTATTTTTCATAAAATATTATAAAAGCGAATCGAATACCGAAATTTTGTTTCGGAAAACCAAACCATATATCGAATGCACACCTCTATATAAAATAATATAATTTTTTCTCCAAATAAACGCAAAACATATTTGAACAAAATGCATTAAAAAAAGCCTAATGTGAGCCTAGCTCTAAAATTAGCCCAGATTTTTTTTTTTATTAGCCCAAATAATTTTTTATTTTTTTTTAGATTAACCATATATCGAATATTCCCCTTCTTCTTTCTTCTTTGCCAACTCTAACAAAAAGACAAAGCTTTAAGAATGGTGGAATGTGAGGGCATGAGGGGCCAATATGGATCTCTTGAGTATATTGGGTCCAATATGGATCTTATTAGATTCATATTAGTTTTTTTTTTTTTTTTTGTGTTGGACCCAAATCCATATAGGGCTGGATCCAAAAAATATTATCTTATATCTGATTTGAGTCTAGTAAATGTGAGTTTAGATTTGGATCTTTGGATCCATTGACAGCCCTAGTTATGACCGTCTAAGCCAGTTGCCAATGAAGGGCAAAATGTGGACAGTGGCCAAAGGCTTTCTGATGAAGACAAAGGTCGAGACTGTAAGTGTACAGGGATGCTCTCACTAGTAAAAGGCCATCTTTTCTACTAGTGCGAAATTAAGTCAAAATTTACCTTTTATCTGTAGTCTGTAATGCCCCCACTCTTCCGGCGTGTTTTAGTGGATTGTGACTGTCCATATCAGAATTAACTAATCCATAATTGTGCAATTTGCCACTAGCTTTGTGACGGATTACCAAACTAGTAGCTCTAATATGAACCCCATCCCCAAAAAAGTAATCACTAATAAAGGTGACATTTAAGGACTTCTTTACTTATGTTCTTAATGGAATATAATTAGTAAGCATTGGGGTAGCTGATTTGATGGACAAGACTAGGACTGGTTCAATGTTTGCCACGGGAATGTTGATTTGTTTTGCTGTTTCTGTGAAATGTATAACGAATAAGTTGGATGATAGAACACAGTTTTACTTTTGTAGCTCATGCCCTACGTAATACTCCAGCCCATACTCATCGTGGGATTGAAAATTGGATATAATTTCTGTTCGAGATTTTTGTCTTTTGAAAGTGAATTGTAAATAAGCATGTAAAAAAACAGCAGGCTTCAATCAGCTCTCCTTTTCATATAGCTAAAGCCACCCTCCAGCATGGATTTTTGGCTGATTATGGATGAATGAATTGTGGAAATTGAAAGTAACCAATAATAGTGGAAGCAGAAAACAAGCGAGAGGGTCTACCATGTGTGGCTGCGAACCTTTGATTAGAACAAACACAAAGCACAGCAGCTGGGACAGTGCATCTTACATCCATTGCTTTTGTGCCCATACAGTCAGGAAACACTGATGCAAATGAAGCTCCGAGAATGAACATCTAATGGGTTCCATGTACCCATTCATCATCAATCTGAGGACACAAAATGCTTGTTAAGAAACATAGTCAATGAACTTGAACAAGAGGATAAATGAAGTGTCTTCAAATAATGCCCCCTGGCCAATAAGGCTAAGGGTTAGCTTGAATTGGAGAATATCTAGTGGTTCCACAGTTTCACTTGTCCTTGTTGGCTTGTCATTAGTAAAGCAGAACCCTTTCAAATCCCTAGCAGAAATATCCATTGTGTACACGACCCTCTAGGCATACACATGGAATACATGATGTTTCTCTTTCACAGTCCTGAGAAATTACAAAGAAGCAAGTTAGATTCATATGAATTCAAATGAAGGTATGGAGGAGAAGAGTGGAAATTACAGCTGGATCTACAAGCCCAGGGGAATTCATTGATCTTCCTGCATCAACCAAAAATTCAAGGCCCAGAAATAATTTACATGATAAATATCAAATAACACAAAATATTAAGGAGCGAACTTTAGACACTGCAAGCTATCTGCGAGAACAAAGATTAACTATTGCTGCATCCAGCAATGCTATGTAACTCATTAATCTACTACAACAACAACATGACTCATTTAAGTACTCAAGCTTCCATACAAAAAACCCATATGCCCCAAAAAGCAGAGCGCCTGCAAATGTTCATAGTAGAAGTTTAACTCACTAGCACTCTACATCTGCTGTAATTGCTTTGCTGTACAATTCAAGACGACAAATGGATCCATGACAAATTTACTGCTATTGTACTATGTACATTTGGGGTGCATGAAACAAAATTCCAGCATATGCTATCCCAATCCCCAAACATGTCTTTTTTCCCGAGATCCCAAACAAAAACAAAAGACTGACAAGTTCAATCCATCTTGTAAGCCCAGCCATGTTTATCCAGAAAATCTTGCACTGCTTCTTTTATGGCCAAATTCGATACCAGCTGAGATGCGTAAAGCGGTTCACGAGTGATGGGATCAAACGTACCCACCTGCATTAGTCAAGATGACGATCAGTACAAACATGCGACATAAATAGATCTTCAACATGTGGAAGACTCGGTTAATATTACCTTCTGTAAATGGTCAAGAATCATTGCCCTCTCATACGTAACTCCACTAGGAGTGATCACAGGATCACGAAAAATGTCCAGAGTTATTTTACAACATAGATAATCTGGCACCTGAAAATCCTCGGGTCAAGAATAGTATCACTTGTTTGATTAAGGAGGTCAGAAATCCAAAATGACAGGGTTTTACACAGATTCTCACCTGAGCAGGCGTATCATTTTCTGCAGCTCTTTCGAAGACTCTACCTAAAGCTTCCAGTTGTTCAGAATTGGCCTTGATAGTTTCATCTAAAAACCCTTCTGTGTCCCCAGAATCAAGTAAATGTTTTTCTTTCAGAGCTTCTTCACAAGCTTCTCTGTGAAAGGAACACAAAAAAGGATAATCAAATTCTACCGACAGCCAAGTACATCAGACCTAAGGGAAACATCACAGAATACAATCTAACAAATGAGCACACACTTTAAATTTTGAAGTTCCCAAGTGCCCTTAGTAGATTCATCCTCCCATTGCAAATATTTTGCTTTTGCCAGCTCTTGCCAGATCTCCTCTATCATGTAACCATGTGGATTAGCACCCCTTCCAAGATCCATTGCCTACAAAAACACTTGGTTCAGATTTGACTGGATTATAATATGAATACCAATTTTTTTACATCCAGAAGAATAAACTAGATTTTCTTTTTAAACTTTCAGTTCTCCCCCAAAAGAATGACTAAGAATATCAAATTAACCATCACAATAGGTAAAACAAATAAAGTAGCCAACAAATATTCATCCAGTGTGTCACAAGGCAGAAAACTGAGAGCTGCTAGGCTTCTTTTTTTTTGTTCCTTTCAACGGGAGACTTCAAATACGGAAAAATTATTCATAATACGTATATAATTACAAGAAAGTGAACTTAGAATTAATCAGAGAAAAAAAATATCTGTTATAGACTATACTGTTGGCTCCAACATGTTCATCACACTCAGGTGATCAGTAAGTGACGATTCCGAGCTTTCATTTTATCAGCACTTCCTAATACCATGATCATAACTAACTCTTTCAAGCCTTATGATCACAACTTTCTAAGTTAATATATTGTGATTAGACCCATGTGCACAATTCTCTCCAATTATCCATGGTGGTTGACAGCAAGTTCTGTTCATGGTATACAGATAAAGTGGCTTTCCAGGGTGTTATAGAGGCTCTCAGCTCTACAATGTCGGTCAGCCAACCTCCAGATATGTGGTACATGTTCTTCTATGTTGCTAAGGTTATATTAACAAGTAGGTTTTTGTTGACGGATGAAAATGTTACACATTAACACTGGAAATAAATATAAATACCCTCGACCTACAGAGTCAAAGAAAATAGAGCATGTACCTTTTGCAGTTCCTTCACACCTTCTGCATACTCTTTTCTTTGCAGCAATGCAAGACCTAGCATATAATGCGCCTGCCAAGCCAAAAAAGGCATTCCATTTAGATACTTAAATGTGACAAAAACAGTGAGATAAAAGGTCAAGAAATATCAAGCACAATCAAGTTATGATTGCAAAATAAAGCAGCCAAACCAAAGAACATTACTTCTTTAGAGGACAATGGAGTAAGAGAAGAATAACATTAATGTGGTGATATTGCGACAAAAACACAAGTAATAGAGCCAGAAAATTAACCAACATACTAAATATTTTCTTAACTGTCAGCAGTACAAGAAGAAAAAAAACATATAGATTAGGCATTATGAATAAGCTGCATGCTTGTTCGATTAATATTTTCCATCGTGAAGAATGTTCCAACAACTCAAAGAAAATACTCCATCAAGTAGAATCCATGTTAAGCCAGATTAGGCACGGCAGAAATGATTGTGCATTTCTGACCCAGCACAAACTGGCACACTTAAAATATTTGGCAAAGTTTCCACCATTTCATTTCTCTATACATGCTTCTTTACTCTTTCTAATTCATTTTCTTTAACAACCCCTTCACATTGAAATCCTAATCATACATGTTCACGTTCCAAGCATAAACACAATGCTGACAATTTTATCTGTCAACCATCACAAAAATCCAAAAGACATAAACTTTATGACTGTCATAAACTTTGCTATATGAGGTTATCAAGACCAATGACACATTAGACGCAGTCAGCTATTATAGAGCCAACAGAAAATGCATATCAAGAAATGGAAAGTTTAAAAAACGCATAAGAATTACTCGTGTGGACCTTGACTGAGTTGTGATCAAGTTGAATAGCTTTCCTGCAGTCCTCATCCACCCGCGTCCAATCGCTACATTTAATCAAGCAAGTATAACAAACATTGAAAGAAATCCAGTGAGCATTTGCAGCTTTCATAAACAATATTTTCTAAATTAACGAAAAGAATTTCTCCGTGACACATACTTCCGCTTACGGTGACACAAAGCACGATTCGTCCAGTATATAGGTACATTAGGGCACAGCGTAATTGCCTAAAAATTTCATATTTAATTTAAAAAATAAAAATTATTAACATCAGATGCAAAAACAAAACAGTATATTTAGGAAGATAGAGATAATAATGCCATAAAAAATTACCTCGGTATAAGCATCAATGGCGGCACCAAATCGACTTTTGGTGAAGCAAATATTACCTTCTTGCTTGAGCTGTTCCGCTGTGGTGGCAGCCACAGTTGAAGACATTTTCTTCGTCTAAAATTTGGAAAATACCTAATTTTTTCTACAACCCTAGATTTTTCTCTGTTTATAAGTATATCAAAATTATTTCAGAAGCTACAAAGGTACAAAAATTACAAACAGAAAAAAGGTAAAACCTAGCAAAGAAATTAATGTACGTCAGAAGGAAGATTTGATTCTTTTCTTCAGTTCTTTTTGAAGAAATTTTGTAAAAGAGGGAGGGAGATGAAATGATGAAGTAAATGGGGTTGGTTGTTTTTTTCGTAAGGGAGGTGGGATTGTCTACCTCTCGTGCTGACGATTGCTTCAGGGTTTGAAATACGATTGGATGATTCCATAATTCGCCAATACGGGAAGGAGTTCATGTTGACTCACCATCAAATACACCCTCTATTACACTAATGATATTTCTTTGGCAAAAACGTCATTTTCATCCTAAATGATATTTCTTAAGAAGTTTAAGGTCCTATTTGATTAATTTTCACCATTTTTATCTTGTTGATTTTTAGAAACTGCTATTTATATCCTTCCGTCCAATTTTCTGTCTAGATATCATCAAGTCAGTCATGTATCTCACATGTGAGGAAAATTTTAGTACTCAATTATTAAATAAAATAACTATGAATACTCAATTTAAATTAACTAAAAAAACAAAACATCTAAACTCATCTCCGCCCCACAATTCATCTAGCACCGTCAACCACCACGGCTGCAACATTCCCAATTCCCATAAATACTCAGTCACTCAACTGGTACTACACTATTATCTCCTGTGAAATCCGTAACTTTTTCTTACGTGATTTCTGACGTGTAATTAATTTTTCGCGAGTAACTTGTAGGCGTGATTTTAACTTTACTTAGCAAAAAAAAAAAATTTGTAGGCGTAATTTATTTCGTGTGATTACGTGCTTACTTGTTCATTTAATTTTATAACATGTTACATATTTCACTATGTGCACGTTTTATTGAGAAAGATTCCGCACACGTATCATAATTAAAGGATTTAAATTGTGTTTTACTTAGATGATGGATTGAAATTAATTAAGAATTTAATTGGATTAGAAAAATCACCATAGTAATTATATAGGAAATAAAATAAATTTAATGGAAGATATTGCATATCGGAAATAATTTGGGATTGGGCTTAATTAAATTAAAAAGAAAAATGAAGCATGGGATTTCGTGGCTACTGGGATCAGGAGACCAAAGAAAGTAAAAAGGAAATTAAAAAGCAAAGCAACGTGTGTGTTGGTTTCTCGGAACCCGTGTAGAGCAACAAAACACGCCATCACGGCTCGTATGCAGAATAGGTTTTGTTCCTCATGTGCATAACGCAATTTCATTCGTTGAATTAAAATTTTTATGGCTGAGATTAATTTAAAATGAATATTTGTTCTAATTTCAGAACACCTATTCGTGTGAATATGTATTCTTAAGTTAAGAACATATGTTTTTAAGGGAAAAAAATGTTCTTCATATACGGAAAAAAAGTTATTCTGAATAGCAACCGGAACAAACCACACAGAAAAAAAAAAGATAGGAGGCGGCTCCTCTCTCTCACTCTCAGTGCGCAGCAACAAGGGGACAAGGAGAGAGAAAATGCCAATCAGCAAAAGCTACCATGGTAGCACCTTGGCTCAGGTGCTGAACAAGAAAATTCAGTATATACGGGGACGTCTTTATCAGCCCATTGGATTTTGATCTTTTGTATCTGTTTGATCCAACTGATTGTATAAAAAACAGAGGGTATTTTAGAGATAAACTTTGAGCTCTCTTTTTCTCTTTTTACTTGTAACTCGGGTGTTCAATAATCGCAATACGTCGTTCAATAATAAAAAAGCGTGCGTTCTATAATAGAGAACATGTGTTCTTGACCGAGAACGCATGTTCAATAATCAAGAACATGCGTTCACTAATAAAAAAATGTGCGTTCTCTAATAAAAAAATGTGTTTATTGGCAGAGAACGTGCGTTCTCCGAGAGAAGCGTGAGTTCTCGAGAGAGAACGTGCGTTCTCTAATAAAAAACATACAAGAACGTGTGTTCTCTAACGAGAGAACATGCGTTCTTTTTCAGCCGCAACTTTTCTCTCTCCTCCGTAACCCACCTTTTTTAACTTTTCAAATATGAACTTTTCTCTCTCTCTAATAAAATTACATATGTACTCTTTTAGCTTTTCTCTCTCCTCTAATAAATCTCAACCATTGATCCTTTTAAAAAATGAAATCAACGGCCCATATTGTGTCCCGCACGTACTGAATTAAAGGCGTTCAGCACAAGAGCCGGACTGCCATGGTAGTGGGCTGTCTCGGGATTCGTGTCCAATCAGAAACAAGAAAAATAGTCCGCCTCCTATACGGAACAAGTTTTTTTTACACATGCGAAACATTTTTTTTGCTTTAAGAACATGTGTTCTAAACTTAAGAACACATGTTCACGTGAACCGGTGTTCTGAAATCATAAAATATGTTCATTTTAAACTAATCTCATCCGTCAAAATTTTAATCCAATAGATAAAAATTCATTTCGCACATGCGGAATAAAACATGTTCCGCATAGGAGTCGTGGTGAAGAAAAAGGAGTTTAAACAATATTCTGTCCAGAATTTCGACACGACAATTGAGGGGGCTACCTACGTTTTCGACCCACTACATATCGATTTTGAATAGAATTGAAAGACCTTCGAGTGAGCGTAGACGGATCGTGATTCGGAGTTTCCAGCATAAAGGTATATCACCATGAGTGAGGCTGCCAGCACTGATTACATGATTTCGGTATTTATCGTGTTC
This sequence comes from Vinca minor, assembly GCA_026122235.1. Lineage (NCBI taxonomy): Eukaryota > Viridiplantae > Streptophyta > Magnoliopsida > Gentianales > Apocynaceae > Vinca > Vinca minor. The sequence continues at coordinate 14,372,474 of JAOCZM010000015.1, forward strand.
GTAAGAGGTGGGGACCCCCTTTCTATTGTCAATTAATGTTCTATATTATTGATTTCTACTGGGTATTATTCTGATAGGTTTAATTATGTGTTTGGGTATATTTGGGTGCATAAACTGCTTTGGTTAATTGAATTTATGTTTATTGGTGAATTGAGCATGTCGTATAAATTGCTTTCATTAATTGTTATACTCACATAAACTGTTTTTGTATTGTTCTGTATCTGTTATATAATTGCCTATTTGTTAATTGCATTTGGGTCGTGTTTGGAGTCGTCTAATTGGTGTCCTTGTTTTGTCCTAATTGGTTTGTTCAACCGAGTCGTCGCCCCCTATTGAGCTCATATCTAGGATCGCCACTTAACAGGTTCAGTCTGCCTTCTGTCCTGCTCTCTGTTATGTGACCCTAATAGGTCTTCTTCTCTGTTATATCATGTGGTCCATACTTAATGGGGCTAGTCATTAGGTACGTTAGTGGTTTTGTGGAGTCCCTGGTTAAGGATAATGAGACAATGTAGGGATTGAACCTTAGAATCTATGTCCCGTAGTTTGGGGTAGAATCTGAACCCACGTGTTGATACTGAACCTTCCTGGTTTGGTATCACTATCGTTATTGCTGAGTATGAGTGACTAGACGAGTAAGCTCATGTGGTGGGAGTGTATCATAGCCTTAGCGATGTTCTAAGCATCTAAGACGAGTATGTGATTGAGTGTACCGGATGAGCAACGCGTGGTGCTTGTCTTATACTCGGTTATGAAATCATTTATGTGCGAAGAATGTAGTTAATTGCTTACTTGTTGCATTATATGTGTTCGTCCTTGTTTTGGGTCTTTAATTTGTTGTTTGTTGGAGTCTTTTTGGTCGCATATGAGTTGGGGTGAGTGGTACTTGTTTTGGGTGCGATTGACACAAGTTTTAAACTAATTTTTCTGAAGTTCGCAAGTCGCGGACGAACTATTCGTCCTTGCATTTGTCCTAGGCTTCGTCCGCAGAAAGGCAGTGGCCACTGTCTTACCACGGACGGACCATTTGTCCGCAAGTACCCACGGACGATCCCGCAGACGATGCTTCGTCCGACACTGTTCTGCTCTGCTATGCTCTGTGCGGTTCTGTTATGAGTTCTGAGTCCTGTGGGACTTGTATAGTGTTCTATAGTGAGCACTTGTCGTGTCTCGTATTATTTTCCATAGGGGTATTTTGAGAAACGGGTATCTGCATTATCCGTATCTGATGTATGTTGTTTCTGTTTCTGTTCTGTCTCTATTATTATTATTATTATTATTGTTTTAGATCCCCACTGAACACCGGACCTCAGTCTATCCGCTTTTGTTGTTTCAAGTTTTGTAGATGTTGATTCTATCTTTGATGGCGATGCTTGGGAAGGGGACTACGAAGAGTGATCATAATTGGAGTAGTTCACACTTGTTATTTCATTTATAGTTATTTATTTTGGAACTTGTAGTTACTTTCAGATGTAATAACTTAGACGTATTCCTTTTGCATAATAATGCTTCCGTTAGTACTTTTATTACTATTTATGGATTTGAATAATTAACTCCTTTATTTAGTAACTCTCTGACGGTGGCTTTGGTGCTTCATTAACCAATGGGGCACTGCCATATAATCACTCCGGAGACGGGGTGTGACACCTCCCCCTCTTCATTTTTGTGGTGATTTTTGGCTGAAATTTGTATTTTTGCTCATTTTTTTTTTTTTTTGAAACCCAAAGGGTGCAATATATTTAAGGAATCAAAGAACGATCTAAGGCGATCGCAGCCATAACATTCGTGGGAAAGTAACTGTCCCAAACAGTGGGAGCCAAAAGACGGCCCTGCTGGGCTAAACAATGAGCAACTTGATTGCCCGACCTCTTAACAAACGACAGTCGGACAGACTCAAAGGAATGAAGCAACGACTTAGCAAAATCAAAAATAACCCCAAACTGGGAGAAGTCCGGATCTGGGCAGCCAAGGCGAGTGATAACACCCAGATTATCGCCTTCCAAGAAGAAAGATTGCAGATTCAGCAGCTTGGCAAGCTTGAGGCCTTCAACTGCTGCCAATAGCTCACCATGTTCTGCAGACTTACAAAAGGCAAATCCACCACAAGTCGCGAGTCGCGGAACCCCAATATGATCCCTCACAATGCAGCCAAAACTTGCCATTCCATTAGCCCAAGAAGCATCCACATTAATCTTGTAAAAAGTCGGGGGCGGAGGAATCCAAATATCCGAAAGTGGCTTCACTTCACAGAATTGGACCTCTGTACTGGAAAGCATGGATGAGAACTCCATAGCCACGACACATGCATCAGAAAAAATGGATGAAGGGGGTAGACGCCTGCCCTCGAAAATAAATCCGCAACGCTCCTTCCAAATTAACCATGCCAAATGAGCAAATAGCGCAATCTCGCTAGTTTCCGCAGTTTGCATAAGAAAGAAAAGGACTTCTTTAAATGAGGGATTTTGCAAAATATCCCAGGTAGGACTCTTGTCCCAATATGACCAAATACTTAAAGCATGAATACAATGAAGAATACAATGATCAGTAGTTTCCCTTTCTGTCTCACAGGATGAGCAAAGTGCCGATACCTGAATCCTTTTTGAGAGGTTCGCTCCAGTGGGAAGGCTATCAAGCGACGCCCGCCAAAGAAAATGCAAGACTCTAGGTGGTACTGGCAGTTGCCAAAGCCGAACCCAGAAATTGGACTCATTTACCAAAGACGACGGCGCCGCAGGGTGATGAAGACTCTCCCCTGCCTCCATAATGGCATGATATCCTGAACGAACCGTATAGGAGCCATGTTTTGTATAATGCCAAATTACACGGTCTGGCGATCCATATTCAGATAATGGAATGGAATTTATCGCCTCCACTTCGTGCGGCATAAAGAGGGACTCAAGCAATGCCGAATTCCAATGGGCCGGGGATGGCAAAATCAGTTCGTTAGCCGTTACCTAAGGGAATGCTTGATCACAATAATTAGACAGCCGGAAAGAGCGAGGAACCGGCAACCAAGGATCGTTACGAATGTTAACAGAATCACCATTGCCAATCTGCCAATGCATCCCCAACTTTAGCACCTCTTTGCCTTTAAGAATGCTCCGCCAAACACATGATGACCGTTGCCCTGCTGATGCGCTAATGAAGTCACCATTCCGAAAATATTTCGCCTTAAGGATACGTGACAGTAGCGAATCTGGATGTTGGAGTAAGCGCCAGGCTTGTTTCGCCAACAACGAGAGATTAAAGGCGTTCATATCTCTAATCCCCATACCACCTCGTGATTTAGGCAAACACAATTTCTCCCAAGAAATCCAATGAACTCCATCCTGACCACCTGTTTTCCCCCACCAAAACTTCCTGATCAAAACCATAATCTCATCTAGTATAGATCGAGTAAGGTAAAAAGTTTGCATAATATATGTCGGGATCGCCTGAATCACTGACTTGATCAATATTTCTTTTCCCGCCGGAGATAAGAATTTCTCCTTCCATCCTTGCAATTTTTTCCAAACCCGATCCCGCACATAGCCGAAAACCTCTCTCTTGTTTCGTCCTATAAGATATGGCAAACCCAGGTACTTACCATCTCCATGGCTATGCCGCATACCAAGAATTTGACAAAGGCGAGTAGCTTCTTGGTCATCAAAATTCTTACTGAAGAAGGCAGAGGACTTGTCATAATTGATAGATTGTCCGGAAAAAACCTCGTACTCCCTAAGAATGTCCTTAACCGCCACAAAATTTGCGTCATTAGCACATAAAAAAAGAAGTGAGTCATCTGCGAAGAGGAGATGGGTTATAGTAGGTCCCATTCGTCCGAATTTGAGTCCTTGTAACAAGGATGATGCTTGAGCCTTACGGAGCATGGCCGAAAACCCCTCGGCACATAGAATAAATAGAAAGGGCGATAACGGGTCTCCTTGACGGATTCCACGAGAAGGAGTGATCCGAGCCGAAGGTTTCCCATTAATGAGCACACGATAGGAAACCGATTGTACACAAGACATGATTAAAGATCGAAACCGAGATGGAAAGTTCATAGATTTGAGCATAAGTTCGAGGTACTTCCACTCAACTCTATCGAACGCTTTCCTCATATCCAACTTTAAAGCACAATGTTTGCTTCCACCGGCCAAACCCGTCTGCATGGAATGAAAGGCTTCGAATGCAGCTATGGAGTTATCGGTGATGAGTCGACTGCGGAGGAAGGCACTTTGAGAAGGATCAATGACAGTTGGGAGCACGACTTTGAGTCGATTTACCAATATGCGAGATATCAATTTGTAAAGCTGAGTTGCATAGGCTAATTGGGACGAAACTCGAGTCATTGAGAGAGGTTTCTTGACTTTTGGGATCAGAACAATGAAAGTCGTTTGTTAAGACCCGAGATGTCTTGATAACCATTTAGAAATCCGAGGATGAAGGAGGACATCTCCGGACCAAAGATATGCCAAAATTTCTTCATAAAAATAGTTTGCATTCCGTCTGGACCGGAGCTTTTTTGCGAGTAAGCTGTTTTAAAGCCACGAGGACTTCTTCCATAGTGAAAGGGCTGCCCAGAAAGCTTTGTTGGCCCTCAGCTAGCTTACGAATCGGCAAATCATCAAGGTTCATGGGAGCCGAAGCTGAGGAAGTGTATATATCAGAGAAGTACTTTTGCACGATAACAATAATATCGCTATCCTGTTCCTTGATCTCCCCTGAGGCATCCTGGAGGCGCTCAATGAAGTTTCGAGCCCGCCTAGAGGAGGCCTTATGATGGAAGTACGTAGTATTCCTATCTCCTTTAAGTAACCAGTCCGCCCTACTTCTCTGCCGCCAGAACTCGTCATCCAATGAGAGAAACGTGTTTAGTTCCCCACGGACCCGGCGGTCATCCTCAGCCGTGAAGGCAGCCGAGCTCCAAAGATCCGCGAGCTCGGCCTGCTTTTTGGATATTTTCTTCTTAATGTCCCCAAACTTCTTGGAGCCCCATTGGCGGAGTTTATCTCTCACTCGAACCACCTCTGTAATAAGCTTACTCCCGTTATTAAGAAAAGGCCTTTGCCAAGATGATGCAATAATGTTTTGGCATTCCGGGTCCTGAATCCAAAAAGGATCGAACCGAGGTAAGGCGAACCACTTTTTCTTACCGAATTTTTTCGATGTGACCAAGATCGGGAGATGATCAGAATGAGAAGTTGCGAGGTGATATACAACTGAGGAAGGGAAGACCTGCCTCCAATCAAGACTAGCCAGTGCTCGGTCAAGCCTTTCGCGGACCAAAGCATCTCGTCCATTTGACCAAGTGAACCGAGGACCTGAGAAACCAATGTCCGTGAGATCACAATCCGCAACCACTTCCCGAAAGGCCCGAATCAGGCTCGAATTTCTATCATTCAAACCCTCTTTTTCATGAGGCGAGAGAAGCTCATTAAAATCACCCATACACAACCAAGGGAGATTAAAGAGAGAGTGTAACCGTCGGAGTAAAGTCCAAGAGTGTTTCCTCTGTTCATGGTAAGGATTACCATAAAAGCCAGTAAACCGCCAACTAGACCCTGCAGAAGTCTCAATACGAACATCAATATGACCACTCGAGTAGCTGAGCAAGTTAACATTAACAGTATCCTCCGACCATAAAAGGGCAAGCCCACCCCCCAAACCACTACGATCAACTATAACACCAGACGAATAACCAAGGGAAATACGAATACTATTCATGTTCGAACTACATAATTTTGTTTCCATAAGAAATAATAAAACGGGCCTATGAACCTGAACCAGGTTCTTTAAACATCGAATTGCGCGGGACTTCCCTAGGCCCCCAGCAATTCCAACTCATAATACTCATAGAACCCGGCGGGGTTGCTCCAAGTCAACCACCGTTGTTACATTGCATTCGACAAGACTCAAAAAAAACCCAAGGATGTAGCTCAATAAGGCGGAGGAAAAAAACAGAATCAGAATACGCTACCTCTTGATTAAGCGGTCATTTTGAGCCAGATGGATGAATAATGAGAGCAGATGACTCAATATACTTAACCCCTCGTGGAATTTCGCTACTTGCAAGCATGGATGATCCTTGGACAGCAAGACCACGCCAGTAAAGATGAAGCCGAATCGGTGAAAACATGAACCCCTAGCCGGAGATGGAAACACTAAGAGCCCTATGACGGAAGGAGACTAGATGTAGCACCCCAAAGGGGAGAGACCAGCCCTAGAGAGGGAGAAAACCAAACCCCAAAAGGGGAGAAGAACCAGCCCTAGAGAGGGAGAGGAACGGGATATTTCGTTTATATTTTTCCAAATTCTATTTTTGCTCATTTGATCATGTGTTTTGCTGGGTTTTTGTTCTTTTGAATAAAAAATAAATCATATTTTTTGTGAGTCTTTTTCGAGTACTTCGTAAATCATAATACTATAATTTTTCTTAGATTCTTATACACACACACACACACACACATATATATATATATATATATATATATTTTATTTTGAATTAGACCCGATGCAGAAGTGATAGCTTTATCACCAAAGACACTCATGGCAACAAACCGGTGTTCCTGAAGGAGTCGTTATCATACGCGAACACCTTGCACTCAATAACCTCTTCAGTTGCCTATGGTTAAATTTTTTATGTTTCCGAATTGCGAATATAACTCACTTTTTATTTTGCATCCTCACGTTAGGGAGCCTTCTTCTAAAATAAAACGGGTGAAAAGTTTGAGTGAGTTTAAGAAATATCCTACCTTGAGAGAAACTAGGGCTGGTTTAGGTTTGTGGAACCCCCATCCTGGGAATCTTGATTTGATTGTACTACCACCTGTAGCAAGAACATCAAAAGCTGGATAATACTTTTCCTCCTTTTGTTTTTTCAATTTTGGATTTATATATATATATATATATATATATATATAATAGGAACTTGTACCTAGGAAGGATTAAATCTTTGCAATGAAATTAAATTAAATCAACAATTAAAAAATCAAAGAATTGTTGAAAGAAAACAATTAGGTGAATTTTGTGGCCAATTTGGTATGGATATGCCTGCTTATAAGCAAAAAGGTAAAAAGAAAATTGTTGATAAACCTCCTTATTATAGGAAAAAGAAAAGAAAATACTCTAAAAAGAAATTAGAGGAAAAAGCTGATAAAAAGGAAAAAAGGAAATCCTTTAAGAAAAATAAGAATTATAATAAGAAGAAAGACAAAATAATTGTCTGTAACAAATGTCATAAAGTTGGTCATATTGCAAAAAATTGTTAGACCAAAAAAGAGATTAAAAATCTTGAATTTGATGATGAAATCAAAGATAAATTATGTAAACTATTATTAGATTCAACTGATAGTTCAGAACAATCTGATAGTTTAGATCTAATAGAAAGTGACTATTATACTAGTTCATCTAGTGAATCTGAATGTGAACCTTGTCAGATAGGACAAGCATGCACAAAAACTCCTAGAAAGGATGAATAGCTTTATAAGATGATATCACAATTTCAAGATGAAGATCATGAAATAAATGTATTAAGGATCCAGAATTAAGATTAAAAATGATAGATCAGATGGGTAATACTCCTAGTACCTCAAAGGGTAAAAATAATATAAAAGAAGAATTTGATATTAATAAATACAAAGAAGAATATAGCATGTCTGAAGTTCATAAAATGATCTTAGAAAATAAAAATTCTAAGGAAAACCCAACTTCAGTAACTGATACTTTTGAAAGAGATTGATAATCTTAAATCTGAAATTAAAGATTTAAAAAATAAAAATACAGAAAATGATACTAGGATTTCTAATTTAGAAACCTCAACAATTGTAGAAAAAATTGATAAAAGATTTAAGAATAAAGCAAAAGAAGAAATTCTTAAAGAATCTTCTGAAACTGAAAATGAAGAATTTTTACAAATTCTTGAGTATGTTACTATACAAAAATGGCATATTAAGATTACTCTCTTAATAGGGAATTATTATTCTCAGGAATTTACTGCTTTATTTGATAGTGGAGCAGATTTGAATATAATTCAAGAAGGGGTAATACCTACAAAGTATTTTGAAAAAACCACTAGTAATATTAAACATGCAGGTGGTGATAGGATGGATATTAAATATAAATTATCCAAAACTATGGTTTGTACTGATGGTAAATGTATACCATTAAGTTTTTTATTAACTAAAAATAAATTATCTGGTTCCCGTGATATTAGGACAACCATTTATAAATAAAATTTATCCTTTTAGATGGATAGATAAAGAAAAGATGGTTGCTACTTATAAAAATGAACCAATTACATTTAAGTTCATAACTAAACCTTTTACTAAGGTATTAAATAATTTATATGAGGATATTTTATATAAAGAAAAACAATTAGGTTTTCTTAAATATGAAGTTAATATGCTTACAATTGAAGAAAAATTGGAAAATCCTAAATTAAAGGAAAAGATAGTTAATATAACTAATCAGTTTGCCTTGGAAATATGTAATGACCATCCTAATGCTTTTTGGGATAGGAAAAAACATATGGTAAGTTTACCTTATGAGGAAAACTTTAATGAGGAAGATATTCCTACAAAGGCTAGGCCTTGTCAAATGAATTCGAATATTTAGAATTTTGTAAAAAAGAAATTCAATCCTTGTTAGAAAGGAAAATTATAGGACCATCTAATTCTCCTTGGTCTTGTACTGCTTTTTATGTTAATAAACATTCAGAAATTGAAAGAGGTGTACCAAGATTGGTAATAAATTATAAACCTTTAAATAAGGTATTAAAATGGGGAAGATATCCCATTCCAAATAAAAAAGATTTATTGGATAGATTATATGATGCCTTGATATTTTCTAAATTTGATTTAAAATCAGGATATTGGCAAATACAAATTAATCCAGTAGATAGGTATAAAACTGCCTTTAATGTACCTTTTGGTCAATATGAATGGTATGTTATGCCTTTTGGTTTAAAAAATGCTCCCTCTGATTTTCAGAGAATTATGAATGATATTTTCATGAATTATACTGATTTTATAATTGTCTATATTGATGATATCTTAGTATTTTCTAAGACAATAGAGGATCATTTTAGACACTTGGAAATATTCAAGAAATTAGTAATAGCTAATGGATTAGTAATTTCTAAACCTAAAATGGTTTTATTTCAAACTAAGATAAGATTCTTAGGACATAATATTGAAAAAGGTGAAATAATACCTATCAATAGAAGTATAGAATTTGGATCAAAATTTCCAGATATAATTACTGATAAAACTCAGTTACAAAGATTTTTAGGAAGTTTAAATTACATCCTACCTTATTACAAGAATTTAGCAGAGGATACAGCAATCTTATATGATAGATTGAAAAAGAATCCTAAACCTTGGACTGAAAGTCATACTAAGGTTATACAAAAGATTAAGGGAAAAGTAAAAACTTTGCCTTGCTTGATGATATCTAATCCCAATTGGGATAAAATCATAGAAACTGATGCATCTGATATAGGGTATGGTGGAATCCTGAAACAGGTTAATCCTGACAATAAGAATGAGAATTTGATTAGATTTCATTCGGGAAAATGGAATGCTAGTCAAAAGAATTATGCTACTATAGCTAAGGAAATCCTAGCCATAGTTAAATGTGTTTTAAAATTTCAAGATGATTTATATAATCAGAAATTTATAATAAAAACAGACTGTCAATCAGCTAAGTATATGTTTAATAAAGATTTCAAACATGATGTTTCTAAGCAAATGTTTGCTAGGTGGCAAGCTAATTTAGCTCCATTTGATTTTGAAATTATTTATAAAGAAGGAGAAGATAATAGTCTTCCAGATTTTTTAACTCGTGAATATTTATGATACATTTAAATTATGTAGCAAAAGAAATGTTTTTAGATCAAAGATCTTATTATTTTATAAAAAATGAGTTAAAACTTATTTATATGACCAAATTATTCCTGGTAATATAGATTTAAAATGTTATGAATCATTTGAAGATGTAATACAATCTCATATTGAAACATTCGAAGAAATGAAAAGATTAGATATAGAAATAATCTCTTAAGATTTAAAATCTAATCATTATGCATTTGATCAAATCAATAATAATCATAGGTTATATGATGATCATTATAGTGTTTTATATGAAAAATCTATAACAGATTGGTCTAATGTTTATCATTGTACAGCTATGTCTGGTTACAGAGGTAATTCCTCTTATAGAGGAAGAGGTGGACGTGGCAGAGGATCTGATAGAGTCATTGTTCAACATGGCAACAAGAAGTTGATAGCTTCTGATATTTCTGGTTTATCCAGGAAAGATGATGATGAATATGCAAGGTTTAAAGCCTGGCAGAAAGCACAAGAATGTGATACCTCCAGTAGCTCAAGTGCTCCCTCTTTTGCTAGAATAGTGGAAGAAGGGAAACAGAAGGATGAGTTAATGGTTAAAAACCAAGAAGAAAGAGTTATTTTACTCTTAAATGATGATGATATCAAGTGGGAAGATCAGCCCTGGATTATATATGAGAAATATCTCAACAATATGGGTAATACCTTTGAGACTTATAAATCTCAAAAATATTATGAAATGATACTTTCTGACAATGAATGTGAGTTTAACCACTTCACAGGTACTAATAAAGAGATTTATAACTTCTCAAAAATAATAATCAAGAAGATTATATCTATTGAGGATTGGGGTATATCTCCATTCACAGAAAAATCATTCTTTATAAAGAATACTCAGTTGAAATACAACTATTGGGATTATATCCAGGCCTTTGATAAAGTGTTCTTATATGAGAATGGTAAAAGAACCCATACATGGTTTATTAAACTGTGTTCTCAGATTTATAATCGGAAAATACCCAACTGGTTTATTAACTGGTGGCAGTTCTATGGAGCTTCAGAGGAAATTTTACCTCTATTATTCAAGGAGTATTATATGGAGTATATTCAAGTAACTCCTAATATGTCTAAAAGACTTTATCCAGGTTATAACCAGATGAATTTTTTTATAGAATTCTCAATTCCGTATATATGGCGGACTGATCCTAAAATTGGTTCTGATCATAATAATTTATTATGTTTAAAGAGATGTTCATACACAAGATTTTGGGATACAATGATGAAGGAAGATCCCAAGACAAAGCAATTAAATTGCTCAGATACTCTTGATCATATCAAAGAAAAACTTGATAAGTATAATAAGATCAGAATTCAAGAAAGTCTGACATTCAGATTTGGAGGTGATACTCAAAAGGTGGAAGATATGAATCTTTCAACCCAGGAAATTGTTGCCAAATATATTAAAGACTTAGGAAAAGTCTTGGCAGAGAAGAAGCAGATGGAAAGAGAGAGAAAATCTGCAGGAATTGATACTTCGATGACTAGTGTTAATAAATTTCATGAATTGGAAGATCTGGAGGATGCTCAAGATCCAAATGAAATTGAAATTGATATTGATGATGTATTGAAGACATCAGCAGAGTTCATAACTGGAAGCTTGGAAAAATCCAAGAAAGGTAAAGATAAGATCGAAGAATAAACCAAAGGAATCTTTACTTTATGGATTATTGCCGACAGAATTATATTCACTACTTTTATAAAGTAGATTTGATTCGATATGTTTTGATAAACGACAAGCTTTAATAAAGCAGCTTTAGCTTTAATAATTTAAGCTAATGTTTATTATAGGATTTAGAATTTATTTTGAAGTCCGCAGATGTCTATAAGAAGCGGATTAGTTTTTAAGATTAGATACGCTTTTCTTTACTCTCTCTCTCTCTTGTACTTAAAAACCCTTATCAATAATAATCTTTCCAGCTTGCTGTACATAAGGCTTTGCTTTAAATTTCTGTAAGTTTTTTAATTTTTGTTTTTAATTTTGTTTAAATTTTATTTATTTTGTTTATGAGCCTTATAGGCTAAACTCTCTTGTGTTGGATTATGGCTGATTAATGAATCTATAGAAACTCCATGATAAAGATGTCTAAGGACTAGGGGTTTCTAAGAAATCTGGCGTTATGGTTAGAATATGATTAAGTATGAAGGTTGCTTCAGGAAGGAATAGCTGAACTTACTGTTAAGCCGTTGAGAGGATGAAGGCGTTAGGGCGTTAAGGCGAGGTTTAGTGGCTATTGAGTTCTGAAATGGCTTCTCATGCTTAAGCATAATCTGTAAAACTTGCTTGGAAAATCTCAAATCTTCTATATATGCCGGTAGCTTAAAAAGTCTTGCCCCCTTGTGGTATCTATATATATATATATATGCTCTGTTTAATAATTCTTGTGAGGCCACATCTGATGCCTGCAAAGAATTTTAGAAGATCTCTTTGAAACCCTTCATTGTTTGCCTTTTAAAAATTATTGTGGAAGAAATCACAGTTGATGGGGTTCTGACAAGTCAATTGGGTGGTGGGGGCGGAGGAAGATGGAGTGGGGATGGGATGGTTTAGATGTTTTATTTTTAGTTAATTTAAATTGAGTATTCATAGTTATTTTATTTAACAATTGAGTACCCAAATTTTTCTTTAGAGAAATACGTTGAAATATCTGAAATACCCTTAAAAAATGCATCACATTTGAGGCACATTACTGGCTTGACAGTATCTAGACAGAAAGATATAAATAGCAATTCCTAAAAATCAACATGATGAAAATGGTGAAAATTAATTGAACAGGACTTTAAACTCCCTTAGAAATATGATTTAGGATGAAAATGGCATTTTTGCCTATTTCTTTAGATACTTTAACATTATATGAAGTGAATTTATGAAATTGAACCAATCACATCCATCATAGTCGTTAATGATAGTTTGGTTTTCATGCTAAATGAGGAGTTTTGATTTTAGGTGTTATCATTACTTTTTTTACGGAACAAATTTCAGTCGTTAACTTTTTTATCAGATGGTCAAAAGGAGACTGAATATCAATTCACAAAAAAAAAAACACATGTTCTTAATTCAAAAACAAGTTTTCTTCTTTAAAAAAAAAAGAAGCTACGCCGTCAAATTCCGTATCTGATTACATAAATTTATTTTGCACACTCCTTGTTTGGAGAACATGGACTCCAGATATTATTTTTTCTTTTAAAGAAATTATTATTATTATCTTAAGACAGAATGTCAAACTTAAAACACATAATGTAATAAAATTGTTTGCAAAAGCCAAAAGAATGTCGAAATAATGAGAAATCAATTCAAATCAAATGTCCCCTTTACAAAGATATATAATGTTCCTCAAGAAATAACCTTTATGAAATACTATTTTTGAAGTTCAATTATATCCATATTTACATTTTTTCTAATTTAGAGTTTCAACATCGGTTTGGCTAAAGTTAAAAAATTTATATAAAAAAATGTAGAGTCTTAAAGATTTGTATTTGAGTTGGAGACTCAATTCAATATCACCTTATAATATGCAAATGTCTTTTTTTTTTAGGTGATTAAGGTATATGCAGATGTTTTTGAAGACCTGTTCTGAACTTTTTCTAATCTATCCGGATTATTGTTTAAATAATTATATTGTCAACGAAGGGGCGGCAGTTATTTTTTCTTTCTCTTAAGAATTTAATAATTCCAGTGGCTTGCAATTTAATTAACTTGCAATTTGTTGTTTTTTAGAAAGAAAAAAAGACGTGGTTTGTGTTAGAGATTCGAGAAGCTTTTTTAATCCGCAAGGATAGCTCAGTTGATTTCGGGGTGACAGATTGTGTAGAGGGACTCATGATCGATTCTTGACAGTTGCAGTGTGAAAGTTTCAACCTTCCAATGTGGGGGTGGCTTCTTTATGTATACTACTATTAGTAGTACAATGGTAAATGAATGAAGTTATGTTCCTATTTTACCCTTCCCCTGAGTCGCATGGGATAGTGTACTTATTTTAGCCGGGAATTACCTTGATGGATGGTGGCGGGAAAAAACAAAAAACACTAGAATCATATCTAGCATATATATTAGGAATATAAAAAAAAATTAAAAATAGAGTAGAAATTATACACCCAAAGTAGTTAAGTGTTATAAATAGCTAAAAACTCGGTATATACATGACCAGAAACCTTGCAATAAAGTAAACAATTGTATAAATTACAAATAGAAATCCATCATTCAATTATAGCTACTAGCTACCAATCAAACTGGGTACTTGACCCTTGCTATCTTCAAAGCTTTCCACGAAATGTAACTTATCGCGAATGCTGCCAGCAAGCTTCATTCCTTCCTGATCTGACTTCAATTTACGTCTTTGCAAACTCTATAGATGATTATTATTTCTATCAATGGCTCGCCATATGATCTCCAAGAAAATAAAAAAAAGAATTAGAAGGGAAAGGTGAGATACCTCAGAAGCCCATAAGCAATCACTTGCCCTTCGAGGAATGATATGAATGTGAGTCTGATCATACAAGAAGAAACGAAATTGTTACTGAGGTAGTAAAAGTATGAGTTTGCTCGAATATCATAGCTTATCGGAAAAACTGAGCACATAGTTTTGAACTTTTGATTCAACGGAAATCTGCTTCTAAGATCTTTGCTAACTTTCAAGAAACTTACGTGAAAAATAACCTGGCCAGCTGCAGCCCCATTGTTGACCAACAAGTTGAACGAATCTACATGATTATTCAAGATAACTAAAATCAAAATAAAGGTTTACAGACAAGAATACCATACTCGCGTTGGAGTTACATTAGTACATTACAATAGAATTAAAACTCCCTATTTTAGACACTGGTAGCCATTCTAGCACTTGCATGAAAAACCATTTTGATTATGCACGGCTCAAACATCCTCATTATCCAAGTATCAAAGGAAAATAAAGAAATCAACTTTGTAATAGATTCAAAAACATGGAAATCACTTCTCTGAGTTCATACTAGTTCCAACTGATTAGATGCTTAGCATCAAGATCTAACATTCAGGAAAAGCTTGATACATATTTTCAACATGCTAAAATATTTATGAAACTCCAACTTAGATATGCAGCTATGAGACCACCATTGATCCTTGAGATTCGCATGCATTTGCTTCTAAGTCAACTTATTATTTACTTTAAATTCAAAATGGACCTAACAAGCCTTTTAGTTTGTATGAAAACAGAAAATAAATGGTATAGAAATTGGGATCAACAGCTATCAATCACATTCAAATCCTGTAATTTATTTGATTCCCCGTCTCTACAGATGAAGCAACGTCCATCTGAGCTCCAGTTGAGTTAGTCAGGGGCAATCAATATGCCGAACAAAATAAGTTGGCAGAATATGAAAATATGGTTACTTGTTAACAAGTTCTCCGTTTCATGAATAATTAAGCAGAAAGCAACAATGCCAGAGAACATTTCGCAGTGTCTCGGAAACACACAAAATGTGATGTGAGCAATGCAGTGTAGCTCAAACATAGACAAAAACAATGATACATACCAGAACCAGTGGCTTCCATAACAGCTTTGCTAATGATGGGAACTTTTGAACACATTGCAGCAACAACCTTCATGAACAATAATTTAATTAAAGATATAAACCAATGAAATGGATGAAAAAGGCCACTTTAACATTCCATTTCCAAACAATCACCCTCTACATCAAGCTAAGATAAAACCTATAATTGACCCACTACAAGTAAGCACTCGCACAAGAAATTATTCAATTTGTTTTTGCAATTCAGTTATGTGGGGTTGAGCTTTAAACAAAGGCAACCAGTTGAACTACATAGGGTGATATAGAATTCTAAAATTTCAGTCACAAGCTTAATAGTTCCATATTCCAAAGTGTTACAAGTCGTTGAAAATTTGATATCAATTTCAAGAATGACAATATGTAACGAAATCGCATCCCAGATTCCCGATCCGAGAAAACAAAAAGAAGAACAAAAAGAAAAGAAATCCTGTCCGTGACTGCATGGTAGGAGTTAAACAAATATCCATCTGTCAATACCGTGATAATAAATAAAAGAAAGGTTGAGCAACAAAATGTGCTATTTACGAGAGCTACTTACTTCAGGAGAAGTTGCTTCCAGAGTAGGAAAATGACGTTTTGGGATGATGAGTGAGTGCCTGAAAAAAGAAAGGTGAAAAAGTCGGATCAAAGGAAAGGATCCAGAAAGTGATTAAATCACAAAACGGAGGGAAAGGGTGAATGTAAAAGTGTAGTACTATCAAAACTTAACTTGGCAATGCATAAGAAAAAATATGAGCTTTTTTCTTAACTTATTGACATAAAAGGGAGAAAAGTGGTGAAAGGTTTATAATCAAAACTTGTTTACTGGTCATGCTTGGTCCTGAACTTTTCACTCCACTGTTTAATATCTGGAGAAAACCTGATTGAAACTCTTCTTAAACCTCATACAATACAAGAAGACTTGACACGATTTCCAAATGAAACCATCTTACCCATTATACCTTACCCATAGCACAGAGGATTAGAATCCAAAATGCAGAGGCATACACCATCTTCATAGACCTGTAGTCAAATCAAGAACAAATAATTTAATATCAAAAATAGGAAACTTATTTATCCCCCAAACCCCAAAAAAAGGAAATTCAAGAAACCAAGTAAAACTAGATAGACAACAGATAGTAGTAATTAATTAATTATTTACCTTGTTTTGAGAAAAAAATTCAAAACCAAATTTACTTAATCAAGAACGCTTGAACAGTACCAATTGCAAATCAATAGTCCTAATAGAGATAGATAGGGTGACCTTCCCTGAAAAAAAAACTACCTTAAAAACGGGAGCTTCACCTCTAACAATCTTGCAAAATACACAATGAGTTTCTTGATTTTGGCCATTATCAGAAGAATCACAATGTGAAGCCAGAAAACCCGATAAACAACATTTTGATTTCTCAAAAGAATCAGTTACCGGCGGGCGTAAGTGAGAAGAAAGAACAGCAACCCTTCGTTGAGCCCGCGACTCCATCGATTCTATTGCTAGTTCAACAAGCCATTTAATTTGCAAAGAAATTATAAATATATGAAGAAGAAGAAGAAGAAGGAAGTACACAGTTTTCTTTCACAGGTGAAAAGAGAAAAGGGGAAGGGAGGGAAGAGACAAAGAAACCTCTGTTTTTTTAGGCAATGAGATGATGCTGGAGATGGAATTGGGTGGTTGGTTCTGCTTTATCCTCAAATGAGATTTATGTGTGGCGCGGATGCAATCATGCAATTAAATTATTTTTAGTCTACAGTCATGTTTTTATATTAGTATCCGTCCCATAACTTTAAGTCCGAATGATCATTTTAGTCCATTAATTATTTGTGGATGGTACAATTAGTTCATGTTTTACATTTTTTATTTTGTATATCCGCATTTTTTTAGGATCTTGCTAAGCTATTAGAATTATTGAATAAAAATTGCTAAAACCCAAATTGGGGGGTGAATTTATTATACCAATAGGGGGTGAATAGTGTTAATTTGGATTTTATCCAATTCCTATCCAAGAATCTAATAGCAAATCATTTTCCTTTTTTTTATTGGTTATTTTAGTTATTTTTCTATCACCAGCTCGGTCAGGCGAAAATCAACAAGCACATGACCTTTTTAATTAGAATAAAAATGATATTTTAAAATTTTCCTAATTCCTTGTTTCTTTTTTTTTGTTCCGTCCTCTCTCAGCACTACTCCCTACTCCTTTCACTTCCCACCACCAAATTTAAATCCAAATTACTCATAAACATGGCCAATTAACAAAAAAAAAATAGATATTCAAAATTTTCAAAGACACCATTAGCGGCCCAAATGCTTAAAGAAGAAGGGAAGCGACTGGGCTGGTACAGGCGGCAGGGCTTGTGGCGTACGACAGTGGGTTTCTTCTTCAAAATGGGATCCTCGAGCAACATAAAAACATCACTAAATCATGAGAATAAATAAACAATATAACATAATTCGATATTTAACTTCACAGACCAATTGAATTCTCTCAATGACCAAAAATTGAAAAACCCATTTATCACTTTCTCTTCTAAATTAGATGCCTGAAAATTTTCATCCTCAACTTTCTCAGCCTTGGAATTGTTCAAATTTGGCATGAATTCGTGCGGGTTTCTGAAGTGAAATTCTATTGTATACCAAACTGTTGAAGGTGAAGAGCTGAAGAAAATAAGGTGAGCGTGGGCGAAGATACACCGGCACAAGAAATAAAATAGATGGGGGAAATTGGATTTGGAGAGAGGGTGGCGTCGGCGGTGGCAGTGGCAGAGAAAACTAAAAATGAGAGGGTGGCAGTGGAAAAAGAAGGCAGAGATTAAAAATGATTTTATACATCGACGGTAAGTAGGTCAAGCATCTAGATACCTAAAAAAAAATCGATTTATATTTGGGGACAAGATGAGCAAGCCAGCAGGATGTTTACTAGTCCATATACATGCATGCCAAACAACTGCAAGATCAGTGAAAGATATGCAACTCTCTTTTGAGGTCAACAACTAGGGGGTATGTAAAACAGACACTATATGTGACCAATCCATCACAAACCCATATTTCACAGTTGCACCCCCTATCTAAGCAAATGATTTAAGGGACAGATGATCTGAACACTAATTCCTTGTAGCTAAAAAGTTCAAACCATAGAATATGAATAATAAAAGAAAGCACACTGAGAGAAATATTGTCACGTGAAAGTTCAGCCAAAAATGCTACCCAAAAAAAAAATCTCCCCGGAACAGTTGGATAACCTCTCCAATCTAGAACAAAAAGGTAGAGCATCATATCCCAAATTACAACATTCCCTCTGCTTACTCGTCTTCCTGACTACGCAACCTGGCCAATTTGTTGGTCACAACAACATCAAGCTGTGCTGCACGGTCAACAATATCTTTTCTTTTCTTAGTTGAAACATTATGAGCGATCTCGGCACAGTAGGTCCTGAAATAAAATCAGAAAAACAGGCAAGTCTATTAAACTGTAAGCAGAAAAAGAGGAATAGAGGAAGGGCAAGGCGAAAAAACGAATATTAAGCTTTAGGGAGTATACATGAAAATATTTGGGTCAAACGAATACAAACCTGTTGTGCATCATCAAAAGCTCCAGCTCTTGGACATTATGGACAACAAATTTCTTAAATCCATTAGGAAGATAGTGACGTGTTTTTTTATCTGTTCCATAGCCAATATTGGGCATGAGCACACATCCTTTGAACTTTCTCCTCACACGTGAATCAATACCCTTGGGTCTACGCCAGCTTTCCTGGTAACAAACAAGATTATGCATCCATGAGAAGAGAAATAGTTAACTAGATACAGTATCGGCTATATGATACTAAAGTCACCAATGTAAAATCAAATACCTGAAAACAAGAAGATAGAAATGAGAAATTCTTAGGACCTTGAAATAGCTATGCGATAAAATCACAGATAAATCAAAAACACAGAATACTACAACAGAACATCCACTCCATCAAGCAATGCTGATAACTTAACTCCAAAAGAAGACAGTGATTCAGAAGTTATTCATTCAATAGAAATCCAAAATATACGCTGCGAGCTATATATAGATAATTTGGAAGCCTCCAACTCACAGCAATGCTAAACTGAAGTTAAAAAGACCAGAACCATGCAAGATATGTGAGATTCATGTCTTGAAAGAAAATGATAATTCAGCAGGTTAAAGGAAATAAAAGTATTGTATGATATAATAATAGTGTTATAAAATAATAGTATTACTGTATATTCAAAAGTCATTCAAAATTTACCTCAAAATAATGACCCAACAAAAACAAAAATTAACTTTGGGCAACAAAGATCAAAAGAATATGCGCCTTCGGCAGAACTAAGAATGTTAATTACACTTCTGGTGCTGTAACTCGTCTAGCAGATGTTTAACATGTTAGCTAAATATCACAATAAAAGATTTGTAGGTTTCATCATTTTGCTTAAGAAAGAACATGAGCACATCAGTACACATCAGAAAGATGTAAGGAGATTAATGGGGTATGGGAAGTACTTTGACAGAAATTTTCCTATCACTCTGGGGCCTCTTGAACTTCTTGACACGCTTCTTCACAATCTTCTTGGTAAGTAGAGGAACAGCCATAATTTCTACAATAGAAACAATGAATGGTACAAATTAATAGCCAAAAATAAAACAAATAAATGCACTATAAGTAAAAGAAGAACAAAGAATTAGGCTAGACAGCATAACTAGTTAATTTGAGCAACATTTGCCACAATTTCAATGTAGAAGAACAAAACGCTAGATTTTGCATAGATGATATAGTACAATAAAACGCTAGATTTTGCATAGATGATATAGTACAATGCAGTAAATCGAAGAAGGAAACTAACAATTAACAGAACTACATCGTGGAATCATATCACAAAAAATGCAACTCCGAATTTCCTTCAACAGTTAAAGGCTTAAAGCAACTAGTAAGAACTAGAAAATTGAAGGCGTATATAGTTCTATACAAAAATTCCAAACGATTCAAAGATCAAACATTAAAGTAATATGATATAAGAATTATCAACAACACCAATTCGGTAAATTTAATCTACAATCTACATAAATATGCAAATACATCGTTTTAACAATATAAATAAGTGAGAACATTAGTAATAACGATTATATAGCAATCAAATCAAATCTAGTTAAAAAATACCGAAAAACAGTAAAAGGTGGAAAACTTGAATAGATTAGCTCATATCATAAGGTGAATATTATCGATTAAACAGGTTGAATTCAAAACGAGGATTCTGGCAGAGAAAATGAGAGAGAAACCGGACCTGCGAGGAGGCTGCTAAGGAGCTGCTTCTGCTATAGTTCTGAAGCGAAGAAAAAATTAGGGTTTAAAGCTTTATATATATGGCCCGGCCTGATTGTATGGTTTGGGCCGGACGGTAAGACAAATATCTGCGTAACTTGTAAGCACATAAATAATATTTGGGTTGTTGAACGAATACCTCGCTTGATTTTATTAACTTACGGCCCACTATATCCTGGGCTCATTCTTGGAACCCACCTGGCAATAGCATTAAGATGTTCGTTGGTCCAGTTAGAGCCCGAAGATGAGAGATAGAAATAGTCCTTTCCGAATTTCAATTTCTGAAATTTTGTTCTATAATAATATAAATAGGAGAGAACCTTATATACAAGGTTTTGAAATCCGACCCGGACCAGTCGGTCAGACCGGTTGGACTGTTGACCGACATATTTTATGGTCCGGTTTGGCCCCCAAAACCGGTAGGGATAAAAATATGATTCTTTTGTTCAACTCGGTGGTTGGCTCGTCTAACCCGGAAACCGAAATGGGTTTAGTAGAACCGATCGGGTCTAATATGTTGTAATTTTTTTTTTTAAAAAGGAAAAATTGGTTATTCTAGTTGAGATTGTTATTGTCTTATTGGATTGCCTATGATTTATGTTTATTATTTAATCTTGTTTGGAGACTTTATTAATTATTTAGAGTTTTATTATAAGAACTTATGAGTTGTGACTGAATTTACATAACATCTTATTAATTTTCAAGTTTATATTAAGCTGGTGTTTTATGTTTTGAATTTGTGCATCCCATATTAATTGGGAAATTTCACAATTATTTTATTTTAAATAATAAATTTCATTTATTCACAAATTTTCCATATTATTTATTTATAATATTCATGACATCACCTGGTCGATTACGGTCCGACCAGTGACAGTAACCCAGTAATTTTTCCGGGCCGATGTCCCTGGGTCCGAGTTTCAAAACCTTGTTTATATATAGTCTGCAAACGGATAGAAATTGTCTATTCCGAATCCATATCCGTTTTTAACTTTTCCTACCGAATTCGAATCCGAATAGATTCATAATATGTGTTACCAAATCCGTGCATTCAGATCTAGATACGAATCCGATAAAATTCGTTTCAAAAAGTCCAATCTTCCTCTTTTTTGTTTTTCTATTTTGACGGATTAAAAAACATACATGTTTAATCTAACGATATTACGTATCTACTTCACGCCAATTATATTACAATCCACAAATAATTCTACGAACTATAATACAATCCATAATTATAATACTTTTCAAAGTTCAAAATTCAAATAAAAATAAATAACTTTCATGAAACGACTGAAGAACAATATGTTATATATATATATATATATATATATATATGTGTGTGTGTGTGTGTGTGTGTGTGATGATAAAATTTGGGTAAACATCTAACTTTAGATGTGAGCTGATTCAAATGCAAAAAAAAATTAGTTATATAATATGTATATATATTTATTTACAACATATATAATTAATATATATGCATAAACGGATTCGGGTTTTTTTTATATTTCAGATTCGTAACCATTTTTATTACTCTTATACGGATTCGAATTTAGATATGGGCATATGATTATGGGGTTCTTACCGAATCCAAACTTTTTTTTTGGATTCGAGTCGGATACGGGTCTAAACCGACCCGTTTCCAGTCCTACTTATATATACCTAAGCTATTTTAATTTGTTTGTATGTAAATTTTTATTTTAGTTTGGGAAATTAGCATATTTAGTCCCCCAGTAATTATAGTTTCTTCTGTAAAGTCTCTAATGTTTAATTTCATCCCATTTAGTCCCCCATAAATTTTCATTTAGCCCGTATAGTCCCCAATGTTTAATTTCAGCTTGTAAAGTCCCTTATCTAATTACGGGCTGCACATTTAGGTTCCACCACTTCTTCTGCGGCGGAATCAGGGCAGCCCCAAATTCATGTCATCCACTTGCTTAATGAGCGGGGAAATAATGGTCAGTTTCAATCTATAAAATATAAAAAATTAGTATAAAAATGGTTATAAAAAGGAAACCCCAAATTCTATTGCCCTAATTTGGAAGAACCCATTTTCCCTAAGTCCGCTGCATAAGAGGTGGTGGAACCTCTATATGTATCTCGTAAATAGGTAAAGGACTTTACAGGCTGAAATTAAATATTGGGAACTATACGGGGGAAACAAAAATTTATGAGGGACTAAATAGGCTGAAATTAAATATTGAGGACTATAGGGCGAAACAAAAATTTATGGGGGACTAAATGGGCTGATTTCCCTTTTAGTTTCTTTGTACTTTAATTATTTTCACTACCACTTTTACTAAATTAGTATAAAATTGTGACCATTTATAGTTACACGTTATGGATATATCTCCAATATTAAAGATTTAAATTGATAAAAATAAATTTAGGACAGACAAACATATTCAGAACACAGGTTCAAAAGTAATAAAAAACATTAATTTTATAAAAGTGGTAGTTCGAAAAAAAATTTAGAGACATGAAAAATTAAAATAAAAAATTATATATAAAAACAGTGTTTTTCTCTATAAATAAACCTCCTCAATAAACAGTTAACATTCCCTCGTCTTCTTATGATCCCGAAATTACACGCCACTGGGCGCATTATGTTCCCGCATATACCCTTCCGATAAAATCACAGTGCCTCATTCTGGGCTTCACATTCAGTCCTTTCCCGGCAAAAATCTTCCCCGCCGTTCACTGATTAATCAATTAGGTTACGGTTTCACTGAATTGCTTAATGGACCATGGATTCTCTGCACCACAGAGTGGAATCGTGGATTAGAGACCAGAGAACGAAGATCTCCAATGTCACCTGGCCGCCGCAGTGGCAGTGGCATGTGGCGGTGCGGTGGCCATGGAATAACGGAAAAGAACAGCGGAAGCGGATTCACGAAGAAGTCGAAAGAAGAAAGAAGCAACTTCAAGATCTCTGTTATGCTGTTAAGGCTGAATCAATTACTGATTTGCAGGATATTCTGTGTTGCATGGTGCTATCCGAGTGCGTTTACAAGGTTTGTTGATTTTCTCCTTGTAATTGTATTATTTAAGTGTTTTTAAGATACAATTATGATATTTTGTTAGATTTGGAGAGTGATTATGCATTGTTAGTAACGTTCCGCTTTTCGCACTATTAGATAAGTTTTATTTTAAGCTAACAATCAAATTCAAGTAGACGGATTCAATACTATTCAATTTATACTGATTCCTATATGGAGGAATTAGAAGGAATTAGGTTAGGCGTTATAGACGTCATCGGATTTATGGTGATGTGTACAATATCAGAAGTTTAATCAAACAATGCAACTGCTTCATGAATATTATAAGGCATAGTTGTTAAGTTAATTATATATGAGGAATGTAGTGCAATGACAAAAGAAATTATGCAACTGCAAGTGCATTCTTTATATTACCGAAGAATGTACTTTTAATTAAATGCTTTAATATGAGAAAAGATCGAGTCTTGTGACCATACCTGGAGTTGAATAGAATGTATGGTGCCAAAATGTCAGCATTGTTTAGGATGATTCAGTGCACGTAGTAACCATTTTCTTTGGGAACTCGTGTTTATTTACAATAATCTTCGGTGAAGTGGATGCGTTCTTTCAGTTTGATGCCAACAGAGTTTATTTGTTGAGTAAAAAACACCTAATTTGGTTGGGTCCTTATTGAGAATTTCTCTGTTTGTGTCTGTTCTAAATGTAGGTTGCAATAGAATAACTACTTTAGAAAAATAAGGTCACATATCAATTTAGATTTCAGAGGTTAGTGTGCTGTGTATCAAAGTTTCTTTCTTCAGCGAGTCCTTATAGGTGCACGTGTCTTTTTTCATTGTCTGATGTGATTACGAGTGAGAATTTAACTTCCTTGTACTGTAGAGACCTGCTTCAGAGATGGTCCGAGCTGTGAACAAATTTAAAGCAGACTTTGGCGGGCAAGTTGTTTCTTTGGAACGTGTCCAACCCTCGTCAGACCATGTTCCTCACAGGTGCTCGCTACAAAATGCACTTATTCTTATTGGAGTTCAAAGTACACTCATGTTTTTCTTCTGCCTTTTGCTTACCAGAGGGGTGGGTTTGTTTTGTTCTTTGCTTAGTATCTATAATCCGGGGAGAATCTAATCACCCACTTGGAGGTGTTGTCCTGATATATGGCGTACCGATTTAAAAGTTTATACTTAATAGTTATTTGTCCGTTTTTGTGATGCCACTCAGTTGAACTCCCTTTGGATTTTGTGTATGCCACACAATCCATTCAAATTAGGCTGGTATTATGATATTGCACAGAAGAAGAGAAAAGAAACCTATGCCCCAATGTGGTTTTGTTTGTCAGAGGCCTTTTGCTTTCCGCACGTGTATGAATGTGATTGATGGACTGAATATGAACTGAGAAAAGATTTTCCCTTAAAGATTAATGAAAGAATATTATCAGTCTAATATATGTGAAATTTCAGTTGCAAATTCATGTATTCTTTTGATGTATGAGGCAGTTAGTACCTTCATTGAGGCTCTGGATATTGGTTTAGCCTTTAACTTTTTATACAAGGATGTCCAATATGAACTGTATATTGCTTGAGCCTTTAATTTTTATGTTAATTCTTATGCCATGTTCTTTTCCAAAATTCCTTTCTGTAGGTATTTATTGGCTGAAGCAGGAGACACATTATTTGCTTCCTTCATTGGGACAAAGCAGTACAAGTAAGATTAGAGTTTCTCAGTTCGTTCATCTTGTTTTTTACAATTTTCCTTTTTCCAAAAATATTGTTTTTATTCTATTCTATTTTCTTTTGTTCCCCTTTCCTGCTACAAAGGGATGTCATGGCTGATGCAAATATATTTCAAGGTGCTATTTTCCACGAGGATTCTCAAGCATCCATTCATGGGATTCAATCCACCGAGTCCACTAAATTTAGCAACCAACAGGGCAATGGAGAAAATTCATCCAAGTATGTGGAAGAGATGCCTACGCAAACAAAACCTACACCTAAACCCGCAGTTCATCGGGTACTGAAGTAATCATTTTGCTGTTCTTATTGCAGCTACAATGACTATAACTCGATTCGAGAGAATTGGTTGCTTAAATATATCATTCAACTAACAAATTTATGATATAAAGTCACATTCTTTTTTACCGACTCTGTAGGGATTCATGTCTCGTGCTAAAGGGATACCTGCTTTGGAGTTGTATAGGCTTGCTCAGAAGAAGAAACGCAAGCTTGTCTTATGTGGGCATTCACTGGGTGGGGCAGTAAGTTCTTTTGACCTATTTCTTACGCAGTTGTGCGCATTTTGGTTGTACTCTTTCATCTGAATGCTTGTGGTTGACTTAATAACCTTTTATAGGTAGCAGCGTTAGCCACACTGGCAATTCTAAGGGTTTTTGCTGCTTCACTAAAAGAGCATGAGAGGATTCAAGTGAAGTGCATAACATTCTCTCAGCCTCCGGTTGGAAATGCTTCCTTAAGAGAGTAGGTTCACTATCTACTTTATTTTTGTCTCTGAAAATACATACAAGATTTTTTACTGTCATGTGTTTGTTTCAGCTATGTAAACAGAAAAGGGTGGCAGAATTATTTTAAAACATATTGCATTCCTGAGGATCTGGTGCCTCGCATCTTATCTCCTGCTTATTTCCATCATTATAATGGCACAACATCTGCCCAGACCCCTATTGATTCTGAAACTTCAGTAATGATGTCAAAACCCAGTGAAAGGTTGGGAAGGCAGAAAGCAGAAAAGACGAAGGAGAATGAAGGGGAGGAGCTGGTTCTGGGCTTAGGGCCGGTACAGAAGTCCTTTTGGAGGCTATCAAGGCTTGTACCTATAGAAGGTGTTAGGAGACATTTGGATCGATACCGAGGCAAAAAAGTTGATCCTGCTGAGAAATCTTTCATTTCTGATTCTTGTTTAACATCTTCAATCGATGATGCAGTTACTCCCCCACAATCTCTTGAAATCCAAGAGGACTCAGATGGAATATCCCTTCGACCCTTACCGGAGACAGATGATGAGACTACTGCTGAAGCAAAAAATGGAAAATCGTTGGGCAAGAGTACTACCAGTCAGCCGAACAAGAGGGCATGGCGCCCAATGCCTTCCTTACCTTCATATGTACCTTTTGGTGAGGTAGATGCCGGCATTGTTGTCATGATTTCATTTTATTTTGCTTTTTTGTTAATACCAGTTATTGATTATTGAGAACAAAAGTCTAGAGAAAAGAAATTTGTGCCTTTAGTCAAATAGTGAACTGTGATAAAGACAACAACAACAACAACAATAGCATAACCCATTAAGTCCCCAATAATTGGGGGTATGGGCGGGGATGGACGGGATACAGACCTAACCTTTGTCAAACAAAGTGGTCGATCCCGAGATACCACCGAAACAGATGTATTGGAGACTAACCTAACCTTTGGCAACAAGTGCACAAAGTGGTTGCTCATATAATACACATGTAACAATGGTCCCCTATGCCGTCGCGTTTGCTACGTAATCATGCCCTCAAATCAAAGCCAAAAGGCATCAGAGAAGGCAGACCCAAGAACCATTTTGATTTATGTGCACATCACCATGCTTCTTTCATTCAGCATCCAGAGCATTAGTGGTGCACAATGAACTGTGATAAAGAGTCGAAAATAAATGGAAAAAGTTCCTTTTGTAACCCCAATTGAGTCATTGAGATCTAGTTGATACGTGGAAGGGATGAGACAAAGTCCACTTGCTCATGGAGATTTGGTCCTGTAGTATCTCATTAATTCCTTGTCCTCTGCCCTTGCTCAGCTGAGCAACAATCTAAGACCTGAGATTTGGTCCAGACTACCAGTCCAATTTTGAAAGAGATGAGTATTAAATGATCCTCCATATTTCTTGGCTATTATTCAGTTGTTTACCAGAGTTGGTATATCCCATGCAATGGGAAATGAGAAGAGGTGATATCTCAAAGAAGAGAAGTAATGCTAAATACAGAAAAGGAAGTATATTCCAAAACATGAAACTAATGAAAGGAAGCAATCATGTTGACTTGCTTTGATGCTTAGTGATTGTTAACTTCTTCATATAGAACATTGTTTGGCTGGTAATGCATTATGTTGACTTTCTTTGATGCTTAGTGAGTTTTTACTTCTTCATATAGAACATTGTTTGATTGGTAAGGCATTTGAGAAACTTTCGTTTCAGTAGCACTCTTCTGTCAGTCCTTTTCTTGATTATTGGTTAAGACCACTTCTTAGTGTGGATGCTTGTTTAAATTGCTTACTGCTAGATGTTTATTCATCATCAATGTACATAGGGTGATTACTAAACCAACAATTGGCTATTGCAGCTTTACTTGTTGGGGAATTCATCCGTGGAGTCGCTATCTAGTGCAGAATACTCAAAGTTGACATCAGTACGATCTTCATTTACTCATTCATTTAGGCATTAGGTTTCTGTGTTCTGCCATTTGTTACTTTTTGGTTTCTCTTATCAAACTATAGCTGGATGATAAATCAATTGTTCTGCTGGATGGTAGGTTTTATTTTGATGTTTCCAGTAGTCTCTCATTTTTCCTTGCGTTCTTATGGCAAAGACATTTTCAGGTTAGATCAGTAATTGCTGAAGTTAGAGAACTATTTCAATCACATTTAATGAGGTCATACAGATCCAGATTCCAGAGGTAATAGTTCATACATATATAGTTTCTATATTTGTTTGTTTGATCAAAAGAGATAATTTGATCATATTTAATACAGATTCATCTTTCTCTTGAATATTTTAGAATTTTTTCACTGATTTTGTGTAATGTTGAACATTTTTAACCGGTGCAGTTGCGATATATGAAAGAACTTAATTTGGTTATTTCAATTTGGTCCTACAAAGTTTGTATTTGAAAGGGTTTGTCCAGTCGGATGCAATAATGCAATGTTTTGTGAACCTTTGGACCGAATGAATTCATGTTACTCTCATTGCCTTGTTTTTTAAAATTTGAAATGTGTTGCAACTTTACCATGACTTCACGGGGGCTCATGGATGCTTTTGATAAGCAAACTACTATCAAACAAGAAGTTTCGTCTATATTTTCAACAATAATTCTCTATTTAGGGCTTTTAGTACAGCAGCTTAACGTGGGAAGTATCCAGAGTATCCGCATGCATGAATATTATGTCAATAAAATTATATTGTTGCATTTATTCTATCTATAGCTCTTTTTACTATGTTGCGATTATCCTTGCAGAATATTTGACCACTTTATGAATGAGGATGAATCTCTGCTGGGGTTGGAGCAAGCTCAGTTCCCGCACTTACAAAAATGGTTAGGTATTTCTGTTGCTGGTACCGTTGAACTTGGGCGTATTGTAGAGGCTCCAGTTATTCATGCAGCCACATCGATAGTTCCTCTAGGATGGAATGGTATTCCCAGTGACAAAAATGCTGACCCTTTGAAAGTAGATATATCCGGCTTTGGATTACACCTATGTACACTGATCCAAGCCCGAGTTGATGGCAACTGGTATTATCCTTTCTTATATTTTCACTAAAATGCATGCCTAGACACATTTTTCTGTTGGTTTTGAGTCATTAGTCATTTTTCTCGACCTTTGTAACATTTGCTCAGATGTGCTATTTAATACTTCGCCATAGCAATCTTGTTTATCACTGCAAATTCATTTAATCTTTAATGCTATTGTCGTCTTCTCTTTCGGGATATGGGTGAGAGAGAAGTTATAAGAGGTGCAATAAATTCTGAAACCTTGTCTGTTGTTTTAGATGTCAGTATTTGTTTGATCTTTTTGTTTCGCTTCACTTTATTTGCACAAACAATCAGAAAAGTCAAGCAGAACATGTCAGCACAGAACCTTGCTGTATGTGTTTGTGAGAAAAAATGCCAGAAGTTTTCATGCATGCATAAACCATGAAAACTATTTATTACGTGGATGGAAGTCCATAGCAAGAATCTTCATCTTCAGCCATCTCTGATATAGTGGGACAGATAGCTTTGAGTTCTTTTGTTTGTCGAATTTCTGTTTGATTTACAGGCAGAAGCCTTGCATCTAGGCTGGAACTCTCTTCTTTTGGATGCTATGTTACTTCTGAAATGAGTTCAATGCTGATATATAGTTTCATTATTGATGCTCAAAGACAATCATGTTTACCCTTTTCATAGTATTGAGTTCACTCTCTCACTTTCTATGTCTTCTCAACTTCATTTTAGGTGTTCAACCACAGTGGAATCATTCCCTTCTCCGCCAAATTACTCTCTGAATCATGGATTACAACCGGAGATTCAGAAGATGCGAATATTAGTTGGACCCGCTCAGAGACATCCACCAAAGCATCAGATGGTTGAGGAGATGTTAATGCCTGTGTTTCCTTCAATTGATTTAAAAAAGCAGACGTTTTCTGTAGTCGACGAATTTATCCAGCCTCCTGGTTTAAGTGACTTTGTTATATTCTGTATGACTGATTTTTCTACCGTCTCCAAAGAGGTGCATCTTAGGGCCCGTAAGGTTCGACTAATTGGTCTCGAGGTACTAAATCTGAATGCTACAGTTACTACGTCTTATTTTTTTGCCGGTCCACTGGTCATACCTGAGGTGTCTTCTTTGAGTTATGTAGGGTGCTGGTAAAAGCTCTCTTCTGAGAGCAATTCTGGGTCAAGGCAAAACTACTAGTAACACCAGTCTTGATGGTTTGTGTATGGATGTCGATGTTCAAGAAGGTATTTCCAGTGGTTTGTGCTATTCAGACTCGCCATCAGTTAATGTGCAGGTTAGGTTAACCAAAGCTAGTTTTAGTGTTTATATATCATCAAGCGGATGTTTATGTGGAAAATGGAAGTCGAAAAATACTTGACATTCTTTCTCTTCTAGCTTTGATTTTAAATCCTTTCCATTTTCCTATGCAGAACTTAAATATGGAGGCATCTAGGTTCAGGGATGATCTGTGGAAGGGAATTCGTGATTTAAGCAAGAAAATAGATCTAATAGTTCTCGTCCACAATCTATCTCACAGAATACCACGATATAGCCATTCAGATCCATCACATCAAATACCTGCTCTCTCACTTCTACTGGATGAAGCCAAATCGCTTGGAATTCCATGGGTCCTTGCCATCACGAATAAATTTTCCGTCAGTGCGCACCAGCAGAGGGAAGCAATAAATGCTGTTCTGAAGGCATATCAAGCATCTCCCAGTACAACTTCAGTTATCAATTCATGCCCATATTTTATACCTGGTGCTGCAGGTGCTCCTATGTCCTGGGAAGCTGGCGGTGGAGATTCTGACAGGAAGACAGGCTCTGGGAAGTTTATTTTTGCTCCTATTAATCTTGCCTGGAGACCTTTCCAAAAGAAAGCTGCAATTCTTCCGGTAGAGGGTGTAAATACATTCTGTCAGCTTGTTCATCGCGTGGTACGGGATAATGAGGAAGCTGCTTTTCAGGTATACTTAATTTCTTCCCACTATTTTTTCTGTCTGAATTCCTATTTTTTCCCCTTCTCTTGGTACACTTCTGGACAAAAATATGATGGCCTTCTGCATTTGTTTGTGATCTTATAACTCTCTAGGAACTTGCACGGGACAAGCTTTTTGTGGAATTGGCCCGGCAGCGTGCTATTAACAGACATGAGAATCAAGACGCCGAGGCAAAAAACTCAGTGTCTGCTGCAACTGTTGGTGCTTCGCTGGGTGCTGGTCTTGGCATTGTGTTGGCAGTTGTTATGGGTGCGGCATCTGCCTTGAGGAAGCCATGAAATGTAAAATGGTGCCTTTTTGCTGTGCAGATTTTGTAGGTTATGTTAGGTTTTCTAATTTAAATCTCTCTTATGATTATTATTCTTTTAGATAAACATCTCTCTTATGATTATTGCAGTGTGTATATTTTATTTGGAACACTTGTTTTGTATTCATTCTTATTGATGAAAATTTTTACATTCACCAGGAAATCTCACCTAATTGACTTTACCGACATTTGAGTAATCGTTTGTTCATGTGGATGCATAGTCATTGAGGTATTGATCTAGTGATCAAAGTTGTTGTCTCATAACGTAGAAGTTATGAGTTGAAATTTCCCTACCCAATTGTATAACCCTTTATTTATTTTTCTCTATAAGTTATCTCTTGGTTGACTAATTTGTGTTCAATGGATAACTTCATATTTATAATATAAAAAAAAGAGAAAAAAGAAAGCTTGTACAAGTTCACATGTAAACACCATCATGCAACATACTCCCTTCATTCCTCAATATAAGGGTCGTTTTGGACATTAAAAAAAAATTAAAGAACTCAAACAAATCGTAATCTTTCCACCACAATTCCAATAATACCCCTCCTTCCTCCTCTTTCACTTTTCCAATTCCAATAAAAGATATGTTGAAAGTATAATTGGAATAAATTGTTGACACTTAATAAAAGACATTTAAATGACAATTAATTTGGATATATATATATATATATATATATATATATATATATATATATATATATATATATATATATATATATATATATATATATATATCCTAAACGACAATTAAATGGGAATGAAGGGAGTAATAAATTTGCAATGCCAAAACCAGTATGTCTCAATTGTTACCAATAAATTGCACCCATAAACTTAATATATCGTCCTATTTGTTAGGTCAATCCTTGAAGCTTCATTACAAGGATAACCAACCAAAAGGTACTAATAATAACAAACAGAGTCTTCAATGCGCCTCAACCATGTCTATTCATGGTATTGGTGGCAGAGAAGAATAAAACGAAAAATCATCTAGAACAGCAGGAGTAACTGCTAGTTTGCTTAGATAAGTCGACACCATTTGCCAAGCTCACTCTATCGACTGATAGTTCAGCTTTGTAGGAATCTGAGTTGAGAATTTTCCTGCTAACGTTATTGTGAATCTCACGAATGACAATCTCGAAAGCTGTTTTGACATTAGTGGAGTTTAAAGCAGACGTCTCGATGAAGAACAATCCCTCTTCTTCAGCAAGGGCTTTGCCTTCCTCCACACTCACATCTCTTATGTTCTCCAAATCACACTTGTTCCCTACCAGCATTCTTGCCACCGTAGTATCACAATGAGCTGCACGATAATTCACTAGTCAAAATAATGATCTCAAACATATCATATAGTCACTATTCAATTGAGTTGAGGCAGAAAAGATGATCAACAAACATCATAGTGAAGGCACTGAGCCACGGACAACTACGGCCTTGCTGAACAATCTACTCTTTTATGTGTTCGTAGGCAAAAGTTGCTGAATAAGACACTATGAAAAACTTGAATACCAACTAAAGTACAACAATGAACGAGCAACCAAATCAAAACAGATTCTGAATCGAAGAGCATCAGGAAAACAGATGATAGAACCATAGTGTGCAAGAATCTATCACAGCAGTTTCAATAGCCCAAAGCGGTTGACTACAAACTTCAGATGATGATGATGTCTGTAGTCAAGTTTTGCAAACAATTGCCAAAAATGTGAGCTCTCTAAAAAAAAATACTGAATTGAAATTTGCCGACTACAAGCTTCACCATATATCTCCTCTCGGACCTCTCCCATATAGCTCATCTTTTCCGGATTCAATGAAGAAAGCACTTACTAAAACTAAATAAAAGAGACCAGAGTTTGTTTACTTGAAATAAAAAGCAAAAAGCTTGGAAATTTGTTTGACAAATAGAATGCCTATCTGGTTCTGATTCTGATTCTAGTAGCTAATAGAAATCGAAATGTGAATACATTTGTTCATTTGACCAAACAAAATAGTATAGTGGTGAAACAATCAGATTACAACCTAGTCCAGCTCAACTTTGTCCCCCTTCAAAGAAAGCTTGAATATATCCATGAAATATCATTTCCAATTACTAACCTCAATCACTAGAATATATGAACACCAAGAACCTCAATGGAATTAAGAAGACAAGAACAGCATAGCCCTCATTACAAATCTTACAAAAATGTTGTAACAAGTGCACAAGACTTTTACACTTGACCATCGCACAAGCACGACCTAGTGCAGAAGGTTCCCGAATCATCAGGGTCGGGGGAGGTCCCGATTACAAATCTTACAAATTAACAAAAAATTCTTCAAACCAATAAAAGCAATTAGAATTCAAGAATGCTCAAATCTACCAATTATACATCTACACCAGACCCTTCAGATTCAACAACAAAAAACAAAAACAACTAAAGATGAAAACTTTAAATCCTTTACCAGCAATTAACATCAAATTAAGAAGAAAAACCATGAAAATTAAAGATGGAGAACTTACTATTAAGCTCATCAAGCCAGCGTTTGATGCTATCAAAAGTAGTTCTTCTAGTGATATCATAAACAAGGAGAGCCCCAACAGCGCCTCTATAATAAGCAGAAGTGACAGCCCTGAAACGCTCTTGTCCGGCGGTGTCCCAAACCTGGGCTTTAACCTCTTTGCCATCAATATCAACAGTCTGGGTCTGAAACTCAACTCCAATGGTGGCCTTGGAGTTGTGGTCGAACTCATCTCTTGCAAAACGAGAGAGTAAGTTGGATTTGCCAACTGCTGAGTCCCCAATTACCACTATCTTGAACAGGTATTCCTCTCCTCCTTCTTCTGCCATTTTCTTGATTTCTCGGTTGTGGGCCCCAGCTTCTGAGAGAGAGAGATTGATAATTGTGTGTGGCTGGTGGGGGAGGGGGGTTTGTAGAAGTGAAGAAGAAAAAGGTTGGATTTTTATAACTTGTGTGCACTTTGCAGTAGAGTGAAGTTATTAGCAGGGTAAGGCTCCGCAATTAATGGAAGAAGACCTTTTTATTTTGGTCAATAAAAAATCTTCTTACAATTAAGAGAGGATTACAAATATGTGTTATTGCATCTGTCTTAAGTTAATGGTTCATATATATTTTTTTAAATAATTGTCTATTTTCTAAATAAAATATGTATTAATGACAATTTTTTTAATTTTACCTTTCTTCCAACTTCTCTTTTAATACTCTTGATTAATTAAAATTATCATTTTCTAACACATACCTAAGAGGTAGTTGGATATTGTGTGAGAGAAAGAAATAAATCTTAAATGAAATTAATAAAATTAATGAGAGGTTTTTTTTAGAGTTTTGCTTATATTTTAGTACCATCAAAATCAACAAAGATTTAATACTCGTAGTTAAAATTGACAGATAAATTGAAACGAAGAAAGTACTTAATTAGGTCTTTAGGCATTTAGCGCCACTAATTAGCTTAGAAAATTCGACATAGCCATATACAAAAGGAAAATTCTAATATAAATTTTATGATCTAAAATAAGTTATGTTATCGTATAATTGTTTCTCTATTTATTTTGTAGTGATGTGACTGATTTTTAATCAGATAGTTCATATAAAAAATATCCTATACAAAAAGGGGAAAAGGGAAAAAGTTTTATTTTCCTTTCGCTAAGTCTTCAACGCATTTGTTGAACTCTTTATAAATGGGACAATTCGATATGGGACTGCTTCCACTCTGACCACGCGGCCTGCAGATTCTGCCACATCACCGCATTTCCTTCTCTCTCCTCATTCTGCGATTGATGCGCAAATCCTGACTACATCATCCCACACTGACCCGATCCCATATCGAATTTTCCTTATAAATGTGGCCTACTTCAATCTAGCCCTGTCTATTGAGTATAAAATATTATGTTCAGATTCAGATTCAGATTCACTAAATTAAAATTTAAGTCAGATTTCTATTGAATTGGGTCTAGATTTTTTCAACTAGAATCCAAACTCAATTATATTGGGTCTTGGATCTAATTTGGATCCGCACTAATTTTTACTTATAATTTGATTGATACTCAATTTGATCGATCGAAACGTAAATATATTTTTTAATAAAATAAATAACGATTATTAGCGAAATATTTTGTGAAAAATAATATGCATCGTTTATTAAAATTAGCATCATATCATTCCTCGAGTTCATATAAAACAAAATAAAAAAATAATTTCAATTGGGTCTTTGAATCTCTTGGGTCTATACAATTATAATTTATATCTATAACTCTTGGTCTCATACTTAAATTGGATTCTACTCATATGAATCTAAACTCAATCTAAATATGAGAATAAAAAAATTTATCTAGATTCAAATTAAATCATTATGAATTCAATTGACAACTTACTTCAATCCTTTGAAATTATTGGAGGAGTTGCCTGCCATAAAATATCAAAGAATCATATGAGTGGTCTGTAACCACTGTACCACAATCTTGACATCCAGTTCATCTACAGAAAAGGCTAAGTCAAAATTCAAAGCCCATCTCGAAGCCCCAAAAGTTTGGCAAAAGTGTCTAGTAGTATCTCCGTTCCTTAATAATTTATATATTTTACTTTTTTTTATATGTTTTAAATTATTTTATATATTCCAAATTTTTATTAAAGATTGATAGTTTGACTTTGTCTAATATAAGAATACGGTAATTTATGGCATATTTACAGAAATTTTATCTAAATCAATTAAAATAATTTTTATATCTCAATTGGATTAGTCAAGTGAATAATGTCGATTAAAAAAAAAGAAAACAAGAGACCAATTAAAACCACGCCTTTCCAGAACCACAGTGCGTTTACCAAGTCAATTAGTCAGCAATGTCTGCACTAATTTCCCAATTTCACACTACACCAAATGATTCCCAGTACTACTATAAATAAGAATAAGAGTCTCACCATGAAGAACACAGTCCAAGTGAAAACCATGGCTTTACTTTACCTTCTTCTTCTCTTGGTTTCCATCTTCACTTGCAATGCACAATCTGCTGATCCCACTGGTGAATTTTGCAACCAAAATGCAAAATTAAACAGCTCTCAAATGTCAGCCAATATCAATGACTTATTGGCTCAATTGGTATCAACTTTCAACCCTCAAGATGGCTTCACCACTGCATCTAAAGGTAAAAATGGAGACCAAGTCTATGGTCTTGCACAATGCAGAGGAGATTTAGATGCCAAAGATTGCTTAAGCTGCATACAAGATGCCTCGAAAGAGATCCGAAAACGTTGTCCTAACCAATCTGATGCCAGACTTTGGTATGATTATTGCCTCTTGAGATATGATAACAAGAATTTTTTTGGACAGCTTGATACATCATCATATGGTATCATTTACTATAATATTCGAAATGTAACGGATCCTAATACTTTCAACAAGGAGCTAGGGGATTTGATCGATAAGGTCAGGTCTGAGACTGTTAAGCCTGGAAAGAAATATTTTGCCACCGGAAAGAGTAAGATCTCACCTTTTGTTACTCTTTACGCATTGACTCAATGTACGAGGGACATATCGCGGATCTCTTGTGCTCAGTGCCTTGCAACAGCCATAGCCAACTTTGCAGGAGCTTGCGCAGATAAAGAAGGATGCCGAGTTATTTATAGTTCTTGCAATGTTCGTTATGAAATCTATCCATTTTTCTTCCCTCTTGATTCACAAGAGAAGTTAGAAAAAAGACAGATGCAAGACTATTCATCCATAGTTTTAAGAACTTAATTTCTCTGTATTATTCATTTCGCTTTCAAGTGTTATGTACAATGTGGATTTATATATATATTTATACACAAATAAAATATGGCCTCAGAGCCATAAACCACATATCTCTATGTATAATACCAAGCAAATCATTGAGATCCTTTTCCAGGAACTTGATGAATCTCCAATAAACTTATTTTTCATATATATATATATATATATATATATATATATATATATATATATATATATATATATATATATATATATATTCTTCTTCTTCAAGCTTAGTTGTTGGCTTTGCCATAACTTCTGGGAAAAGGGACAACGTCTTTGACATCATTAAGACCAGTGGCGAAAAGAACTAACGTGTCTAAACTGAGGCTGAAGCCCGAATGTTTAGCTGCACCATGCCTATGAAGATCCAAGTACCATTCATATTCTTGTCTTGCCAAGCCCAATTCTTTCATCCTGGAAAGTCACAAGCCCCACAGGTTATAGAAGTTGCAATAAACTAAGTTCCATTTCTCAATAGAAAGATTGGAAATGCTCTTATAAGATATTTCTTGGTTGTTTGATGAGCAATATGTACTCTTTGAGTTGGAAACTTATAAATTTAGGAGTTTCTCTTCACCTTGCGACTAATGTATTCACGCGTTCCTCTTTTTGGCTTCCTCGCATTAGAACTCCAACCTGCAAAAAATAATAATTTTCAGCTTAGAAATCAACTAAAATTATAGATCGTGAACTCTGGGGAATCTGCCTAGTGTTACCTTAGGTACAACCACATCAAATGCAGCAACGGTCTTCCCATCATCATTCAGGCGCACATAGAATGGCTTGAGTTCTTTCGGATGGTTGTATATAATGACTGGACTCCTGTAGACCTCATCTGCCAGGTAGCTGCAATGAAAAGTTGTTAGAAAAGGTTTTGAGTTTTAACTACCTATTCTTACAAGATCAATCGCAAGCTAATTTCGCAAACCTTTCATGTTCTTCAGTTAATGAAACACCGTATTCCACTCTGGCTTCAAACTTCTTCTCTGTTGCCTGATTTGGAGGATCGAAGACGTCTTAAATAAGTTTTTTGTATGTGATGCATTAAGCACAACAAATATTTGGCAAACTAAAGATTTACCTGTTTCAAGATTTCCACAGCTTCTGCATAGGATATCTTCTGAAAAGAACTTGAAACCACTAATTGATGGCGATCCAGAACAGTTTTATCGATTCTCTTGGCTACAAAATTGAGGTCTTCCTGACAATTATCCAAGATCCATTTGCATGCAAATTTCAAAAACTCAGTCCCACAGTTCATGGCATCCTTGTAAATGACACGGAGAAAATGCAAGAACTATCGTCAGTAGTCACCAAAAAATGTAGGTAATGTGCTCGGCAGCCAAGTCATTAGCTCGAAAGAGAAAAGAATACTAAAGCAAACATAAAGGAAAATCATACTTTTAGTTCTGTGAAAGCCATTTCAAGTTCAACCATCCACATCTCAGCTAATAACCTCTTGGACTCTGATCGTTCAGCCTGAAACCTCGGTCCTAATGTGTAAACGTTTCCTAGGGAACATGCATAACTCTCCAAATGAAGGTGACCGGAAACTGTAAGATATGTCTGGCGGGAAAAGAAATCTTCAGAGAAGTTGTACTTCTCAGCTTTTACTTGATTCTTAGATTTTTGCTTTTCTCTTGTTTCCAATTGTGCTACAAGTTCATTGGTCTTTTTGAGATCCTGAACTGCTGCAACAAGGGCTTCCTTATTGCTTTCGCTTCTCTTGAGTTCTTCAACTTGTTTAGTTTTTTCTTTGATAGATTCCTTGATAGCCTCAAGCCGGATACCTTCAATATGTTCTCCTAGAGTTTTTTTGCTCTCTAATGGTTCTTTGTTCAAAAGAGTTGTCACTTGAAACTTCTTACTAGATCCTTCAGAATCTGTGCATGTAATTATGGGCACTTGCACATAAAGGAACCCATGATTTTGGAAGAATGTATGAGTCGCTTGAGTGAGAGCGCTATGAATTCGAGTAACAGATGCCACCTGCAAGATGTTTAGAAGCTAATTAAAATGATAAAACAATTTTAGCATATACAACCATCTAAAGTACTTCCATTGCTAAAAAAAAATCCCAGTAATTCTTGAACTAAGATAGCACAAACAATATTAATTTACCGTTGTAGTCCTGGGGCGAAAATGAGAAGAATCCCTCAACATTTCAAGGGGCAAACGTTTCTTTGACAAAGGATATCTTTCCTGATCCACTGTCCCAACATGAAGGAGTTTTTCTACTTTGAGCTCAATTACATTCTTCCCCTTAATAGCTGCCTGCTGCAATATCCCTTCAACCATTATGCAAGTTCCCGGTTGGCATTAGTTGGATAGGAGGAGCTATTGCTGACTCCACAGTCACCTGAAAAAATAAAAAAAAATAAAAAATTTAACCTTTTAAAAAATTGTTCATTAGTTTAAAAAAACATAGATTTTTTTTTTTTAAATTAGCTAAAAAGAATCGAAAGGGACCTGAAGACTTGGTACACATGATCCATCACTAATTTGTAGAAGAGCAATTGAAGGTTGGGGTGGCTTGTTTAAGACAACCTTAATTTTTTCACGAATCGGATAATCGCCACCACCTAAAAACCTTAATGATGGACTTAAAAAATGGAATCCGAGATTGAAAAACTTCCGCACAGGTTACATCTTTCGGCCCCACTGCATCAAAAGGCTCGGCCGAAGGAGGAGGAGGCTGTGGAGGAGCTTCTTTCTTAACTTCTCTAGAAGACTTAACCCATCCACCGATCACTAATTTCTGACCCACCAAACCAATCCCACCATCACTTCGCCCAACGATCTCTTTCAAGATTACTCTTTTCGAGTACTTGGAAAGGGTCTGAGGGGGTTTTACATTCTGGGAATTTTCTTGTTCCATTTTTGTGATAAATAAGTTCAAGAAATGAGGATAGCAAAAGGAGAAGAAAATAAAAAGAGTGGGTTTTTTTATTTTTTGAGAAATTGGAGGAATTGAGTTGGGTTATTGGATTAATGATGGAGAATTGGGATTTATATAAGATTGGTGGGTGGGTGAAGAAGGGGGAATTAGGGGATTCTTTGCTTGAGAAGTCATTGGGAGGTTTTATTGAGAAGAGGTTTGTTTGTGGTGGAGTTTAGGTTTGGTATTCTTCAAAGGTTGGGAACTGCGCGGGAGTTTTCCTACTCTTTTAACGGGTTTTCCAAACTACAATTTGTTATATTTAATTACAAAAAAGGGCTCTTCAAATCAAATGTGTTCTTAACTTGGGCATAATTTTTGGAAACTGTTTTTTATTTTAATTAAGAGTTATTAGTATTATCTCAATTACATAATACAAGTTATTTAGGCATGTAGCGAGAATTAAGAAAACAAAAAAAAAAGTTAGTTTGTCAAAATATCAACATTACTCTCTTAAATAGATTTAGTGGTATACAAGTCATATTTTAGATATTAATATTGATATTTTAACTAATACAATACTTTGTTTTTTTATTCCTTAATTTTCTTTAAATGTCCTAAACGACTAATGGAATGAAGGAGTATAATATTTCAAAAATTCATATACTAATTATGATTTTTCATTTGACCATTATTATTATTGTTTTGTTCAATTAATTTTCATTACTATGAAGAGTTCATTCCTTTTTCAATCTATTTTTTTTTAATATTTTAAGGTTTAAAATCTATCTTGTACTCCTTTCATCCCAAATTGAATGTCAATATGATTTTATCAAAAATTAAGAAAAGTAATTTTTTTTGCTAAATAAGAAATTATTCATTAATTATAAAATAACCGAGGCCATTACCATCAAAAGATGATCTAAAAATATAAGAAAATAAAAGTTATACAATGGTTTAGATAACCATAATAACATATAAAAGACCACACACCGAGACTGGATAAAAAAAAACATGAATAGTAGTAGAAAAAGTAAATACATAAGAAAATTATTCGCTATCCTTGAACAACAGTAGAAAGAGAATTTCAATTTCAAAATCTTCCTTAAAGATCAACAATCTACAAGATCATGGACATATCAACCGTCTAGTAGATTGTCTCAGAAATGTATAAAAAGTTGAGAAGTGGTCATGAACAAGTCCGGGTTGAGAGAATCCTCAAAGTATGATCGAAAGAAATCCCATATCTGAAAGGATCTAAAGTATATCTTGCATCAAAGTATTGAATCTTGAAAAAGAATGTCTTGAAAAATTTTTTTATTACGATTTATGACAAAATGAGGGGTGAAGACATCAAAAAATGAAGAAATGAGGGTCAGATACAACCAAGATCCGACCGGAAGTTAGAGTTTTGGTTGGATTTAGCCATGGAAGGAGAAGAAATTATGCGAAATCAAGAATAAAAAGAGTGGAAATAATAGAGAGAGAAAGAAGTGAAGTTGTGTTTTGTTTTAAAATTTATCAACTTAAAAGTAGTTTGATCATGAGTAAGTTACAACAATATCACTCATGGGCAGTGAAGTTTGCAAAATAAGAGATTAATTTTGATAGTTTTGGAAGAAAATATATTCATTTAAAGAACGTGACAATTTCATTTCGAGAGAAATTTGAAATGAAAATCGAACATTCCAGGTTTGGAACGGAGGAAAATATCGAAATGGTAGTCAAATAATCCTAACTTTTAATTAAAAAAACATATATCTTAACCAGCTATAAATTTTTACATTCAACAGTCACATTATGTATATACAAAACTTAATTCATTCCCAAGTCAGATAAGATCGGGACTGTACTAAGTGGTAACGAGCAGAATCAAACAGTGAGATTCTTGAAGATAAACTGTCAATCTGCTTGGAGAAATCAGCCAAAAATTGCTGCTCGGCAATTGTTGGCTTAGATTCTGGTCGCTTCGATTCCATTCCGTTACTTACAGCTAAGCCAAAGTACCTTATAATTATGTTTCCGGCATCTCTACTGA
Organism: Vinca minor; assembly: GCA_026122235.1. Lineage (NCBI taxonomy): Eukaryota > Viridiplantae > Streptophyta > Magnoliopsida > Gentianales > Apocynaceae > Vinca > Vinca minor. The sequence continues at coordinate 14,414,635 of JAOCZM010000015.1, forward strand.
AGCAATGGGACCCCGCCCTGCCCTTCTCCAAGATTCTATCACTCACTGTTCTTTTGTTGCTATCTCTATTAGGAAAGCCCCTCCTTATAATAGCAATGTCTGTCCTCTCGCAACTTGCTCATTTTTTTTTGGGGGGGGGGGCTCCCATGGTTAGCCATCCTTCATCTCTATAATTGTTTGGGAGAGAGTGGATAGTACATTAGAAAGACCAATTAAAGCATGACCTATACTTGGGGAGGATATTGCTTTACCAGAGGAGGAGAAGGACGCCTCACCAGAGAAGGAGATTATTGCCCCAATTGGGAGAGATACGAGAATCGAACACAGGACCTCCAGCCCGTGTTCGGGTAGCTTTTACCACTTGGGCTACCCGATTCCCATCTATAATTGTTTAATATTACTTTTTAAATTTTGGATTGTTGATTTATTTTGGCTTCATCGACTTTCGAGATTGATTATTGATCCTATTACTTCAGAAAAATATCTTCAGTGGATTGTTTGTCAATCCAGTTGAACAGTTGAACTCGTAATTTAATTGTTGTTCGATCCACAGTCCAAGAAGATTCAAGAAAGATGAAAAATAAAAAGAAGAATCAAGAAAGATCTGGAATCGCTTTCTCCATTTGGATTTTATGCAATTTGCAATTTGACCATAACGTAGTGCAATTTGCATGACTGCTTTTTCTAGACTCGTCTCTATGGACGGGTAAAAAAAAGAGACAGACGTAACATTTAATCATAAATGTATAAATTCCAGTTATATTCTGAGTAAAGGTAATAGCCGTATATTTAAAAGTAGTGATAAAAAAAAACTAAAAAGCCTTATTATTATGAAACGAAAGGAGTACTAAGTTATACATTATACCGTTAGACTATTACCTGTCCAAACTTCTGGACCAGTTATTTCTTTCAAGATGCTGAAGTTGATTTCTTGGTCCTCCTATATAGTTTCTGTGCTAAGAGACATTATACATTACCTCTTTTTCTTCTTATACATTATGTTGATTTTTTTATGAATCGGTAAGAAGTAATTTACCAATTGAACAACCGATTTATCCGTGGCTATTCTTATTCTACCACACGAAAGTTCTAAGACAGTACAAAGGAGGAGCTTTCAAACATTGTTGTGACAGTACACAAAGGAATATTCTATTGCCTAGCAAAGTCTCACATGGGCATTCAATCCTGCTAGTGAAGGTGAGATCTTCATTCCCTCAAAGGGCACACAAAAACCATATGCCAACAGGTCAATATTCAAAACACAATTTTGAAAGACTTGGGACCACTTTTTTTATTATTATTATTATTATTCATTCCTCGCCCATATTCTATTTATTGGGACTTAATCGGTTTTGTTATTATTGTTGTTGTTTAAAAAAAGAATTCTAATAAACCCAAAATGTGATTTTGTCAGTTGGGGACCTCTTTTTTGTATGCACTTTCTCAGAGTACTCTGCATATACATATAACCAACCAGCCATCAGTCTATCTCTTATACTCATCACTCAACCACAAACCCCATCTTTCTCTATTCCCTCTCAGTCATATCCTATCAATATATTGCTCTAAAAACCCACACCCCATTTCTCCATCAAACTTTATCTCCACTGTAATAAGGTTTTAAAATGGCTGAGACCACCATTAAGCAATATCCCTACTTCCTCAAGTTGCTCTTCTTCATTTCCCTTTTAAGTGCAGCATTTCTCATTCAAGGTCATTTATTATTTATTTTTCAAATTGTTATTTACATTCTTGGGAAAAAAAGAATGAAGTCATAACACGTAATTCTTTCTCTGATTCATCATGTAAGTATTGACTTTACTGGTTTGTGATGATTATAGGAATTGCAGGCTCTAGAAGAACTCCAATGGCACTTTCTTCATCAAAAGAAGATATGAATTTGCAGGGGCGAAACGAGAACTCGAAACGGTTGATGATAGGGTCAGTGGCGCCAACCTGCACTTATAATGAATGCAGAGGATGCAAATACAAGTGTAGTGCTGAGCAAGTTCCAGTTGAAGGGAATGACCCTATACACAGTGCTTATCATTACAAATGTGTTTGTCATAGGTAATTTATTTATTATAATCATCAAATTTAGTACCATGAATTTTTCACTACTTCCTCGGATGGAAATATGAATATTTTTTTTGTTAAGATTAAGATTAGAAATCTTATCCTCTTTTTGTTTGTCAATATTGTTCAAGATTCAGGCAGGGTCCTGGATTTGGATGAAATTTTTGTAATGTGGTAATAGCAGACTTCTGTCTTTATCACTTTTCCATCTCAGTTTGGTTTCAGTATCCCAATATAGATTTGTAGTCAGAAGAAGAAAAAAGTATTTTTTTCGTACTAAATTATCTGTTCACTTCTATTTTTTAATCGGTCACAAATAAAATTATGTCTACTTTTCTTTTTAATCTATAACAAATTAAATTATCTGTTCATTTTTCTTTTTTAATCTGTCGCCAATTAACAGTACACTTTTTTAAATAAATAGCTCATTAATTATGATTTTTCTAATCATACCCCTTACCCAAAAAAAGGAAATGAGAGAATGATAATCTATCTTGGTTTCATTGAACTTTTATTGACTATTTTCATTAAACAACAATTCTCTTTTCATTTTCCCAAAGTGAGCAAATCTTGCTGAAATTTTGAGGGTTTTGAACACAAGAGCAGAAGATTATAATAGAGGTTTTATGATAAGGAGAAGTCTGTCACAGAATTACAAGCCACATACCATCTCTTGGCATTAGATGGAGTTTGTGCTTTGAATTTTTGTATTAAGTTTTGTAAAAGTTGAATTACTTTGTAAAAAATGATCTAGAACTAAATTTGAAATACCGTCTAAATTCACAGAAATGTATATAAAAATCAATTCTTTAGTCTAACACAACTTGTGAGTTTAAAACTTGTGAGCTAAAAAAGTGTTTTAATCACAAATTCAAAATAAAAAAGCACAATTTCATACTAATTATCTTAATTGAAATTAAATTGAAAACCCTCAACCAAATGATATTCTCCAAGTTCAAGCATGATACTGAAGTATCTTAAAGCAAAAAGAAAAAGAAAAAGATAATCAAATACTCAAAGCAAAGCGTCCAAGTTATTAGCATCCTGAATACCATCCTCCATGTCATCTCCATCTCGACCATCATCCACGCCATCACCATCTTCATTAAGTTCATCATCATTAAGACTCGAAATTTTCAAATCATCTCTACTCAAAATTTTCGAGCCTGGTTTTAGCTCAATCCGACCCAAAATGAAAAATATTTAATTCGGACGGAATGTATAATCCTACGTTCTCGAGTCCAATCTACAATCTACACTGATCATACTCGAATTTTCCAAATTATCTCTACTCGAAATTTTCGGGTTTGGTTTTAGCTCTACTCGACCCAGAATAAAAAATATTTAATTTAAACGAAGCGTACAATTTTACGTTTCCGAGTCCAATCTACAATCTACATTGATCATATCTGATCACCAATTCTATTCAAAATTTAACACGTAAAGACATTTTAAATTTGTAGTTAACTTGCGAGTTTGGCTTAATTGGTATTTATGTTAGCCAAGTACTAAGGAAGAACTAAGAAGATGTTTGGTCTGAAATAGGCACATGGAAGTGGACCCAAATAGTATACGAATTACGGAATTAGTGAAGATTGATTCACATGGGCAAGTTTGTTTGGATCTGTTCATTTTGCACCATAATGGCAAATTTAAATGATGATTTTGCCTCGGTACTCCACAAAACAGAACATTGTGAAAATGCAAGGGAATACAAAATCCCAAGTTCAGCTAATCTAACAGAATCCCAATATATACAAAATTGTGGGTCGCCTTAATTTACATCCTTCAACTACTCTGTCGAATCGGAGTGTGAGGCCCTAGGGGCGTGGGTATCGCCCAATATATACAAAATGATCCTTGCATTCATCTTTTTCTTTTGTACCTTTTGTCTTTCTTAATGAATTCATTCTTGTTTCTTCTTTCCACTGTTTTCTTTTTGTCTTAGTTAGCAAAATAGTACTCCCTTCGATTCAAAATATCTTTTTAAAAGTTGTATTTTTACAAGAATTGCGCATTTATTGACTAATTTACCCTTACACTGTTTTCTACCTAATATTCATTTTGATCAAAATGTGTAGTTACCATTCAACTCTCTATTAATTTTTTATTCTTTAGAGTATTAATTAAAAGTATTTTTGTCATTCTATTTAATATCTTAATTTGTGTGAAAACTCTTAAAATAACTTACATTTTAGATCAAGGGAGTAACTAGTTTACAAACAAGTTTTTTTTGTTTTAAATGGGGCATTACAAGTGCCTCAGGCGCATACGTGGGGTTCGAAACAGTGGAAGAAATGAATTTACCAACTGCTATAACTTCTTACTTTATTTTTTTTTTACCTCACAAGGGGAGGCGGCCCCACAGGGGATCCCAAGAAGGGCAGAATTTATTAAACCTCACGTAGGAGGCGGGTATCGAACCTTCGACCTCATGGTCTTGGGCAGTGCCAAGCCCCACTGTGCTATAGAACACTTCCGATCTATAACTTCTTACTTATTAACCCCTTCACAAGCAAGTTTGATTGATTCAGCCCATATATTTTTGTTTTTTAACCAACATATATTTTTGTTAAGATGGATTTTTTTTGTTCTTATTATAAATTATAAATATTATTATACCCATTCGAAATAGGATACATATTTTCTACAAAAAAATATACACATACAATTTCAACGGAGGCCTTTGAATCCTTTCAACCATTTTTTTTTGAAAAAAAACCTTTAAACAATTAATAAAAGGTATTTCATTGTCCTGTTATAACATCAACCGTGCATGAAAAAAAGTACAAATTCATATCTCAGGCACAACTCAACTGATAAACTCATCGAGTATAATATTGTGCTGGTCTGGCCTTCGCTTAGGGGATGTATATTCGATTCCAATTAAGTGCAAATGTCGGCTCTTTATGAGTTTTTGTTGTACAAACTTTGTTAGGTAGAATCAGTTAAAATATATTCCGCGATTCAAATATTTCACTAACTTTAGGAACGAGGAGGTGGGGCTCAAAATTGTGGCTGAATCCCTTTTTTTTTTAAAATACAAATTCATAATACATGGGCCCTGATACAAGTCCATATTTAAGACCGGGTCATTCCGGAAGCCCATAGAGTACTGAAACTAATGGGCCAATCCAAGTCTATGCGTTTTTTACTTTTACTAATTGGTCTCGGGCGTAGATACATTTCTGAGCTTCTAACAAAGACCATTAAAACAAAATGGAAAAAGCCTTGTAGAGATAATTTTTTAGTACATACTACTATCTTCATTCGTTAATATAAAACTTTAATTATATGTTACGAAAATTAAGGGAAAAAAATTAAGATGTTTTTATAATTAAAATATCAATATTACTCCCTCAAATAAAATTAGTAGTATACAAGTCATATTTAAGAGAGTAATATTAGTATTTTGACTAATAAAGTATCTTATTTTTTAATTCATTGATTTTCGCAATAATAAAAGTCATTAATATTATATTAAGGAATGGAGAGAGTAATATCATATATAGATGAACTTACATCTTCACCCTTCCTTTAAAAATGTATCAAAAGAGAAAACAGATATAATTATATAAAGGCTGATTGTGATGATGAATTTTTCATAAGAAAATTACACATTTTTGTTTTATATTCCTTTGGAGATTCTTGCAACTGATTGCAGAAGATTTGCTCCGGTTCAAAGCTAGTAAAGGCTATACATATATTATTATAGGTAAAATAAAATCATTTCATATATAATATCTAGTTCGACCTTTGCATACATTATTATCGAGATATTTCGATTTTGACTGTTGTTTAATGGCCAAAGATAAAAGATATGATATAATATATAAAATCCTTTTTTTTTTTTTTTTTTTGTTAAAAAAAAGTTCGAGTGGATTCGGCTCCGGTCACCACCACGGGTCAAGGCAGACCATAGGTCGCTTACAAAGGTACTTACAGATCACCCACCAACACAGCCCTCACGTCGGCAGCGGGAATCGAACACTTAACCTTTGTAAGGACGTGCTGAATCCTTACCAACTGAGCCCACTTGTGTTGGTTTATATAATCCCTTTTAATACATTATTAGTGAGAAAGAGTTCGATTCTGACCGTTGTTTAATGGCCAAAGATATGATATAATATTATTATATAAAACAAAAGAAGTCATTATTGTAGCGCTCGAATGCGATTGTCCCCCGAGTGTAAGAGCGGAGAGCACTCTGAGATAGGAAGATTGAAGCATGTCCCCACGCCCTGAGAGGAAGATAAGCCTCATAAGGGAGTGAGAATTATTTGCCCCATTATGGGGAGATATAGGAATCGAACACGGGACCTCCGCCCCGTGTTCGGGTAGCCTTACCACTCGGGCTACCCGATTCCCATGAAGTCATTATTGTTTAAAGTGATTAATTTCACATCGAACCAGTAATTCAGCAACATCCAACCATCCAAATTAAATTGACTTCCTACATGAAAGGTTGATAGCCAAGCTTAACCAAAACCGGAATGGGACGCCTAAGAAAAACAGTAGAAACATCGAACATGAACGGCCGACCACAATTGACCAAAAGATCAATTCATTTATACGACTTATGGTAGCTATAATTACTATACTTTTCTGATTTAATTCCAATGTGGTGTTTTTAGGGTCTAATCATTTGTACAAGGTGGTGTTTTTATGGTCTAATTCATATCAATGCAATAATTGTCACAGTTCATGCAATAATTCATTATATGCAATGTTCAATAATAAATTTAAGAGGGTAAGTGAAGTATATCTAGTTTGATTTGAAAACAGACATTTTGAATTGTGTAAAAGTGAAAATTTTATAAAAGAATATCTAGTTCATAAGTGAATTTTTTTCTTGTGTCATTTTGAAACACTAATAAGTAAGGTTGTCAAAATCGTGAGTTGGATCGTAAAATCGTACGATTCTAAGTGTATAAATCGAGTTAAATCGTACTAAAAAATATTGGAGGATAGTATCGTATAAGATCGTCGATCTTCTCTCAAATCAAAGAAATATCTGATTGTATTCAATCCAACCATTCAATTCTCTCAATTTTCATTCTCTCAACTCCATCATTCATCCTTTCAACTCTCGATTTTCAATAAAGAATCAATATTGGTTAGATCTCTTATTCCTAATCCCTGATGAAAGTTAATGAATTCAATGACATGGAGATTACGAGCATTGATAATGAACTCGATGTAAGTGGAGGTGGAGATTAAATAGAGGATAATGATAACGCCTTAAATGATTTGCTAAATTAAAACATTAAAAAGATATACATGTTGTTATGAAACTTATTGGATTAAGATGCCTTATGAAATGTTGGTTTGCTTCGAAAGTTTATCAATTGGTAGTTTGTAGTTTAATTTCAATTTTTTAGTTTTATTGGGATTCTAATATTTTTCTGTTGAAGTATTATTATATATTTTTGCTCATTAGCATATATGATGATGTCTTTATTGACATAAATTTATCACGAAATATTATTTTAATAGTTTTATCGGATCTTCCGATCCGTGTTACGATTCTTGTGTTTACGATTTGTTAGACCCCTTTCGTTCTGAGTCAAATTTGCGATTTTGACAACATGCTAATAAGGCTTATCTGTTAAATAAAGATAATAAAAAGATGGGTGAAAATCGCTTGTACCCGTCTGTGTACCCATTTATGTGCCCAGCCAATAAGAATTCGCCACGTGATCATTTTTTTTAATTATATATACACATGGTAAATTGTGATTGGTTGGGCACATTAATAGATAAACAGACAGGTACAAACGATTATTTACCTACAAAGAAGGATAGTGATTATTGGATAAAAAATTTGAGATCAAATTTGGATAAAGAAGGCTTAATATCACATTAAATTATAATAATTATTTTAATTTTATATTTTTTGATTATTATTTGATCCAATTTTTGTGATAATGATTGTAAAAAGAATTATTCAGTCAACGTCTTGCTTTGCTTCTCTTTTTCCTAAAGAGGATCTGCCATAATCTTTTTTAAAGACAACAAATATATCTCTTTGTTTGTAGTAATATAAGATAAGATTAAATATTTTGATTAGGCTTGATTATGAAAGTCAATATACAAAGTTTTCTTAAATCGTCATGTTATATTAATTATATATGTTACCCTAAAGCAAATAAACTTTGACGAAGAAAGCAAAGTGAACAAATCCACCCTACATATTTTTCTCATGGCTGCCTCATTATTCAAGACTAATACATGTTTTATAAGACATAATAAATCATCTTTACTTTATTTATTCTATAGATAATATTTATTATCACTGCTTTAACTGTTTAAGTATTTAATTAATTTGTGGTTGACAAAAATAGAATCAAGCTTCTATCCCCGAAATATCAAAGGAAAAAAAAGGGCCAGGGAGGAATTATTCTGATATAATCCAGGTTCATCACCCTACACATGCAATTTGTGGCACAAAATTCAATTATTTATTTCTTTATCTTGTGATGATGTAAACAAGTCTGAATCACACGTGAATTATTTCTTTATGCAAATGAATCATTTATTTAAATTTTGCAAACACGTGAATTATTTGTAAGAAATTAGGACCAAAATTAGAAGAAAAAATATTATTAAGTTTAAAAATGAGGCACTGTAAACTAAGATTAATGATAATTGCACGAAGAAAACGTTATTCAAATGAACATTTTTGTTATGGATCAGGTAAATTAAATTATGTGTTTTAAAATTAATTATGGCTCTATTTGGATTGGGTTTGGGTTTGAAACTCAAACCTAGATGTAGGTTTGGGTTTTAGCGGGAGAGGCTAAAAAGTGGGCGGAAAATATTCAAATTCAAATTTTTTCCTTCAAATAATCGTAAAAATTCAAATTTTGGCCTCTAAAATTGGCGGGAGATGTTCAAATTCACGATTTTTGAGAAAAAAATTTGGAATTAAACGATTATTTGAAAAAAAAAATTAAATTTGAATATTTTTCTCCCACTTTTTAGCCTCTCCCGCCAAAACCCAAATCTACATCTAGGTTTGAGTCTCAAATCCCAAACCCAATTCAAATAGACCCTATATTTTTATAGAATAAAACGGGGAGAGAGATAATTTTATAATAAATAATTTATTCTGGCCTATCCATATGAGAATTTTAATATTTAGATAGGTCGTCGTGACGATTCAAGGGATGACCGGGTGGAAATAGTGTTGAAGCTCCAGCTGGAGCACTGCAGGATCATGATTTGTTCGGGGGTAATACTTTTTTTTTTTTTTTTTTTGAGGTGAATAGGGGTAATACTCCTTTATAGAGCCAACAAGCCCACAAGCCCCAGAATGTGGAGAAATTTTATGTTGGTAGGTGATTAAATTTAAAATTTATATCCAAATTAATGAATGCAATACACGTAGTTTAAAAAGTCAATTCTCTTTTCTACGCGTATTGTATTTATTGGGCTGAATGAAAATTTTAAACTTACTCACCAATAAGATAAAATTTCTCCAAAACGGGAGCCCAGGAGAAAATTCTAATATGATCTTGTGAATTGGTCTCACAGTCGACTCAAACTAATGGTGACGATATCTACTTTAAAAGTAAATTTTACACCAACTCATATAAATGATTGTGAGACCAGTTTTACAAGATCAGATATGTGTCAAAGTGACCCGGGCACATGGAACCCCACGAGCCTTCCCAATGAACGAGGAGAGAAACCAAGGAAACCGCCACGCGTCCATCTTAATAAGGAATGTTAGCGCAGCGTGAACGGTCAAATAAACCGGTAATAGCGTAGCCAGTTACCAAGTCCAGGCTGTCATCCCCACCTCCCTCCCTTTATATATTCCTTCCCTCCAATCCATTTAGCCACCAACTCCTCCATTAGAACTTTCAGTTTTTTCTCTCTTCTGCCAACCTGTTTTTTGTTTTTGTTTTTGCTGGGGATAGATGTCAGGGGCGGCTAGTGAAGGAGAAGAGCGTGTTACTCTTGATCTTCTCAAGAAGAAAATGGACGATTTTGCCAAAGAAAGAGATTGGGAACGCTATCATAGCCCCAGAAATCTTCTATTGGCTTTGGTACCCTTCTCTCTGCTTTTGTTACTGCGTTTTTTGTTTGGCTTTTCTTGTAGATTTTTTTTGCCAAAAATGGATCATTCTCTAACTAATCAGTCGAGATTTTTTGTGGGTTTTAGAGTATTTTTGCTTATTTATAACTGATGAACCGAAAATCAAGAGATTTTTTTTGTCTTTGTGGATAAACAGCCTATTTTTCTGTTGGGATTTGAGACGAATAAATTGTGATTTCCTTTTGATTAGTTACAATTCTATTGCCGTTGCTTAACTGAGATTACATGTTTGTCCAAACTACTCACAATTTGCAACGTGAATATTTTTCTTCAATTTCACTTTTTAGTTGTCATTATTCACATTTACTTCACGATTTGTGAGTGGTTGAACAGACCTAGAATTACGACTTGAGAGACGCGGTTTTTTCCCTTGATGGCGATGGCGAGCATTTTTTCTTTCTTTCTTAAAACCCAAGGAAAGATTTGAAAAAAGGGTCGGTCCATGCTTTTTGCCTGAGTGAAAATCTTTTACCAATAGAGGAAAGTTGAAAGAAGAAATTTTCTCATCTGTCTTTTTCATCCAAAATCCCATAGATGCCCCATTTCAACTTTCTGCTTTTGCTTTCTTGTGATTCCAAAAAAAAATAGAATATAATCGTAGCAGTATTTGACAGGTTGGTGAAGTTGGAGAACTTTCAGAGATATTCCAATGGAAAGGAGAGGTACCAAAGGGTCTTCCAGATTGGAAAGAAGAAGAGAAACACCATCTTGGTGAAGAGCTTTCAGACGTTCTTCTTTACCTTGTCAGATTATCAGATATATGTGGCGTTGATCTGGGTAAAGCTGCTCTTCGCAAAGTTGAATTAAATGCCATCAAATATCCAATTAATCTCACCGAAGGTTCTTCCAAGAAGTACAATGGCGTCGTTAATGATGAAGACAGTAACTTTGGCAATGACAATAGTAATTAGTTTTGGACCTCCGGTCCTGATCCCCCAATAGGCCCTTACTTATTAGTACTACAAAAAAAATTCCATAGTAGCAATATGTAACAAAAATTAAGGAAAAAAAATATTATATTACTTTTTACCTACGTTTAGTGTTATACTAGTCATATGTAAAAGATTAATATTAATATTTTGAGTAACAAAATGTTTTTTTTTCTTTTATTAATTTTGTATACCTATGATGAGTCATATTTTATGGAACCGACGGTGTATTAGCTTTTTTTTAAATGGAAGTTGTAATTAGGTCAAGTTAGGCTTTACCAGAAGCGTTAGGTTTTGGGGCATATAAATGGTGTTTTAGGCTAAGGTTTGGACGGGTAATGGTTTAGTTTTAAGTTGTTTATTTAACATTAATTTCTCGGAGATTTTCTGATTGATTTTGGTTGGCAGATTAATTGTAGGAGATTTGCTTTTTGTGATGTTCCTATGAACAGCAGTTTCATAATCTGATATAATCTCTTGATTTTTCTTTCTAGTATGTACTTGCCTTCATATTTCAATTTAATTACAAATAATTACCCCTGACAACTACCTGAATATTTTTATAACATATAATCCAAGGAAATTTAATACTCCATATCTTAGTATCATTTAAAATAAATACTATCGTCATAATAAAAAATTACTAGTATTCCTAGATGGTCATCATTTTTGCATATTTTTATGGAAGGATAAAAACGATGCGTCGGAATACTAAAGTCAGTTTGATTGCCCACGAACAAAGCGAAAGTGCCGTACATTTGAATTAATTTTGGCTTAGGAAACTCAATTATTATAATGGGAATCAGGTAGCCCAAGTGGTAATACTATCCGAACACGGGTTAGAGATCCTGTGTTCGATTCTCATATCTCCCCTTTATTGGGGCAATAATCTCCTCCTCTGGTGAGGCAATACCCTCCCCAGGCATGGGGCGTGCTTTAATCGGCCTTTCTAGGGTACTCTCCGCTCTCCCCCTCGGGGGCAACGCCCTTTCGGGCTTCAAAAAAAAAAAAAAAAAAAAACTCAACCATAAATATAATATAATTATTTTTACGCAAAGTTTGGTATGCTTTTATATTGGATTCACGGTAGGAATGACAATTTGACTCATAACTCGCTGACTCGCCCTGTTCAAATTATATTATGTTTGATGTTCAAATTAGCCATAAATTATCGTACTAATTACATTTGTTTGGACTAGAGATATCTCATGGTCCATGTTTTGAGATTGTATTTACGAAAGTCAAATACGAAAATTATAGGAAGTAAAAAATAATATATTTTGTTAGTTAAAATAAAAAATGTTATTTTTTTAAATATAATTTTTATATCACTAATTTTATTTAAGAGAGTAATTTTGATCTTTTGATTAAAATAACATCTTCATTTTTTTGCTTTTTCAATTATCGCAACATGTAATAAAAGTTTTATATTAAAGCATGTAGGTAATACTAAATTGGGAAGGGATAGACGATGACAATGGGGCCGGGTGAGGCGGATAACATGATCTCCAGCCCCAGCCCCTCTCTTTCATCGCATCCCATCCCCCGTCCCATCCCATCACTGAGGATGGATTGACATCTCATCCCCAGTTCAGATGGAGGCTCACCCCAACATAATCTAAATTTATACTATTTTGCTTACTAAATGATACTAGTTTGTAGACACCGCTCATTTGCTGCCCAACAACATAATATAGATAACTTTGCAAGACATGTGACCTCTTCCCAAGAACTAAAGATTGAGAAGTCAAAAAATTGGTTGGTCTATTTGGTTGCTTCTCATTTTTTGACTTGTACTCATTAAACAAATTAATGCAAGACTTCTTAATTTTCTCAATCCTATTAGGAAATTCAACATCACCATATATTATAGGATGAGAAGTCCCGAAAAGAATTTGATTCACGCCATCTTCTCTAAATTAAACGTTTATTTCATTTTATAGGTATTTTATGCTCTTTCTATTTAGTATTTTAGACGGTTTATACGAGGCGGGACAGGATGAGGACGGAAATATTATTTCACCCCAAGTCCAACCCCACCCCCAACTTAAACCGAAGAATCCCCGACACAACCGAGTTAAACCAATTCGGATCTCCAATTCGCCTGCCCATTACCATCCCTAAGATAGTGAAATGATGATTTACATACGCAACTCCAGCACCCAAAGATAGAAACTTTATATTAAAGTCGATAAGTTTTTGTTTCATATGCATTTTGCATGATTAGGTATTACTCCCTCCATTCCTAAATATAAGACTCTTTAGACAATTTGAGAAAATTAAGGAAGTTGTCATTTTCACCTAAACTTCCAATATTACCCCACCTTCCCTCTCTCTCACTAATACATCATAAAGAAAAAAAAGGAAAATGTTGAGGGTATAATTGAAATAAATTGTTGACAACTAATAAAAGAACCTTAAACGACAATTAATTTGGACACCTAGATATCTCCTAAACGACAATTAATAGGGAATGGAGGGAGTACTTCATTCATCAAATGCGCGGTAAATATTAGCATTAGACGAGTCATATGAGCTCCATTTAAACAACAATGTAGGTTTAACTCTTTAATTGATATAGTTCGAAGACTAGAGCGAATTCATCTTAGGTGCATTTGTGCACAAATCTTGGCACAATTTTTAACTCAAATTTTTACTTTGTAACTCCTAATTTTGTCTTATAAATAATTTATTTTTTCAATTCTTGTGACAGTAAACCAAAATCCAAGGTGGATTCTGAATGCAATATTTGTATAAATACCCAAAATAGAAATGGACTTAAATGATTTATTGTCATCTTTCAAGTTATCATTAATCACTAAAATACAAAGATCAATGGTCACGCAAATGGTGACCATTAATTAATTTTTGTTTAAAATAAAATCAGAGAAAATATATATACATATAAATAGAAGATAACTCAGCTTATAAGGACTCTTAAAGGTCATATTATTTTGAAACCACCTAAAGGTCATAAGGACTTTGATTAATATTTGAATGTGGTCACCTTAATGATGATTCAGAGCACACAGCCAAATCAAAATGGACCAAAATAATGACTCATCTTCTACTTCAAAACAATGATTATTATTAGTACTACTGCTTCCAATTTATATCATCTTGTTTAAAGGAAATTTGTCACAAGGCACAAATTTCTGGTCCTCTTTTCGCAGAACAGTACAATGAGAAAAAGATGAAATCAATGACTTGATTATAGTACTGTATGATTGGATTGAATTTGAATTTGAGATTTTAGTCCCAATCTTAAACAAGTCTCAAATCTAAACCAAATTATATTCTAGATAATTTAATTTCATATTTCATTTTCAGACTCAATCTAATGTTGGATCTGAGCTTGAATCTCAAAGCCGGCCAAATTCAAGTCAGATATAATCTAATTAGAACCTAAATTGGTAGGGGTTCAAGGTTGTCAAAAATTGTTGAAGACCACCCTATTCCTTGTATTATAGGAAAAAGGAAAATAATGGGAGAATGGGTCAAGAGAAAAGCTTAGGCATGCAGTATTCGTGAAAGCCAGAGGGTGATAACTGCTTCAACTTTACAAAATTGGTGTAGACATATAGTTAATTTCCCGTATTACAAGCTATTTTTATGTATAGAGTTGATGTAATACAGTCATAATTAAAAACTTCTTGATATAGTCATATATGTTCATTGACAAAAAGTTATTATATGAGTTATTATCCGTTTTAGATAATACACCACCATCTCGTATTTTTCTAAAATGTACAAGTTTGTGCACACTAAAGTCTCCATTGTTTGAAATTTGTACTCTTGAATAGTTCAATTTTGTTGTAGGTATAATTCAATGTATTTTGTAATTCAGCATGCCTCATGTCTATCAAATAATAGAGAAATCCCCAGCTAATTAGAGATATATGTGCAAAACACGTAATCAAAAGTGACTAAAACCACCGATTTTACACTAAATTTTTTTAAAAAATAACAGTTTAGAAATATTTTAAGGATAGAACGAGCTAAAATAAAATTTTACTTAATAAAAGAGTTCAAGTATATAAAATTATCAACATTAGGTGAAATTAAATTAATATAAAACCCATGATCAAATCTTGTATTTTTGCAAGGGCCATCTAACTAGCTAGGCCTACTTAGCCGTATGCATAATAATCCACTAGTGTGCTAATGTTCTTAATCTTTAAACCATTTGTTTATACAAAAGCAATCTCATCTAATCATAACATCCACAACTTAAAAGATGGAAAAAGTTGAAATCCCTTCATTTGAACCATATTTTAAATCTTCATTAGCGTCCCCTACTTAAGGTTCATGATTGTTATAATTACAATAATTATATCATGTGATGTCTGTTAAATGGAAAAAATCATATGCCATGTATGAATTAACAATTCGATACTGTGTCACCAGATTCGATACGGTTGCGTGTTTACAAAAAAAAAGTATAGCAAGTCTAAAACGATACTCTTTATATCCCAACTAATTAGTAAGATCAAATGTGATTTGATCTGGAGATTCATATAAAAAAAATCAAAATAATAGTTGCAATGATTATGACATTCATGATTAATTAACATCACAATTCATCTATATATACTCCTCAAGAAAAATTTGTCACAACAGAAAAACGAAAAACGACAACAACATATATAGCTAGCAATGTTAAAGAAAGGTCCGATGAAAATGTCTATATTGTCCAACTCCGCCGTGGTCCTCGGGTGGTGCCGGACACGTAGACGTTCAAGGCGGCGAAAAGGCAGCACTGTCCGACTTGGGAATAAACGTAGAGGGTTCTACTTGGGATCGCGGCCGGTGGTGCATTGGAAGGTGGTTTTATGTCCAATTCGGACATTGAAGAAGATGATCGTGGAGATGGCTTCCAATGGCCGATTGCTTGAGGCTTATTATTGGTCTTTACATTTTCTTCGTCCCCAGCTCTTCCCTCTGTGCTAAATCAGTAAATGATCAATTTTATTTTCTCCTTTTTTTTTTTTTTTAATCTTTTTCTCATGTAATGGAATATAATCCTAAGATGTACATTGAAATTCTTACAAGTAAATGTTCATCAGACAATTATGAATGTAAATTGTGAGCTTTCTTCTCTGTTTTTTTATACTTGTGAGATTTGAACTGGGATTGGCAATCAAGAGAGATGTAGCGGTGAAAACTAAAGTTACCGTGATTAGATGCAGAGCTTTTTAACCTTGAAAAGATGAAAAAAGAAATGATCAAATTCAATTTTTTTAGTTGTTATAATCTTTGTTATAAATCGAACTCATACCTACTATGTTATGGGTCTCAGTCTTAGCTAACAGACTAAATACCTAAATTATTCAGCAAAAAAAAAAAAAAAGACTAAATACCTAAATTGTTCCATGGTTTGTTTATAACGAGGGGATAAACCAGTGGAACAGAGATGTAAAATTATTGAGGAGTGTTTGAGTAGAGAGGTGCAAACAAACCAGCAGAGTTTGGTATTTTTTGTCTGTCAAGTCAGAAACATGAAAGCTTGAACTCCACTCAATCAGAATGCATTATTGGGTACTTGTTTATAAGATTTTATTTATTTATTCCATTTCACAAGGCTTGTCTATGTCTTCAGCTACAGTGGAAAATCTAAATTGAATTTTTTTATATTGATCAGGTACAAATGGATCTCGTGATTCAGAATTAGTCACATCATTATATAATTGACTTTTTTCTCGTTCCATAACGATGTGATTAATTTTGTATAACAAGATTGAATAGACCTAATCCATATCCGAACTATCCAATCTAAAAGTATGAATTAAATCACTTTTAAGATTTTAAAAATTATATAATTTGTTTTTAAAAAATGAAAATAAAAAAAAATGTTTACAAATTTAAACTCGTTTCACAATACTAAATTGTTGAATTTGTCTATGTTTAGCTATGGTGAATGAATAGTTTTATCTTGATTAGTTAGTAAGGGTAAGAGAAGGAGAGACGGGTAAAACAAGTGGGCTCTCATATAATGCAATGGGCAATAGAAAAGCCACAATTAGCCTAATCCATAAAGCCCAAATGAAAGGGACCTATCGTATTTTGGACCTCAACTATTTTGGACCCGCTTCAAACTTCTTCTTTTTTAGAGGGCTTTGTATGGGCCTGACCCATCTTTTTCATTTCGGTCATGATATGGTACTGAAAAGTTTGGGAGAAACATTTTTGTCCATAACGGAAGTCCCACTTCCTTCTTGGGGCCATAACGGAAGTGGGAGTTCCGTCCTGAGTGACGTGGCGATTTTTCCCACGCGCGTTGCCACGTGTCCAAGATGGAACTCCCACTTCAGTTATGGCCCCAGGACGGAAGTGGGACTTCCGTTCTGGAGTGGCAGTGTGTTTGTCACACTAACGCTTAGTTTTTTTTTTGAGGTCTATGTTTTTCAATGGTTATCGGGAGTGGACTGGCATCTCTGTTGTGTGGGTTTGTAAGGAGGTGCACGGTAATGCGATTGTACCAATCCATGTACTCACGGGTTGGTAAGATCACATTACCGGGGACCGGGACAGCGTTCGCCAGTGCATCCGCTCGCTCATCCCACATCTCTATGTAGTCTTCGTGCTTTTTCTCCCAGTTCATATTCGGTCCCGCCGTGTGGGTGTGGACGTCCTGGCCCTCTGTCGTACCCTCCGCCACCGATGGGGTTGGTATCACCTGCTGGAACCCGAATTGCCTAGCAACCCGGTCCGGCATGTGAAACTCAACCAACTCGAAACACACGAGTGGCGTATGGGCCCGACAGGTGGACAGGAAGCCTTCATCGCAAGAGGCCCGGACGGCAATAACCCAGTCGGGGTACGACCTCCACATGAACTCTCAAAAAAACTCCCGTCATAGCTAACGACCTTCAAACCTCTGTCTAGGCCTACATCCCCCATCCCCCCCAAATCCTAAGTGATCTATGTGAGGTGTGTTTGTTCAACACACTGGGATCGTACGGACCAGGCATAAGGTGGGCCGAAAAAGCCATCTATAATAAAAATAGTGGGATTTTATCAATAAAATATGCGTAAAATAACAATTCGCACTTAAATTATAAGGATATCAAATTCACAAAAATTGCAATTAAACTTCAAATATATATCAAATTCACAAAATTGCAATTAAAATACATAAATATCAAATTCACAAAAATTGCAATTAAAATACATAAATATATCAAATTCACAAAAATACATAAATATCACATTCACAAAAATACATAAATATCAAATTTACAAAAATTAAATACATTTTTAATAGGCAATTGAATTTTAATACTATGGAAAAAAAATTAAATAAATTAAAACAAAAAAAATAATACCTCCAAATTTAAAAAATTTAGGGGAGAGAGAGAGTGGTGGTGGGGAAGATTGACAGTGGCAGAGGCGGCGGCGGTGGGAGGGAGAGATGGAGTTGCAGCGGAGGGATGGGGAGGTTTTTTTTTTGGGAGGTTTTTAATTGCAAATCGCGGAGGAAGAAGAATGGTTTTTTTTTAAACTGGGAGGCCAGAACGGAAGTCCCACTTCCGTCCTGGGCCCATAACAGAAGTGGGAGTTCCATCCTGGACACGTGGCAACGCGCGTGGGAAAAAACGCCACGTCACCTAGGACGGAACTCCCACTTCCGTTATGGCCCCAGGACGGAAGTGGGACTTCCGTTCTGGACAAAAATGTTTCTCCTGTTTTTTTTGGGGCCAAGTCATGCCCTTTATGAATTTTTTGGGCCATACTAATGCCATTCCCTTTTTTAGATGTTTTTTTGGGGGCTTTTTGGAAGGGTTTATTGTGGGAAATTGTAGTATTTGAATTGGTTTTTGGGTCGGGTACAAAATTTATTTTGAATCCCATATTTTCTATTACAAATAATTAATTTTTACGTTTTCAAAGATAACTAGGTTTGTTGCTCGCGCGTTGCCCGAATGTTTTCAAGTTTGATTGTTGTAGTTTTTTAATGTTTTTATTGTTATATTCAATAATTTCATAATAATATGTTTCAAAATAAATTTAGATAGATATAAGCTTGCTAATTCATTCTTTTAGTCTAAAAACAAAACCATCACAAATATTATTTTTTCTACAAAATAGCCTTCACATTTTATAATTGTTCAACATATGATATAAAATATGTAGAACAATTAAATAAACATAACAAAATACAAAAAAAAAATCCTTCAAGAATCTTATAGCCTACATTTTTTCCCTTCTACCACTAAAGAGCTACTTAGCGCCCCCTTTTTCATCAAATCCCTTGCGCCCATTCTCTAATTACTCCTCTTCAAGAAGTTTATTTTGGGACCTACCAGAATTTAAAAAAAAACATGAAGGATCTTATCGTGTCTTGGTAAATACTTTGAGGATGATGAGAGTCATTTCCCCAAACAAAAAAAAAGAAAAAAAATTAATTGAATCAAGTCCTAAGATTTTCTATTACCCATGTTTGTCAGTTGGCAAGCTCTCTCCCTCCAATAAACAAAAACATGTTATGAAAATTGAGACGCATATTCTCTTATCTTGGTACTTGAAAAATAATTTGTCTCTAAAACAAAATTATTAGATGTTTGTTCATAAACATAGAAAATAATATATCAACTGAAAACATGAATTGCATTATTTAAAAAAAAAATGAATTTTTTACCTATGAAAATGAAGAAGACAATGACATATTTTCTCATATCATTTCTCTATTTATAAGAAGAAAAAACTCTTCAACTTCTTAACCGATAAAAAAATAATAATAATAATAATAATAATGACACTAAATAAAATATATAAACTCTTAGACTTTTTGGTTTCCCGAGAAAGTCAAAAATCACTTTCTTAAAAATATAAGAATTGATTCATCATGCAAGTCTTTTAAAATTCTGTTTTTTTTTTTTTTATATATATATAGCTCATGGAAAAGTAATTTTAAAGAGTAAATTAATGATAAATCTGCCATATGAAAGTTTTTAATTGGTCAACATCCCACAAAATACCATATGTCATATCATGAAACTTTTACTCCAACTTAATCTAACTTTATATATTATAGATTTCTTTATACAAAACTCTAAATTCGCTAAATCTAATTTTCATTTTTATGTAGCCTCAATTTACTCTCTTTTTCATTTTTTGGTGTGCAAAGTTGCCTCAAATTACAAGTCCGTTAAAAAAGTCGTACAGTCTTGTGATAAAGGGGCAAAAGAATAAAAAGAAAGAAATATAAGGAGGAAAAGACAGAAATAGATAAACCCCTTCAAGACTTTCCCCTTCGCCTTCTCGACCTCAGAATCAGTAGAATTTGGAAACTCCAATGGCTTCCTCTCTCATGGCATCCCAAACCCTAATCCTCCAAAACCCTGTTTTCCTTTCTCCACAAAACCTCCGTACTCTCTCCTTCCCCTCCTCCCTGAACCACCACCGCCCCATTTTCAGCCGCCTCTCAAAACCCCGAATTATTTTTTTACGCTCAGCCGCCACACCCAAAATATCACCAATTGTCGCTTCCTCCTCTTCACCCGTCTCTCCCGTCGTTACTCAGAAGCCGGAATCAACTCGCTCCGTACTCACCGGTTCAACTCGGACCGTCACAACCCTCGCGGCAATCATTCTAGCAGCATCAAAAGTTCTAGTGGGCAAAATTATAAATTTGGGAGTACAATTGAATCTCCAGCAACCGTTAGCTCACTCTGTGGGTCCCGCTTTCTTCGCGGCGGCTGGGTTGAACACTCCGTTCACGGTCATTGCTGCCGGAATGGCGAAATGGCTTGATATATATAGTGGTGTTTTGATGGTTAGGGTTTTGCTGAGCTGGTTTCCTAATATTCCCTGGGATAAGCAGCCCTTATCAGCAATTAGGGATCTTTGTGATCCTTATTTGAATCTTTTCAGGAATTTAATTCCCCCAATTTTTAATACTTTGGATGTTAGTCCACTTTTGGCTTTTGCAGTGCTGGGGACTCTTGCTTCGATTTTGAATAGCAGCAGAGGATGATATTGATGCAATTTGATGATTTGAAGTTCATACATTTTCAGTAAGGATCAATCATTTTTAGTATCAGTTTTGTAATTTGATTCTTGGATGATCAAATGTGGTTATAATTCCTTTTGTTCCATAGATTATTTCGATAAATATTCAAGTTCTGTGAGCTTTTGTTCTAGAAATCTTTTAAGGGCCAACTGATAAGAGTGCTTTTATGAAGACATGTTTTAAATATATTGCTTTCTTTAATATTCTTGATTAAAATTTTGAAACTAGTCACGCTCTCACAAGAAGAGGAAGGCAAAAGACGTACAAATAGAGAAAGACAGTAATCTTCAGGTTCAAATCCCTCTTAAATTAGACAAAGAAAAAGAACGTCCAAAATATGACGGCCTAACAAGTAACAAGAGATACTTCTCTTTTCCCTTTCCGAAAACCAAACCAAAATTATAGTCTACATTCCACTTACCTGGATGAAAACACACACTGATTTCATCCTCAGTCCAGCTTCCATTTTCGGACACATTTAATGCCACCAAGGGATCCGTTACCTTAGCCTTTTCCAAAGTAAGAGAAGAGCATTGGCTGTTTGTCGCTGACTCCAGCAGCTTTTTTCTTTGCTGATCCTTTTCCAAGTTTGTCTGTTCGATCAAGAGATGGCTTCTTAGTTTCCTCCTTTTGGCCCATCGTCTTTTCACCACCTTCATCCTTGAGTCTCTTCTGTAGTGGAGTAGGATGTTGCTTGCCAGCATCTTCATCAGAGTGTTTTGTGTCTGCTGAAAGTTCTTCGTATTCTCGCTTCAATGAGATACTTGTGGTACCTTGATTACAAGATTCAAAGATATCAGGTTTAATCTCATCATTGTCTTTATCTTTAAGAGGTTGAGTGGTCTCTGAGTCCTCTGTTATGGTCTTCTGCTCTATCTTTGGTGGATTAATTTCGGTAGCCTCTTCTATCGTAGTTCCACTGTGAAGTTTCGTTTCTGGTTGGCTCCCACTACCTTTCTTAGAGAAGAACTCTGAGATGGATCTGCTCTCATTGGTCTTCAGCTGTATCTAGAAGCAGAAATAAAAATTATTTTCTAAGTTCATTTTAATGACTTGCACTCCAGATAACAAAGAAAAAAATACTTAAAATGGAGCAGTTTTGAAAGCAGGACCAATTAGCAGACACATCATTCCAATAAGCAGATAATCAGTGGAGCTGATAATCAATGCTTATCTTTCTTCCACCTTAATATTCAAAGCAGAACGACACCAATCAGAAAAGTGTAGTTATCCATGTAAAACGTAGTAATACCTCTTTAACGCACTCTGGCCCATCAAAAGAAGGTTTTCCCATTGCAGTTGTTACTGGATACCAAGCCTACAAAATTTGCACTAATTTAGGGACATGCAGCTGTCACATACAAGTATTAGTAGAACTTTTATTTTAGGACCATCACCAGATCCTTCTCTTCATACGGTTTAAGTATCGAATCAACATTAGATGATGAAGAAGCATTTAGCCACATCTCAGTTGATTCCTTGTTGCCTAAAATCACTGGCATCCTGTCTACAATAAAGTAACAGAAATGTCAGATGGACAAGAAATGAATTAAGAAGAAGCTCACTTCCTTATCCCCCCTTGGAGATTATTGATATGATATATAAAAATGGCAAATCAGCTAAAAACAATTTTAACATTGTTATCACGAGACATGCAATCTTTTACTTCAGGCAGCGATTAGAGAGTGATTAACCAATAATGAGAAGAAAGTTCGTACTTAAGTTATTGGCATTTTCAGGCAGTCAGGGGCATTTTTCATCTTTCTATTGAAATTGTATGACTTTTAGAAAACAAGCATAATCTCATGCAAGTAATCAACGGCCTTGCACATGCAAGATAACAGCCAAAGTCTTTCAGTATGAGGTATCTTCAACCAGTTCTGCAGGTAAATTTCCTCAAATGCATATGCTGAACATTATTGTAATGAAGATAGTTCTTAACTTTGTCCATAACATGGTCATAACTCGCCTTTTATCTTTCCTCTGAACGAACCCTATGCTACTCGGGAATAATGCGAGTTTATTTAACCAAAAAGTGTGCCTATCCAGCTCAGCCTAGTAGCACCGATCAAATTTACATACTAAAACATGGATGACTCCTAGATTCATTGCAGACACAGACCAGAAAACTCACCATGGAGCCATGCCAAAGATGATGAAGATGAAGTTGTAAGAATAGTGAAAGTATAGATGACCTCTCCTGCAAAGAATGGGTAAAAAAGATGATAGCAAGTGAAAGTAAAGAGTGCTTAATATGTACAGTTAGAAAATGATTATTTTGAATGAAAAATTGTGAGAGAAAGGGAATTGAAACACATGACCAGTTTAACACTCCCAAATGGTTAAAAATGCGTATACAAAACTAACCATAATCTCTATGGCAATGAGGAGAAAACATGAGGCTAATATGAGAGAAAGATTACTTCTTTGTTTCCTTATGATTAGTAAAGAATGAGAAATGCCTGCTCAAGTTAACGGATGACTGACCTTCTGAGTTTTTCCAAGAGTCGAAAAGAGCAGCAAATACCATGGGCTTTCCATCCTTAAAATGAATGTAATATGGCTGCCGTTTTGAACCATCTTTTTTCCATTCGTAGAATCTGCGAGTATCATATTAACCAATACTATGAATTTTAATGAGTCGCTTTCAGACGACAAATAGTAGAAAACACCCATATTTGGTGTCATGGAAGCAAGATCAGAGAATTCCCCATACATTAAGAGAAAGTATAATACAATCATATGATACAATGAAACATACCCTTCCACAGTCACTAAGCATCTATTATTTGGGACTAGACGGCGAAAAGAAGCCTTCTCTCTTATTGATTCACTCCTAGCATTGAACTGCAAAACACAGCATTAAATTTTGTCAGTTAACAACACATTCTCAACCAAAATTTTACCTATCCTCACAGATGTTTTCTTTTACCAAAATTATTTTTGTTCTCTTATTTTTTTACTCTAGCAAGGAAGCATGACGTACTATAAGAAACGTATGCTCGCTTTAGTGTTGCAATTAGAATGTACTCCCTCCCTCCATTCCAAATTTAAAGTCCGCTTTCTTATTCAAAATGAATATGAAAGTAGACATACAATTCGAGAGTAAATATTTCCATTTAACATTCACTTCTATACATCAGAAACTGCAGTTTAAGCATTATTGGCCATAGTCAAAACCTTACCATCTTATAGTAATCAGGCTTTTCGGTTTTCTTAGTAAAACTAGGAATAAGCCCCCATTTCATACAGTGAAGTACAACCCCATCCGCTACGGCGGCCTGACCGTCTTCTCTTCTAATTACCGGCACGTTGAACCCCGGTGCCACATTATACGCTGGCCGGTACCTAGAAATTTCAGAACCCATACACACCAATATCTAATTAAATAATTAATTAAACCCCTCATTAATAAAAAAAAATAATAATATTTATTTTCATACCTATTCATGTCTACGTTGCGGACGCGACGGCCGTTGAGATGAGAAGCTCTGAGAAAATCATCGGACCTGAGAGTGCAGCGGGCCCTTCCGCACATACTAACCTTTTTTCTGCTCCGATTATTGCCTTTTCGTTTCCTGTGTGATTTCTGGAATTCTTATTAACTAAGCTACTGCTACTATCAAGAAAGGTGGGAAGACAACTGGGGGTTCTCCCTTTCTCAGTTCTCTCCTCTTTTTTTCATTTCTAGGCAGCCGTTCGATTGCTTAATGCTTCATTATTTAAATCAAGTGTTAAGTCCATAAGACCCCTGAACTTAGGGATCTATCAATTGGGTACTCATCCTTTTAAAAGTTGACAAATATGTATTCAATTATTGTTCAGTGATAATAAAAAATTGATAGTTTAAAAAGATAGTTTCACTTTAGGTACAAAGTTCCTACTCTGTGTAATGCCTTTATGGCTCTATTTGGATTGGGTTTGGATTTGAGATTGAGATTGGGTTTGGATTTTGACAGGAGAGGCTTAAAAGTGAGCGGGAAATATTCAAATTCAAATTTTTTTCTTCAAATAATCGTAAAAATTCAAATTTTAGCCTCTAAAATTGGCGGGAGATGTTCAAATTCCAAATTTTTGAGAAAATTTGAATTTGAATTTTTCCCGCCCACTTTTTAGCCTCTCCCGCCAAAACCCAAAACTCAATCTCAATCTTAATCTCAAACCCAAACCCAATTCAAATAGAGCCTATATATAGAGTAAAAATGTTTGTTGAATTCTTCATTGCAATAAATTCTTAGTAAGGTTTTGATAATTGCACGACAATTCGTCTAAGTTTTATAAATGAAGTGTCATGTTGGCAATTTGTACCAAGTAAATGCCTGATGGTGGCAGCAGAGCGAGAGGTAACAAATATGGTGTAAGTGCTATTTTTAAAGAACAATTTAGTAAAGTGATAGCTTTTATGACTAATATTGTCTCAACAATCACTAGCACTACTCACCTTGAGACCATAACAATTTTGCGTGGCTTATCCTTTGTTGCTGACTTAGGTATTTCAATGGTTGTGCTTGAATAGGTCTATCGGTAGGTGGTGAATTGTTTAACTAATGTCTTTTCTAATTTGATTATTAATGACCATTTAATCTAGTTATATGAAGATATCAAATGCTTTATTCTATATATATATATATATATATATATATATATATATATATATATATATATATATATATATATATATGAACATCGAAGTCAATGTCTCGATGCATATGCTAGATAAACTTGCTTCTAATATGGGGTATATCATGCTTTGATGAAATTCGTTCATGATAATATTACTTCAGCGCCTCAATTAGACTATATATATATATATATATAAAACTTGATAATAATAATAATAATATAGGGCAAAAATTGATAGAGTGTAACTTTTTAGGGGCCAAGTCAAATATGAGGAGAACTATGAACACTGAAATTAAAACAGAAACAAAATGGCCGTGCCCTTTTACTCCCGGCGGCGCAATTCTGACTCCGAAAGCGAGCGAATTCGTTGAATTCCTCATGTTATCCTTATCAAGACAACTTCAGAGGTCTGCTCTGAATCCATGGCCGACCTCTATCCAGCTCCGGTATGCTAGAACAGATGCCGGCGGCGGCGGTGGTACATCTCATCACAACATAAAGCGGTCGAAGTTTTCCCCATCATCGATGCTGAAGAGGAGTACCGAAGAAGACAAATCTGACTGGTGGATTGTCGACGGCGAAATGCACGAGATCGGCGATAATGTTCCTCCCCGAGAACGATTTATAATCCCTAGGGATAATATTCCTAATAAGCGCCGTAAGCAGCTCCGCGACCAGTTCATGCGCCGCACTCGCCTCGTTCTTAAAGAATCCGTTAGTTCTCGTTTTCTCCTTGCCCTAGGGTTTACTTCTGTTTTTAAATTATTGTTGATTTTTTTTAATTATAATCGGGTGTCGACCACGGAGCTCTAGTTCAGAGTCTGAAGTGCTAGCAAACTACACTAGCCTTCCTTGACTTATTGTTGAATTTTTATATTTTGATTTGGCTGATAGGAGCATGAGCCATGGTGCAAAAGATATATGGAACTGTATAATGAGCTTAGGGAGAATTGGGAAAGGCTATATTGGGACGAGGGCTATTCCAAGAAACTTGCCCAGGATCATGCCAACTATGATTCTGCTGAAGATGATGAAGAAGATTTCAATCCCTACAGGTAAATAATTATCGGCGCAAAGAATTACTGAACCGGAGTAATAGGCATCCTAATAAAAAAAATTGGAAGAATTACTCACTGTCATATTTCTGCCATCTATCAATCCGCTTTATATGTTACTATATCTCATTCTCTTGCTTATGTAAAGTCCGCCTCTCATTTCTCACATTTTGAAACTTAACTAGGATGGCTAGAAACGGAAGATTATATTTTCCCCTTTTCGTGATGTTTAAGCAGGGCAGGAGAAGAAAGAAAATAAATGGTATTATTGAATTTTATCTGCCAAGCTTTTGCTTCAAATTGGAAACAAATACAAAGAACAGAAGAAAACACATTACGAGAAAATTTTATTCTGCATACTTTACCCATAAAAAAAATTATTGCCCCCGAGAAGTAAGGACAAGAGCAGAAAATGTTACAGCATTCTAGTTTCATTTCCTTCTTCTAGTTCCTCCACACCAAATAAATGAAAGGAAAGCAATTTTTTCTCTTTCCTCTGGTGAGTTTCTGAAAGTAACAAGGAAATAATTGTTTTTGTCTTCTCTTGACTCAGTTAGCTACAATTTCTGAAGCTCACTTTCTGTGGGATATTGTCTGACTAAATGAACATTGTCTTTCTTGTTTCAGGAGAAGACAACCCCCTGTTCACCAATCGAAGGTAATATGTGAATGCATTATGTGTTCTACCTATTTTATGCAACTGTAATCTGGTAATATGTGCTTATATGAGTCTTTTGCTCGCATTGGATGAATTTGTTTTGGATGTGTTGTTTTCAGGCTTTAAATATGACTTCTAAAAACTCCATGTTACATCTGTATAAGAATGAAAAAGGCTATTTACATGAGCTCTTCTTCTATAAATCAAGATAAAGGCTTTGTTATATCCATTCCCACCATGAGATATTCTGTAAGATGGTTTTCAAGGGGAACACATTGCTTCCTCATTGTTAGTTCTTTTGTCAACACTCAGCAGTGTCACAAATGATTGATTGATTGATTATTTTAAGTATTCAGTTGATTTCTTGATCTTCTGATTCTCAAACATCATTTGATGTTTTAGCTTCTTGTTGCCTGGTGTTGTTCTTTCAAGAATTCATGCCTGTTGATATCCAGCCTTTTGAGTTCACCTTTTGCAGGACCAGGGAATTGGAAGAAATAATGAAGTTGATACCTGGCAAAAGGTTAAGCAAATCCGTGATAAGTTCGAATATGACAGAGATATGAGAATGAGAGAGAAAGGTTAGTTGACTTGATTTTGACTGACTTCTACTTTTGTACTTGGAATTTTGTGTTTGGAAAATATATATCTTCAAAGCAACCCCGAGTAATTGGATTTTTTATGCCTGGACGTCTCATAAAAGTGTTGAGTTTAATGCTATTGTTCTTCCAATTCTATGTGTTGGAGAGTGATCACGTGTCTTCGTCTTGCAGCCTTTGCACCCATGAGTGGAGGAAATGATTTCAGTAGACATGATTCAGCCAATTCGCCTTTCAATGCTAAACAATATATTTCTGAGAGTGATGGTGAATGACAGAAAAATAAGTGAGACTTCCTAAAGCAATTCCCAGGCTTGTCATGAGGGAGTCTTAACATTTTGATTACATGGGCTTTAGAAAGAGTTTATAGCTATTTATAAAATTTAACTATTTTGGGTGTGCTAATATTAGAGATATAAATAACACACCAAAAATAATTAAGTATAGCTAAAAACTCGCTTTAGAAGTCAAATCGGGTTTTTAATATATATATATATATATATATATATATATATTATGCAGGCTGGGGCTCCTTTGCTGCAAATCTTTTCTCACCGATGCTGCTTCCTTGAAGATGGGCTCATGCCTCATAATAGTTGCAACAGTGTTTGGTCTTTTGCTTTTTTGCTATTCGTACTTTTGAAATGTATATATGGGGTTTTTTCCCCCTGAAAACATGCTCCTCATGAAACTTCTGCTTATCCTTATTCTCGGTACTTTTGTTGCAACATTTTCTTGTGATATTGGTGGGTTAGTTCGAGTCCCACTAAAATGGTCATAACTACTGGTAATTCAACAAAGTATATGGTCTAAATTTGGGTTTCACTCTCAAACTATTTTTTTTTTTTTAAATGGTCTCACAGTTTCTCTTAACTATGCCAAAACTTATTGCAAAAATAAATTTTTAAAAATATATTAAAAAATCATATAAAAACCGCATTAGTAAATCAGACCGCACCAAATGCACACCCCCACTCCGAAGTACTACTAATAATGGTACTTACGAAAACTCTGATTCCCAATTGAGAAAGTAAGCATGATATTATTAATTATATACCGCTGAACTCGAAAAGCTTTCCCAAAACAGCTACCAGTTGGATAATCTAGGTACTAGAAATACAAGAGTAAACTGGCGGATTATGTCCAGTGAGCTGAGGTCTGGAAGAAGGCTACTCGAAAATCTTGACAAACCAATGGTCTGCTTAGGTTTGATTTGGTTATAGTTACGATATTTAGGTGCATGGTCTGATCTGTGGAGATTGCACTTGAAAGAACCAACACGTGTGTGTGGCTTGGTTGGTGAGCAAACACACAACTTCTTATTGCTCTCTTTATCAACTCTTTTCTAAGAATGAAAAGGAAAAGAAGAGTCAAGTGGGGTATGGCCTGCCCACGTCCGTGAGGTCGAGGGTTCAATATCTCTTTCCTATATGGGGCAAATAAAGACTCCCTTTGTAAGGCGGTGAGGCTAAAAAAAAAAAAAAAGAAGGGTCAGTGGTGGGCCGAGGCCTGCAAAAATAATTAATTAACTGGATGACAATACACTGTGATGTTTGTTACTTTAACTGGGCTGAGTCAATTATGTAACTGACAATGGGCCAAATTAGGCCCACATAAACTCTTAATCAGGATAAGGAACAAAAGAAAACAAGAGCAGCCAGCTTTACAACTATAAATATACTCATTGACCAAACATTTTTATTCCCTTCCCAAACCCTTTGACCTTCTCCTCTCCACACAAAAAAGTGATACCCACGCCCCCAGAGCCTCACACTCTGATCCGACAGAGTAGTTGGAGAATATAAATCAAGACGACCCGACCAGGTGGGAGGACTTTTGACTTGGTGCCCACAAGAAGCCACTCCATATTGAAGGGTTGAAACTTCCAAACTGCGACTGCCAAGAATCGATTATACCTCCCTCTACACAATCTGTCACTCCGGAACCAACTGGGCTATCCTTGCGGATTTGACCTTCTCCTTTCACAAGAAAAAATGGTCCGTCCCTATTGATATTTCTATTTATATCTAAATCACTCAGAATTTATCTCTCTAATTTCATTTCTTCAGTAATTATTCATATTCACATGTCGAATTATGAGTATTTGAGACATATATGAAGACACGAATTTGGGAGACTGTTTTTTGCCCTATGCTCACAACTAAGTTCAAAACCGGGAGGATAAAGTCTCTACTTTTCCTCTCTTTAACACCCCTATCTTAACCATTGCATTGTAAAACTGAAAAACATCATGAAAAAACAAAACAAAAGTATTCATCAATAAACAATAGTTACAAAGAACATATATTCAGTGATAAAAAATGAATAATTATTAGTCAAAATTGTATTTCACAAGTATATGCATTCCACAAAAGATCTTGACAGTATGGCTTTGGTATGGGAATGAATAGTCTATGCTTTTAAAATTTAATCTTCCACATTGTATAAATTAAATAATTTTTGAGATTAGAATATTGTTCTATGAAATCTTGTATTTTTTTATTGTATATTATAATAATGAAAAAATGGCAGTCCATCATTGCAATTGTGAAGAGATTTTTTTTTTAAGCCCGCTTGGGCAGTTGCCCCATATAATGGAGAAAGAACTGCCTCAGACGAGAAGGAGAGATATCCCTAGACAGGGAAATTAAAATTGGCCGCATGCAGACAGAAAATATCGAATCCACAATCTTAAAATCGTGGGCAGGCGCCTATCCCGCTGGGATAGGACACCTTTGATCAATTGTGATGAGATTAAAAAAGAAGAAATGAAGAGCGCAGAAACACCATAATGCAACGTACGTGAGAGGGAATAGTAGTAGCAGTAATGGTAGCTTTTTCAATACACAAAAATACAATAGGCTTTTTCAACTCTGTTTTTTCAAACTTGCTTTTGCTTTTTCACTCAGTAACATCAAAAGGAGAAATACATATCTGGAATGGAACAGACCCAAAAAAAAGGAAAAAATAAATAGTAATAGTACTACACCCAAGTCCTATATTACAGTCCGACTTCTATGCGAAACAGAAAAAATTCTGCAGCGTGCAAAACAATCTGAACTGCCGGATGATAATTTTAACGACCCCAAATTTGGAGAGAAAAATTACAACTGGACTTAAAAAAAAAATTAAAATTTTTCTCTCTCCAAATTTGTATAGTTCAAATCTATAATTCGACGGCCCCAGATTGTTCTGTAGGGTGAGAAACTTTTCCTGTTCAGCATAGGAGCCATAGTGCCTATATTAGCAGCAATGGGTTATCATTATCATATCATATAATAATGATTATCATTCCAACAGACTCAAAAAAACATCACCAAACTCAAAATATATCTCATTTTCATTACTATGTACTTGTACTACTAGTAGTAGTAGCAGTCTGAGTTTGGCCAATCAACAGCCAAAAAGGCAGCTTGAGAAGAAGCTCCATCCACCTCTCTTCTGCAAAAACCAAACATAAAAAGAATGTTAAATTTAGTCCTCCTTTTTTTGGGAGTATTATAGCGAAAAACCGGGTGGAACTTTAGCACTTTGACAAAACAAAATGGATTTCTAAAGAAGCATAATTAGACTTTTGCTTTATGAAAGATTTTAATCAAAATTAACCTTTTACTTTATCATCTATAAGTGGATGATTTCTTTTGTTGGAATTCATGAGATACTGACAGTGGGTCCGCTTGAATCGGATCTTAAATTGAGATTCTTGTTTCAGTTTCAAATTAATCTTAATTTTAAATGACAAAATGTTTCAAGTTTAATTTTTAGATTCAATCTAATAATAATTTAGACATCAGTTTAAGTTTTAAACCAAATCAAACTTAAATAAAACTCAATCTGAGTAAAATTTATATTCTCAAGGGTGACTTGAGAGATTCAGAATTATTAAAGATTTCTTTCTTACTTTTTAAAAAAATAAAATGAATCAGAGTTATTAAAGATGGTCACATGAGGAAAATCCATTAAGTGCACTAGTGACAAGTCCATGTTACTTGCCCATATTGTTAAAAAGTTTAGGCGTGACATTGACATTAAAGACAAATAACCTTATTACCCGTGCTCAATATGTCAGCAAGAACCAAGGAAAAAAACAGAAAAAAGTAAAACAAATAATTTAACTTTATTTTTTGTGGAGGAATTAAAAAAAAAGGTACCCTTTTGGTGTTCGCATGGAGGAGGTCTGGAGAAATCTTGTAGAGATCTTCATCCACAGCTTTGGGTACCCTTCTAGGAGGAGGACTTGGTGGTTGTTTGACGCCGCATTCGCAGTCGCAGACCACCCATGCCTCCGCCGCCCCTTTTGCCCCTTTCCCTTCTTGGTAACTTGCTTTTACCTGCTTAATCAAACAATGTCAAAACCATTCTATACATATAACTGAAAGAAAGCATAATCATAAATTAACAAAGAATTAATATAATTGAATTTTATGATTATGCTATCTTAAAATGAATTTCTGAGAACGAAAAAGTCGATTTTTTTTTCATTTATGCCTAAAACATTATCTTTAAGAAAGGACCTTATATATAATAACAGAAAAATTAACAAAAAAATAAATGTTTTGGGGCAGAGATATTATATTACCCTGCGACGAGGAACAACAATCATGGTAGGGGTAACAACGTCATTCTGATACAAGTCGCCGGCAACGTACAAATCACGATCTTGATCTGCGTAAGTGTAGCGAAGAAGCCCAGCTTGTCTTGCTGATTCAAAGCACTGTGTAAAAGGGAGATCTTCATTGCAATCCCAGCTACCAAATGCTGGTACGTGGCTCCTCTTGAAATAATAATCCTGTCCCAAATTATAATTCAAATAAAAAACCATCAAAAACGGGTTGAAATCGCCAGTACACATATATCGGTGACAGACAATTTTTTGCCATAAAAACGTGTAAAGATTGTACAAGAATTTGTATACAAATCTTGACTATTAAGAAGCAAGGAAACATAGTGAATTTCTTTGTTTACCTCCATTGTTGTTGTGGTAAGCCAGAAAGAAATTTAGAATCTCAAAGCTCAAAGTCACTGCCAAAAGAGTGAATGGGGGGGGATGGGGAATTTAAAAGGGGCAGAGAAGTGAGAGAAAGAAAGAGGGGTGAGTTGAAAATTTGGTTAGGTCTCTGCTTTCATCTGAAAGGAGTAAAGAGAGGGAGAGAGAAGGAATGAGAAGAGTAAAGTATAGAGATATGGGATCCAAAGTGATGTAACTTCTATTTCAATTTGCAGAAGCAAAAAGTGGCCCAATTATTCAATTCATGCATAAGCAGACACAGTTTTTTTTTTTGCTAAGTAAAATAAGCAGACAGAGTTAGACAGGGAAGGTAAGCAACAGAGTAGTGATAAGGGAGAATTGAGAGAGAGAGAGAAGGGACTGTAGCTTTTTTGCTTTCTTCTTTCCTATACAAAAAGCCTATACCCACAATAATAAATAACTGGTTAAATTTTTTATGCCAACAATAATAAATAATATTTAATTTGAGATTTTAGCCAATTTTACTTAGTCATTAATTATTGAGATAATCACTATTTATACCCATTATCTAACTTTGAAAAGCAAGTTATACCCTTTATCTTTTTTGCGTGCCATAAATAGCCAGTATAATTTTTGAGGTGCTATTTATACCCAAAATGAGGATTCCGTCGTGTCGTAGAAAGCAATAAATCGTTTCTCCCGGTTTCTTTGGAGATGAAATCATTCCAACCGAGGAAGACGCATATCGGATTTCACCGAGGTGCTTACTCACGCCTCTGAATCCTGCTGTCCGATTCGTCAGCTTATCATCCGATTTCGTCTAGTTTGGGTATAAATGGCACCTCAAAAATTATACTGGCTATTTATGGCACAAAAAAAAATAAAGGGTATAACTTGCTTTTCAAAGTTAGATAATGGGTATAAATAGTGATTATCTCTTAATTATTTCTAAATATTGAAATATTGTCAACATTTGATTTAAACATATTCAATATCTTGCTTGATTAAGAGGTCTCTATATAAGTAGAGATTCCTTGTTTAACAAAATTCTATCTTAGAATAATTCTATTAGTTTTTACTTCACAAAAATTGTATTTTATAAAAGTGGTGCAATAGAGTAAATAAGGAATTATTAGTCATTTTAGTTACCAAATAATTTTTGATCAACTTTCATCATTTTTAACTTTTTAAAAAATTTCGTCCCCAAAAACTTTACGAGCAATCAATTTTGTGTTTCCGTCAAATAATTGTCTAAAAAACGTCAAAATTGATGATGTGTATAAACGGCTACAATCATTCTTACCTTCAATCTCCTACTATGGTTAATTTCGGTTCATTAAATTTTGTAAGTACTATAGATCCACAATATTGCAACTTGAAAATTGGACCAGTCTTGGAGTGAAATCAAGTTTAAGATCTTAAAATTCATTTTCATTGCCTATTGGAACATTGTTTTTGGTTTACCTTCTAGAATCTTCATGGACTTTAGGGATTCATTTTGCATTTCATAAGAAATTAAATGAATTGAAGATGGACGAACTATTTATATTCAAAATATCCTAAAATTTAGGTGTTTAGGGTTTTATTGTTCTCAATTATGGAGAGAAAATGAGATGACGAGGTTGATATGGGTGAGAATTACAGGCTTTATAAGGGAGGCACTTACTATACTTTGGAATTTCAATCTTTACCCCTACAGGCGATATACAATCTGAGAGCCGTTTGGGCACGTCATTAATTTTGACTGCTTTTACATAATTATTTGACGGAATGACAAAAATGACTGCTTATAAAATATTTGGGGATGAAAAAAATTTTAAAAAAATATTAAAATGAATGAAAGTGACTGCTCCAAAATAATTTGATGACCACAATGACTTATAATTCTTAAGTCGAAGATATAACTTTCACAAGAAAAGCACTGTATACGTACATAAATTTGTTTTGCTTTTCTATTTTTGTCCGTTAATTTTTATTTAGTTTTTTCCCTACAATTATATTTTTTTTAAAATTAGCAGTGTTTTTATTCTTTTTTATAACGTATTCTTCACATATCGTTAGACTTAAGGGTATTTTTATTAATTTAAGTTTTAAGACTAGCGACATGTGCAGAACATGTAATTCAACGCGCAAAAAAAAACCAATTTTGCGCTATTTTGACAAAATTGTGAAAGTTAGTTAATGGATTTTCATTTTCTCAAAATCAATTGACAATGAGATGGGTTAACATACGAATTTATAACTGATTTGAATATTATTTAAACACTCGATTTGAGACTTTATATTTCAATAAAAATTAATAATTTATTTAAAAAAAAATACAGTTACAAAAAGAAAAGTTAAACTAATTTTTATATATGTACATATACCACTTTAATAATTTTCACTGCCTTCAAACATTTTCCCTTTGAAAAAGAGATGAGAGCGAGATATAGAAAGAAGGTGGAATTGTATATGACTTTCATCAGGGGGCCTAATCCATTGCCCAGTTTGTCGCTGGCTTAGTGTATATACCAATGTTATGCAGATGCCCCGAGGCCGAGATAAAGGTGTTTTCTTCTCTGACGATTCTCCCTTCTCAAAGCTAAACTTTATAAAGTTGAATATGGCTTTTATACCCCCACACGCGTCCTTCTCAATACTCCGTGCTTTGTGCACACCCAATTCAATCGAGTGTGGTATGTGACCTGATTAATTCGGTCGAAGAGAGTAATTTAGTTAATGTGACACAAATTTAGTTATGATTGAATTGTGTCTGTTCTAAGTTTGGCTGATTTAAAGATTGAGTCTGTAAATTAAAAATCTAAAATATTAAACTATTTTTTAATTGAGTTTATAAATAAAATATGAAGTATTAAATTATTTGAATTTGAGACTAACTTGAGAGTGAGATCAAAACTTGAAATTCAAACACAATTATAATCATACCCTATATTTAGCATGTGGACTATAGGGACACCCTTTTATATTGTTCACACCCCACCCTTATAAAAAAACAATTCTCTCTCCTCTCAAATAATCTTCTCCCAAGTGATATCCACCGCCCGAAGATTTCTGCCCCACCGCTGCCGCCGGAGTCCGTCGGAAATTTTTTTAGTGACAATCATCTTGTTGTAAACGTCACCCACGTCGAACATTAACATCAATTTTTATCACTTCAGTAAAACTCATTAACCGCGATTGAAATCAAATTATTCACTGAGTTTAAACGTATAGTTCACTTCATCAAATCAAATTGAGTCCCCTACTAATGGTTCATTTTGATTGAATTTGACTTCAAAATTTTCACTTGTAGAACCCAAATCATCTATCACAATAATTTTCTTTTTTACCCAACTCGAACATTCTAATTCCTAATCAAACTCAATCCACAATTACTTCGGTTTTCTCCCACCGGGCAGGTTCTTGGGGCCCACCCATCCAAAAGCCTACCCAATGCTAAAGATTGATTTGATTAAAAGAAAGAGATGGCTCCCTCCACTCATTCATGAAGTCATCTGTTAAATCAGAAGGAAATCAAATTCCCATCTGCGGTCAACAGTATAACTGGCATCAGCATTCAGAATTCTACAGCAGCTTTGAATTGAATTTTTAGTACTGCCTGCTTGGCCTATATTACTACTACTACTGTTGTCGTTGTCCTGCTTCTGCATACGTTGTGTGTAGTTAGTTATTCACATTATGGGAATTAACTACTGTTCATTTACATCGCTTTTGTCCTCCTCTCATGTGTATGCATCTAACACTGTTCCTTCGTCTCTTTTGCCCTTTTTTTTTGTATGGTTTATAGCGAGATATATTCCCCTTCTTAAATTTAACAACATTTGTGATACATCCCGTTTCAAATGCGATGTATAGTCAATTAAACATGATAACTGTATAGCATGGTCCCGAGTCTTTATAGTCAATTAAATGTATTTATTTGAACATATAATGATAACAAATATAAACTAGTTGGCCGTAATGTTTCTGAGTTCATAAGTACTAAGTGTGACAAGCAACTCCTTTTTAATTGTTTCAGCAAACTATAGTTTAGACCGTCTGGCTAAACAGTTGAATTATTCAAATCTAATGCAATGATAGAAATGTCTAAACCGTGAAGTCAAATTTTGTAAAGAATTGGAGAAAAGAGGTTTTATAAAGGGAAAAACTGAAAAAGGGCTGAATAGTCATGTCAAAAGAAATTGTAGAAAATGACTGTTACTTTCGCTCTTCTTCATTTGGGAAGAGATACAGCTTCTTTTAGGGTGTGGAAACGAGGAGAAATGAAAAAAGAAAGAAATATGAGATCTGAATTGCGTTTTAATCCCAGAAAACCTGCTTACAGATGATACTATTACAACCCACTATACTCAGACATAGCCGCATACTACTACTTACGTTTGACCTCGATAGTTTCAATTGATTGACGAATGATGAAGCCCTTCAGCTAAAATAGCACTACCTCTGTTCCTAGACTTTTATTAAATGTTATAAAAATTAATAAAATAAAAATTAAAACGTTTTTATAATTAAAATATAAATATTACTTTCTTAAATAAAATTAGTTATATAGGAATCATATTTTAGAGAGTAATATTAATATTTTTATTTACAAAAAAATCTTAATTTTTACTCGAAGAACTTCGTTGCCATCCGATAGCCAAGCCTTTCCCGACATAGTTTAATTCGTTCCAGCCCTTAATCATCCTTTGTAGATTTATCGATATTGAATCAATTGGGTGCACTTCTAACGTTATTTCACTTTTGGAAGACTCTGCGTTGTGTCCCAGATATTTATTTTTTATATAAAAATGTAACTAATGTATCAGAAGAGATCATATGTCTCGAACTTGTATCCCCTCTCATGTCCCCTAATAAGGAAGTAAAGTGCCGGTTTTTTAAGGCTAATTAGTCGAATTCGTCCCCAAACTATTTACGATTGGTGACTTGGGTACATAAACAATTTTTTTTTATTTTAGATACTCAAACCATGGGTCATTCTGTTCAAAAAACCGTTAGTAAATATTTTTAAAAATATTTCACTCAAAATATCAGGGGTATTTTGGATAATTCATATACTAACCCATTTTCCCCAAACCCACTTCTTCCCCCTCCCTTTCTTCTTTAACCTTGTATTTCTTTCTCCCATGGCACCTTTTTTTTTTCACTCTTCTTCTTCAAATTGAAGTAATAAAACAAGAAAAACATAGTTGAGGCAGAAAATTAAACGAGATTAAGATCAAATTACAAAAAAATTCTGAAACTGCTTTGTAATTTATGTCCATAAAATTTCCTAGCTCCATGTTTCATATTTATCAATCAAAATTAATCAATTGGGTAAGAAATTGATTTTGAAAATTGATTGTTTTTTAGTTCTTTTCGTCTTCTTTGCCGACTAAAGATGCAAAATCACCATGAAATATCTTTGTTCCAATCTACTTTTATGAATCAAGATATGGAGGATTTCTTCTTTTCCATTTTGCCTTCTTTTCTTTGTTCCAGGGAAAGGAGCTAAGAAAATGGGTCATATGGGTTGGGAGAAAATGGGTTTGGGTTTGGGTATGGTTTAGGCTGGGTAGTATAGGAAATACCAAAAATACCCTTGATATGTTGGGAGGATATTTTAAAATTTTGTTGACTATCCGTTGATTAGCGATTTTTTTTTAACAGAAGGACTCATGGTACAAATACGCAAATTGTTTGAATATCTAAAATAAATAAAAAATAGTTTCGGTACCCAAGTCACCAATCGTAAATTGTTTGGGGACGAATTCCACCAGTTAGCCTTTTTTTAAATAAAAATATAGTGAAATATGTAGGAAAAGTGACACAATTGTCAGAATATTATTAATTGTCAGGGAAGATGACACAAATAAGAGACATAAGATATTTTTTCGTGCAAATATATTGTGAAATTAATTTTTTTCCCAAAAAAATTAATAAATCGTGTTGGTGAATTGATAGGTTAATTTGAGTGCGTATACTTTTTTTTTTTTTTTGATGAATAAAAGATTATCCATTAATAATAAAATAGCCGGGGCCATTACAACCTGAAAAGTTCCCAAACTCTTTCTCTGATACAACAAAAGAGAAGAGTTGAGAAAGGAAGAAAGATAAACAAGACAGAAAAATAAAGTTACACAAAGTAACGGATAAAAACCCACACCCCAGGAGGTGGGAAGCAACTAAAACTACTAATTTAACAAACAAACAAAAGATAGTCTTCTCCGCAACATCTTCATCGCCATTTTCGAACCTTAGAGGCAAGCACTTGGTTTCAACCTCTTTTATAGACAGCGATTCAGAAGAACATGGGCTTATCAACGATCTAAAGAATCGCCTAGAAAATAGGTGAAAACTCAAGAAAGGGCCCAGAACATTACTGGGTATCCATATCTTACCACCAACTAGACGATCTGACAAAAGATCTTGCCTCCAAGTCTTGAATCTTGATGAAAAACGCATTAGGGAAGGTTCATCGATGTTTGTGGCCAAAAGTAAGGGTGAGGACACCAAAAAAGGGTGAAGAATGGCTAGATCCAACCAAGAATGATTGGATCTAGCCATGAAAGCCAAGGCTTGAAGAAGCTTCAAGAGGAAGAAAGGGGAGAGAGAAGAGACAGGGGTATTTGAGTGCGTATACTAGTGAAGCTGAATTTGCTGAAGTAATAAATTTAGGGTGTAGTGGGGTTATATGTTAGTGCAAATTTGGTAAAAGGTTGTATATTATGAAACGGATAGTACTATTTTATGTAATACATGAGATATTAAATTACTTCCTCTATTCCTAAATATAACGCTTTCATTATATGTTGTGAAAGTTAAGTAAGCAAAAAATAAGATATTTTTGTAATTAAAATATCAATATTATTATTTTAAATAGAATTAGTGGTATACAAGTTATATTTAAGAAAGTAATATTAGTATTTTAATTACAAAAACATCTTAATGTTTACTTCGTTAATTTTCGCAACATGTAATGAAAGTCTTATATTTAGGAATGGAGAGAGTAGAATATAGAAAGAGACATTCACAAAGCAAATATCCTCACTTCTCTCTACATGACCATCTTTACACGAAAGAAAAGCTTTTAAGCATGTCGGCCAATTGTTAAGGTTTTGAGTTTAGAATCTATCAATGCTATGTTGAAATTATGAAGATGTTGTCTGTGATGAAGGCAAAGTGAAGTGAAGGTTTGTCTGGCATTATTACAACTTTAAAGTTGGATCATTCTTTTTCACCTATATTTTTTGGTTCGTGTGTTTTCATCGATAGAAGAGACTAATCTATTTCAACGTACGGAGGCCATGGGTAACTTTTTCCAACTATATCACAAGAGAAGTTCGAACCCTCAACCTATAAGTTAAAGACTAAGAGCCCATACCATTCGCCTCCCCAACAAAATTTCCAAAATGCTTTCCCTACTACAATCAGAATTTATTGTAATTATAATTAGAAAAGAAAAAAACACATCTTTCAGATCTTTTCACGTATTGATTATTTTGACTGAACTACATTGTTGTTATACTCTACTTCTCCCAGTGTCTACTGAATCACCAGACTTTTGGGTCGGTTTCAATTTAGTAGCCCATTGACACTCAATTTGGGCCCACTAAATTTAGTGGTTCTACAATTTGAACTGAGACAAGCACAAAAGGCCCATATGGCGACAATAGTACTCCCTCCATTCATAAATATAAGACTCTTTAGACAATTTGAGAAAATTAAGGAAGTTGTTATTTTCACTTAAACTTCCAATATTACCCCCACCCTCCCTCTCTCTCTCTCTCTCTCACTTCTATGTCATAAAGAAAGAAAAATGTTGAGGGTATAATTGGAATAAATTGTTGACAACTAATAAAAGAATCTTAAACGACAATTAATTTGGATACCTAGATATCTCCTAAACGACAATTAATAGGGAATGGAGGGAGTAGCTCATAAGGTCGATAAGCGGATTTACACACGCTATTTTCTTTCTTTGGGCCCTGAGCCCTCGTAGAGTATGTTCTCCATTACTATTTCTTTTTTCTTTTTTTAAATTACTGAAAAAGAGGACTTACATTCATCCACATTTCTTGCTCAGATTAACTTTGATTTATCACAATTGCAATAAGGTGTTAAGAAATGTTATAACATAGTTGAGCTAGTTTAAAAATTAAAACTCAAATGGGCTTATTATCTGTATCTGCCGGAACTATACTGCAATAAAGAGCCCGGAAGAAATATTCTTTGCTATTACTAAGGTTGGGCCTCAAGTAAGAATAAAGAAGCAATGGGCTCATCCTTTCTTATTTTTAGCCCAAGGAAGGAAGCAATAGGGTGTATTCCATATGACAAAAAATTATTTGTTCACATGTATGTCCCATTCCTCTATTCAACCAATCGCAAT
Source organism: Vinca minor (assembly GCA_026122235.1). Classification (NCBI taxonomy): domain Eukaryota; kingdom Viridiplantae; phylum Streptophyta; class Magnoliopsida; order Gentianales; family Apocynaceae; genus Vinca; species Vinca minor. Next base: position 14,456,034 of record JAOCZM010000015.1, read on the forward strand.
TTACCATATGTATATATATAACTGAAAAAAATATTTACATAACAAATTCTAATTAGTTGGATACAATTATAGGACATACTATTTTCACCCGTTCCACCCTAACCCTTTTTTTTTCTTTCTCTAAAGTAAACACAAAACAGATAACAAATTTTCGGGCCTCGCTATCTTCGAGTGAGATCTATCTACTCAGCAAACTGCAATCGCTAGGCCCATTTTGGCCTGATACAGTGTTACTAGAAAAAAAATCTGCTCATACAGGTTATTTACCGAACTTCGGTTCAATGGAAGTCCAGCTAGCAAGAATTTGCTTTACTTTATGGGTAAAACCTACCTATATCGCTTTAACCGTTTCTAATGGAAATTAGCTTTTTATCCTTTCTTTTCCTCCTTTTTCTTTATACCTCCTCCATAACTGAATAAAATTTCCGACGGAACTACCAAAAACAATTTCCACAATCAAAAGCAAATGCAGTAAAAAGACAGCGTCCCTGTCCCTAACGAATGCCCCTTTCACGAGAAAGGGCACGAATATAGAATATGGGGACCATATATGAAATCCCCAACCCAACAAATTCAACTGCGCAGCGATTAATGTTACGAATAGCTGCAGCAAAATTTACTACTTAGGGACGCCTCTACAAAGCACAGTTCTCGTTTTACTCTCGGCGGGCCCAGCAGTCGAGTAAAACAGGCATTTTCCATCCTTAACTCTGCCCAAGGCCTTTCTTTAATTCGTCGAAGCCTCTAAAAGACAGAGATAAGAGAGTTCCAGCTAAACAAAACTAACCAAATTCTAATTGATATATAAAGCAAGCAAAACATATAAAATTAACAGAATAGTAGTAATATTAAACGCAAATTAACTGCTACCTGTCTGATTCAAAAGCATTCGAGTTTACCATAATACTCGGTAATTGGTATCAAACCGAATAGATTCATTTCAACCCAAAAACCTACTCATCATCTACCATTAATAACTACTTTGACATTAACTACTAGTGTACCAAAAGAGAAATATGGACCGGGGAAAGTTGTTAGATCGATCAGTGATAGAGCTGCACAGATCGGACGATTTTTAAGCCTCCGCGTCAGCGGCCTTCTTAGCAGGAGAGCAGATGAGCCAAAGGTTGCCGTATGGATCCTTCAGCTTCCCCACGCGGCCTGCGCAGCACTCACCCTCGGTGATTTCATCATCAACGACAGCTCCAGCCTTTGTTGCATTCTCCAAAGCGGCTTCAACGTCCTCAGTCTCAAGACAGAACACGCCCCCACCCCCAACAGCATCCTTCAATCTGGATACAAAAAATAAAAACGTTCAATATTTAAAGACGCGTTTAAACACAGGCGCACAAAGCGACAAATCATAGTTAAAATACTTAGAGAGGAGAAACGACAACCACCACCAATCTCAGGAAACAAATATCCCAAACGTATTGGCAAAAAATAAAATTAAAACGATATTAATATTAAAATAAAAGTAACAAAAATAGCTAAATAAATAACTTTCTAAGAAGCCTACATCATATAGTTAAGGTCTCCAGTGAAAAATAATAACAAAATCATGAAAACAAACAGGAGAAAATAAGCCATAGAAGAATCGAAACAACTAAACATAAACATTGTTCAGCCTAATAAATGATAAAATATGGAGGATGACTAAAAGTTAAGAGAGAAAACCCAAAAAAAAAACAACTAATGCTTAATTATGAAAGCCAAGTAATGGGTGAAAACAGAGGATGACAGAAAATACTCATGCCGGAATAAAAATGTTGTTAAAGTTTCTTTAAACGTCGATCTACAGAAAAATTAGTGAAACAGAAAATATTGAACGGAAAAAGTACGTAAGAAGAGATAAAACGGAAGAGTGTGAAGAGACATATGCGTACGGTGCAGCAGCATCATCAATAACGAGGTCAGAGACCACGAAGAGAGAGGAGCCGAGTTTGAGCTCAGCAGAAAGAATCAGAGGAAGCTCATGATCAGCCTTCCTCTTAGGGTTCAGAACGCGGTTAACCTCCTCGGCTCCGAAGGCCGCCTTGTAAAACTGAACGGCGTCGCTAGCTTTCGGAGCCTCAATGAAGAGCTGTGGCTTGAAAGACATAAACACCACCGGCTTCAAAGATCCGGCTCCATTCTCAGCTCCTCCGTTGACAGTCTCCGTCGTCATCGGTAACCGGAAAGAAAAATGCAGATGTGGAAGAAGAAGAAGAAAGTGATGAAGTGGATAAATGGTGTATAATATGCTTACAGATGTGGACCTACTTGTAGAAAGCGAAGAATCGGAACCGTTTGTTATCGTGTAAGGTTAAAATTGGTATTACAATAGTTCGTATTGAACAAGTTAACCCCACACTTTCGGCTAAAAATCATCTAATCCCAACTTGTATACTCATACATGTATCATCAATAAGAAATTAATAGGTGTTAATTTTTTAATTAAGAAATTTATAACCTAAAAGAAATAGTGAAACCCGTAAGAAAAAAATATTTTCTTTGTTCACGTGACAAATTTTAAGTGATGGATACATACATGGAGTACACAAGTTGGATACAGACGATTTTTTGCCCATACTTTCACACTTATTTCCAATTTTGCCAAGTGTTTCAGGCTTTAATCATGATGAAAATCGTATGTACTCATCTGTATACTTATTTATATGTGTCCAACTAATAAGAATTCATCATGTGTAATTATTATTTTTAATTATATATACATATGGTGAATTGTGATTGTTGGGCACAAAAATAAATAATACAGACGATTATTTGTCTTTTAATCAAGTCACAACTCACAAGTATTAGGTGGTCTAGTTAAACGTCGATTTGAATTTTTAACCTTTTCTTTTTGTCTTTTTTACAGTGATGGCATGGCTTTTTTCAGGGAGAGACAGGACAGGACAGGACCACCATATCTTGGTGATTCACTCTGTCATTAGTGTGTTTTTTTTGCGTGTCAGTTGAAAGAAGATAAAATTCATGAAGTTGGGCAAGTTCCTTAATTCCATTTCAAAATTTAATTGAAAATTCATTTTTTTTTATGTTTGTATAGTTCTGATATGAAAAAGATCCATGGACCACGTGCTTTAGAACTGACCACATCATTACAAAATGAGAATTTTATAGTGATGTTGTCAATTTTGCATCACATGGTTCATGTGAATCTGATTCATATCAGAAAAATCTTTTATATTTTTAGGGTTTAAAATCTCTGTTATTTTAAATTACGATTCAAATAAATTAACAAGATGATAAATCAATCTTAATGTAGAAATGTTTATAGGGTGAAAAGAAAAATTAAAATTCTCAAATAGAGATATTCTCTATGGACCTTACTAGGCTACTAGAATTATTGGCTAAAAAATTGACTAAAATAGTGTCTTTGGACCTTTTTGCCCTTATAGTTGGGTGAATCTCTTATACCAGCAAGGGGTAAGATAGTCATTTAACACCCTCAATTTAGGGGTTTAGGGTTTCTATCCCCAAAATTCTAATAATAAAACATTTTCCATTCTCTATTTCTCTAATATATTTTTATAATTGTGACAAGTGTTTAAAATTTACTTTTTAGAGAAAAGTCTTTACTCTTGTTACAATTTTATGTGTATTGAATAAATAAAGATGTGAGAGAGGATTCACATTAACAAGAGAGTGCATCAATATTTATGTGGAAAATCTTTGTAAGGCGAAGAGGAAAAAATGAGAAGACTCTTCGTGGATAAGGATATCTTGCGATATAGTCCATTTGTCTAATACATTTTTAAGGTTGTGACAAGTGTTTAAAAATTAATTTTTTTATTATAAAAAAAACACTTGTCACAAATTTGGATGTATATTAAATAAATAAAGGAGTGAAAATCATTTGTCTTCGTATATATTTATACTCATGTATCTAACTAATTATAATTCGTTATATGAATATTTTTTTAATTATATATACACATTACAAATTATAATTGGTTAAGTATAGTAATGTGACATACACGGCGGGGACATATTATTTTTTGCCATGTAAAGAGGATTACTATTAAAGAGGATGATATTACCTCTTTGATCGACCACCGAATATCAACTATGATAAAATACTTTTACAAACCAATTATTTGTAAAATCAAGTGAAATTACAATTTTAAACGAAAACATCATCTAAGGATTCACAAATGAAGCAGTGTTGCAAGCAATATAACTACCAAAAAAAACCTAGCTAGTACCATATATTTGTATAAAACCGTTGAAATTCTACATCCACATTTAGATTGTTTTTTTTTAACAACTAAGTGACCATTTGATTGTTAATACACACTGTAATTAACTAAACCTTAGCGTATCCATTGATATATATGGGGGAAAAATGGTCCAAGAGAGAGGAAGATTTCAGACATTTAAAACTCTAGAGAAATAAATAGTGTTGGATAAGGGGAAGGAAGTTTAATTCACTTAATCAGAGATATGAGTTCGAATCGTAAAAATAAAAATTATATTATTAGAAGAGTTATCTAAAAATAAATTCATAAAATACTTAACTCAGATTAATAGATATGCAAAATGCACCCTGAACATCGAAGGTCCAAAAACAAGAAATAGGCTTGCAAACGGTCAAACTCTTTTCCTACTTGAAAGTAGGGCAGTTCATGAGGCACAAATTAACATATATGCCATTAAAAGAGTCCTAAATAAGATATGAATATCATATGAACATGATATTTGCGTTTGAATAAGTGCAACCAATCATTATTTAGCAAAAGAAAATTAAATATTCGCGTTCCTAAATTAATTTAGCGTCATCTTTCTCATTGTTTTATAAATGAAAAAATTCTAATACCATTGCATATTATTTTCTTGAAGTGTAGAGTAACTGGCTTTGAGTTGAATTTGAGTATTCAGATCTTTTACTAATAAAATAAAATGTAAAAGAGTAAAAAAAAAAGTAAAAAATGAGTGCGAATATCAAATTCCAAGGAAAAAAAAATATATTCGTAATCAACCTTTTAAGCGTAGCCTAAGAGAGGAAGATAGATTCCGAAATTTTTTGCGGAGCCCAAGAAGCCAAACAATAGCTAAATTTTTAAGCTTTTCATACTTGGGTTGGCCCAAAAAGAATAAATAAAGATATTAATAAATATTTAGTTAAAACATAGCATAAGCCGTCTTAGCTCAGCTGGTAGAGCGCGTGGCTTTTAACCACGTGGTCGTGGGTTCGATTCCCACAGACGGCGTTATTAATTCTTTTTCCAGTGGTTTCCTTTTTCTTCATCTCATTTCTTCGTTTTTGAAATATCCTTTTTATAATATAATATACTGTAGTTTTTTTTTCTATCTGCAACTTCCTCAGTTTCCATCCTCCCATTCCCATGGCCTCAATGTTCACTTCCAACTTCATCCCTTCTCACAACTCTTCTAATTTCTTCGCAACTCCAAAATCCCTAAACCCCTTCGTCCACCACTTTCAATGGAACCTTGAGCAACCCAGGAGGCGAAATTTCCTTGCTCTCACCTCAACTTACGAGGTCGGCGGAGGATTTCCATTGGGAGATGAAATTGGTGCTCAGAGCAGCATCAGCAGCGGACAAGAAAAGGACAAATGGGATAATTCTCAGTACGAAGCTGTACTTAAAGGCGGTGAACAGGTTGTTTCCGTTCTCGAAGAAATGGCCAAACTTGTAAGTCGGTTCGTTTTCATAGTGATTTGTTAATTTCTTGTTTGGTTGGTTTTCTTAGGCAAAGAAATTTATATCTTGTTTTAGTATCTCTAATGCTCTGCTAGTGAAATTGGAATATGAAGCTTTGTTCTTAAACTTTAGGAGATGATATATGGCTCTAATTTGCCAGTGTAATTTTTTGCCTTCTACAAGTCGTATTTAAGATATTAATATTTATATTTTGACTAAGAAAGGACTTTACTTTTTCTTCCTTCATTTTAGCTACATGTCCTAAACAACTTATATTATGGAATGGAGGTTGTAAATGTTTTTAATTGATTTATAGGCTTTTATCTTTTAGGTAGCCCATCTATTTATTATTGAAATTGAGGTTATTTATTTCTGTGCTGATGCTGTTTGATAATAAATTGGGAGTGACATGTCTAGTGAATCAATCAATTTAAATCGAAGAGAGTAGTGAAGTGGTATTAACAACTGTCTTGTTATAGTTTACAAGAATTTCCAGTGTATTTGAATTCTACTAGTCTGCTTGATAGATTTCAAGATTGGGAGTGGTTACACGAATAACCCCGAATAAGTTAACTCTTAAGGCTTCTGCTCAAATTTGTATCTCATGTAGCGATGTTCTAACTTATTGTGGCACATATATGGAATTAGAAAGAAACCATGCAATGCAAGCTTGAGGATTTGGATTGAGAAAATGGAAATGTTATGTTTCTTATAGTTCTCTAATTTTTTAAGTTACTCTCGCTGCCAGTTATATGCGCATATACATAGTCTGAACCTTAACTTTCTTTATGTTAATATTGAGGGTAACCATATCTCAAAGTGAGTTCTTTTTTGTTCATCTTTGTGATCACAGTTGGAAGACGTGAATATGAATGAAGCATCTGAGGAGGTGGCAGTACAATTAACTGCACAAGGAGTGATTGGGAAGAGAGTGGATGAAATGGAATCAGGGTTTATGATGGCCCTTGATTACATGATCCAGACTGCTGAGAAGGACCAGGATGAGAAAGTATGATTTCAAGCTTCTATAATTGGTTTTTTAATTTGCCTTGTTCATCCACGTAAAATAACGGCAGGCAAAACTGAATTCTCTAATCTTCTTCCCAGTGTAGTTTAACTACAGCGCTTCCATCAATAGTTACAAACTATATATGTTTCTCTCCTTTTCTTTGGCCCCCCTTTGTAAACTACAGTTAACTAAACTTCTGCTAGCTTATAGTGTTCTTTTTCCTCAGATTATTGGTTTTCCAGAATCATACGTGGTGATTTAACAACTTATCACTTCTTTCTTTTCAGCGAAAGACACTCTTGGAGGTGATCAAGGAGACTGTACTATCCCATCTTACCAAGAAATGCCCCCCTCATGTAAGGATATATCATTCCTACAACAGTATTACATTCTTTATTTTTGTAAACGTCCCGAGATTTGAGCTCTTAGATAAATACTTCTACAGGTTCAAGTGATTGGCCTACTCTGCCGAACACCTGGGAAAGAAAGCAGACATGAATTACTGAGACGAGTAGCTGCAGGTGGTGGTGCATTTCAAAGTGACAATGGCACAAAAGTTCACCTTCCTGGAGCAAATCTAAACGATGTAGCTAACCAGGCTGATGATCTTCTGGAGGTTGATGCCTGCTTTAATTTACTTTATATGTTTTCGTTTCTCATTGCGTTACTTTGAAAATATATATTAAGTGTTTCTCATTATTCATTTTGTTTCAGACAATGGAAACTCGCCCCGTTGTTCCTGATCGCAAGTTACTTGCTAGGCTTGTTTTGATCAGAGAAGAAGCTAGAAATATGATGGGTGGTGGAATACTAGATGAGAGAAATGATAGAGGTCTTACTACTCTCCCCGAGTCAGAGGTCTGTTTGCTGTTTTATTTTGAATATCCTAAAAATATTTTATTATTCCCCCGTTCTTATTACTTTGTCAGCATCCCTGGAAAGGGTTATGATAACAATTATATTTCATTGTTCTCTAACTGCTTCTTTTAGCAAATTAATTACTTGATTTCATAGCAATGCAATGGCGCAGGTCAACTTTTTAACCAAGCTTGTTGCTCTAAAACCTGGGAAAACTGTCCGTGAAATGATAAAAATTGTAATGCAAGGAAAAGATGAAGGTGCGGATGAGTCTGCTAGTGATGAGGATGCCACTGCTAGTGGAAAGTTCTCTGGTGGAATTGCAGGGAAGGTAAGAAATGATGAATACTACTAACTCACAACAGATAAATTGAGAAATATTATGGCTAATTTTGTGTTCCATGTAATATTAATTATCTAATCTTGATTTCAGGCCAGTATTACTGGTCTTAAAGCATTACCAGTTCGCCCTGGCATGTTCCTGGAGACAGTTTCAAAGGTGCGAAACTTTTACATTAGTGATCATTCTTTTTGTAGATAAAACTTTGAACCATGTTTTTGTGAACTTGAGGATGATATTTAGTTGGAAGGGTGGAACGGTTGAGAGGAAAGTTTCCTTGCACTTTTTCCTTTTTTCATTGAGCTATTTCCGTAAAGAAACTTCAAACTTATAGGATTCTATCACTTATTGCACAACTTTTACCACTAAAGAATCAAGATATTATGTATTTTAGTCTCATTTACATTATGTTGGGACTTGTAGGTGCTGGGCGGTATATATGCAGGGAATATCTCAGGCGTCACTGCACAACATTTAGAATGGGTCAGTTTATGTATGCAGTTTATGTTTCTAATTTCTGACGTGCCTGATCAAGTTTTGTTTAACATTTCTTTAATTACTGAGAGTATTTATATGTCATTAAATTCGTGATCTTTTCGACATAATATTGTTAAATACCTGTCATGAAGTCCATTAGTAAGAGTAGATTGTTAAAATACAAATTCTGATTCTGATTCAGGTTCACCAGAACACCCTTCAAATCCTTGAAGAAATTGCATTCTAGTTCTTTCAGCGATAAAGGAGACGTCATACAGACATTTTAGATTGTTGGCTTCCATTGCCTTGATTTGTAAGTCAATAGTTAGAACTTCTGGTTTCTTTTTACACAGTAATGCATTATAAGATGTGACTATTGCTCTGTACATATATCTCATTTGTATGAAGCCATCACTCTCAAATGCCCTCTTGATGTTGCATTTTTTTGGGTTGCTGATTGCATTTGCTTTGTGCTTTACTTCTTATACCTATCTGGACGTCTGTCTTATTTCATGAATCATTTATGTTTTTGGAGTTCAAGACTATATGTGGACACGAAGAAATAGTACGGTTTGGTCTTACCTCAACATCACTAATTGGATTTGCTCTGAACTACAAGAGCGTAGTCATTGTTTTACAAGGAAATAAAGTCCAAGGATAAAGATTTTTCTTCCTGTCTGTTTCTCCTGATAAGGTGTTATTTCAACCTTTAATGGTCTACAGGAAATTTGATATCTAGGTGCGTGGATGTGTGACACTGACCTTCTACCATCCAGACTTTGTGTTACTTCATAAATGTCGCTAACTTTATACGAGGATCAAGTCATTTGACGAGGATATAAATGCACCAAGTGTTCCCTTTTAGTTAAATATTAGGAAGAATAATTTATAGTGATTATACAAACTACAAGAGGGTTAAACTAACACATGATTAATAGAATAATAGTACTATTAGTACATAACAAAAGAGTCTAGAAATGTATAGTAGCTAGTATGGTATAGTATGGTGAGCTTTAGATGATAAAGCAAATCAAACCCAAATAAGAGTTGAATCATACTTTTTCCCATGTCCAATCACTAGAAATGATGACCCTGGTACTCAAAATCATATCACCAAGGGTGGGAAACCCATGTGTTGAATGACCCTACCTGTCCTGCAATTTGATCTCACAACCAGAATTACACTTCAAAAAAGACCATTTATTCTATTCTAATGGTTTCTCTATTTTGGAATATGAAGAAGCAAGCCAAAGGCATGCCAACTTATATCTGGCCCCCAATAGTTCCCAAAGGGTCTTTCTCATTCCTTGTTTTCTTGAGTATTTCCTTTCCCATAAAGCAATTGCCTTTTGGTATTTGTATTACACAAACTATTCTAGCACATGCACCATATGTTCTCTTGCAGAGCTTTTGATTTTGGGTTTAAGGAACAGAGATTTGGCCAGGCCGGCTAATACTTTGATTTCCATTTTTGCTTCAATATCTATAGTCACTAGATCTTCCGTAACACTCTTTGTAACATTCATAATTATACTCCCTCAATTTCCATTTTATTGCCGTTTAGGAGATTTATAGGTATCCAAATTAATTGTCGTTTAAGGCTCTTTTATTAGTTGTCAACAATTTATTCCAATTATTATATCCTCGACATTTATTTTATTTGCCGCCTCTGCTATCCCTATTTTTTCCTTTCTTTTCTTATGCTATAAAAGTGAGAGAGAGGTAATATTGAAACTTTCGGTGAAAATGACAAGTCCCTTAATTTTCTAAAATTGTCTAAAGAGTCTTACATTTAGGTTCCTATAATTAGTAATATTACAGGGAGTGTTACATATTTAATCCAAAATGGTATTTGTATTACCCAAACTACTCTACCATATTTTATCTTGCAGAGGTATGGGTTTTGGGTTTAAAGAAATAAGCCAGGGCAAGCCAAAACTTGGACTAGGCCAGGCCAAATACTTTGGTTTCTATTTTTCTTCAGTATCTGATGTTTCCCACTGGAATTATCCGGAGAAATACTTCTAGAAAAGTTTTGGTTTTGGCCACGTGAGATACTGATTTATTTGTATAATTGTATAATTGCTTCCCAGCTATACAGAAGTGGTGTGTGGACCAATGGATCTTTGTGCTTTATTGCTTGCTAATTGTATTTTTCTTTATATTTGTTCCTTTTTTTGTTTTTTTTTTTGAAGTCCGACTGGACGGTTGTTCATGTAGGGGAGAAAAATGCCTCGCAGGAGGAGGATGGTAGCCCTAGAAAGAGAGATTTTAAAGCTTGCCTCGCGTAGGAGGAAGGTACACGGTCGTGAGTAGGTGCCCACTCCCTGGGCTAGGACACCTTAGATTTTTTTTTTTGTTGTTATTGTGAGTATGTTTTGTTAAGAAGTGGACTGGTTGATTTTGATGGTCATGGTGATAATTTTCATCTCTTGTTGACTACTCAATGGGTGCACTTTGTATGTGACCGAGAAGTCTATTTGTATTTTGAGCAATTCAGTTATTAGGAAAACTGTGAATTTTATTTTGAGGATAGACAACAAATGTCCCATTTTTTTTTTCATCACTTCGTTTAAATAAGAGTTGTATCAAAATAGATGGACCCAATCGGGACAAAGTCCAATCCTCCAATGTGCTCGGTGTTCCCACTCCTAACTACCTTACCTTCTTTTTCATTTTTTATTTTATATAACTGTGAAAAGTGCTCATCATTTTTTAATGAACAAACTAGGGAACTTACTTGATCTAATCCGGTTTACCTTCATACATGATATTTCTTTTGGCAAAAAAAGAGAAGAATTACGAATTTCGATGATCAACAGCCCGGTCCTCTGTTGGTAACAATCAACGGCCAAGGCTCATTCGTTCACCATCGACTGAGTAATTTTGTCATTCAGCAAAAAAGAAAAAAGAAAAAAAAGAATGAGTAATTTTGTGGTGTTGGAAGCGAGTTGTAGTGGGTTTTGGATGATTAGGACCAGAACTTCTGATCTTCAGATGGTGAATAGTTTTAAGAGATAATCACTATTTATACCCATTATCTAACTTTGAAAAACAAGTTATACCCTTTATCTTTTTGTGTCTAGTAAATAGCAAGTATAATTTTTGAGGTGCCATTTATACCCAAACTAGGAGAAATCGGATGATAGGTCGACGAATCGGACGAGCAGGGATTTAGAGGCGTGAGTAAAGCACTCCCGGTGAAATCCGATCTGCGTCTTCCTCGGTTGGAATGATTTCATCTCCCAGAAACCAGAGAGACGATTTATTGCTTCTACAACACGACTGGAATCCTCATTTTGGGTATAAATGGCACCTCAAAAATTATACTGGCTATTTATGGCACGCAAAAAAGATAAAGGGTATAACTTGCTTTTCAAAGTTAGATAATGGGTATAAATATTGATTATCTCTAGTTTTAAAACAACCGCTCTCTTTTAATTCGCATGTGCAAAAAATATGTGTATTTCATATTGGGACTAAATTGAATGTATAGAAAAATATATTAAAAGATTTTATAAAAGTATAACTTAACATTTTAAAGGGATTTTTTTTTGGAATTTTTTTGTTTTCTATAGATAAAATACACTATGTTTCTAAATGGAGGTGTTGTTAAGTAGTTTTTTCCCCTTATTTAAGAGGATCGATAATGATTCCCCACTTTCCCTCTAGCATGGCTCGAACTCTCGACCTACCGGTTGGAAGTAAAGCGTCTTACCGCATGAGCTGTGCTTCGGTGTCTGTTGTTAAGTAGTTTAGCAAGGAAGGAGAGACAACAAACATTTTTGTCATTATATCTTTAAATAATTTAGTTTACTAATAAACACAACCCTTCCTTTATCTCTATAACAAGGTTATTGTTAGAAAAATAACCTTAAAAGTTGGAAAAAGCATATATATTTGAGAAAAAAGTGAAAAACTAAAAAGATCTCTATTAAAAAACAGAAGGAGTATTATTTTAAAAAAAAAATTAGAGGCATATGACATCTCCCCCTACCTAGGTCGGCCGTTGATGTTTCACCTCAAAAACTAGAGGAATGGTCAAACTTTACCGTCTTATGATAAATAAGGGGAACGAGGATATCTTATTTACGAGTACAAATGTTATTATGTATTTGTTTTTATTTAGTATAGTATTTTACTGTTGGTATTGTGAAATTGTTTTCAAAATAAAATATATGTATGATTATTATTCATTATATAATTTTTAAAAAAGAATACGATAATGTTATTACGACAATGTGATATGATGTTAGGAAATTCTTAACTATTTAGTTCGGGAAGTAGCTTGTAACTAATTGAATTGATACTTTATGACAACGTGAAGAAAGTTATTATAAAGACCGAGTTAAATCGCAGACTGCAAAAGTCGTAATGTTTCTCTACTTAGTTTGGTTCAAATGCTTAAAAAGAGCCGAAAACCGTCGACGGACCCCAAAACTCAAAAATAGCCGTTTTGTTATGTATGATTTCAAACTTTTTCTAAAGTAAACAGTATTTTTCTTTGTGGGCCTTGTGGCCCAGCTCTTTGTAAAATGACATTTTAATCCCTCTTCTTTATACGCAGAATTCAATTTCAAGCCGTAATTGAATTGATCACCCAATCTGCCGTTCTAAGGCAAGTTACATACAGATGTACTCTGGGTTGTATAACTTCCAATTCAGTTCTTTACTGTAAACTGTAATTTACAAGGCAAGGAAACGGTAAAAGCAACAGAAAATACTTTTTAATACCGATTAAAATAACAAAAAATTAAAAGATTTTTGTTTTGATATTTTTGAAATATAAGAAAATATTTAGGCAGTCTCAAATATCAAATTTCAGAATTTGTTCTAAAATTTTACTCTTTGTGCACCACTGATGCTCTGGATGCTGAATGAAAGAAGCATGGTGATGTGCACATAAATTAAAATGGTTCTTGGGTCCCGCTTCTACGATGCCTTTTGGCTTTGATTTGAGGGCATGATTACAGTAGCAAACGCGACAGCGATAGGGGACCATTGTTACATGTGCATTATATGAGCAACCACTTTGTGCGACTTGTTGCCAAATGTTAAGTTAGTCTCCAATACATCTGTTTCGGTGGTATCGCTGGGATCAACCACTTTGTTTGATGAGTTAGGTGCAGTATCTCGTCCCATCCTCGCCCATACCCCCCAATTATTGGGGGACTTAATGGGTTATGCTATTGTTGTTGTTCTAAAATTTTACTCACAAACAATTTAGTTTTCATATAAAATATATAATTTCTTTGATAATGTATAAATTATATATGATATATTTTACTCCATTTAGATAATAAATATATAAATAACCGCAGTGAATTGTGGTGTATATCAAATGACCCAAGTGAAATTTTTTTCTGGATCCGTCACTAGATGATACCATACGTTAAGAAGTATCTTTATTACGAGAAGATAAGTATTTAATTTGGATATTCTAAGAAATAAAATGCAAAATAAATAAAAATATATTAAACTCAAAAATGAGAGAGCATAATATAAACAAATAGACACATCATAAATAACATATCTTTCTGAATTAATGATTATCATCAATATCATTTTGATTTTCAATTTCACAAAAAAAATACTTTTTTTTTCCCATGACAGGGTAAAAATAGCCGCGCAGGGTCCATCTTTCATTGCCCGTTTTATTAGGTGAACATGACAATAAAAAACTCAGTAATCCCACAAAGTTCACTCTATCCATGTGATAGCAATTATCAACCCAAAAAGTGGTAACTTTCATTGATTAACATTTTCTAGCTTTAGCACCTGATGACTTGAGCTTTGCATTATGTCTTACAACAAAAACAAATCCTTAATTTAAATAATTGAGATCGACTAAATGAATTTAAATAAGATTTTTGTGTGATCGTTAATATAAATATATTTTCTTATTTATCTTCTATTAAATACTATCCGTCAGTGAGTGTTATGAACTTAGTTAGTAATACTTACTATCGGTCTCTACGTGTGAATATCATGGACTCATAATTTGCAATATTTACTGTCGGTTTCAAACTCGAATAAAAGAACTGAGCTGCAGTAAAATTTCTAACTACCAATAAAAAATTGAATCACATCTCGTAACATTAATTAGTTTAGCATTATGTCATCCTAAATAAAATATTAATAAGTTAAAAAAAAGCGTAAAGCCGTGAGTCTCCTCTCTAATAAAACGGTTAACTACAGAGAAGGACAGTATTGTCATATTTTGAATTTTTCCTCAAATAAACATCTTTGAACTCTGACAGCTCTTCTCCGTCCCCAGTGTGTGTTGGACTCCTCTGCTTCCTCACCAATTTTTTCAGCTTTTCAGCTTTCTACTATTTCTCTGCCGATTTCGAGTTTGAATTGTCCAACAGATTCATCAGAATTCAGAAATGGCTGGATATGTTGGCGTTTTGGTCTCAGATCCATGGCTTCAGAATCAGTTCACTCAGGTCGAGCTTCGCACCTTGAAATCTCACGTAAGTTTTTCAATTTCGTCATTGATTCAGTATTTTTCTACTTTTCCTTGTTTGTTGATGATTGATGAATGATTAGGTTGAATCGAACGAGATTCTGAGGTGAAACGATTACGTTTTTTTTTCTTCCAGTTCTCGACGATGTGGAGGGAGAACGGCGGAGGTTTGAAGCTATCCGATTTGCCGTCGAAAATGAGTAGACTGAAACACGTAGGAGAGAATCTTACGGAGGAAGAAAGAGCTGCATTTCTTCGAGATTCATACACGAACTTGGACGATGAT
Organism: Vinca minor; assembly: GCA_026122235.1. NCBI lineage: Eukaryota > Viridiplantae > Streptophyta > Magnoliopsida > Gentianales > Apocynaceae > Vinca > Vinca minor. The sequence continues at coordinate 14,471,139 of JAOCZM010000015.1, forward strand.
GTTGATTTCGAGCTTTTTCTTCGGGTAAATATATGTTTCTGATATCCGTGCAAATAAACCTAATGAGAGTGATAAAAGATGAGAATGTTTGAAAAGTGTAGGTGTAATCCAGTTTTATCTGTGAATATACGTAAAAGAGGACCGAAGGAAGTCAAACTCAGAAGTGTGATTCTCAGTTTTTTTTTGTCAGCCACCTTAATTCTTTCCCTTACAGAGGAGGAGAATTTTATTGCCCCACGTAGGGGAGGGTGTCTAACCCGGACCTCTTGGTCACGGATAGAGGCTTGCCCCAGGCTACGGCCTCCTTGACAGATTTAGTAGTGTTTTAAGGCTAAAAAAGATTGAGAATATTCCGTCGATCCTTTTACTCGAAACTTCACATTTTGCTTCCCTGTTGTTTGTATTTCCTCGATCCTGCAGCTCCAACATTTTTGGAGGATGATGTATATCTGGATTTGGTTTTTTCTATTTTGCCTTTGCTGGTTAAAGCAGTGAAATTCATGTATCGTGGTTTTCTGAAATTGAACTTCTAGAAATATGATATCGTTGACAGGATTTGAAAATGATGGAAAATAGAAGCTATCACAGGTTAATGTGATAATGTCCTAGATACTAACTCTCTACAATTTCGAAAACCACGTGACATAAATCATCAATACAAGCTCCAGGAGCTTAAATTTTGCTCCTCTTCTTTTCTCTTGTTTGAGCTATATAGCCATTGCAGTCACTTTTGTTAATTAAATCATAATTGTGGCAGGTTTATTTTAAATTCCAAACACATATGTCTGCAATAATGGGGAGTGGTGCAAAGACTTCATCTGCTTTCCTCAAGTCTCCCACATCAACCTTACTTCACACAATTAGTGAATCGGAGAAGGCATCATATGTTGCACATATAAATAACTACCTAGCTGAGGACGAGTTCTTAAAGAAATACCTTCCTGTAGATTCTACAACTAATGATCTCTTTGAAATTATCAAGGATGGAGTTCTTATCTGGTAATGACCTACATCAATTCTTATCCTTAGGTTTCTGAATTTTGCTACCTATAGTCAATAACATCATCATCTTTTCTTCTTTCTCTTCCCACTGCAGCAAGCTCATTAATGTGGCGGTGCCAGGAACAATTGATGAAAGGGCAATAAATACAAAGAGAGTCCTGAATCCATGGGAAAGAAATGAGAATCATACCCTTTGCCTCAACTCTTCCAAGGCAATTGGTTGTACTGTAGTCAATATAGGAAATGAGGACTTCATCGAAGGAAGGGTGTGTACATTTTAATAAATGGTCCAGTTATATTTGAGATTGTTCTTGATAACTTTTTGGAATTCCATATGGTTTTTGGTGGTATTTTTATGCACATAATAGTATAGTTTCCTTAACGTAAAAAGATTTGTCATTTGCTTCATGGTGCTTTTGTTACTTTATATCCTTCTAGTTTTGCTTTCCTTGCTGCATTCAAGTCAAGAGGAGAGCAAAGTGGAGAGTCGTTATGTATAATGGACCAGAATGTCAATAGGTACTTAGTCTAGCGTTTCTTCGAGCTAGTTTTGGATGGCCTTTAGGATTTCATAAATGACGTAGATTACTGCAATCGGCATTGCAGTTTTCCATATTTCAATTTCCTCAGTTTGAATTGTTAATTTTCACGCTGCTTATTCACCAGTTAAACCACATTTGATAGTGCCATCAGAATTGTTAATTTCCATAGTTTTTCTCTTAATGAACATTATAGGGGGCTTTAAGTTTTTGTTGTTGTTGTTGTTTTTGTTTACTTTTCAGCTTATCATGCGATGCCTCATAGGGGCAATCCTTTGGTCATAACTGTTTGGTGTTTAATTTGTTCTCGTTCGTTCAGTTTCCGTTTAAGCATTCTAGGTGATTGTAGCTAACCTTTTGCTTTTCTTCTTTTCCAGAGGCATCTAGTTCTTGGATTGATATCACAAATTATAAAGGTAAGTTCCGTAACTCAATAATTCCTTCAAATCCTCCGATAGGCGATCAAGCTTGTGATGCTAATCCTGAACTATAGCCATCTGCATAATATGCATATGATCTTCAACTCCGGAAAATCTTACACCTCAATTTATGCTGTTTTAGATTCAACTCCTGGCAGATCTCAATCTAAAGAAAACACCTCAACTAGTGGAGTTGGTTGCTGATAGTAAGGTGAATAGATTTCTCTTGCTATAGAATTCTGTTTTCCGACAATGTTGTGATTATCCCACTGCCTGATCTGATTTGTTACTTGGTATTGCTGTTTCAGGATATAGAGGAGTTGCTCAGTCTGCCTCCTGAGAAGATTTTGCTTAGGTGGATGAATTTTCAATTGAAGAAAGCAGAATACAAGAAAACTGTCACAAACTTCTCTTCAGATATTAAGGTACATATGAATGGGCAGGGTTACAATGAAGATGTTAACCCCTTTGTAAGGAAATTTGCTGTTATCATGCCAATGTAATAAAATTGTTCCATGTAGTCGTTCTGAAGTTAGATAGTACAAGAAATATTTTCTCCAGGTGAAAAGAAAAAATCATCTCTCAGAAAATATTTGCTTATTTTTGTTTATTGAAGGGAAAGAGGAGGAAAAGGGGGAGCGGTATAATGATTACTTGATATCTTCTTTCCTGAGGTTGTGATCCTGTAGGAATTGGTTACATATTGTTACTAAAAAAATTGAATCCATAAAATAAGCCACACTTAAGTTAGATAGAATACGCAAATTGTGAGCTAGTGTCCCATTAGCTCATCAATAATACTTCCAGCCATTCAAACTGGTATTTGTTGTGTAACAATACAGGTCACTGGTCAAGTTGTTGTCTAATTCGTTATGCTTTCTGGCTACTCTCAGGTGTTAGATTTACTTTTCTTCTTTTCTACAACCTTTCTGGCTTCTACAGTATCAGAATACATATAATATAGTTTTTTTGAAAATTCTAAGCGAATATTGAATCTTCACAAAAATGCTAGTCTTTAAGTGACGTTTTAAATCCTTTTCTTTCTCTCTCCCTATTGTTGGGATAGCATGTTGGTTTGAAAATTTAAATTTGATAAAGAATCTAAAATATGTGCATTTTCTGCAGTTGTGGTTTTCTGCATCTCTGAGGTCGTGATCTGTAGCTAACACTTGAGGTTGTGATCTGTTTTTACTACAGGATGCAGAGGCTTATGCTTATCTCTTGACTATTCTTGCCCCTGAGCACAGCAATCCATCTACATTATCTGTGAAAGATCCTTTAGAAAGAGCTAAGCTAGTTTTGGAACACGCAGACAGGATGGGTTGCAAAAGATACTTGACAGCAAAAGATATTTTTGAAGGTTCTCCAAATCTAAACCTTGCATTTGTGGCACACATCTTCCAGCACAGGTAAGCAAATAGTTGATTTGACTTGGCATTAAACTTCATCCTGATGCCTATGTTTCCGTTTCTGAAAAATGATAGTTGTTCATGTCTATTATCATAACAAACAATTAGACGAGAACATTCTCTGGCAGGCTTATCCTTTGGACTCCGACCTATTATCAAACCACCATGCTGATGCTAATGGCTGTGCATTCATTGCATTGGGAAAATTTCGCTTCATTTATATGTTTCTCTTTGCAGGAATGGTCTTTCTACCAAAACAAAACAGATATCTTTCCTTGAAATGCCAGAGGATGCACAAATATCCAGGGAAGAGACAGCATTTCGCCTTTGGTTAAATAGTCTTGGCAATTCCTCGTACATTGATAATGTCTTTGAAGATCTTAGAAATGGGTGCGTGTAATCAATGTAGCTGAGTTTTGAAACTTTGTGCATTTGCATAAGAATTTCATTATGCATTTGCAAAAGAAATTCATGTCTCTCACACAGGATAGCTCAAAAGGGATTCAGCTTTCTTATCTAATTATCATGATTTCCATGTGTTTGCAGATGGATACTCTTGGAGACACTTGACAAGATATCACCAGGAATCGTTAATTGGAAAATAGCCTCTAAGCCTCCAATAAAGATGCCATTCAGAAAAGTTGAAAATTGTAATCAAGTGGTCAAGATCGGAAAACAACTAAAGTTTTCATTGGTCAATATTGCTGGAAATGATATTGTTCAGGGAAATAAGAAACTAATACTTGGTATGTTCTCCATTTCTTTTGTTAGACAACATTCTCCTGAAAGGCGTATTCTTTACATTAGACAGTTTAACTAATTCAAAAAGGAACATTGGACTTCATTTCAGCTTACCTGTGGCAATTGATGCGATGTAACATGCTTCAGCTGCTGAAGAACTTGCGATCCCGCTCTCACGGAAAGGAAATGACTGACAGTGACATTTTAGAATGGGCTAACAACAAAGTAAAAAAATCAGGAAGCAAGAGTCGCATGAACAGTTTTAAGGTATCATTTTTATGCCTCTTTTGCAAGAGTGCTAAAAAATATTTGGGGTTTTGGTAGTTGAGCCTCTTTTCTTGTTCATGAATTATGATTTTAAGGATGTTATTGACCTAATGGTATGTTACTTGCGAAGCAAGTTTGGTGGTTGCTTGAAAAAAAAATTCGTGTCAACATGCTAATAGTTCATTCATCGTAGTAGGAAATGTGCGATAATATATTTACATGACAATCAAGATGTAGGAGGAAGAAGAAGTTTGAGGGTTAAAGGTGGTTGTTTGCATGTTTAGTGTCAGCTCTCTTTTGTGTATAACCTACATTGTGCATAACAATATTAGAGATATCTTCTTCTTCTACTTCTTTATTATTTATTTTGCATTGTTAGGTTTTAATCTGCTCATTCCTATGTGTCATTTGCAGGACAAGGGTTTATCTGATGGCATCTTTTTCCTCGAGCTGCTTAGTGCTGTACATCCTCGAGCTGTTAATTGGGGTCTCGTCACAAAAGGAGAAAGTGGTATATTTCTGGCTCATTCCTCTAGTATTTGTGTATTATTATTCCTTGTCTGCATTCCTTCAATCTCCTATTCTTCCTAAAAGATTATCTACACAGAACTACTGCTGAAATTTGATTCTTTAAAATGATTCAACTTTGGTGACATAAGGCAACATTCTTGTTTCCAGGAAATAAACACGACTTGGCATGTATATATCGTCTGCTTATAACCTCTTGAATACTGAACTAAGTTGTGTATATCCTCATTTCTTCCACACCTTCAGTGCTTGCTGCTGCTGATACTATTTTAACTTAAAACGCAAAAAATGTGAAGTCATGAGCATGAATATCTTGTGAAGGCAGTGTTTTGTTTCGGGGCTAGTAATTTTTTTCTAGCGCTTTTCTGAGACATGCTATAATTGCTTCATACATAAAAGAATAGCCGAAGACTAGATCAAGTTTCTAGTACATAAGTAAGAAATACGCGATGCTACTGTACAAAGTCCTGTCTAATCTTTATTTTTAGTGTCAATTTATGCATTTCTCTTCAGTATTGATTGAGCTTGTGTTTGAATCTCATTTTCACTTTTATCAAATTATTTGGCAATGCAGAGGAGGAGAAAAGGATGAACGCATTGTATATTATCAGTATTGCAAGAAAGCTAGGGTGCTCAATATTTTTGCTTCCGGAGGACTTAATAGAGGTAACCTTGAGGTCCTTTCAGTATTTATTTCTACTTAGCTGCTAGTTGATCCAGCTTTTTCCGATAACAAAAAGAAGCAACAGTAATCTTTTTCATTTTTCGAGTATTTCCCTGAAATGTAGAATGTTTATATTGAACCACAATATCTTCTGATCTGCGACTGGTCAATCAATTGTATAAATAAACTTGAGGTGTGTTTTTATCAGGTGAACCAAAAGATGATCCTCACTCTCACAGCAAGTATAATGTACTGGTACTTGAAACAACCAGTAGAAGACCAAACATCTGTTTCTTCTGACAGTGAAAGCCTTTTGGATACAACCTCAAACTCTGCCACCGATGACACTGCTTCTGAGTCATCGGCAGATGAAAACAGCAGTAGATAGTTTGGTAATAATCATAGAACTTCTCACTCAAAGTTCTATGGTTTTCTGTTATTGATTCTTATTGAGATTTTGGATTTTGAGATGACGTATTTTCAGATACACGTTGTTGAGTGAGATATGTCTAAAAATCAAAATGCCCATGTGAATAGATAGATATATGTATTGTTGTATTATTAATAGAAGAAATTCTTAAGTTTGTAGCTTGCTTATTAAAAAATTATAATTGAGATTGTAGATTTTGGAAATCCTTGCTAATATGGCTATCTATTGAAGTTTTGTACACCATAATAAAGGAAATAAGCAACAGCTTTAAAAGACCTTTTGAATTTAGGTAATGTCCTTGAATTGTACTTCTTATTTTGACTTTCTTTTATGAGATTAAAAATGTGATAAGAATTGTGAGTACCTCCTAATTAGAACATCACCCGTTCCTTCATAGCAAGGAAGGATGACAATATGACAAGGCCTAAAGATATCAGGTTCTATAAGCGGTTTCAACTAATGACTCACTCCAGTTGGCAAAAAGGTTAACAGAATATCTTTCCCCCAACTTTGACTTGGTGATATCTCCTGCTTGTAGCAAAGATTTTTCCATGTGATCTGTGAGTAGTTTGTTAAGCATATTGTTGACAGCACAGCTCAGTGAGCCTTCCTTCAGCAGGCAAAGATGCAGCGCCGAAAGGTGAGTACTAGTAGGCTTCTGATACTGCTATTCTAGGTGGCTTCTGATATATATTCTAGGTGGCTTTGGACGGGTTTCTTTGATTTTATAAATAGTGAACTGTTTATGAAAAAAAGTGTTTGGTTTCGATAAAAAAAAAACTGTCCAAATACTTTCTGAGATTATAATCATTTATCATCTTAGAGCATTACTGATATTGATTTCTCTTTTGTATAAATATACTTGTGCATAATTGATTTTGTAGTCTTAATTAGTGGAGTATTGTCGTTCTTTTCTTGTATCAAATAATAAAGGGGAAAAAAAGAGTGAGGAACAGAAAGTAAGATTAATGTTAAAAAAAAGCTTTCCCCAACCATAATAGTTGTTTACTTGTTATCTGCTAGGTCACGGGTTCGAATCGAAACAACCTATTTTATGATAAATAAAGGTAAAATTGTGTACATCAGGACTTTTCCCTAAATCATGCTGATATGGGAGGCTTGTGCATTGGGTACGACTCTTTTTTTTTTTTGGTACTTAGGGCTACACCTGTAGCTGAGTCGGTGTGCAATTTAGTGGTCCTAAAAGGAAGCATGTGGTTCTTGCTTATCTGAAAACATGTCTAATTATGTGATTAGTCAAGGAGTCTTAATTAAAAAGTCTATAATGTAAGCAAGAGGGCCTACCATGTTCTTCTTTTGCCATTGAACCCTACCTCTTCAAGAATAGGTCCAGCCAAGCGTGTGCGTTTCGATTTGTATTTGTCTGCTTCTTTTTCTTAATTTATTCATCTTCTTCCTCTCTTTATTTAATTCTTCAAAGATATAGGCTTCACATAATAAACAACTCCACATGATTTTTCATTTTTCTCATTTTTCTCATTTTTTTCCTCTATATTCCTCTTGTTTCCTTTGAAATATATACGTTCATGCCCCCCTGATGCACGGGTGTACCGAATTATTTGAAAGGATTATTTCTGAATACAGAAAAAATAGAACAGTTATATTATATACGACATCAATTATTAACTTACTTTTTCATTCAAAATTGAATATTCGTTCTTTTTCAAAATGAATAAAAAATGGATAATTAGATTCCAGACACAACAAATGTTGCACAAAAGTGACTCCAAATTATTTAATATATTGTCTAATATATCAATAAAAATATTAAATGTAGTGCAATGTGATTAGTCCAAATCATAATTTTTTTTAGTCCAATAATATTGTTATAGGTAAAGCAATTTCATTAATTTATTACAAAATCTGAAGTGCATAAAGACTCGACCAAAAATTAGAATTTGCCCCCAAAGTGCATATCCGGAGTCCACAAAGATAGTTATGTTTAGTAAATGCATAAAACAATAATGCCCTAGACCAGGATAAGAGGATTTAAATGACAAATTGGTTTTGTTAAATTCTCCCGCCAAGCCTCCCGTGCGAAACGGGATTAAGTTCCGCACGTGCGTGGCTTATCCCTCGTCCTGTGGGATTAAAATTTTAACGGTCAAAATTAATTTTAAACGAACAATTGTCATGATTTTATGACATCTATTATGTTTTTTAAGGATACATGTTATGTGTTTTGTGTTTAAGAATACTTGTCCTGAGACGTTCCGCACGTATTTGATTGTTCTCCCCTGCCTAAAACTACATCATCAATGCCAGCTCGATCAATTCAGATATATATTTCGGGTAGGGTGCTTACGTTTGTAGTATAATTAGCATGTCATTGCATGCATAAGCAAACTAGCTTCTTTTTTTCCCCAACCATTTCTTGGTATTTTTGAATTATAAGAGTCAAGTACTAGAAAATTGAGTCAAATTCTAACCTGTCCTGCAATATATTGTGAATAATTCCAATTGAAAAAAAGGCTCGATGATCCACCTAACAAGGTGGTAGTTCATCTGAGGCTTTCATGTAAAGATGAGAACAACATGGCTTCTAGTGCTTCTTTCCTTTCAATTCTGGACTGTTGTGGAAAATCTTCAATGGCGTTTGTGGGGGTGGGGTGGGTCTGAATCCTATCAATAATTCCATCGATTAATTAATTCCTTAATTATTTGAATGATTGATCATGTAATTTCTTTGCACTTAGTCCTTATGGGTCACGGGGACCTGAAAAACAAAGCCAACATGCTAATTCAAAGATTTCTTATTCACAGTCCCTTCAGATTGTAATTAAAGTCGTGTACTATGAGACATGGAATCTTCTAGAGTAAATATAAGATCACGAGTGTACTTGAATTGAATCTGATTTGTGTTTGATTTGGTTTGAAATTTAAACTGATGTCTAAACTTTTTTTAAATTGAGTCTGAAAATGAAACTTTGTATTTAAGATCGGAAAAAAAGTCTCACCACATAAATGCCAAGCGACATGCAGTTGGGATTGATTTTCACAAGTCGTTAAAAAATGAATGTTCTCAAAGTTTGTTTCAAAGTGTTTTTAATTTGTGAAGGTCTCTAATTAAAGTTCACCAGTTGAGGACCAAAGAAGCCAGAAGCACAATTACAACTTTGTAATAAGTTATGCACCCATTGGAATTTATAGTCACACTCATCCTACAAGAAGCCATAAGGATAACATTGTTTCTTCAATACTCTAGGGTTGTTACCCACATTTCATAATATAAGTCGTTTATAACGTGTAATGAAAATTAAAGAAAGAAAAAGTAAGGTACTTTATTAGTAGGAATATCAATATTACTCTATTAAATATGACTTGTATACAAGAGAGTAACATTGATATTTTAATTAAAAAAACATCTTATTTTTTACTTTTTAATTTTCGCTACACATCATAAATGACTTATATTAAGAAATTAATGGGAGTAGCATCGTAGTTTTTTTTTTTTGAACGCCCGAGGGCGGAACCCCGAAGGGTAGAGCAGCGAGAGTACCCTAGAAAGGGAGATTGTAGCGCACCCCATGCCTGGGGAGGGTATTGCCTCACCAGAGGAGGAGTTGCCTAGCCTCACCAGAGGAGGAGGACTTGCCCTAAGAAGGGAGATATAGGAATCGAACTTGGAACCTAAGCCCCAAGTGAAGAAAGTCTTACCCAAAAAAACAAAGAAAATATCTAGAGTTTGAAGGTTTGGAAGGAAGTTGAGAAATGATGATGAATGGAGTTGCAGTGAGTAGACAAAATGGGTTTAATTACATGTGGTATGCTGCAAAGATTTCAACAAATGCATGTTAAAAGTCAAAAGTAATCATGAATTAGAACCTATTATATTCCTGCAATTTGCTTCTTTGTCAAAACTAATCAAACCTTATGTTATCTAATTAAATCGTGTTAGAGAATATAAGAGAAGATAAGTCCCTTTATGTCGATTGAAATATTCCAATGTTCCCTACTGCTTGCGAATGCCCTTCGTAAGTTTGAAGAATAAATTTCCCACTTTGGTCTTACAATCTTATCTCATTGCTAATTTACACTTATAATTTGTAAGACTAAAATTTCCAAATAAAAATTCAATCCAAATACACTCTTAGTAGGAAAATCAATGCAAGCACTCGATATTTGATGAGATTAAGCTTAAGATCGACAATAGTTTGAGTTAAATTATCTAAGCCTACAAAAAAATTACATGGGCTAGGTTCACGAAATAGTCATGTTGGCTAATAGGGTCGGGCCAAAGTCAAACCCCCAATCCGAGCTCTTCAAATGGTCCAGGATATAAAGTTTACTTGAACGGCCGAATCAAGTATGTGAAAGTCACTCGGCCGTACAACCAAACTTAGCTAATTATCGCTTCTCTTAACCAAAAACTCTGTTTGAGATTGGTGAATATATACCATTGATATTAGTTTGTTTGTTTTTTTTGCAAGAAGGTTTTAGGTAATTGTAAGGAGATATTTTTGCATGCTAAAGAATAAAATATCCCGGCGAAGGAGCAAATGACATTAAGCTAGTTCTAGAATATGAAAAATCGCTTTAAATTCTGTAATGAAGTATAATTCAAGAGAAACTTTTGAATTATATTTTATTTCCAAACACAATACAATTTTTTGTTCATAGTCATCTCTTCTCTAATTAAAAACACTCATCTTTTGGAGAATCAAACCAATAATTTTTAAACAGAAACCAACACCCCCCACAACCGAAAAATTCAATCTTATGACCGTCTTTATGAGATGAGATTGACTCTACAACTTCTCACATGAATATAATGACACTTATTTATAGATGTGTGATTTGCTCAATTCATATGAGAGAACTGTGGGATCAGTCTCACAATGATGGTCCTTGAGACCCACACAACCACCATTTTCTCTTTTCTTTTATTTTTTTAAAATTTATGGACAATAGAAACCAACCCTTGATTCTTTTGAGTACGTAATAATATTGCATATATATAGACGTAGCACATGCAGGACCTATATATGATCATACTTTTAAAGATGAGCAACAAAGAGATAACTGATTCCATTACCAACCCAATAAGTAAAGCTAATATAGCTAGTAAGCCCACACAGCATCCTGTTATAATTTATGATGTGCTGCCTCCCACCACCACCAGAAACCACTCCTCCTCCTCCACCACAAGTTTTTATTCTGTTTTTTAGTAACACTTTAACGGCCAAAAACAGACAAATTACATATAAAAAAAACATAACAAATTATATAGGTAACCAACCAAACGTAAGGATGAGTTGAGACTTGAGAGTCCCGCAACACATTTCATTTGGCAAACTCATCGAACGTGCATAGTATTAGTACTAACACTACTTTCACTCTGAGAGTAAAAGTTTAATTCCTATCAAGTGTAAAGCTCGACTTCTTCTTAATTATTAATGTACATGTAATGTTAAATGAGGCTAGTTAAAATATATTTTGCGATTTAAATTCTTCACTAATGCTAAGAACGAAAAACATGAGAGCTCTTAGAATAGGCAAAAAATTGTCTGTACCCATATATTTACCCACCACTCAAAATTTGCCATTTGGACAGAGAAAATATTTTTTCCTTACGGGTTCCAATATTTCTTTTAGGTTATAGATTTCTTAATTAAAAAATTAACACGTGTCAATTTTAGAAATTAATGGTACGTATACAAGTCGAGGATAGAAGATTCTTTAACCATTAGAATATATCCATTTTTTAGTTGACAAAAATATAAATAGTTGCAATAATGAATAGAACAAAAAACTGAAAATGGCCCACCATTCAAGTGGATAATGGAACCATGTGCGATCATATGGTGGTTGGCCCTTTCTAGGCCCACTCAACCCTCTTTTCACCTCCAAACCCAAAAATCTTGAAAATGATATTTGAAATGCCACCGGTTGATAATTCCATAGTAAGTTTTCCTTTTTTTTCCCCCTTCTTTCTTAGGGGTATTTGGATTGGTTTTAATTTGTGAAATTTTTTGACATTTTTATTTTAAGAATTGAGAAAATAAATTATTTGTGAAATGCATCGTGGAGTTTAAAATTAATTAATTTTATTGAAAAATGCACTAAAATACTGCACAAATGAACCCAACTTAATATTATTATTTTAAATAAAGCAATCTAAATTCAGACTAAGATTAACGTAAGTGTCTTACTATTATTTAGGAAAACCAGATAAGATTAATGTATTAATTCAGTTCAAATTGTGCCTCTATAGTTTAGAGCTCTTTCAACATAGTATAACAAACGCTTACGGCTATAGTGTTGAACATGTTTTTTCAATACATAAGAAATACTTTTTAAACAAGTGTTGAATGCTTTTGAATATATGTTAAATTCAATGCAACGTGTATTTTATCCTGATTAACAACTGTCCTTATGCATATAACACATATCTTATGTAACATTTGTCCCTAAAATGAATTTTATACCATTAAAATTGTAATACAACGATTCAAAACGATTAAAATTATTCATGTATTAAATTTTACCAATATGCAATATGGCCGGAGTAATGACAAACGACCTCGGCCATAAAAGAAGGATTGATTCTCTCATATAGTCTCCTCCAGCTTCTCACCTCCCATTCTCAATCTCTCTTCTCTTTCTCACTTTTTTTCTTCATATTCATTTCCTTCACATGTTTGTTCCTCATTCTCTCTCTTCCTCTTCTTTGATCATAAGAATTTGTTATAAGTAGTAGATATTGTGTCAGCAGTCAGAAGTGAACTTCCATTTTGTCCTTCTAAGCAAAGAGGCCCCTTTGTGTCAGAAGAAAATCTTTTATCTGTTAAAAAACCAGGAACCAAACCCCCTTAATTTCTCTATCAATCCATCCTTCATTTCTCCTTCTTCATTCTTTGTAGAATTATCTAGCAAAAAACCCTATCCAAAGTTCCAAATCTTGAAAAAAAAAAACCCTAAAAAATGATTCCTCCTCAGCACTTCCCTATAAGTTCTAAATCAATCAAGATTAGGTTTGCTCGTCGATTTCTTCGAGCTTTAAAGAAACTCAACAAGCCCACAAGAACCACCACCACCACCGCCAGGGCCGCCACTAAGAAAAGGAGATATCAAATGGTTAAAAGTGCTGCTTATGCTTCCATGGCATCAGCAGTAGGATCTAAAAGAGCATGGAGCCGAGCTTTGCTTTGGAAGATTAAGAATCGTGGGCTTAGCCGTACTACTACTAGTATGGTCTTGAAAAGATCAAAAAAGGTTCGAAGTTCGTTTGTGTTAAAGAAAACAATAAGCAGCATTCAAGAAAACCCTAGCAAAACCCAAGAACTTCAAAAGCTTGTCCCAGGAGGCAAATTGATGGACTTTTTGCAGCTTATTGGATGAAACTGCTGATTATATAAAGTGCCTAACTTTTCAGGTACAGATCATGAGAAATATTGTTGATTTTCATTCGGGTTTATAGAGAATATATATCTGGAGTTATTGTTGATTGAAGGTCGTGCTTGGCGCACGGTGGTGGTCAGTGTTTACTTGTTGTTATATGCTAGGTCACGGATTTGAACCTCAGAAACAACTTCTTTATAAAAACATCAAAACTTTCTTCAGACCGTGTGCAGGAGGAGCCTTGTGCACTGGTACAACCCTGCTGATGCGGAAGTAAAATTGGCCTCAACACTTTTTTTTTCCGAATAATATTAATGTATATGTAATAATGGTAACGTGTATGATAAGGTGATGAAATCGTATTCTCTTGTACAGAAGTAAAATTGGTCTCAACACTTTTTTCGAATAATATTAATGTATATGTATAATGTATGTATGTATGATAAGGTGATGAAATCGTATTCCCCTTGTACAGAAATCGGAGACATGAATCTGATATAGATCGTTTTGGTGATCATTAGTCACGCTTATTTTATGATATAATTAAGTATCATTACTTTTATAAGGAAAATGTGAAAACTTGTTCAAATTAAACCTCTATAAATGCAAAAAATAAAGCCAGATTAATGATCAATTTTCAGATAAAGGAAATTTAATTTTAAAAGCCCTATCAAGGATTCGTTCTTATGTGATATTGGAATCTTGAATGTTTTTCTATTTAATTTTCCGTTAATTTTGGGACCCTTTTAATTATATAAAAGAAGTACTCTTCTGAAAATATTTTTTCTCAGCCAATTGTTTCACAACTTTGAAGCAGGAAAACATCAAGATTATAGCTATTATAAGAAGACTAAGATTTAAGTACTTTTTAAATTAACTGTTTTTTTTTGTTTGTATAAATATAAGGAAAATGATTTACTCCTACAATTTTGGGGATAGAAACCCTAAACCCCCAAATTGAAGGTGTTAAATGACTATCTTACCCCTTGCTGGTATAAGGGATTCACCCAACTATAAGGGCAAAAAGGTCCGAAAAACTATTTAAATCAATCTTTTAGCCAATAATTCTATTAGCCTAGCAAGGTCCTATAAATATAATCGATGCATGTGATCTTTAATATTTATATATAAATATGTATGATCTTTCAATTAGCAGGCCGTTGGCTTTCGGTAAAGAGTAGTGTGTATTACTGGCGGATTTGACTTTTTTTCCAGTATAATTTAATTTTGTGATATTATATATAGTGGCTTCTAATAGTTGACAAAATATGTTTCATCGAATTTGCACTGAAGAATTCTTTAATGTATTTAGTCACTTGGATCGAGGTGGAAAACCGAGTATGACAATTTAAACTAGAAAGTTGCAGCAGAAGTATGGTTTTAAAAGGTTACAAAAGTTTGACAAGCCAGCACTAGTAACTAATATGATATTCTTTGATTTATAGTAAGGAAAATGATTTTCGGCTAAGTAAAATTGGCTAAAAATCCAAATTAAACACTATTCACTCCTGTTGGTATAAGAGATTCACCCACTTATTTACCATTTTGCCATCAATTTAGTCAATTAATTGACTAAGACTTAACCACCTAGCATTTTTTTTTTTTTTTTTGATGAAACTAACCACCTAGCATTACTCTTATAGTAAACCAGTAATTAAATGACAAAGAATAGGTATGATTCTTCTTTAACGTTTCAAATCTTGGAGGTGACAATAGTTTATAGGTAACTTTTTGTTTTACTTTGAATGAAAAAATCTTCCACTTTATAATGTATTTTTTTTTTTTGGACCTTCCTAGACTACTAGAATTATTGGCTAAAAGATTGACTAAAATAGTTTTTCGGACCTTTTTGCCCTTATAGTTGGGTGAATCCCCTATACCAGCAGGGGTAAGATAGTCATTTAACACACTCAATTTGGGGGTTTAGAGTTTCTATCCCCAAAATTTTAGGAGTAAATCATTTTCCTTTTTTTTTATGATGTGAAAAGTCACATTCTGTTGTGTGGATTTTGGAAGTTACCTAACATTTAGAGAATTCAGATATACTGTATGATTTTTTTAAACTCGGACAACATATCTTATTTTAATAAAGCAAATTATACATTAATTTAAATAAATCAAAAATTTCAAATTCTATTAGAAATGAGGGAGGGTCATAGTATTTCGGTTGTGGGAGGATGCATATACCTCGAATTAAGTGTTTTTATTATTTTTATTTATTTGTTTTAACTATTGGTCTGTGAATGGGCGGTATTATAAAAGAGGACGACAACTTTATCTAAATGAAATTGAGTGACCATTCATGTAAAAATATCAGGCACGAAGATAAGGGGCACCCGCCCTCGAGATTTTGAAAAATCCATTAGATATAGTAAATTTTATATATAGTTTTGGAATATTTAATCAAATTTGCATCTCAACATTTTTTTACAGTTTTTATGTGTAATTCGAAATACTATTGCAGTTTTTCGCCCAACCTAAAAGTCCTGTCTTCGTCCATGAAAAATACCACATTTCATAGATAAATTAATGTTGAAGGGATGATCTATGTTTAATTTGGTAAATAAAACGAAAAAGGGTGGAAGGAAAAAGAGGGCACCAGTAGGGCTGTCATATGGCTTTGTGAATCGGGTTTGGTCAAGTTCGAGGTCAGTCCGATTTATTCGGGCTTAAAAATAATAGGTTCAAGTTGGATTTAGCCCGGGTTTGTGTCAGCCCGATTAGGCTCTAACATTTCTGTTCCTTTTATTTAAATAGGATTAATATTTGATTCTTAGATATTTCTTAAATAAAATTTTAAAAAATATAAAGTTAATTGTAATTTTGTTACAGGTAGGTATAATAATAACATAATCATATTACACTTAACATATGATAACAGTACTATTATTATCTATATTTAAATAACATAAAACTTTATTTATAGCACAAAAATTTATGTTTTTCTTCAAGCTCGGTCCGAACTCCTTTCAAGCTTCAAACTTAGTCATGATCTCCCATAACCCCGAGCCGAACGAGTTAGGTTCGGGCCGCCCATCAGTATTGACAGTCTTAGGCGACAGTGATCAATTTGGATGGAAAAATTCCCTATGAGGCGGTCTTTATGGGTACTTGTGAGACATGAAGGCCCTGCGAGACCTACCTTGTAGGTGGGTTCTGTCTCAAATTATGTGAGAGGAGTATGGGGTTGTACCTACGAGGGCCGTCCCATGCCAGACTTTCTCAATTTGGATGGGTTTGAGCAGTTTTGAATTATATGCTTGTTCATTCTTCTCAAATAAAATTTAACTGCAAAATCAATTCATTCAACGATGAGTAAGTATTGTGTATGTAACCATATTCCGCATAAGTTTCGGGATTAGTTTTGTCCCATTTCCTCAAATGTATAGAAGTGGAAGTACTACTTATTTCCTATTATTTTACATTTGATAGCTACCACACTTTCCATGTTTTTTGCTTCCATCTCACTTGCATTTCCCAACTCAATTTGAGGGACAATTTTGACAAAAGAATCCTACTAGTTAAATGAATAGACAATCAACTTCATTCATCCCTACAAAAGTTTTCCATTTTTTTTTCCAATTTTTGAATGGTCAACAATTCACTAAAGTAAAGAATCTCTTATCATGCAAAAAGGTTTTATTTCAATTACTTTTCTGTTTTGGTATTTTGAGGGAAAGAAAAAGGGGATTTAGTTCAGTTCGGCTCATGTGCGAAACATTCAAAGTTTCGTACGTGCGGATCACGTCAAGGGCCGTTGATTTCATTTTTCAGATAAATCGACGGTTGCGATTTAAAAGAGGGTTAAAAAGGTACATATGTAATTTCACAAATAAATAATAAATAATAAATAAAAAATGGGGAACACACAACTGTCACATCGGTTGGGTTACCGAGGTGAGAGAAAACGGCAGAAAAAGGCAAAAACACCTTTCAACAAGAACACGTGTTTTTGTGCAATGAACACATATTCTTATATATTGTGAACACATGTTTTTGTGCAGTAAATACATGTTCTTGTATATATTTGTGATTAATGAACACGTGTTTTTGTGCAGTTAACACATGTTCTTGTATATTTGTGATTAATGAACATGTGTTTTTGCCGATGTGACGGTTGCGTGTTTCCCTTTTGTTTTTATTATTATTCATTAAGGGAAATTACATATGTACCATTTTAACACTCTTTTAAATCGCAGCCGTTGATTCATCTGAAAAATGAAATCAACGGCCCTCGACGTGTCCCGCATGTGCGGAACTTTGACTATTCCGCATAGAAGTCGGACTGTGTTTTCACGATGCTAATAATACTAACTGTTTATTATTAATTTTAAAATTATAAATAACCGTGTTTTCATCAAAATAATTTATTCTTAAAAAAATATTATTTTATTTCAAAATTTAATCGAACTGGCCTAACTACTCAAGTCATCATCAATAAACATCATATGAAAAAAGAAGGGAAAAAAAACCCTTCGATGCCTTGACTTTAGCCAGAAAATGGACCGATTTATTGGATATAGTGGGGCATTAATGGGCTACATTTACTATTGCTTCTCTTGGCCCATAATACGATGTATAAGATCCATCATGAAACATACTCGTCCTGATGAATAGACGGGCCCCGAATTCTCTATTTCCAATTTATTTATTTTTCTCTCTATTTCCAGTTGAAATTGCTAGAACATGATTAATGTGACCAGCAGAATAAAAGTTAAGGATTCTTTGCAGCGTCTCATTTATAATAACTTATTATGTTTTACATTTTTACGGCTAAAATATTTCTATTTTACTTTAAAATAAATAAATAAATAGTCATATAATATCTTAATGATAATGAAACAGAAGATGAAGAACCAACTGAGATAGAAAATCTGAGTCACCAACTGACGATTGTAAGACGGCGAAGAGGGGGAAAAAGGAATGAGGATCAAGGTCTTTCAACTACATATATTTATATCGAAATACTATAATGTACAAATTAACCATCACCCTCCATATCTTTCTGATATTTTTTGCATTTCAATAGAGTTTCATTTTCAAACTTAGACTACACAAGTTTTAGTAACACTTTCCTTTTAGTTTTCATTTCAAAATTTAATCTTCGAACATGGTATACACAATTGTTAAATAATAGTCTCAGGATCAAGTATTCATTTGCAATTGTGAGCAGGGAATTTTGACAAAATAGTATTTTTCATCTTAAAAAACATTAATTCTAAGAGTAAATGATCATCTTTTTTCAATACTTATTATGGCAAACTCCCGAACAAATGGTAACAGTTTATTAATGTCACACTAGTGACGAGAGTTTAAATTCTCTCGTAAGATTAGTTTCTCATCTATCGTAGTTGTTGGTGTCATGTAAACAACGAAATCCTTTTGTTATGAGAATGAGCAATGAAAAACAGGATTTTATGGCCCAGTTCGTGACCTCTAAATTCCAAAGTATCCTTGGGGCAATCTTATATATAGTTCGTAAAAGGCCAAGAAATGATTGAAGAAAACAACAAGAAGGTGTTGTGTGGTATAACTAAATGTGTATATATATATATATATATATACACTGAAAAATGATGGTTTAAGGAATGTAAAAAAGGTACTTTTAGTAGATTTCCAGCATGGGTATAAAGTGAAATAGCAGTAGCAGAAATCAATGATTAAATTTCCACCAAAATACATGTGCAGATTTTTGTAGAAGTCAAGAGCATGTGATGGATTTGGTTTGTTTCTATTTCATACGTTGTTGTCGTTGCAATAGAACTTTTTAATTCCCGCTACAGACATGAGGACTGTGTTGGTGGTACCCTTAGAAGAGACCTATGGTCTTTAGGGCATGTCCTAACCCGTAGTGGTGACCGGAGTCGAACTCACCCAAACTTTTTTTTACCAAAATAAAATAAAATAGACCTTTTGATTTGATGTCTTCCAACTTTTTTTCTATTTTCTATTTTTTGTTTGATTTAATGGAGAATGGATGTGATGCCTAAATGATTAAACTCAAAAAAGAAAAAAGTAATGAAAGAAACAAGTAAAAAAGAATACTATTCATTATATTTCAGCTAGTATTTTGGTGGCCAAATTTCATAGCAATCCCACTCATAAAAGGCCAAACAAATTTGGTAATTGGAATCATCAAGAAATTTTTAGTTGTTTCTGAATTTTTGGATCGTGGTTTTTGGTGATCATTTTGTATTGTGTTTACTCCTGTTTCGTGATGATTTTGACGATGTTTCGTCTTAGAAAGAAACTCCTAAAATAATCACAAAATGTTAAAAATAATTAAAAATACAAATTTTTCAAATTATAGCTCACATTTTTTTACCCAAACAACTTTTATTACAAACTCAAAACAAAATTATCAAAATCTAGGAGAAACTTCTGTTGAATATCTTAGTCAAGCCTAAGTTTTTTTTTTTTGATGAATAAAAAAGAAAGTGCAAGCGATGGTGATCAAAATCTCCCACTACTTCAAGTTCGGGTTTCCGTGTTCATCAGCGAACATATCAGACGTAACTGAACAACCAGCACAAGCACTGGCCCCATCAAAGTAGCACCAACAAGGGGCAACTATAATTTTTAAAAACCGGCAGCACCAGCCAATAAAATAATTCTTTTTAGGAGAAAAAAAAACTTTTGACACCAACCTTAAAAGGTATCGGCCAATTTATCTTAAGGACCTTGCTAGGCTACTAGAATTATTGGCTAAAAGATTGATTAAAATAGTTTTTCGGACCTTTTTGCCCTTATAGTTGGGTGAATCCCTTATACCAGCAAGGGGGTAAGATAGTCATTTAACACCCTCAATTTGAGGGTTTAGAGTTTCTATCCCCAAAATTCTAGTA
Source organism: Vinca minor (assembly GCA_026122235.1). Lineage (NCBI taxonomy): Eukaryota > Viridiplantae > Streptophyta > Magnoliopsida > Gentianales > Apocynaceae > Vinca > Vinca minor. The sequence continues at coordinate 14,491,345 of JAOCZM010000015.1, forward strand.
GTAAATCATTTTCCTTATTTTAATTACTCTTTTCGAAGAAAAAAAAATGTCCATAACAGCGGTACATTTATTTGATTACCATCACAATTTTGGATGCCGCCACTGCACCCTTTGATGTCATATATAATAAATAAACAACAAAAATATAGCATCCCATGTTCGACTTTTCTCCACATCTCTGGAAGACTAGTCAACATCAACTACAAGGTCAAAACTTAACAAAGAAATGGGGGCTTTCTTTTCAAATCATTTAATTTAAACATTTCTGTTTCACTAAATCAGTTTTGTTACTGATCCATCGACAAGTAAATCAAAGTGAAATAACAGACATTACTGATAAGAAGCCTTCATGTATTAAGGTTGTAAGAGGTTTATTTCCAGAATCCATTGCTCCTCTAGAGTCGGAGTCGGAAGTGTTGCGCCAATTGCGCTGTCCTTCCTTGACAAGATTGAGAGGATTAAACTAACCATCCTCTCTTATCCTAGTTGAAGCTACCAATTTTCATTTAATTTGTGCATCTAACTAGACAAATTATGGCTCCCACTTCAAACGTAACCCTGTCAAACAGATATGTTAAGAGTTTCTTATAATAGTGAACAAAACAAAACATGTTAGCTGAAATTATTACAGGCTTCCATGTTCTGTACGCCTCGTACAGAACAAGGTAGACAGACCGGGCACTGAAACTCCATAGCAATTAATTCTATCCATGTCTATTGAAAAAAAAACATCAACCATGGCTAGCTTCTTCACATGTTGAACTAACATCAAACAAGGATTACCATTTACTGAATACCTTTTTCAGGAAAGACCTACTAGGATGATATTAAACGAAGGAGAGGACAGTAGGTAAGGTTAAGTTAAGATAAACCGTTCTCTTCCAGGAAATGTACACATTTATTTTAAATTTCCATCGCCAAAATTAATCAACCATGGCAGGCAATGTTTTGCACAAAGCAAGGAAGAGAGCGTTACCACTGTTACTGGAAGAGTGAAAAGAATATAAATTTTATTTCTTTCATGCAACATGTATATATATATCTCATCACTACAAAATGAAAACCGAGTAAACCTCACATCTTATATCCGTATTCATAATGAATTTAACATAGAAAACAAACCTCTTCAAATCTATCACCTGTAATTAATGTAATGCTCCTGTATCTTCAAATCCCCCATCTTTGGGCTTCATAAATAAAGTACGGATGATTGTTGGGCTCATTCCTCGATTTAATGAATAATACTCATTGTTCCGCAGACCAGGAGCTGGCATCACTAGTTTGAAGACTCGGGCACTATACATGAAACCGCGAGCAAGCACACCAAAATGAAGCATATGATCAGCTAAACCAGACTTTTGGGAGACGTGTACATACTATGAATTAAGGGAAAGACCCGTAAACTTGATTGAGCTATTGTGCAACTTGACCTGTCTTGACCTGCAAAATCTATAACACAGACCTCCCAATTTGTTCTTGATGAAGCTGATAGTTGAGCTCACCTGATAGACTCTGCACTCAAATACACCTTTATCAGGATAACATATACGACACATGTCATTATTCCGGTAATAGAATTATAATCATTTAAAGTAATTTAAGCATAATACATAGACATCACGACAGCTAAGAACCACCAAGCAACTTGTTGAAACCCAGTAAAGAGATAACTTTATGGTAATTGTGTAAAGTTCCTGTATTCAAAACATTTGAACTAATATGTGGTATGCTTTTGTTAATTAGATAACAAATAAACATTTACAGGAGCATTACAACAATGCAGGACTAAAGATTTGATAAATTCCCTGCTAAGCTTCAACTTATTTGGTCTTTAGGACAATGGTATTTTCCTACCCCAAACTCCAAGTTAGTTCACCCCCTCTAAATTGCACACTTTCAAAAGTCAAACATTCACATAAACTCAAAATAGAACCAAAAAGCTACAGAAATCATTAATTTTTGTCTATCCTTCAGAATTTCTCTATTGTCACTCTTAATACTCACAAACAAACTATATACTACTAAAGTTCAATATTCATATAAGCTAAAAACAGGGAGGGTTTAAGCATGAAAGAAAAACAAATTCCCACTTTTTCCCAAATCAAGAGTCTGCAAGAAAAAATAATTCCCCCTTTTTGGCCTTAAACTCAAACTGAAATCCAAACTCTATTTGGATTGAGTTTGGGAATGAAACCTCAAGTGTTAAATTGTGTAGAATTTGGTTTGAGTTTGAGACTGATGAATCTCAAACCGAGACTCAATCCAATAAGACCATATCACTAGAGTATCAATTGGGAATAATTTGAAGCCAGAAAAAGACACAAAAAATAAATGGAAGGGGAGAGAAGGAGAGAGACCTGAGACACAGACTCCAATATGTGTTTTCCATCCTGAATCTGATCTCTAGTGAGCTGAACAGCAGTACAATCTCTAGGAGTTTCAAAAGAAGACAGTGAAAACTGCTTAGAAACAACCCCAACATCAAAGTAAATCAATCCAGAACTTGGTACATCCACCCGAATTTCTTTGACTGCGAACCACAAGAACAAATCCTGAGCAGAAATTCCAGACAATTCACCGATCTGTCCGAAACTTAAAGTCCCCGAAACATTCATATCATAGTGTAATTCATTCTCAAACTTAGCATTACAAGCTTTATCCAAGTAAACTTGGAATTTACCAGAGTTGTCTAAAGTGAAATTGCTTACACCCTTTGGAAGTAAACCCATTGGCAAACCATGTAATTTAAGTACTTCATAGATTGATGAAGATTCATAGATTGATTCCACAGTACAAGAACAACACAATATAATAATAGAAAACAAAAGGAAAAATTGATAGGAAGTAAGCATCTTTTCTGTTTTTTCCTCTGTTTTTCTTTTGGGGGTGTTAAAGCATGGATTTTGGTACAAGGGCTTTAGATAAATATAGAAAAGGAAAAGGGAGGGTTTAAGGGTCTGAAAAAACTGCAAGAACGGCGGGGAGGAGACTGTACAAGGCCGGGGGAGGCGGGAGAGGGCCGTGAAAGAGAAGAAGTAGGAGGAGACTGTGTTGCCAGCGAAAATACAGATGGGATTATTAGGAGAATTATCAATTATTGGTGGTGGTGCCTGCTGGGCCCCTTACTTAGCCCTCCTGTTTTGCAACTAGACTATCGTTTTTTAATACTTCATTCATTCCTATTTAATTGTCATTTATTAGATATATATGTATTCAAATTAATTATCTCTTTTATTAAGTGTCAATAATTTATTTCAATTATACCATCAACATATCTTTTATTGGAAAAATAAAAGAGATAGAGAAAACAATAGATATTATTGAAATTGTGATAAAAAAATTACGATTTGTAAGAAGTTTTTTAATTTTTTTAAATTGTCTTAAACGTCTTTATATTTAGGAAGGGAGGGAATACGTGTTAATTTAATTTTTACTGTTAATTTTTAAATTAATTATTTTAAATTTAAAAATATGTACTTAATCTGAGATTTCAATAAATTAAATTATTAATACTGATTTCAATAAACAATTTCGAGAAAAATATTAGTGTATTTAGATAATGTCGTATTTCAAATTAATATTGTGCTCAATATTATTTTTTAATTAAGTTTGAATGATGAAATTTTAAAATAATGAAATTATATAGAATTTGATTTTTGTTGGGATTACTGTGATGTTGCCTTGACTAAAGATGTTAATCTTCTGTAGATGAGTGTTTTGAGGGGTTTACGTATAAACACCAGTTGAGTGGTGCCACGTGGATAGAGTGAGGGAGAGGATCTAGTTGAACAGACAAGGACCAGAAGGAATTGGCACGTGTTGGGCCCCCGCGGGAGAGTGGCAGTAGTATTTAATACTTTGAGAAAATATGATATGCATGAAAATTGAGCGATAAGAACAATATGGAAGGAACACTTCTGATATGGATCGGGTCTACTGGACCATGCGATCCAAATTTAGCCACATCACTGTATTTTCTTCTCTCTCCTCATTCTGCAGGGATGTGGTCAAATCTGAACCACATGGTCCACATTAACCCGGTCCATATCAAAAAATTTCATATGGAAGAGCTGATTCGAAGGAAAATAAATATCAGAAATTGTGGTGTCTATCCCTTTGCAATGAAAATTGGCTCGCTGGCTGCAATAGTATAGGCATCCAAAGATGGGTTGTTGCTAGTCTTGGCCCTTTCAAACCCCCACCACAATATTCCCACTCCATCAACGGCGGATTCAAGATTGAAATTTAAGGTGGTTCCTCAATAATTTAGGGGGAAAACTTATAAATTTCGTTGCATATTAAATAATTTAGGGTTGAAATTTAGGGTGATCCCTCAACAATTTATGGTGAAAATTAAACTTGTTTCTTTAATGTTGGAGTGGTACTGGGAATACTTGTACCACCCCTTGGATCCGCCACTGCACTCCATGCTGCTGGAAAAGAAGTAGAATAATCCAATAACCTTAAACCTATAGCTGGATAAGAGTCTAATTAGATTGAGTATGATTTGAATTTGACATGTATTGAAACTCAAACTTAAAATCAAATCAGTTTTGAATTGAGTTTGAAAATAAAACTTGAAACATTCAATCATCTAAAATTTAATTTGAATTTTAAGACCAAATTTTCAAATCAAAACTCAATCCAATTATACCTGTTATGTGTTACATAATTGGAGAAAAGTGCATGTGTTACATAATTGGGTTGATGCTGTATTCATCACAGTCACAGCTATGATTTTGTCTTTGTTATAAATTAAGGTATCTTATTTGTTCATGTTCTTTTCTCAATTATTATTCATTTTTACCCTATATGGTTAATCTTATTCTGCCCATTTTCGAGGAATATTTTTTCCTTTTTTTGTTCTAAAAAATTGACATGGAACCAAGTAACCAACATCTCCTTAAATAATGTAAACAAGCTTCGAGATTATATTATTTGGATTTACTCAATTTGTATAGCAAATTCAACAAGTACTATTGTATGGTGAGGATTGAGGGAATGAATTTTTGTAATTTATTGTGTTTAATTAATAAATTAACTTATTTATCCTTGCTGTTACAAGAAGAATAAAGACGATAGTCTTTTTGAGATTTGAGTGCAAATATTTGCATATCTTATACCCTTTTTAATTAAATTGTCTTTCTCATACTTCTCATATATGGAGGAAAAAATGAGTCGAATTATTACACAATTTTGGTATTAATATTGTATAAAATCACATGGTACAGCGAAGGAATGGAACAATTATAAAATTCGGTGGAGAAGGGAACCACAAACTTGGGAAAAGACAACGGATCATGCATGTAGCAGCGGATGTGACAAAGAACAACTCAAATAATCTTAGCCGTTAAATTATTAATTAGACGGCCACCAAATATTTTATATAGTGTAAAACATTTGATGTTCTATATCGTATTTGAATTGGACAAAGAGTCTGCTATAGTGTAGTAGTTTCTGTGAATTTCTTGAAAATTCTGTGGGCTTCATTTGTTGTTCGTTTTTTTCTTTTTTGGAAAGAAACAAAATTATTAATTACGGATGATTCTAGATCTTTCTAATACCCCGTCAATCAATAAAATTATTATATATGAATCAATATAATTAATTCACTCATAAATTCTCTTTAATCTAAAATTTGTTATAGGTAAAAAAAAATTCATTGAATTATAAATAATGTATTTAAAAAATATCTGATGTCTACCACTCATTATAACATAAGGAAAATGATTTGTTAATAGAATTATTGGTTAGGAATTGGCTAAAATCCAAATTAACACTATTCACCCCCTATTGGTATAAGGGATTCACCTCCCAATTTGGATTTTAGCCAATTTCTATCCAATAATTCTAGTAGCCTTAGTAGGTCCCATAACATAATTAGCCACCCAGTAGGAATTTTTTTTATAGGAATTCCCGACTCCGCCATTGCTCTTATTAACCTTGCATGAGAATGCCACGGGACAAGATGGTTTTTTTAGGGGGGGGGGGGGGGAATCACATTAAGGATCACGAATATGTATAGATGGTGATTTTTCCATATTACCGTGAGATTTGACTGCTAACGAGTAACGCCTAACGAGAAATATAATGAATTGTTGTAGTTTGCCAAGGATTATTAATTTATAAAAAAAAAAATTATTTGTTTAATAAAACTCATCAAATGTGATTAAGGTCACTTAATTGCGATATTACTTGAGTTATTGTCCCGCAATGAGGTGGGGTTTAATAATAAAAAATAGCACGCCAATTTCATTTCTTCTCCAAATTGCCCGACATACTTGTTTTATTTTTTGGAGAAGCGGGGAAAGAGGTGAGTGTGGAGCAGTTTTATTTTATGTAGAGAGTAAGTTTAAAATTTATATTCAGATCAACAATATAATACACATAAATAAAAAATGTTAATTCACATGAAAAAAATTAATTTTTATTCTATTTATATTGCATTAATATATATATATATATATAATTAAATATATTCACTAACAAAAATAAATTTACTCGATTAGTGTGACACATCATTATGCCTTGCGCTAGAGGATCTGCTACTGCCAAACATTGCCCCTAGCCGTGCCACATCATCATCCTCTTATTTGTTTTTCTTTTTTGTTATCTGAAGTATTGTAAAAAGTGGTAAAAACTTATCTGTTCCTATTCTATATAAATTTTTTCTCTGAGAGTTTCACTATTTTTTTAAATTTTAAAATTTTTAATTAAAAATTTAATACATGTCATTTTTTTATTGGTAGAACAGGAAAGTGGACACCTAATGATTAAATAAGATTACTAGCTGTAAAAAGTGGGATGGGACTAAATTGAGATAGACATACTTTTAGGAGAGAAAAAATGAAAATTTTCTTAAAATTAGAAAGGAAACAAAACGCCACCCGTCACCACCACCCACGGTTCCATTCTCGAGAAGTCGAAAGAAAAATGGAATACCAAAAGAGCAATCTTAATCCCCATGCGTAATAAATTTTTTTTTTCAATACGTACGAAACACTTAATGACACAAATAAATATTTTAAAATTGAGAACATGTGTTATATGCTTTAAAAAATACGATAAGTGTTTCGAGTTCAGAATAGGTAGAGATGGTAATAGGGGCGGGTGAATTGGAGATCCGGACCGACCCAATACAATTGGGCCAGGGATTTCCCAGTTTAAGTTGGGGGTGGGAGTGAATTTGGGGAGACGGGTGAAATAATATCCCTGCCCCGCCTCGTATGACCCATCTAAAATACTAAATAAAAAGAGTATAAAATACATATAAAATGAAATAGATGTCTAATTTGAAAAAGATTGCGTGAATCAAATTTTTTCTGGAACTCCTCCTCCTAAAGTATATGTTGAGGTTGAATCTCATAATAGGATTGAAAAAGTTAATAAGTGTTGCATTGATTTGTTTAATGAGTACAAGTCAAAAAATGAGAAGCAACCAAATAGACCAACCAGTTTTTTGACTTTTCAATTTTTTGTTATTGGGAAGAGGTCACATATCTTGCAAAGTTATCTATATTATGTTGTTGGGCAACAAATAAGCCGTGTCTACAAACTAGTATCATTTAGTAAGCAAACTAGTATCATTTAGTAAGCAAACTAGTATCAATTTAGATTATATTGTTTTACTTTACAGGCATTAAATATTTTATTTTACAATTTTATATCATTTTTTCAAGGTTCTATTTGGGGATTTTTGTTAAAAAAATCACTATTTTTTTCTAGTCGAGATTAAGCCTCCACGGGGACGAAAGTGAGAATTTGGGGGGAAAATTCCCCTATTTTTCTCAGTTGGGGGTGGGCCTCCACCTGAGCTGGAGATGTGATGCCCATCCATCCCCAGTGATGGGGCTGAGCCAGAAATGGGGATACGATGGAAGAAGCGGGGCTGGAGTTGGATATCATGGTATCCTTCCCCCACCCGCCTCCATTGTCATCCCTAAGAACAGGTATCCGTTTTAAATCAATTTTAATGTCAAAATTTTAATCTAACGGACGAGAAAAATTCTATATGTGCAACATTTAGACCGTCCTACACGAAAAGTTTTATCTTAATATCTGAGTAAGTTTAAAACTTAAAATCAAGCCAATGAATATAATACACGTAGGCCAAAAAGTGTAAATTCATAGATTTTTTTTTGACTTTTTGACTTACGTTCATTGTATTGTATTCATTGATTTTTGTGTAAGTTTTACTCACCTACCAAAATAAAATTTCTCGTCCTGCACTGGAGTTACCCTCCCAAAAGAGCAGTGGCCTGAGAGACTCCTTAAGCTGTCACCAGCCATGTTATGCTTACACAGTTTGCACTACAGTTTGTCAAGCGGAACCAAAAATCAAAGTAGGATTTCCCAACCGACACCTTCTTCCCCCATAATTCGTCGGAACTGGTTGAACAATTCACTATCTTAGGACACTTTTTATAACGTTGTTGAATGCAAATAACCAATGCCCACTAGTTATAATAGGAGTAGATTTTATCTTTTGTTGAGTTGGGATTTTTGGTTTTTTAATGTTGGATTAGCAGAGGACTCCTATGTCCACTACGATTGGACATTCTCCTATATTACTGCCTCCCCTCTTGGAGTTCAACAACAGGTTCTTTAGTTCTACTTTTTTATCTATTAATTTTTTGTTTTCTTTAGATATCTGATTCAATTGTGCTCATTTGGTTTACGTTACTTGTTTCTACTGTTTTTTTTTTTTAGACAGAAGACTCTTGATCTGTCCATTAATAGATTTGGCAAGGAAAATGAAAATTATTGGCTTTATGCTGTGCGTCTGTTAAATTAATTGATCGGGACCGAACCCACTATGACTTTTCACAACACAGAAAAATTAGCTCCAAAGTAAATAGTTTACGCTTGCCCCTTAACGAGGGTGAAAACCGTCTATTTTTGTCTCTGTCTCTATCCCTGTATCCAACCAATTAAAATTTGCTATGTGGACATTTTTTTTATTTATGTATACAAATGGTGAATTGTGATTGGTTGGGTATAAGATAGGGATATAAATGGGGAATGATGATTTTTTGCCCCGTTAATGAAGACCTATAAAGTAAAGTGCCCTCAAATCCTTTGTTGTTTTCTTATAATGCAATTTTCTCATAGTGTTTTAGACTTGTACACATAATCTTTTTTTTCTAATGAAGTGCATAATTATTTTCTATAATAAATTGTTTTCTATTTCTATTAATCCCAGTTTGTTATCCATCATATCCTTTGTAATAGCAGTGGCGTTGAGGGCGAAAACTGTAACAATATGACGAACTATATATAAAAATTGTAAAAAAAAAAATGTTGGGGGAGTGAATTGATAAAATATTCCGAATTACATATAAAATTTACATGTAGTAATATTTTTAGAAATTTCGGGGGCGACTGCCACTCCGCCCCTTGTCTTCGTCCCTGATTATCTACAGTAGTTGTTACGTTTCTTTCCTTTGCTAAGAATATGGTTTGAAGGATAATTTTAGTAGTAAAAAATCCGTTTTTACCAAAAAGTGGGGAAAAAAGAAAAAGAAAGAGTGAAGATTCCGTTTTTTCTTCTTTCCGACACAAGAATGTTAAGATAAACAATGTCTATTTTATTCATTTGATGGATGCTTCTTTCTTGTTCTTGTCATAAGGAAGAATTTCTTACTCCATCTAAATGTTTTCTTACTCCATTTAAAATGCAATGCTTGTAATTACTTTGGATCACAAAAGAGACATTCTAAAAAAAGAAAGGAAAACAAGCAAAGATATGAAGTTCTATTTCAGTTAATTCTGATATGGATCATGATTCAATATACCGTGTAGTATAGATTTATTCGTAGTAAATAAATTTGGACTACATGGTACAGATCAGAAAAAATCTTCTCTTTTTCCCGACTTTTCCTTCCATTTCTATTATTTTGGTTGTGTTAAAAATGGTCTTGTTTCTAACTAAATTCCTCAAAAGGTAACTCAAGAGGGGGAAAATTGCTCAAGCCTTATATATTGGAAATATGCACACAAACTAGTCGATGCGAGATCTTTAACACGCCCCTCACGACCAAGGTTAGACATCTGGACGTGAACAAATGATAGGGGTCAACATCGAATTAGTGGCTCTGATACCATGTTAAAAATGGAGTTGGGCGTAACTCAATCCCTCAAAAGTAACTCAAGAGGAGAGGATTGCTCAAGCCTTATATATTCAAACTGTTCGATGTGGATCTTTAACAGGCTTGGATACACACAAAAAAATGTAAAAGTGAATATTTTTCTTAATAAAAGATGTGAACTAAAATTAATAATTGTTTTTGAAGTATCCAAATTAATAATTTGTTGCATTGAGAATTGTGAGGATGCACTCCCTCCATTCCATAATACAAGTCGTTTATGACGTGTATCGAAGATTAAGGAGGTAAAAAATGAATTAATTTTTTTAGTTAAAATATCAATATTATTCTATTAGATATGACTAATATTTTTCTCTAGATGTAGTAAACGAGATCGAGTTAATAGTATCTTATTACTAACTTGTGTATTTAGATTTAGAGTTTTGTTTAAAATTTTGGAAACACAGTAAAAACTCGCACTTGTGATCACAAACAGAGTTGATGACAACGTCATAAGCAACAAATGAATATTCCTATAAATACTCCTACTTTTGCATTAAGCTCTTTCCATAGTTTGATGCATTAAGCTCTCTAGTTTTACCAATATGGCTAGAAATACTCGATTCAAAGTTTACATCGCTCTAATTTACTTTGCATTTGGACTTGTTTTGTTCACCCAATCAGCACCAGAAAGTTCTCTTGTAACAAAGGTTCCTGGTTTCAATGGCACTTTCCCTTCAAAACACTATGCTGGGTATGTTTCTTCAGTATAATTTCTTAATAATATTTTATGGGTTTTGTTTCTTTTTTGAATTTTTGAAATGGGGGTTGTTTAGGTATGTGACAATAGATGAGAATCATGGGAGGAAACTGTATTATTACTTCGTTGTTTCCGAAAGAAACCCATCAAAAGATCCTGTTGTTCTTTTGCTAAATGGTGGTCCTGGTTGCTCAAGCTTTGATGGATTCGTCTATGACCACGGTATACATTAGCATAATTCCAGAATTATTTGCATTCTGAATTTTGAGTTATAAGACTTTAGCTTTTTGTATAAATTGTGAATTTTGGGTTGTTCAAATTGAATGTCCGCTTTCCTATTCACGGAGGCAGTAAGTGTTATATATGTATGTAGATTTGACGTTTATCTAAATAAGTAGGATTGTATGATGGGGCATTATTAATTCAGAGTTAGAATTGAGCTTCTGAAACTAAACCTGCACACGTTTAAGTATATCTGTAGGATAAAATTCATTATTAAAATGATATAGGATATTTTGAGCAGCGAGGATTATTCTTGAAGGAGCCTATTTGCGAGTCAAATGCTCTATACGCGGCGTCCATTTATGCAGTTTATTCGTGCTTGCAATCGTTAGGTTCGTTTCGTGTCAAACTAATTTCAAATGAGGATTTGAGAAGAGATAGTTGTTAAGCATCCTTTACTATGTACAAATATAATGATAGACGGAATTTGCAACGTGTCTTAGTTCACCTACTGCCAGGGATTGTTCTGTGAAACTAGATTGGTATCATAGGTTTGCAGGGAGCTGGACATACTGTTCCAGAATATAAACCGCGGGAAGCTTTGGAGTTTTATACTCGTTGGCTAGAGGGTAAGAAGATCTGAAGAATACTGTTTGGAGAATAATATGAAAGAAATAGGAAATACAGAGCACTTTTCATTTTGATTGAAGATTATAGGTATTCTTGATGACCAAGAAAATTGGAGAGAATCTAATTTATGTTTTTGCATTAAAAGAGTAGTGTAAGAGAGGACAATAGGTTATAGAAAATCTCTTGTACTCTCTTTATAAACAACTTCCAGAGTGATCAATGAAAGCTTGTTAACAGGGTTACGCTTGCACTGAAACTACAAAATAATGACTTAGCTGCTTTGACATAATAGCTTAGACAGTGACTCCTTCAAAGCATTTGGCTTGATTTCCTTCCCTTTTGCCTTCAATAAAACAAGAACTCGTGTCACCATATATCTAGCAAAGAAAGTATTTTGCAGTTTGCGACGGAAATGAACATCTTTGCTTCTGAATTTAAAACGCGGTACCATCATAACAATGTATATTGATTGAGCTTTCTTTTACAAGATAAGTAAAAAATGTACCTCTACCCTGAGAATGTTCAATGCTGAACCATTGGAAGTTGTAACATTAACATCAATAACTTGAAGTCCTAGGGAGTCCATAGCCTGCATTAACCTCGAAAATCCTCCTTGCTTTTGCCTGTAAATGACCCTCACCAAGAAATCCATAGCCCCAATCTGGTTCACTTCGATTTCAACCTATGCACATTATTACCAAGGGAAAGAAGGGAGAAAATAATGCAAAGCAAACACAGAGTCAAATTGAATCTTCTAAAATTGCAAAAAACTAGAACCTCAAGAGCCATTTTTACCATTGCTTGTCTCGACTCATCAGCCTTTGCATTACTTGGATTCTTATTGAACTCAATAACAGGTTGATTGTCCCTGTCTACACTGTATTCCTTGCAGTCCTCCTCTTCAATATATCTGAGTTCATCTTCATACATCTTCACGGTCTTCTGCAACTCCTTTATATACTCGATCGCGTCCCCAGGAATCGCTTTCATATCCATCTGAGGGAGCAAAGCAGGAAGGGAAATAAGTACTCAGATGAAGGAAAATAATTGAACAATCATAAAAGGAACTTGGTGGTTCTAGCATTTTGCTCAGAATACATGACATTACCCTGGAGATATTGGGGACTAATGCACGTAGAGTGAAGAGCCCATTTTTTATCCTGTTCCTTCGATTTCTTTCTGTGATGAGATTCTTTGAGTGATAACTTTCTTTTTGTTCTCTCTGATTGGCCTGTAAACCATCTACATTCTCTGCTGGCAGGTTTGCAATAGCACTTGCAGAAGAAAATCTTGCTTCTCTTTTTATTTCTGAATCCAGTGTGCGGCTTCTCTTCAATGGATATCTTCCACTGGAGTTTTCAGGTGACGCGTTACAAGACGGGGGAGTGGAACCTAAATCACTTAGACGACTTGAACCCGTGAACGATCTTTCGATGCTAGGATAAGAGTTGGACTTGGACAATTTGAGAGGAAACTGTAGGCTTGGACCATGAACATCAGATATTGGGTAGTAAGGGGGTTCTCCAACATTAGAGTTCATGAAGCCTTGGGCAGCCCCGGCCTCTTCTTCAGCAGAAATATATTGAGCCATGACGAAATCTATTATCTGCTGATTTTTTGGTACCTGAAGAATCAAATTATGTTATTTGCAAACTCCAAAAAATTAACTTGATCAGTTCATATTTAGAATTCTTACATGCTTTTGGCTAATGAGTTCAATTAAGCCTCCAGTAACAGGAACAAGAACCTGAGTTCCAAACCTGCAGTTTTTTTGCAATCAAACCAAGCCTGAATGTTAGCTGTTGTTCCGGAGCAATTAATCCAATACAATAGAAGGCAAAACATAAATTCATCAAAAACATTGAAATCCTTTAAGACAATGCATATCTTCAACTATATCCTTAAAATCAAATGCTCCTACTAGCTCAGTTACATAAGACCCAAACAGAAAGTTGCAATCTTGTTTATCAAACAGAGTAATGCAAATCCAAAGAAAGGGATGAGGACACTCACTGCTCGTCTGAAATTGAGCTTATGGCATCGTTAATCCACCTGGGTTGATTCGATATAACTACATCATGAATCCTGATATAATCCCATTTAACACATTAGTACATGCTACCAATGAAAAGGGCTCTACTACAAGAGAATGAATAGATGAGAAAGATGGAGAGTTTCGCTATACCCAGAGTACAATGAGATTGATGATGGAAATTTGGCAAGCGCCTTGCAAGCCTCAGTTCTTACAGGATGCTGAAGATAGGCATCCTTGCATTTGGGAACCAACTCTTGCCCAGTTTCTTCTTTCACTTTTATCCTCTTACTATTAACACCACTACAACAACAACCCCTCCATTTAATAAACCTGCAAAATCAAAATCAAATACCCAAAAAGTTCAAAGAACCCCGGATTAGTCTCAGCGAGAAAGGTGGTAATATAGGGTGCACTGAGCTAGAAATTTAAAAAAGAAGATTATGTAAGTATGACATAAAATCAAACAGTTGGTGGTGTACATCAAAAAATTTGAATTTTACCTTAATGGGTCATCTCCCAATTCCCAGACAATACAAAAGTCCCATGCAGAATTATTATTATTAACAAGGGGCCGGAAACACTCCACTGAGCTATCAAAAGCTGCCATTTTTTCTCAACTCTTTTGAACACTACTTTGTTTGTATTCTTCCGGGCTTCAATAATTTATGGCTTTGCTATCAAAATCTGTACCAGTAGAAGAATTAGATGAAGATTGCAAAAGGGGCTTTAAAAGGCTTTCTTGTACTGTCAGTAATGATTCAAATATAAAGAAAGAGAACATTTTTTTTCTTTTTAGTTTCTTTTGAATAAGAAAAAGAATGGTTCAAAAGCTGGAGAATGGTACCATAACTGAAAGCGAGTACAGTGATCCAAATATTTGAGCCCAACTATAAGTATTTTACCTCTTTTATCACTAAAACTGGTAAAATATTTAAATCGCGAGATGTGTTTCAATAAAATTTTATTACAAACTGTTTATCGAATCATTACTCTGAGGGTAAAGATAAGATTGTGACAATAACACTTAAATAGACAGTTATCCCCACCAAGCTATGTGCCAAAAACCGGTGATCCCATTTCTGATATGCCTTACTTTCCTTTTCTTGTAAAGGAGAAAAACAGAAGAATAATATAATAGGAGTACTAGTACTTATTTCTAAGAAAAAAACAACATTTCCATAATGTTTTTGTACTTTGTGAACTTTCTATAAGAGATTGAATAGTCAGTCATTTATTTAATTATGACAATGCGATAGTTTAGATCATAGAAGCATCTTTTAATATCAGATAATAAGTCTCGAGTATGATTCTCATCTTTGTTCCCTATTTACGAAAAAATTGAAGCCTTTTGTTCCTCCTCTACTAGAGAAGTAATACTTAAACATTTGGTTTTATAAGTGTATTTATCGTATTATCTCAATTAAATTATTAATAATAGTATATGAACTTTCTTGTAAAAACCATCCAGATAAAGAAATTAAATGTAATTTTCTTTTACAAAAAAAAGAAGGAAAATGATTTGCTACTAGGAATTGGATAAAACTCAAATTAACACTATTCACCCCCTATTGGTATAAGGGATTCACCCCCAATTTGAATTTTTAACCAATTTCTATCCAATAATTCTAGTAGGCAAGTTCCAAAAAAGAATTCTAAAGAGTATGGAGTTTCTGTCCTTTTGATTCTTTCCTGTACCTTGGCACCAGCAACCAACCCCCATGTTACAGCACAGCGTGCCTCTCCATAGGGGGGCAAGTTTGTTATACTATGGCAATAGCATCCAAGGGTACACTTTATTGTCTCAACTCTGATTTCGCAAATATTCTTTTCTTGATATGCTTTGTTAGCCTGGATAATTATGGGCACACCTAAATTTCGAGTGAAGTTTGAATGTTAAAGAGTGTTTTTTTTTAATACACGTTAATTGATTATTAGTCATTGTATCAGATCAATCTAACAAACATTCAAAAATTGAGATTTATCCGTATGTGTTAGAAAAAATATCAAAATATCCTTCAACATTATAACCAGATCCTAGACTCACCCTTCAGAATTCTGTGTTGGGTTGGCTAACCTCAGATAACATAATTTTGTTATTGGTTTAGGTCAACTTAGATAAACTCAAAAATTAGGAAATTAATAAGTACAGTGCATTTTTAACCGGGGTAATGACATATTTGACAAATTTGTCTTCCTTAATAAAATAATTAAAAAAAAATTAACAAAAGAAAACAAGGTTGGACTGATGTAGGCCTATCAATTGAGCATATTTAGTCTAAAATATTGGGTCCAGACTCATACCCACTAATTTGAGATACAAGTTGGATTTCTATTGTCTTTTCAACTAGAGTCTGAACTCAATCACATTGGGTTTTTTATCTAATTTGAGTAGCTCACAAATTTACTTATAATTTTATTGATACTCAATTTTATCGATCGAAACGTGAATATTTTTTTTAAATAAAATAAATAACGATTATTAGAGAAATATTTTGTGAAAAAATAATATGCACCGTTCATTAAAATTAGCATCGCATTATTGAGTTCATATAAAATAAAATAAAAAAATAATCTTAATTGGGTCCTTGTGTCTCTTGGGTCTATATAATTATAATTTAGATCCACAATTCTTGGGTCCCATATTTGACTTGGATCTTACTCATATGAGTCCAAACCCAATCTAAATACGAGTATAGAAATATCTATCTATACTTAAATTGAGTCTTATGAATTTGGATCTGAATCTGGGTCCTTGAGTCCAATTGACCACCTATAGACTGATGTCTTCTGGTGGCAAATGATGAATGGTTCAACTGTTGCATGAGCGTTTAACCAGTCATATGAGTACTTGAAGATGAAAGTACTTTGTATTAGTATTTGTTTTTGGATAATGAGTTATAAATAAAGATACTTAGATTTGAATTTTGCTAATATTAAGTAATAGAAGATCCATTTCCACTAAAAAATAATTTGCTAAAAATCTAAATTCGCCTCTGAATTTTTATTTTTTTTTTAAATTTTTTAATGAATAAATTAAATAATAACATAAATTATTTACAATTTGTAATTATCTTTTAACCACCTGGCATTGTCCAAAATAAATTTTTTGAGAATAACTATCAAAAGTAGGAAGGGTTATTTCATAACCAAGTTGGTACTGACGATTTTTTTTGCCCATTTCACAAAGCATTTCTGTGGTGAAAATGAAAGGAAATATCTGATATGGACCGGGTCTATGTGGATCATGTGATCCAGATTTGGCCACATCCCTACAGAATGAGGAGAGAGAAGGAAATGCAGTGATGTGGCCAAATCTGAACCACATAATCCAATGGACCTGCTCCATGACAGAATAGACCAAAATGAAAACCTGAGCTCTCCTAATACATCACAAATCTCGTCATCTTCCTTTTGAAACCCTCAAACCACTCTGTCATCATTACCAACAATGGCGATCGCAAGTCTACAGAAATTAACCTCCCAAATCACCAAATCCCCCACTCTCTCCATCGCTTCTCGAGCCATAATCTCCCGTTCCTCCGCCACCATCTCCTCCTCCTCCTCCTCCACCTCCGCCAAAGTCGCCGATCGTATCGTCAAGCTCTCCGTAATCGATCCCGACGGCTACAAAAAGGAAATCCTCGGACTCTCCGGCCAGACTCTTCTAAAGGTTTTAGCTAATCACGGCTTAATCGATCCGGCATCGCATCGGTTAGAAGACATCGACGCTTGCTCCTCCGAGTGTGAGGTCCACATCGCTCAGGAATGGCTCGAGAAACTTCCTCCGCCTACTTATGATGAACAGTATGTGCTTAAGAGGAATTCTAGGAATCGAGTTTTGAATAAGCACTCTCGGCTTGGTTGTCAGGTGGTTCTTACTCAGGAGCTTCAGGGGATGGTTGTTGCTGTTCCTGAGCCCAAGCCATGGGATATTCCATAACTAGATTTTCGATTCGGCACCTTTTCTGTAAGGTTTATTATCTATAAAATGGAGTTTAAGGCCAATTCTCCTTTTTTTTTCGGTGAATAATATTATCTCTGCACATCTGTGTGTACTTTAATTTGAGATTTTTTAAAATCAATGTTATGAATTGATATCGAAATTTGGTTAAATTATCTGATATTTGATTATTGGAGTATTATTTGTTGTTTTCTATTGGAGGTATCTCTGGCATAGACTGCTGAAGTAAAAACATGATGTAGTGGATTATTCCTTTTGATTTCTAACTTTAAAATTTCAGGAAAGGTGGAAAAATGCTTGAAATTTGTAGGTTACATAAAATTAATGGCTTGAGTTCGCTAGATTTCATAATAAGAGTATGAGTTCTGTCTTTCTCTCTTTACGAATGTGATTATAGATGCAGAAGCTTCTCTGTTGATATATGCCTTTAATAGGTATCAAATGTCTAGATTTAGCAATAAGAAGACTTCCTTTGTAATTAAATCCATGTCAACTTTCTTGAAGAACCGACAATAATAAGGAAACACTCACCAACTTCTTTTGTCATGTGAAACCGTGGTTTTTGTTGGTTGAGGGTTTTTTTTTCCAGCGTATAGGCCCAGGCCCCCACCCCAACTCATGTGAGACCAGTCACACAAAGCCCGAGTGACCCGTCTCACATTCTCCTCACATGAATTGAGAGTTGCAGGTAGGTACTGCCCAATTCATGTGAAAGATGTGTGAGACCAGTCTCACAGGGACGGTCCTATGATTGAATTTTTGCAAACATAGCCTCGTTTTGCAGCTGATCATAACTATGACTTCTTGCACACTTTGCACATCCTTTCTCTTCATGCTGGATAATGGTCTGGTCTTCTTATTGTTATAGGCAAGCTGATCTGCCTTGTATGTATTTGCTGGTTTGTGCTTTAGCTGCAGAAATAAATCATCAGCAGACTGAAAGTTTTGGGTTTTTATTTGTTGGAGAAATTGGGTTTTCTCTATGAATTAAAATGTAATTAAAGTGTCGTGAGGACATATTTGAGCTAATAAATATTTATGTTAAACCGCTCGGTTTTGAATATTATTAAGTTTATCACGAAGTGGGTTGCGCAAGCTTCGTGATGATATATAAAATGTGAGAAAACTAATTCTTGGTGTGAATGATAAAGTGGGGTGGATGAAATGTGGGAAATGAGTTTTAAACTCACATCCCACCTAGGAAACTCATGAAAGAGAAATTTACTTTATATGTTAAAGTGGTTTATTTGAGTTTAAATTGTATTACTACTATTATGCCCCATGTTAGAACCTCGCGTGCGCCCGCGCAGGGGTGCAAATAGAAGGTCTTTGGATATCAAATTAGCTTGAACTTGTGTGCAGGCGCGACCTGCGTTTTTTCTACTAATTTGAGTTTTGGTTACTTTTGCAATTGATGATGAGTCGAGTTCGGTAAGAGAAAGCTTTTAATCCGTTTAAAACCCTTTACTTAATATACTCTCTGGTTGCGTTTGTTTTTGGGTATGCATATACTCTTTGATTATGTTTGTTTTTTGGGTACGCATAAAAAATAATATCAATTCAAAAAACTCACAAAGAACAAATAACAGTATTAAAGAATAAAAAGCTCCAAATTTGTAGCAATGGATCGAAAATTTACTGTAAACAACGAAAGTTATGAAGTGAACTATGAATTTCTTTCTAAATATGAAATAAATGTCTTCTTACAAAAATAAAGAATCACTCAAAATTACCAAATTAAAACATATTCTTATGATCTAAAAGGAGCTGGTTAACAGATGGTGAGGGTGCGGGTGCCGGAACTTGAGGTTTGCGAGTATTCCAATATTCCTTGTATTCCTTTTCAAAAGGCACGCACAGTTTAAAAACTCTCAATGCTTCGTGGTAGTAACTCCATCCACCTATCAACATAGTGTAATGTTCAAAACTTTTAAAAAATTGTTGAATTTCTTCAAAAGAATAAGTCATATCATTTATATCTCCGGCGAAAGGGCCCAGAAACGAAGTAAGAGTGTCAAAGGCTTGATGGCAGTTCCGCATCATAATGTAGTCATCTTTCTGTTGGGTTGCAGAAACAATGGTGGAAGCAGCCAAAAACAGCAGAAGAAGAACAGAGAATTGTTTTTCCATCTCAAAAGAAAATATTTGTTACAGTAAATTTTTTAGATGCGAGAAAATGATTGGAGGTATAATGGTCCAATTTAGGGTCTATATAAAGGGAGTGGATGAGTGAATTGGATTGGGATTTAGAGTTACAGTAATCCGATTCCAATCAGTAATTCTAATCATTATCTATTTGAATTTGGATTTTGGAAGTCGGTTTCGGGTTTGTAGTTTGGTCGGCACATCCCCTTGGAGGAGGCTAGCAATTGATAGTTCATGGAATTTTAAATTTTTGTGGGAAAGAAAATAATAACCGGAAAGACCCGCGAACTTTTCTCGGTTGTGAAACACATTAAAATTTAATAAAAGTCTTCAAAAAAAATAAAAAATGCAAGTTACGAAAACAAAAAATTAGAGGGTCTAATATTTATTAATGATATTATTACTTTTCATCAGAGGGTCAAGCTTCTCCCAGACTTATTGAAAAAATACTTCATATTATAAAATTTGGAAACAAAAACATGTAGGGTTCATATAAAATTGGTATTCAATTATGGACTATTCATAATAGTTGTTGACATTTTAAGAGGTTTCCAAAATATTATTCAATCAGCTAAATAGAACACTTAAATATCCTAAATCGAATATCTATTCTAGTACACAATATATGATTAAAAACTACTATTCAAAAAAGAAAATTCTGATAGAAAATTCTTTTTGACTATAATTAGTTAAAAACTTAAATTCCTCGTACATTTTTTAAATTTTCAATGAATTAATTACAATAATAACACGGATTATATACAAATTTTTCACAATTTAAAAAATTTATCCAGTTTATTTTAATCATCTAACTTTGTCCAATTCTGATATGGACATAATTCATGTAGACTTTGTGATCTAAAATTGTTTAATATGTAATGATGCGAACTGTACAGTTTAGACTGCTAGATTCATTAAACCAAACTGAATAATCTCTTATGGGCCTTCCAATTAATGGGAAATCGAACCCAAAAAGCAGGGGGGGGAAATCGCCTAACGGGCAAGTAATGGCCCAAAATATTATGGGCTATAACCCGAGCAAACAGTCCAATCCAAATACTACTACTAATAGGTAGATGCCTACTATTCCATGGGAGTTCTAGAACCCTAATTTCCGCCTCCTCTCTCCCTCTCTCCAAGAATCCTATAAATTATAATTTCTTCTTCAAATTCTAGCAGAGCAATTCCTATCCCAATTCCAATTTTTTTCATTCTTTTTTCCCCGTATTCTAGAACATGTCTATATTACTCATTTGTATTCGAAGAAGAAGAAGTTTTTGGTATGAAAAAGAATTTTAAAAAAAAAGAAAAGCAAGTTCAGCTTCTTGGTTGGATCTAGATTATCTTGAAGATCCAGTCAATAATTTACTCAAAAAAACTTGCGAAAGAAATTCCAGTATCACTCGCCTGAATCTGATTTTATTCTCATGACGTTTCAGGCCCTTTATCTACTGGTACATTTTAATTAATACCCACATTGCCCTTTTTTTTTATCTTGTCTTTTGATCTTAGGTTCATGAAAATTCTGATGTAGAAGAGTCAAATTGTTTTGGATTAATGTATGATGAGCAAACGCACTCTGTCCCATAACAAATATTGATGTTTTGGTGCAATTTCTTCGTTTGCGAAACTAATTTATCCAATTTACTCGCCTGTTTGATCATATATTCTTTTGATCTAAACGGGCACATGATTGGATTACATTTTTGGATAATACCTACCTTAATTCAATCGATTTGGATCTGAGATAACGGGTATCGGTGGTCATGGAGAGATCTGTGAACGAGGGCGATGAATTTCTTCTGGTTCAAGCCTGACCCGGAAAGTCAATATCCAAGCCCGAGTATTTTACTTGTATTAAAAAATTAATTAACAAATTTAGATTGCAACATCCGAATCTTAAGAACAATAATAAGGTATTGATTCTTGAATAAATATAAATAAACCACTAATTGGCTAATTAAAAGGACATAAAATTAGACGTATCATTGACGTATTTTTTATTTTCTTATTACCAAAAGTAAGCTACGAAACAAGAATGAACATTGAATCATCCCTAGCAGCAATTGCTATGGAATGGCTAATAACGTCCTCGATTGGCCGGGATAAAAGGATAGCAATATAACAATCTTCGCCGTTATTTTGATTTTTGGACGCGGCTCTCTCTTTGCACACCGCTTCCTCTTTTTCTACTCATACTAAGCAGTATGTTTGCCAATTTTGGGTCAAAACACATTTTTTCAACAAATAATTTAATTTTTATGCAAAGGAACGACAAAGTTTCACAAAAATTATAAGATAATTATGTTATGCACCTTATGGTGCAGAATTCTTCACATCATTATACGTTAACGAAAGAAACAATTTACCATTCAAAGTTTATTTTCTATCTTCTTAATTTTTTTGAACCACAGTTTATTTGCGAGGGACATGTATTTTGTCAGTAATATTTTTTTCAAAAGCTATACATGTCATCCTAAATTACGCATCTTTAACCAACGTCACTTTCTTCTCTCTTCTCTCTTCTATCTATGAAAGTAAAAACATGTGTGTAAGGATCCTTTGTTTAATAACTCTCATTCTTAGCAGCTAACCCAAAACAAAAAATCTTCCCGTCCGGATCTTATGTGGAATCGTTTTTTTTCTTTCTCCAGTATATACAAAACGCTTTAGAATATGTGTAATGAAATTAAAAACAGATGTTTTGAGTTTAAAACAGCACGATAAACAAAATTGGTGTTCAAAGTATCATAACAGAATTTTGTTTAAATTAATTTTAACCATCAAAATTTTAATTTAATAAACGAGAATCGTTCCGCACTGAGCCGTGGCGAGGATTTTTCCTATGCCGATAAATTCATAGAGTATATGCTAATCACTATCCTCACGTCTAATAATTTTCATACATTATTTGCTCAGCCGTCCAAAAGCCTTTGGAATGTCACTCCACGTGCCAGCACTTCCTCCTTTCTTGGACTTTTCCTTCCTTTTGAACCAGCCAACACTCTTTCCCCAACTCCATATGTATTTCACTTCAATTTCTTCCTCACCATTCATCCCACGAATTTCTTGCCCATCCTCATATTTTCTTCTCATTTTCCTCCCTCTTTTTTCATATACATTTCTTTCTCAATTCCCATTTCTGACCCATTTTTTGCCTTTTCAATTTCTCAATATACTTTTGGACTAATTCCCAAATCCCCATCGTCTTCTCATCATTTCCATATATCTTCTTCTTCTTAAAATTTTCCTATATGATCCCTAACATGTAAATGATCAATTTTCTTCTTAGAACATAAATTCTTAATTATTTTACGCCATGCATGCATGCAATAACCTGTAAATAGAGTTAATAATATTCTTGATCAAGTTATCGGGGTGATCTGGCCCAATTTTCATTAAAAATAATGGATCAAACGGAGCTTCGTCGAGTTTTTCAAATGTTCGATCACAATGGTGATGGAAAGGTTACGAAAAAAGAATTAAGTGACTCATTAGAGAATTTAGGAATCCTCATTCCTGAAAAAGAGCTAATGCAAATCATCGAAACGATCGATGCGAACGGGGATGGGTACGTGGACATGCAAGAATTTGGAACGTTGTACAAATCGATAATGAATGAAAGGGACGAGGAAGAGGATATGAGGGAAGCTTTTAAAGTGTTTGATCAAAACGGCGACGGATTTATCACGGTGGAGGAGTTGAGATCGGTATTGGCATCACTAGGGTTGAAACAAGGAAGAACAATAGAAGATTGCAAGAAGATGATAAAGAAAGTTGATGGAGATGGAGATGGAAAGGTCAATTATAAAGAGTTCAGACTCATGATGAAGGGTGGTGGATTTGCTGCCTTGAGTTGACATTCAAAACATTTATATATATTGTATATTTATTGCATGTTTTTGGAATTTTTGATGTTTTGTAATGTACATTTTCACATTTGATTAATTAATTGATTATGGAATCACATTTCTTTCTTGTGTGGTAAGAGATTGATATGATTTATGTTGGTGATTTTTGGTTGATATTTTTGTCATAAATTTCGTAAAATGTAAATTGTTTGTTAGTGTAAACATGGGCAAAGTAAATATTTTTTTATCTTGTTTCACAGTGAATTTTTTCTAAATACATAAGTTCTTCTACATTCATTGTTATGTGCATGTCCTAAATGTTAACCAATGAGTATTTCACCTTCTTCTCTCACATAATTTAATCTTTCTCTTCTTTTATTTTCCCTACTAAACTTTCATAGCAGCCCCAAGAGAGAAATTGTATCACGTTCCATGTTCGCGGGCCCGTAACACGACACATGAATATGACAGCATCAACGATCACCTATTTGGCAAGCCAATTCGTTATGCCAAAATAGATATTCCAAAATTGTAGTGGATACTTAAGCATATATTATATATCAGTGAAACATTTTATTCTTTCGTGATAGAGTTTCACAGATTGAGACGGAAATGTGCACAGAAAAATTCTAAACCAAGAAAACGAGTTTTCTAAAAAAAAAGTAAAGAAAAAAGGGGAAAATTTTAGGTCTTGCCCCAACTCATTTGAGAGGGCTGTTTGGTCAGTCTCACATCCCCGAAAAGAGGAGCGAGACGATAAAAAGTATTTTGGGACAATGGGGAAAACTATCGGGTTCTTATTGGGTCTTCAAAACCATTAAAACAAACTAAACAAAAATCCCCCCGAAAGCCCAATTATAATCTCACTACAATAAAGAAAGCCCAACTATAATTTCCAAAACCCCAAATCAAAAGAGCCCATAATATTCATGCTTCAAATCTTCGTCTCCACTCTCTAGTTGAAGGTGAAGAACAGTGGAGTAATGGCGTTGAGGAGTTTGGCTAATGCTTCAGTGACTCTGTATAATAAATCAAACCAACTCAGAAATCTCCTCTGTAGAAATCCTATCTTCTCCCAGTTCTTGCTCCGTTCGATTTTCCATGAACAACCCAGGTACTATTTCTCCTGTCTTCATCCGCCACCTCATTTGAATTTGAATACAAATTTGATACGGACTCCGTATCAATGTTTACTTTCTTAAAATGGATATATTTTCTGTCTAAACTTTCATAAATATAGATGGGTTCTCATATAATTTAAGGATTTTATAGTAACTTACTCACGGTCACACTACTCTGGTTAATTTTTGTATAAGTTAAATGTGCACATTCAATTTGGACCAAGGGAGTAGTATTTATTGGGTATTTTCAAGAAATTAGGAGTCCTTTGGGTAAAATATATAATTTTGGTGTCATATTAATCTCAGTGTAGTAGTCTTGTTGATGTTATTGGCAAGGTTTCTGCTAAAGGGCCCTTTATTGGGCACTGTTATGGAATTGAAAATTGGAATCTTGGCGGTGCTTTTTGGGGTCAATCAAGCCGGGTTTTTAGCACAGTTGGTGATAAAGCAGCAGAGAATAATGGAAATGTTGGAGTTGCTGAAAATAAGAGGAAAAAATTGAAGGGGAAGAGGGCAGTGGTGAAGTGGTTAAAGTTCTTCAGATGGAAGAAGAAGAAAGATTATCAGAGAATGACTGCTGAAGAAAAAATTCTTTACAAATTGAAGAAGGTAAAGGTTCAGGTTATTTATATCTTCATAGGATAGTTGCAGAATTTTCATTTATTTTTACTTTTTGACTCTTTTTTTATTGAATTGTTGTTTTAATGATGTTCTATATGATTGTGCTTGAATAGTTTAAGCTTTTGGATTTGGATGGGTGCCTAAATTCCAGATTTCTTATCATTTTAACTATGGGCTATGGAAGTTGAATTTATCGCGAGTAATTTCTTGATTTTTTCCTCAGGCTCGGAGAAAAGAGGAAAGGCTTATTGAAGCTCTTAATAAGATAGAACCAAAAGAGTCATCTGAAGCTACACATGATCCAGAGATACTGACTCCAGAAGAACATTTTTACTTTCTGAAGATGGGGCAGAAGAGCAAAAATTATGTTCCGGTTGGAAGGCGAGGTATATACCAAGGTGTCATCCTTAATATGCACTTGCACTGGAAAAAGCACCAGACTCTTAAAGTTGAGGTGAAGACATTCTCACCAGAGGAAGTGAAGGAGATAGCAGCCGAGCTAGCACAACTGAGCGGTGGGATTGTTCTTGATATTGAGGATGACAGTACAATTATCATGTATAGGGGGAAGAACTACTCTCAGCCACCAACTGAGATTATGTCTCCGCGGAGCACTCTTTCTAGGAAAAAGGTTTGTCTAACTTACTTTTTATCGCATTATTTAACCATTTTGTGCTGCTCTTAGTTGTGTGTGGATGATCTACATTCTTGTTCCAACCATGTGTTTCATTGACTGTAGGCTTTAGATAAATCCAAATATAGAGATGCGCTAAGAGCTGTTAGGAGACATATTCCAAGACTTGAGCAGGAAATCGAGCTGCTACGAGCACAGGCTGGCTGCAAAAATGGGGATGCTGAAGAAAGTCAATCGACAATTGCTGGAAGGGTCGTCTCTGCATCCCCTTCAGATGTAGCATTTGAGGGTTCAGAGAGATTAAAGGAAATAATTGCTAAAAATGAACACTTGGATGATGATGATGAGATGATGGACTCAGGAATTGGTTCAGATTCTGAAGCTTTATCTGATATATTTGACACTGATTCTGACACAGAGGATCAGGAGAAAGTGGAACGGCATCTTTATCTGGACGAGTTTGATAAGTTTCCAGCACGAAGAACCGGAGAAACAGAAGATTTTGAAGATCATCTTCGACAAATATCTGCTGATTCTAGAAATGCGAAAGTGCCAGACCAAGGTGTAGATTCAGCTGAACTTGATGAAGTTGATAGGATGATTCTACAGGCTGCATCTCTTTTAAAGAAACAGAGGAAATAGTCATGAAGTTCAAAGAGATCCATGGTTTCCTTTCACCATCAATGTAGCCTAGTGGATAGATAAATACAGTTTTCATTCAACTGTCCTGTTAGTGCCTTGGGGTTATATCATGTCGCTCTTGCATAATTTCCATTCTCAAGCAAAAATCCCTTTTTTGTACTTGTGTTTTTTCCTCTTTTTAAACACACACACACACACACACACACAAACTGCCTACTTTGAAGAACAAAAATAAAGCAAAGATGTTTACCATTTTTCTCTATTAATACTACAGAAGTTTCTGGTTACTGGGAAAAATAATAAATGAAGTAAAAGATAAAAAGAGACATGACTAAAAGATTGATACATTAATCACGATTTTTTTAATATAATTTTTTCTATAAAAGAATTAAGTTTTTTTGTCCACGAAAAGGCGAAATTCCTCGCACTATGACCTCCACTCCGATAGATATAATGGAGGAATTAAATCAAGGTAACCCAAAAAGCTCCTAAAGTGGGAGGACTTTAATTTGGTGCCCACAAGAAGTTACTCCACATTGAAGGGTTAAAACTTTCACACTGCGCTTGCCAATATTCGATCATGCATCTCTATCCACAATCTGCCACCCCATAACCAAGTTAGTTGCTCTTGCAGACAAGATAAGTTCTTTCTATTTATACCAAAACTGGCTGATGCTGAACTTGTAGTGTTTCACTAACTGCTACATTTGGTTTCTTTTTTTCCTTTATCTAGGCCATTTTTAGATAATTTTTCACTCTTCTAGAAGTGTAGTATTAGACAATCAAGTACCGTTCAAGCGGTAATACAGTTCTCCTCCAATTGATAAATTGAGTATTCCAGTAACCAATGTGGAAAAATGAGAAACCACTGCTGATCATTCTGCAAATAGAGGATTAAAAAAGTGTAGCATTAATCGAGGTTCTATTGTAAAAATTTATCCTACACAAAATTTTTATTTTTTTATTAGAAAAGATGGGAGTTCCAAACCTAAAGTCTTTATATCAGGAATAAAATCCTACCCCAAAATCACCCTAACTAATGATACAAATGTAAAACATGCTGTACACCCAAAAGGGCCAATGAATTGGAAGCTAATTCAGGTTAATGTACAAATGTTACAAACAGAATCATAAAACCTTTGACCCTTATGGTAACTACTATTGATTCTTAGACAATTTTTCTATTTCAGCTTCAGCTTTCATTACATTCTCAACCACAGCTCGAAGTTTTGAAGATAGTTGTTCTCCTTGATCTTCAATACTCACCAAAAAACCAAGTAAATTTTGCCGATATGCTGCACACAGCCGATCTTGACGCTGCAACTCTTGTGTAAGTTCTTCAATTTTCCTATCCTTTTCGCTCTAAAAATGTGAAAAAAATAGAGACATTATTAGTTCCTGTAAGCTAGTTAGAGTATAACAGTTGTTCAAGTGTAAAAAAACAACAAAAAGAAACAAGGGCAAAAGTTCACAAAAAGGTGGGATTGAATAGTGTTCTGTCTTGAAACGAAAAGTAATTTTTATGTTTGGGACCCACATCTCTCACAAACGATTCAACTATGAAATCCAACACGTTTAGATTCTAAACCAAACACTATCCAACCCACCCTTATTAGTGGGAAAGGATTATGATCTCCTGAAGGCAGTGTGTTTGCATCAGAGAAAAGAAGTATGTTTCCACATAGTCCCATGACTGAAGTCCCCATGAATTCCAGCCTAAGAAACCATTCAAAATCCCTCAAGAGTATGCAAGAGGAGTTTAACACATCAAATGTATACATGGGATTTAAATTTATAAGCTTATCAGTTTAATTCAAAATGCAGGTCTGGAAAAAAAAACACGAAAAACAGCTGAAAATGCTTAGAAAGTGTGAACAAAGAAATAAAATCTATTACTAAATAACCAAGACAAAAATTACCAACACAGGACAAGAAAACGTAGAAACATTTAGAAACAAAATTACCTGATTCCTAGAAATTGCTGTAGTGACACCATCAATAAGATGGTTGTGATCTTTGACAAATCTGGTCACAACCCATTTTCCAGATTTGTTCTTCTTAACTAGAATTGCTGCCTTGCAACCTTCGTGTGCACTCGGCCTTGCCCTTTTATCTGGTCCAACAGTGCCCTTATGGTTAGAAGAGAACCCCTGCTTGTTACATCCAACGCGATGAGCAAGAGTTGTACCACCAATTTCAGAGCGACGTCGCTGCATAATACGCACAAAAAATCCCGACTTCTTTGCATAATCAGTATAAAAGTTCTTGGCAGCATCATCTGATTCAAATTCCATACCCACGTATGGTTCAAGAACTTCACCATCTTTTAACAACCCTGTGTTGCCCTCAGCTTCAATGACATCATCTCCTTCCAACTCCCCACCGTGTCTTTCGGCAATAACGTCTCCACCTTCTTCCAACTCACCATTAGCCCCTTCAGCCCTGCTCTCAGCTTTCCCATCTTCCATGTTCACATCCATATGATATCAAATGAAGTACCAACAACAGTTTAACAATTTCTCAAAACGACGTGCTCATGAAGTGGACAAAGCCACAAAGACCGCTCGAGTATTACAATCTACAAAATTACACCAAGCTAAGCCATCATTACATGCCAAAAAGTTAATCTATGGCAGTTAAAAAATTTACTCCCTCAATTCCTTAATATAAGACTTTTAGGACATATAGTGGCAACAAATACGGTATTTTTTAATCAAAATATCAAATTACTATTTAGTGATACGCAAGTTCTATTTAATAGACTAATATTGTTATTTTGATTAACAATACCTTATTTTTTGCTTACTTAATTTTCGGTAGGTGTTATAAAAATCTTATATTAAGCAACTGAGATAATAATTCTTTACTTTTGCTTTTTAAGCAAACTGCATCTCTATTCAACCCTTGCAAAAGTAAATCAAAGATGCACATGACAAAGCAAATTCTTTGAGATTAATTTTACTCTGAAGAGTAAGGGGTGTATTCAATTAGAATTTTAAAAGACTATTTATGGATAAACAATGTCTAGTTCAATGATGCACAAATTCTTCAGGAACAACCTTTACAACCCAAACTTTTCAAATAATGGTGGAATTTATCATTCTCAAAGGTTTTATGATAGGTATAAAGTTACTAGGTTGCGGACACTTGGTTCAAATAATAGAATAAGACCATAAACATAAAGCCAATAAAAGTAAATTGGTTAAAGTTGTGGGCACTCACGAGCAAATTTGATTTTTACCGAATTACCGACCGAATTCAAATTCAATTCGACAATTTGAATTCGATAATTCAGTGTGAATTCGGTAATTCGGTTACATCCCAATTCGATTTGGCCAAAAATAGGACGAAATCGATTTGACTATAATTGGATTCGGCCTGACCGAATTCGAATTCATTTTTTAATAATTTTATAATTTTATATATAGTTAATATATAAAGTAAATAGACCCTAAAAAAATTTATTTTGGCGGTTTTGCTATTAATTTTCCGTGTAAATATGGTTGAATTAAACCATGACTAATTTATTATTTCGATTATTTTTTCTGAATTTATTGTTTGTTTTGATTTTGGTTTTTTCTTGATGTTCAATTAGAGTTTTATTGTGAAATCGGTCAATTCGGCAAAAAACGAATTCCAAATTCGCCAAATCGGTCAATTCAAATTCGGTAATTCTGAATTCGAATCCAATTGGATTCGTTTTTAGGTTCTAAAAAGTTGCCCCAAATTCAAATGATCGAATTGGCGAATTCGGTGTTCACCACTACTTGCATTAGCAATAACATAAACGATATCAGATGAAATGGAACAATAAAAATAAAAGCAAACATTCAAAGTAACAACAAGAGTCAATGAAAAAGGTAACAAATAAACAAATCATGAAAATCCATTAAAAAGTCTTATGGTTAGGGTGGAATTTTTTAAAGGGTTTGATATTTATACTTTTCACTAAAAAATCACACGAATTCCTAATTAAAAAAAAAAAAAAAAAACCATCGAAATTTGGAGGTTTTTGAATACCAAAAATTTTTTTGTTACTTGTTAAAAGTCCTGATTGAATACCAACCACTGGATTTGAAAATCACTTTTAAAAAATCCTACTAGTCCTGATTGGATACCGAATGACTTATTTAAATTACTTAAAAATCTTAATTGAATAGCATAAGATTTATTTATCTCAAAATAATCTTTTAAAATCTCAATTGAATACACCCTAACTCAAGAACCGCAGACATATACAGCACGGAGTTTTACAGGACATATCGGCAGTAAAAACAAGATTAATTTTTTTCCGGGTGGGTTGGCGCTGAATGATACATTGAAACTAAGGGGTGGGGTGGGGGTACTTACTGAGGAATCAGAAGAACGAAGAAATCTTTGAGATTTCTAGGAATTGGAGAGGATTTTCCTAATGCTGTTCTTCGGGTTTCCACTTTCCAAAGCTCTATCGCGAGAGTTCGCTCTCGCCAGCAAATCATCAGCAATAAGAATAGTTTTTCTCTTTTAAATGCACATTTTTTCTACTTCTTTTCATTTTGGTCCCCGTCTTTCTTTCTTTCCCAATATATAATTTTTTTTTTTTTTTAAAAACCACTTCTTTTTTCTGACATACTGTATTTTCCATTTTTCCATTTCTAATTGTTTTCTTTTTCCTTTAAATATAGGCAATTTGGCTCCACGGGTCCAAAAACAATTTTACTTTGGTGATTTTTGTCCAAGATCTATTTTTTTACAAAATTAGGTATCAAAACAATTTATGTTTGGTGAGGTAGGTCATTCCGTCCAAAATTCCATCAGTCAACTGTTAATTTGAAATTTGAACATGTTCAACCCAAAACTATCAGGGTCATTTTTGGGATTTTACACATTAAATTAAACCCTCTCCCCTCCCCTCCCCTAACCCGACCCATCCCTTGCCCCTGATTCCTAACCCGTCCTCTGCACACCACCACCTCCACCACCTTCATCCGCAACCATCTCCTCCCCCACCCATCTCTCTTCTTCTTCGATGCAACCCCACCCCAAATCTGTTCCTCTCATCCTTCCAAATTCCTCAAGTTCACTGAATAATTTCAAATTTTCACAGATCTCAACTTCAACCTTTCAATCAACTCACAAAATTGAGACCCCAATAAAAGAAATCCAAAAGAATGGCAAGAAATTCATTTTCTTTGCTGCAACTTCCATTGAAAAACAAAAAAGAATTAAATAATAAAACACTGAAACTAAAGGTAAAATTCAATCGAATGATGGATAACGAATCATAAAGGGCCAGTTATGATTGCATTAGTATGTGCAAACTGAATTCTCAAATTACCAATTTCAATATCAACAATTGGGTACACCAATTTAAATTTCCAGAATTCTCAAATTAAAAGGATTGCGATGCCACACCCTCCGCCGTGATTCTTTGGGCGAAGGAGGATCTTCTTGTCACCATGGCGGTGCTTCAATTTTTGACAAGTACTGAATTTCTTTCAATTTTGATGATGGAGGCGCCAGAGATGATAGCATCGATTTTTTAGGTGTAAATGCTTTCACATTTCGATCTCGATCTCCATTTCTAACTATGATTTCGACTTTCGAGTTGCAAAAGGGTTGGTCTTCTCTCCAAATTGGAAGGGTTCAGGTGAAGTTGGATTCTGGGTTCGGGTGAAGGTCAGAAGTGGGATGAGGATGCAGATGGTGGTGGGGAAGAGGTTGTTTAATAAAGGGCTTGCTTAGATTGGGTTTGATTTGAGTTTGGTTTGGGATTTGGTCTCAAATCTAGACCCAAACTTTTTTGGGATTGAGTTTGGGTTTGAGTTTGGGTTTGAATTTGGGCGGGAAAGGCTAAAAAACGGGCGGGAACTATTCAAAATCAAATTTTTTTCTTCAAATAATTGTTAAATTCAAATTTTTTAGCTCTTAAATTAGGCGAAAATGTTCAAATTCTAAATTTGTGAAGTCATAATTTGAAATTGGACGATTATTTGAAAAAAACATTTGAATTTGAATTGTTCCCGCCCGTTTTTTAGCCTTTCCCGCCCAAACTCAATCCCAAAAAGGTTTGGGTCTAGGTTTGAGACCAAATCCCAAACCAAACCCAATCCAAGCAAGCCCAAAATATACCAAAAATGCCCTTGATATTTTTGTGTTGACAAGATTAAAAATTCAAGTTAACAGTTGACTGATGGAAAAATTAACGGAATGACCTAATTCACCAAATATAAATTGTTTCAGGACGGAACTTTTGGAAAACATAGCTTTTGTACCATTAATCTAAAACATAAATAGATTTTGGACCCATGGCACCAATTTGCCTTAAATATATAAACAACAAGTCAAGGATCCATATTTATTTTCTCTGATTTTTCCCAATTAATTAGAATAGTTCTTATATGAACCAGTTATTGGACCTTGTGGTGCAGAATTAGCCACATCATTGCAAGCTAATGAGAGAAACAATTTTGTGATGATGTGACTAATTCTGAACCACAAGGTTCATGTGAACTTGGTCCATATTAGATTTTTTTTAGTTAATTAGGCTAAACAACCTTATAGCATGTAAGATATAAATATTTATATTTGCGTTTTTTTTTTTTTTTTTTATCTTTGCAATTCCATACATTTAATATATTATTGTGAGTTAAAATGAATATATAAATATTGTTGGTTTATTTATAATAACCATTGAAAGAGGATATTAAATGGAATTAAATATTAATCAATGAATATACTCTAAGATAACACACCATTAAGATAATATAATAGTTAATCGAGTAAATTTATTAGCTTTGAACCTTCATCCCGGATCGAGTGAATTCATATGCTTTGAATGCAATCGATAGCTTTGTGGTTTTATCCCCTGATGAAACAGACTTTGATGAAGAACACTAGATCGCCGAGTCTTCATGGTTCTTATACGTCAATTTGGGGGCCTTGTGGCTTGATCACGGATCAAATAAACGTTGATGATGAACACTAGATCGCCGAGTCTTCATGATTCTTATACGTCAATTCGGGGGCCTTGTGACTTGATCACGGATCAAATAAACTTTGATGATGAACACTTAATTACCGAGTTTTCAAGGCTTCTTGTAATTATTCGAATGATAAACGCAAAAAAAAAAACACCTTGGAAAAACACAAATAATACTTTGACACCTTTAATTTAAAAAAAGACTGGTGTTGAAGATCTTCGAATTTGAGAAAAGTTCAAATTTGGAAAATAATTTAAAGAAGCCAGTTGAAGAGCTCTAGAACTTAATCCTTATATCTTCAATTGACGTGTGTTGTAAACCTTAGCGGAAGACCACTATAGGTGGCGATGGAGCATTTCATACTTGTACCAGTTGACCCAATTGTTTTTTAAAAATTAAAATAGGGCGATTTAAAATATAGTGATTTTTTTCTTTGAAAAAATGATTTATGTATTGATAAGCAAAAGTATTTACAAGCTTCATATGATGATCATATTATTACAAGCAGTGGAATTCATAATCTTGCGTTGAACGGTAGACATACAAACCCCTGATTATAAATAGTTTGATTACGTGACCGTCAAAGACTTTTGTAAGCTTATTGAGTTTAAAAGAAAGGACAAAGAAGGTTAGAGTACGCTAATTGAGTTTAAAACGTCAGCGTTCACGGACATGTTCTACTATTATGCAAATTCCTTTTGGATCGTCATACCCACAATGATAATAATCCACTGCTGGAAGAAGATATGTACCGCGGTCAAGTCCCAGGAAGAGAATAAGACCAAACTCCTCCTTTGAGGTTGAATATTTCATCTCGATTTTATGTTTCCTAATCAATTGTATGAGAACTAAAGATCCAATAGACCCATACATCTTTCTTTGGGGAACATCTCTTTTCATTTTAATAGATAAAAAGTGAAGAAATTTTCCACTTGTGTGTACCATATGCCTGCATTTCTCATTGAAAATGTCATCCAGATCCTATGTAACGCCCTCTGATTATAGTAGCCTTAATGTTTACGACTTATCCTTCAGAGTTCAACATTTTATCCAGTTGTATTTATGGTATATGAATGAAAATTTATATGATTAGAATATCTCTCAAACAATTCAACTCGTACAAAACTCAAAACCTTATGTTTTCATACCAAACACTATGGCTTTCCAAGTTTGGTAATGCCAATAGATAAAGAACCTGGAATAATCACTTCCTTCTATAAGATCTGATTTATAATGCAATTGGATAAACTGGTATCCAGAGTTTTGTCCCATTGCTCTTCCCCAATTCTTCTCATAGGTACATGGATGGTATTTTCAAATGAAAACAGAAAACACTTTTTTATGTTCTAAAAACTGGTTTTAGGTTATCATTACAAATGCAACACGATTATAACCTATGGCTCACCAACCGTACTTTCCTTGGGTTTGAGCTTTAGTGAGGAAGCCTTGGGAACGTCGCTCAGCAAGCTCCATCTCTTTCTGCTTCATGTCAAAGTACAGGGAACCAATCTGATGCTTTCTCTTATGCAGCTTTGAAGGTTTTCCTTTGGTTGATTCTGGCTGCAGTAGGAGTGAAAATATGAACATTAGTATTTTGTAGTGGCAAAATTATAGAGAACTTGATAGGTTTAAAAGGAAAGAGTAAATGCGACAATTAGCTCTTGACCAGTACACCTTGCAATAATTCCATTGAAAAAAAGATTTAATCAGATTAAGGAGATAGCATAAGTATTAGCAGAAGGAAACCCAAACAGTCCATGTGGAATTGTGGATCAAGACTTATATCCTAAAAGCCAAAGCTACTGTGATTCAACACTATCAACTGTTCAAATACCGAGGCATGTTTAGGTAGGAAAACGAAGCGCAACTTTAGTGGTAAAACGCTTCCCCTCCAACCGATAGGTCGGAGGTTCGAATCACGTTGGAGCGAAAGTGAGGAACCACTATTAACCCTCCTTTAGGAAAATTATGTCTCCTCTTATTCAGGAAGGAAAATTATTCAATCCAGTAGCAACATCACTAAAATCTTTGAAGTCGCACCAGAAATGACGTTTGAACTTGGATATATCATGTTGTCTATTACCACGCTATCATGAAGTTTGCACTTCTTTCTAACCATTTTGGTGGCTTGACCAAAAAAATGAGAACTATTTTCTAGATAATTTGAGTAAAACAAAGTTCCAAATTAATAACTCAAGGAAATAACAAACAATTTTTCAATGTCTTGTCCACAGATTCACAGAATAACTTGTATGCTACTTTAGGTAAACAAATGAAGAGGTGAAATCATATTCACTACAAGACTTCATCCGGGACAGAAGCCAATTTGAATTGTGACAGAAAACCTCTGAAGAATTAGGGCCAATTTCAGCTGAGCGAAATGCTTTTTTCTGGTGCTCTCAATTGTTTTTTTACTAATGACTTTAGTTTAGAATGCTACTTCAAAGAAGCAACCTTGGAGGTGCTACTCAAAACTGTTTTTGCTTATCAATGCTGTTAAATATCTACATTAATTCTTAAGACAACTCTTTTTCAGATGGATCCTATGTATCTACAGGCAACAATCATCCTAGGCACACAGAACCAACATGCAGCCTAAAGTAAAATATGAAATTCGTAACAGCATTCTAATCTAATCCTAGAATTCATTAGCATAGAAGGAAAAGTGCATTTACCTGATAAGAGGGCCCAAAGGCGATTCCAGTTAGCTTGGTCTGGTCCTCCCTAGGTCGATTCTTCATTAATTCATCCTGCGTCACCTCAACTATTTCTGCTGGCGGGGTGTCATTCCTGCCTCTCTTCCCAGGTAATCTTAATACACTTTCAGCCAATCCAGACACTGGTGGTACAGCACTTGCAGCCGCCGACCCACCAGCCCAATTATTCTCATATTGCCCAAAAGAGGCATAATTCACATTGTCACTCCCATAATTTGCATAATCTACAGTTCCATCATAACTTGGATACGTATCATATTCGGTATATCCATCATAACCAGCATAATTCGAATAATTACCACCTGGCTCATTATCAGAAGAACCACTAGCACCAGCCATAGAGCTACTCACTGATACCTGATTATCAGCGGGGGTGCTCTCGTAATATCCTCCTACATTAACATCTGTTGCCTCATCAGTCCCAGCATTTGCAACATTCGAATCATTTGTCCCCGGTACATCAGCCTCGAGCATTGACCGCCTACCCATTCCCGAAGCCGAAGGCCCTGCACCCAAACTCATAGAATTCTTGGGTTTAGGAATGCTTGATAAAAACGACTTCACAGAAGAAGTCTGAACCAAAGATTCTGACTTTTTCTTCTGCTTCTCCTTCTCATCTTCATCATCCTCATCATCACTTAAACCAACAGGAGGATTCATCGGAGGAGGCCTAAATTTAACCACCCTTTTTGGAGCAACCGATGATAAATCGGGGAGAATTTGTGGGTCATCATTCTGGGTCTTGGGAGGAGGAAGGGAAGAGAACAGGGACGAAAACGACGACGATTTGGGTACTTGTTGGTTTAGGTTTTTAGGGGTTTGGGGTTTGGGAGGTGGGAGAGAAGATAAGAATCCGGTGGATTTGGGAATCGGATGTTTCTCTAGTTGTTGCCTTGGTTCTGGTGTATGTTCTTCATCATCTGAAGAGGCGTAGCTGGCCAGCAAAGAGTCCATTATGTTCGAGGATCGGAAGAACCCTAATTTCAATTGGGAAAAAGACCGGCAAAGTTAGGGTTTCTTGTGGAGGAGGAGACCACCGTATGCGACGGCGAGTATTTTTGTGTATCAACAAGTGAGACGGGGGGATTCAGCAGAGGTTCCACTATCTCCGATATTGTCCCATAGGCGGTTAATCTAGTTTTCTTTATTTTCTTTTTCCTTTTTCACTTATTAAATATATTTTCTTTTCCCTCAATTATAATAAAAAAAACTTTAAATTGCTAATGTTAATTAATCTAAGGATTTATTACAAGTTAATAGTTTTAGGTTTGAGAAAAGTACTACTTATATCCATTAAGTATCTTTGAAAAGCAAGTTATGACCTTTAATTTTTATAGGTGCCAAAATTGCACCTGATAATTTACGATGTGCTATTTCTAGACAAAATCGGCGGAATCCGGCAAGGGCTGGTGGCGAACCACATGTGCGGTTCACATGCACGATATTTCAGGGGCAAATTCGTCTATTCACTTTTTTTTAATTAAAAAAAATGAAAAAATGAAGAGAGGGTGGTGGTGGGTGAGTGGTGGTGGGTGGGTGGTGGAGATTTTGGGGGAATTTTGATTTTGGAGGAAGAAGATGAAGAGAGGGTGGTGGTGGGTGGGGTTTTGATTTTGGAGGAAGAAGATGAAGAGGGGATGGTGGTGGGTGGGTGTTTTGATTTTGGAGGAATAAGATGAAGAGAGGGTGGTGGAGATTTTGGATGAAGAAGATGAAGAGGGGATGGTGGTGGGTGGGTGTTTTGATTTTGGAGGAATAAGATGAAGAGAGGGTGGTGGAGGGTGAGTGGTGGCGGGTGGGTGGTGGAGATTTTGGGGGAATTTTGATTTTGGAGGAAGAAGATGAAGAGAGGGTGGTGGTGGGTGAGTGGTGGAGAATTATGGGAAAATTGACTATTATACCCCTCAAAATGTACGTGTGCGGGCCGCACATGTGGAACGCCGCCCCCTCTCACCGGATTCCGCCAATTTTGTCTAGAAATAGCACATCGTAAATTATCAGGTGCAATTTTGGCACCTATAAAAATTAAGGGTCATAACTTGCTTTTCAAAGATATTTAATGGGTATAAGTAGTACTTTTCTCTTTAGGTTTTGAGGTCGATACATTTAGTTCCTTTTTATTAAAATGACCATTAAACTCATTTGACTCTGTGTGAAAACAGCAATTGTGAAAAGGAAGTTTACGTTGACTATGCCATAAGAGCTCTCACGGTGCGGACATCCATTTGGTTAGTGTGGGATGCTCACTAACGGCAAAAAATCGTTTGTCTCTTCTGTCTCCCCACGAATATATATTTGACACATGTATATTTTTTCTATGTGAGTTTCACTATTTCTTTTAGATTATACTTTTTAATTAAAAATTTAATACATGTCATTTTTTTATTGGAGAGACAGATAAGGGAACACCGAATGGAGACCCAGAGGATTTCTAGCCACATGAATGAGCCTTAGCAAGATGGACATTACATGGTGCTTTCTTGGAAGTTGGTAACGTTTACTAATGCTGATAATTGATTCATGATTATTGAAAGTCGACCTCAAAATTCTCGCCGTGGGGGAAAATTATAGGTTATTACTAGTACAAGAAATCTTCTTGGTTCTTATTAGACTTGTCTCTCCCAGTCATTCCCCAACATTTTCCATTGGTCGTTTTCCATTCCTAGGGGCTAGGAGAAAGATGAAACTTGGCAACAAGACTTGTTATGCTCTCATGGAAATCAAGAGAAAAGTAGGCAGCCCATTTCAATTTCTAGTGCTTTTTAGCCTTGTAATTCACCAGCCTAGTCCTGCTTCAGCCAATTATGAGGTCAAAGTTGGAGTAATTCTTGATCTGGGCTCCTGGACAGGGAAGAGTATAAGTAGTTGCATTAACATGGTTGTTTCTGACTTTTATGCTTCAAATATTCTCTATAGAACAAGGATAGTTCTGCACATTAGAGACTCCCGGGGAGATCCCATGCAAGCCATATCAGCAGGTCAGGTTTATCCTATTCTTGGAAGTAATGATATTCCGTCCCATGTTTGAATTGTTTGAGATTACTGAATAGCCAGGCTCATGATCCCACAAGCACGGGGCATTTCTTCTTCTCCTTGTTTCGGGAATGTTTTGTACTAATTTGCTTCTGTATTTGCAGCTCTTGATCTTCTTGAAAATGTCAAGGTGAAAGTTATAATAGGACCGGAGACACACTGGGAAGGGAAGTTCTTGGCCATAATAGGGAGCAAATCCAAAGTTCCAATATTTTCTTTCTCCTCACTGCTCTCCTCCCCTAGGAATTACCCTCTCCTTGTTCAAATCAAACAAGACGAGACCTTTCAATTTAAGGGCATTAGTGCTCTTCTAAAATCATACCAATGGAGGACAGTAAGTGTCATCTACGAGGACTTCGATGATGGAAGAGAAATCCTATCACATTTGTTTGATCCTCTGAAAGAAACAAATATTCATATTTCTCATCTGATTCCCATTTCCCCATTCTCTACTGATGATCAAATCCTTAATAATCTCCAAGAGCTGTGTAGGCGGCAGCATACAAATGCAATTATACTTGTTCATATGTCGCCATCACTTTCCTCTCGCCTATTTCCAATCGCGAAAAGGCTAGAAATGATGGGAGAAGGGTATGCTTGGATTATCACAGATAGGACCATGAATCACTTCCATAAGCTGGATTCTGAAGCGATTGGGTCAATGCAAGGAGCCTTGGGTTTCAAGGCCTACATTCCTGAATCAAACAGGTTACGCGATATCACCTTAAGATGGAGAAAGGAGCTATATGGCCAAGATCCCTCTATGGAACTGATCAGGGAGCTAGATGTGTTCGGCATTTGGGCATATGATACCTTATGGGCATTGGCAGAATCAATTGAGAGTGTGGGGGTCGAGTTTCTAACTTCCCCGGGTAACGTTGACCAGGGCAAAAGACTTCTTGATCAGATATCAAGAACAAGAGTTAGAGGTTTAAGTGGCGAATTCCAAATCTTGAATGGCAAATTGAATTCTGAATCATATATTATACTGAATGTCTTAGGCAAAGGAGAAAGAAAGGTTGGATTTTGGACAGCGAAGAATGGCTTAGTCAAAGAAATAAAAGCACCCTTAGTTAAGGATAGGCATCCCTCTACAAGAAGGGGTCTTGAAGCTGTTGTATGGCCAGGGGGTTCTACAAATATTCCTAAAGGTTGGTTTAGGCTAACCAGTGAAAAGAAACTAAGAGTTGGTGTAGTGAACAAACAAGGATTTAAGGGTTTAGTGAATTCTGATTTTGATCCTCTAACCAATCAATGGACTTATTCTGGGTTTTGCATAGATGTATTTGAGGCTGCCATTAAGTCCTTAGACTACGAGGTAGCTTATGAGCTCATCCCATTTGTAAGTCCAAATGGGGAAAATTTTGGAAGTTACACAGATCTTATTAACCAAGTCTATCTTCAGGTACTTTTACACCCCTTAAAAGGGGAAACTGTATTATATATCTAAGCAATTGGTCCTCATCCCACATCTTCCCCACATGTTTCTGGTGGCTTTAGTTGTGCAAGTAAACTTTTGCAACCGTTAGAGAAATGTGGGTCCAGGATTAATGGATCAGGTATAATAATACAATTGTACTCCGTTTCAGGAGTAGTATATAAGTATATGTACTTCATTTCTTCGAGAAGATTTGTCTAACACACAACTTTTTCATTGATTCTTACACTAAATTAGAAATTTGATGCTGTTGTGGGGGATATTACGATAACATCAAACAGATCTTTATATGTGGACTTCACAATGCCTTATACTGATTTAGGAGTTGGGACAATAACAAGGAAGCAAAACAACAATGACATATGGATTTTCTTAAAGCCACTTCAAACAAACCTATGGCTTACAAGTGCTGTCTTCTTTGTTCTCCTGGGATCCATAGTTTGGACAATTGAACATCGTACTAATGTTGAATTTCAAGGTTCAATCGCACATCAAATTGGGACAATCTTGTGGTTCGGCTTTTCGACTCTCGTTTATGCTCACAGTGAGTTCTTTCCTTACCTATTTTATCATTTTGAATTATATGTAACACTCTTTGTAACCTTGTTTTTTATGCATGTTGGGAAATTACAGGAGAAAAGCTGAGTAGCAACTTATCAAGATTTGTGGTGATTATTTGGCTTTTCGTAGTGCTTATACTAACTTCGAGTTATACAGCTACTTTGAGTTCAATGTTAACCGTTCAACAGATTCAATTAGCATCAATTAAGGAGCACATAGGAGTCCAAAATGGTTCTTTCCTAGGAGGAGTCATTTCCAGCAACCTTAACTTTAAAGATGATCGACTTCAGCAGTACAGTTCCCCTGCGGAATATGCCGATGCTTTATCAAGAGGAAGTAAGAAAGGTGGTGTTGATGCCATCATTGATGAGATGCCATACATCAAGATCTTTCTTGCCAGATATGGGACTCATTATGCCATGGTTGCTTCCACCCCATCCACCAACGGATTTGGCTTTGTGAGTACAATTACTCCCTAATTGTTTTCTCTTGCAGCAATTCATGATTTATTAACTTCGCTGTAAATGGGATCAAGTATATATGAAAAATTACCATTATCGGCACCAGTTTAGCAGTAACAGCTGCATCTAGTAGATATAATACAAAATTAATCCTATCATGTAACGCTGGAAGTACAAAGTGTTCATCATAATTTATTTACTTGGTTATATATACAATACAACAGGTGTTTCAGAAAGACTCAGAACTGGTTGAGGATGTATCTGGTGCAATAATAAAACTGAGGGAGAATGGACAGCTTCTAGAGATGGAGAATGCATGGTTTAGGAAAAGTCACAACTCATGTATGCCTGCAGATAATAATGACAATTTTTCACCAAACAGCTTGAGCCTTGGAAATTTTGGTGGTCTTTTCTTTTTATGTTTCCTTTCCTTCTTTTTCGCCTTTCTATTACACCTTATTTTTGTGCTAAAAAGGAAGCTAGAATCCAGCAACAATATGATTATCAAGTTATTGAGTGGAGGAAAATTAGAATTTATCTTGAGGTTACTTTCTACAAGGCATGAAAATATGGTTGTACCAGTTGTTAATGAAGAGAATGGGGAGCAAGCAGTGGCGGAGTCAGGATTTTAATTTAGGGGGCGAGTTCAAAGTCACCTACGGTGTAAGACAATATATTTGTGGTAGACAACATAAACTAAGGAAGAAAATTGACAAAAAAAAAATTAAAAAATGAAGAAAATCCAACTAGTTTGCATAGGCTAGTGTAACGGACCATACTTCAAAATAGCATAACAAATTTATAAAAAAAAATATTATTGAATTAAATGTATGTATATTTTTAGAGAAATTTTTATGTATTTGGAGCATTATTATATACTTTGAGTTTGCTATATACAATTCATTATAAATAATTTTTTTGTCCGAAATTTAATATCTGATTTTATTATACAAAAGTTAAGGGATGAATTTGAATTTTAATAAGTTTACAAATTTATCCTTCTCAATTAAAAAAAATAGTGTGTTAATAAAGTTTAATCAATTAAATTAAGAAAGTTAGTGGTGGAACTATGTGTTAGTGGAAGTTCAAATCAAAATTATTTCTATTTTAGAAAATGAGACATTCAATTGGACATCAAAAAATGAAAATTGTACATTCAAATTCAAATAGAGTGAGTGATAAATAGCATTTGTATTATTAAAGTTAGTGGTGAAACTATGTGTTAGAGAATACTATTATTAAATTTTAATTTTTTTAAGGGACCAAGATATTTTATATTTATAATGACTTATTTATACAAAAAAATATATCTACTACTAATATGCAGTTTTCAAAAAAATTACGGCCCCCTCCTGCACTCATGAAGCTCCGCCCCTGGGAGCAAGACACGGTTGTGGGTGCTTAAGTCCACCAAGTTCATGATGAAACTTATGGTCTAAAACTGTCTACATTATCACATGATTCTCTCTCCTCATCTCGTGAAAATGTAAACTGTTGCGAACGACAAAGTCTATCGAATCCATAACCTTTATGGTTTTTACCATTATTACTAATTTGATTTCATTTTGCATTTAGATCCTCAGTTTCTAGTATTGCAACTTCAGCTAAAAACTCTCGTCGCATTTGCAGAAATGAACAT
Organism: Vinca minor; assembly: GCA_026122235.1. Classification (NCBI taxonomy): domain Eukaryota; kingdom Viridiplantae; phylum Streptophyta; class Magnoliopsida; order Gentianales; family Apocynaceae; genus Vinca; species Vinca minor. The sequence continues at coordinate 14,534,863 of JAOCZM010000015.1, forward strand.
TATGGATTACAAGAAATGAGAAATGGTATTGAAGCTTCCCAAATACACTAGTCATTAATTCATGCATCTTTCATGTACAAATGGTTCTTCTTCTTCAGTTCAAGAATCCCAAAATAGTTACACAAGAAAATTCATGGTCGTCTACTTAACATAGTAAGGAAGGTTGAGACCATAGAGCAGAAAATAAGCCCAAATAACACCAGAAATTCCACCAAAGAAGAATCCTCCACTGAACTTAGCCCATCCCTCCGCTGTCTGCAACTGATCAGGCTTCTTCTCCCTTCCAGTCAACGTCAATGAAGGCGCTGTCGATGGCTCTCCTTCCTTGAACGATGCGATGCCGTACATGGTCAAGCAAATGCTCAGAATCACAACAAGCCCTGCTGCGCCAAGGGAACCAGCCGGACCGGCGATATCTGTGTTTCTGAGTGGACCTGTTTTTACGAATGGTCCAACCAAGAGGAACCCGTGGGCTAGACCGACTTCGATTCCTCGGAGAAGTGGGTTCACTGCTGTCCTGTAGGCTGGTAGGTTTGAAAGGTACCATGCTATGAGTGGGCTTGATGTTACTGGAGTTTCAAGACTTCCTATGAAGGGGTCGCCATTGATCGGCTGAATCACTTGGAAAGTTGGCTGCAATACAGATATATGGATCAAATTCTCCATAACCAGATTTTAACTGTTCATGCACAAAAACTGTTTGATAAATTGCATATAATTAAAAACAAAGCTGTCTACGATATTTCTTTTGTTTATACTAAAGTTTATCTTGTTTAATTTAACATATGTACTGAAAGAATTCAAATTAGAATATTATAAAGAGTCTAACATGAAGTATCATTGTGGATTCGAACCAATAAAGTAATTAGAGAGTGATCTCCCTTATATCAGGCTAAAGTTTTTACAGAAAAAAAATATTTGTTTGGTAAAATTTCCTTTATAAATATATCATTTTGTCCTCTAAAAGTTTTCAAAATTGAATACAATACAGTAAATTGCATTTGATTTGGAACAGTGTTTGTAACTCTTTGTAATACTTACTACAACATTCCTAATTGTAATCTTGTTTATACTTAGATTTATCTCATTTAATCAGCATATATGAATCAAAGATTTCATAAATAGATATTACAAAGCGTGTTCAATAAAGTATTGTTGAAGGTGTGAATCGATAAAGAAACTAGGAAAGTAGTTATCCTTACCATTTTTAATTATAATGCTGAACTTTCTATCTAAAACAATTATTATTTTTAAAAAATTTCCTTGTGAATATATAATTTCGTCCTCTAATTTTTTTTTTTTTTAAAAAAAAAATTAACTGTAAACATGTTTTGGCATCATTTATAGGTTCTAATGTCCAATTAACTAATGTGAAATAATAAAATTTGCACAAAAAAGATGAACGAACAGAAAATTGAGGAAATTCTTGATACCTTTTCTGATTGGATAGCTCTGATGGTGAAGCAAGATTTTCTTGTTGAGGGGAAAACTGTGAATGGAGGTCCAGAGATTCCCTTAGGGGTAACCAAGCCTCTAGTTAGGGAAGAAGCAAGGCTGATCTTGAACTGGCTGGCCATGGTGGATGCAGAAGTAGCCATTTATTAGAATCTCTAGTCAGATCAGATAGCCAGACTGACCAGAGGAAGAATATAACAAAGATGAAAAACAAAAGTAGAAAGGGATAGTTGAATTTCTGACTAGGAGAAGAATATCTTTTGCTAACCAAGTTGTGGTTCAAAGGGAAGACTAATGACACATGGCAGTTCTCCATTGGACCAATGTTGTTTGGGTACCTTATCTCTTATCCACATGCATAAGTGTGGGTGACATGCAATGCAAAATGTGTAGTAATTCTAATTTTCATCTATTAATAGTACTAATGTCTCCTTGTCAAAGAGATCCATTCAGTGGAGCCAAGGATCTCAACTCCGAACATATGTTTGAGTTGACACTTTGTACATTAAAAAAAAATACTATTTCGAAATAAATTTTTTGATAAATTAATAAAAGCAATGTAGTTTCAAAACATTTTTCATTGAATTTGAGTGTATTTTTTTATTCTTTTTCATCTATCCTCTTTTATAACAAAAATTGGTTGCAGTTTTAGCTACCATATTTTTATTAATGTTTCATAACTGTCATAACGAAAAGAATACAAATATTTGTTTTGATTAGAAATACTCGAAAATAATTTTTTAGTAGAAATAATGAAATTCTCCAACAAAATATGAAGGTCTATGGCCCAAAGCCCACGGACATTAGTCCAACCCAGTAGTTATTCATTGGTTGGTCCAATATTTTACAGAACTACTACGCGCCGCCCACTTCTCTTCTCCGGCGAAGCGACCTTTGAGAGGGCAAAACGGGGAATGCAAAGAAGATGATGTCGCAGCAGATTCTTCAGCGACATATTTCGCTCTGTTGTTCCTCTTTCAGTTCAAAGAGTGGCAAATGGCTCTCCCCTCCTCACCCTTCTGCTACTTTCTTATCCTACGCTTTTCGGAGCTCAATCTATGGTTTTTTCTTAGCTTCCGTTTAAATTTGTTAATTGAAATTACGTTTTAAAGGGATTTGGGATTATAAATACGGATAAATTCTCCTTCTTTATGCAGTTGAATTTATAATTTGTTTTTTATTTTGTATATTTCTTGGATTCTTGCTATACCATTTGTTGATAATCCTACGTTGGCTAAGGATTGAGCAATCCTCCAGCTCTTGAATTACTTTTGGTGTTAGAGTTAGCGCAAAGTTCATTTTTAGAATATATAGCCACTTAGTCGAATGTTGGGCCCGCCTCTTGAGCTACCTGGTTTCAAGTTGCTATAAGTATTGAAAACTTTATTCCAATGTTAATGAAAACTTAGTTTGTTTAGTTACCAATGTTAATTGAGACTGCTTTGGTGTATTCCTTATTTCTTATGCAAAAGAAAAACTTGAGTGTGGTGTGACATTGAGGTTATCCAACTAGAATAATGTAAGTTTACAATAAGCCTGGTCTTCTGAAATGTATTCTAAGCTTCTGATTATCGTGTTACTTCTGATCAGTGAGGTGGTTAGATTTCCAAAAGAATTGTCCGGTTAGAAGATTTGCTGCTGTAAAATCAAGAGATATACGTCCACAGAAGAAGTAATCTCTCTCTCTCTCCATAAACTTCCCGGGTCCAATGCAATGCTTTAACTGCTTGCATATAACGGTGACCAAAGAACAAAGAGCATACTACCCATGATCATAGTATACAAATTTTCTTGTATGGTAAAGTACTACCATGACTGACATTTTCCCTCTAAATCTCCTTAAAAAGGTTCTATGACTGAGTTTTAGATCTTGTGCAATACAGCCCAATATGCTACTTCAATATTTGAAAAGAGTATAAAACCAGTCATACTACTACTTCCGATATAGTGGTACTGATCATTTGAAGTTAGGGTCTTTCCCTATCTCTCATTCATTTCTTTAGTCTTACTTCCGATATAGTGGTACTGATCATTTGAAGTTATGGGTCTTTCCCTATCTCTCATTCATTTCTTTAGTCTTTCTTTTTAAGTTCATTGCCTTAATTGGGATAAAAACTGGAGTAGTCTTTCGCTGACCATGAAGGTGCGTTTCTTAAAGTTATTCCCTCTTATTTTCTACTGCTAATTTTATGTTTCTTTTCCAGGAAAAAGAGATTGGATGAAATATGCCTTGAAAGATTTGAGCAATATAGCAGGACATATATACAGTCGTGGATCCTGCAAGGCATGTGGACTTCTTCAAGTACCTTTTTTCTGCTTTGTCTTTATTTTTAAAATCTAACATCGTCTTACTTTCGTGAGAATTGAGATTGTCTTGAATTAAAAAAAATATCATAATTTTTGAAAATGGAAAACCACTTCAGTCTATTTATTGCTAAGAGCATGGTTCATATGCACATAGGCAAATATATCAAATGTTTTATAACTGCATAACCTGTGGAAACAGTACACAATGTTGACAATTAACAACTGATCTTCTCCTCAAACAGGCAAAGTTTTTGTTGATGGAAAAGTGATATATAAAGCTGGAACTCCTATTCCTGATAAAGCTGTTGTAGAGATCAAGGCTGAAATTCCAAAATATGTATGTAGGTGATTATCAGCGACAATATCTTTAGGTATGTGATAAATATACGAAAGAGGATGATTGTTTAATATTTTCATTGATTTGATCTTCAGAGCAGGGCACAAGTTAGAGGCAGCAATTGAACAGCTAGAAGTTGATGTTGCTGGCAAGGTAGCGCTTGATTCAGGATTGTCCACTGGGGGATTTACAGATTGTTTGCTGCAATATGGTGCTTCATTTGTTTATGGAGTTGACGTTGGATACGGACAGGTTTGACTTCAAACTTCAAGGTGTACCATAAGATTGCAAGAACTATAATTAAATGAATAGCTGGTATGTCAACTTACTGAATTAAAATTGAGAAGGATTCCCTCATATGGTGAAGTGTATGTTTCATGTGAATTAGAAGAGATTTAATTTATTTGATTTGATCTTTACTGAAATTAGTGAAATATGATACTCCCAAGTCCCAACTAAGAAAGGCTATAAATATGCAATGCGATGAAACTAGATACCATGCTAAATTGCGGGAAAATGCCATCAGGTGCATGCATATCCTAAATTGGAATAACGGTTGTTTCTTTGATCATATTGTTACTGATTGGAAAATTAACTTGTTTTATTTTAGGTGGCAGAAAAGATCCGCCAGCATGAACTTGTGCATGTCATAGAGCGTACTAATTTAAGATATCTTTCAGAACTTCCTCAAAAGGTTGATTTGGTGACCTTGGACCTTTCTTTTATTTCCATACTATTGGTAAGATAAACAAGTTTTCCACCTTACTTTGTGCTTCTAAAATTCCACTTGTTTGCTTCATGCTCCATGACTTTGAGTGTGATCCTTCTCTTTGTCAAGTAGCAACTTTTTAGTTGATATTTAGTTTTGTATTTGATTTTCAAACTTCAGGTGTTGCCTGCTGTGGTGAATGTCATGAAGGAGGAAGCTACATTAGTTACCTTAATTAAACCTCAATTTGAAGCTCGCAGAGCCCAGGTATAGAAGTTAACTTGAACTCTCCCATGATAAATTCAATAAGCCCTGGATTTTATTATTATGATGATGTGGGTTCCACCTTGGCAGTCAAATGGCCCGTTTTGGCTGATTAGAGACCAACTTTGAGTGATTGAGAGGTTACATGATTTGTGCGGCCCCAGTAGGGAGTCTCTTATAAGCCATCTTCCAGCTAGGGAGTTCGATGGTGTTGATGTCGATCTAACTCTTGTTGTTGGAAAATATCTATGATCCCGGAATTCATGAGTGCATCTTCTTTTTGCAGGTCGGACGAGGTGGGATTGTGAAAGATCCCTTAGTTCATAAAGAGGTACTTGTTTTACCATTGATTGTCATTGCTGTTCTATGTATTCTATGACATTCATGTTGGAAGCACTTGTTTCTCTTTGGCAACAAAATGTTTGATCCTCCAAAATAAACCCATTTATGATGCTGGAGTAGAATGTGAGGATCAGGCTGTCCACTGAACTACTTTGGCATTCTCTCGTCTAGTTTCATCTATTTGTTCTCCTTCTTCCAAGGCCGAAAGGATCACACGACAACAACCAACCAAGCCTTAGGCCGAAAGGATCACAGTTCACCGATAAAATAGTTTGACTTTCTTTTTGGCTTGCGTGTGTGTGTGTGTGTGCGCGCTCACGCGTGTGCGTATATGGGCACCGGAAAGAGGGGGTGGGGGGGGGTGCTGGTAACAGTCTTTTAGGTTTTCTTTTTGGAACTCCCGTTTTGGTTGTTCTCTCTGTCCTTTTATTGGTTTCTTTCTATTTTGGATTTTTTGACTGGTGTTGCAATTCTTTGTTTACACGTTCTCAGTAGCTGAAAGTATGTACTACATTGTGGTGATCAGGTGATTGACAAGATTGTAAATGGTGTGGAAAGTTGTGGATTCAAGTGCAACGGTTGGATTGAGTCACCCCTGAAGGGTGCAGAAGGCAACACAGAATTTTTGGCTTGTTTTACCAGGGAAGGCATAAAAAATCCAGACCAAACACCCACTGAGGAGCCAAAAGTTGATTCTTCATAACAATTGGGGATGGCTAACAGCAAAATGCAACAATGGGCTATCAAGAAACGAAATCTGTCTGGCTTATCAATGGCAGAAGATCAAACTGGAGGCACCGCAGTCTTTAGAAATTGCTTAGTGCCTTGAGGAAGGCTAGTCCAAGTCCACTCGTAAATACATATGAAGTTAAGCTATTGCCTTTTACCGTGTGCTCATTGTTCAATAGGGAATTCCCCTGGATTCCATTCTGTACTAGGGATTTCACTGAGAGGCCTTATGTAGATGATTTCCATGTTCTTGCAGATTTGAGATTTTATCTAGTGGATTGCTAACTTTTTGTCTCTCTTTGAATGCTAGACTAACAATATGACAATAATGCTCTTGTAACAAGAATTCCTCTGTTTGCCAATTCATTTTTAGGATTCAAGGTTACGGCTTGGGATCTAAATTAATGAGGGACAAAAACTAATAATTTGGTAAAAAAAGTAGGGACACTAATGTAAAATGAATATTATTTTAAAATAAATATTATACGGGTTACAATAACTATTATTTTTTGAAGTTAAGCATCAGATCGAACTAATCTGATAGCTAATAAATTAATAATGAATGAACACATAATGCAATATCTTAACTTTATGTTGTCTCCAACTCTTGACCTTTTTTTTTTTTTTTTTTTGCTTTTTAAATATAAAAAAAAAAAAAAAAGCAGGAAAAAGAGGTGGAAAGAAAAGGTTTACAATAGATAACAGAAAACAGAAAAGGTTTACATAAATCAGGAGAGTCATACGGTCTACTAGCTGAAAGTAGAGAACAGAAAACTTCAGTTCTTACAACTTGCCCAACAGCAACTTTTTATGCCAAAACAATATGAGTTGTTAAAGATTGGCAGGCAATGGCCTTCTCCAACCCAAAGAGAAAGTGAACAGCCAAAACCATGAAAAGGCCTCCTCTATACACATCAATCCAAAATCTCCATTCTCTTCTTTGAAGTCGACCAAGGAAGATGTTACCGAGAAGCTCTATGCAAGGGTTGACAATACGGAACAGCTTCCCTATTGATTAATGAAGTTCCAGCTTTTTTGCTTGCATAGTTGCCTCTGCATTAACAATCTGGTTTTGATGGAGTTGGGGATGATGGCGGTTTTAAGTCTGGATACTGCATCAGTTTACACCATTAGTACTTCATATGAGAATGAAGTGAGTATTCACATGCATTAACTGATGAAAACAAAAGGCATGCTAGTATATACTTGCTTTATCGCGAATTGAATATCACAAATTTCAGAGATATTATTTCCAATATCAAAACAGTAAAACATTCTAAGCTTCAAGTATGCAAGAACGCTATCAGTTTATTCAAATTAAAATGATAAGCATACAAGGAAAGCAACCAGAAGACTGCTCAACCATATAGGTATAATCAGTATGCATTGATACAGATGGATGCAAGATTAAAAGACTACATAACACAGAACAATGTGCGTAATCCCAGAGAGAGAGAGAGAGTCTGTAGTTCTTACATTCGGATAAGGGGATGACGATCTAGGACCACGCTCTTTTTCTGGGGTAGACATCTTCAGAGATACGTTACTGCTCTTTTCAGTTGTGCTGGAAGCTGATCTTGTCATAGATGCAGACGAATTGCTACTTTTATCTATCTTTTGGTGGTTGAACCCACCATCACTCTTGAGTTTGCCTTGACGCTTTCGCTGTCTTCTTGGCAGAGATATGCACAGATGGAGGAAGCAAAGTTTCTTGTATTTCCTACAATAAACTAAACTTGTAACAAGAACTGTGCATCTAGATTTAAGCTCTTTTAGATTCAGAGAACAATTAAGAAAAAGTCCCTGATGAATTGTTGTAACGGATACGCACTTCTGATTAAGAATAAGCATGCAGGTAGGTTCTGCAGCCTTATTGATACATAATGATTCCCATTCAAACCAACCAGGTAAGTCAATTAAAATGGTCAAGACCACTCTGATTTTCTGGGACCTTAAACATACCATATAAGCAACAATTCCAGATTAACAGGCTTGAAGAAAAGTTAGCTTTGAGCTCATTTCACATTTGAAGGAGATAATGTAGATATACCTGCCATCCTTTCTTGCCTCTGATTCCTCCCTTAATTGCATAAGCCTCTTTAATTCCACCTTTGACTAACAACTCAGCAACTTTCATGGAGTTACCATCAAAACTACCTTCCACACAAGAAGGAACAAAGTCATACTCTTATGTATAAGGTAGAGAAATAGAGACAGACCACAAGATTTATGGTTCTACTGATTGTTACAACAAATGCGCACAGTAATACATAATTTCCCAAGAATTTCAAGATAAATATCAAATGCCAATACAGACACAAGGAGAGGAATCAAAGACTCAAGCAGACCATTGTTTTGCAGGCATGAACATCATGTACTTTTAATTGCCAAGGTTGTCGGTAATTGGATAAAGTTCATTACTTTACATGTCCAGTGCCGCAAAATTACAGCCACAAGTAGAAAGGCAATCAGAAAGACATTGCAATACCATTATGGTCTAATGTACTAACTATCCATGATCAAATGTGGTTGCATTTACTTGTAAGAAAATAGATCATTGCAGTAGTCAAGTAAGGCCATTGCAGTAATTTCCAACTTACTTGTCAAGGATACAAATAATAGTATTCTCAGGCTGCTTAAAATGATCCAAAACTTGCTTCAAAAAACCATCTTCATCACCTTCAGTAAACTCCACCTGCAGCACATTTTTACTAAACATCTTTAAATTAGGGGAATTAAGATAGGCCAAGCTCTTCTTATCCCTAATATCAAGTAGCTGACAATTGGGGTCATCCCTGAGCTTTCTGAAAGCATCAATGGCAGAGATGAATTTATAGTTTCTAAAGTATTCCTCTACAAGCGGGACTACAACAAGCCAAATAAAGACAACCCCAGCAACAAAAAATGGATTCCTATTAAAGAACTCATCAATTGAAACCAAGATAGCTTCTAAGTTAATTCTTGTAGTAGAGACTTCTTCAGCAGTTTCAGAAGCAAAGCAAGAAAGTGGGAAAATGAAACCCATAGACCAAAAAGAAAGATGGGAACTCAGAAACAAACAACTGCTGCCATGGAAATGAGTTGAGACACCATTTCTTGATTGAACATTTGGGATTTCTCTGGAACAAGATTTTGCAAATGAAAATACAGATTTTGAAAGAGAAATTTGGGTTTTGGGGTGATTTAGGTGAGGAAGTGAAATTGAGAGTCCTATAGATAGGGACTCCATGGATGATGAGATATTGCAAGTGTAAGAAGGAAAAGAGTTCGTTTTCAGCTTTAACTCTTATCCCACATCTCTTTTTTATGAAGGATGGGAGGCCTGAAGCTAATATAAAACGACAGCCCAAACATAAAATAAGGCATACCTTTCTCGGCCTTTTGGCTAAGATCAAGTGTAGTATCTGTTCTTATCAGTTTAATATCTGATATGTGGCCCATCGGGTCACACGATATTAACTCAATTTTTTCTTGGGTGAGAGTCCAATGGGTAGCTTGCTATTCGGGCTCTTGCGGGTCGCTAGGGCGTTGCACTACAGCCCTTGCCTGGCCCAACCCTCCAAATCTAGTTTGAAACTTACGCCCATTTAATATAATAAAGCCCATTGTTGGTTTGTAGAACAATATGGATCAACCTAGGCCCTTAGCAATTGAAAAGGTATTAGTTTAGTTTTCAAAAGTAGCTTCCTGGATATATCGTATTATATTTCCCTCACAATAATGATAATACTCCAACAGAGTTACCTTTTATTATTGTTCTTGTTAACTTGTGTATACTTTATACATTATTTGAGTTTTAGGGTTAGAGTTGTCTGTAATTTCGACTTGTATTTTACTTGCTTCTTTTTAAAAATCTGTTAATGTTAAATACTTGTTACTTCGAAGTAAAAGTTCGTTCCGTTAAAGCTAATTTTTTTTTTTATGAAAAGTTAAAGCTATGTTATGGAGGGACTTTCTATGGTTAAATAGAGTATCCACTCCTCCATAAATTCAGAAATTACACATAGAGCTATTCTAATGCACTTTCTTGAGCTACCAAAATAGTTGTGTTATTAAACGAGAAACTATGTTGATAGTTATTTTCGTAAAACAACGTTACTTATTAAATGAATAAGAGAAATTCGGTTATACCTATTTTCGTACAAATAATGTACTCTAAGATTACATAAGTTGAGAAGAGTATAAATCTTTTGTACTTAATAATGGTCGAGTTTTAGATGAACCAAGCTCGAAACCATAAAGTTCGATTTGTTCGAGCTGGACAACCGCTCTAGACATAAGTCCCTTCTTTTCAAGTTCAACCTCTTATGTACATAGAAAAACTAGGCATAAAATCAGATTCATGTTCTTATTCAATGATTACACTACACCATAAGTGAGTATTGTTTAAAACTTGTAAGCTTTTCATACATACATTTTCTTTAATTTTATTTTTTTATGTATCCAGAAAACATTTTTGGACGTGATTCTCTTCATACTCAGGTTCATCTTACTTTCCTTTTAAGGGACTTCTAGAAAAGAAGTTATTTCCCCTTCTCATAAATTAGGAGAAAGAGATCAATTAGGCTGTTACCACAATGGGGAACCAAAACTATTTCTGCAATAAACCCCCATTTTGAGTCGGTCTTGATGCCAATGACTGACAAAGTATAATTAGAATGCATTTGCTACATACAATGTCATGCACGAAATACGAATTTCCTAATATGAATGCTAATAATCATCAACAAACAACACAGTGTAATTCTTTTTACTTCCATTACACTTCAATTATAGATGTAACTCTTGTAAGAAATAATCCTTCTCAAAAGCATCTTATTAAGATCGAAATGACAAACTTTGATCTCAAATTTGTCTTAAAAGGAAAGAATATTCTTGTATTCAACAAATGAGGAAAAGAAATTGTGGATTTCCTTTGCTTGTGGTTCATTTTTGTAGCTCGGATACATAGCAACAGAGCTCTTTTTGTGGGGGTTTAGAAGGGGAGGATTAGAGAGTTGTGGAGGTTTGTTTTCATCTCAGCTGCTATCCCACATCGCGTTTTTTATGAAGGATGGGAGGCCTGAAGCTCATATAAAACGAGAGCCCAAACATAAGAGAAGGCATACCTTTCTCGGCCTTTTGGCTAAGATCAAGTGTAGTATCTGTTCTTATCAGTTTAATATCTGATATGTGGCCCATTGGGTCACACGATATTAACTCAATTTTTTTAGGGTGAGAGTCCAATGGGTAGCTTGCTATTCGGGCTCTTGCGGGTCGATTTGGGCGTTGCACTAAAGCCCTTGCTTGGCCCAACCCTCCAAATCTAGATAATATTTTGTTCACATATATTGTAACTGCCTTGGCACATTTCATGAAGCCCAGATACTAATCCATTTCGCTAATGTTACTTTTTGTCTTTCGATGTCCAAAATGCAAATACATGCCAATAGAGCAATGAAAACGAATTATTATCAATGCAATAACACAGAAACAGAGAGAGAATTAGGAATCTAACATCACGATACTGAAATGGACCTGTTTTCAGAATTTATATGATCATTGGATTTCTTCTCAAAATCTGCAACAAAATCTTCCATACATGACTTGTAAGTCTGCATCCCCTGAACATTCTTGGCCAATTCCAACCCAATACTCATCCATTTCTTTGCTGCTTCAGTGTCCCCCAGCCTCACTGGGATGGCTGCTCGGTTCCATGCTGTCATGGAAAGCCATTTCGCTTCTTCAATAGGATATTCCCCTTCTCTCAACCCTACCATAATTCGATATGCTCGTCTATACAGTTCTATTACTGCATCATCATCCTTGTCCTCCTTAAAGATGGTACATACAGAAATCAGTTTCCGGAGAATGATAGCCACCTCTTGGTAATCAGGTGAAACCGATGAAAGAATAGCAGTAAGGCAAGTATTAAGAGCAAAAGCAGCAACTTCAGGGTTGGATCGGGGGCCTTGTGAAGCATCAAGGCCAATTTGAAGAAGATGCTTTGGGTTGCAAAATTTAGAACTGGCAAAGCTTTTTATTAGGAGGAGCTGTTTCTGTCCCGTGTGACTTTCCCTGGCATATAGATCATAGGCACTCCAAGTGTACATGAAATGGAAATTGGGCTCTATAGTGGTACCGGTAACTAGATCAGCAACTGTGCCATTAGGGGCTGAAATTCTTGTCAATATCTGCAACCAATTAGTAATCATGTCATACCATAGTGGGAAAAAATCATAATCAGTGTTTTCATAAGAAACCAGGATCTATACAAATGCAGCTTAAATGCAATACGAATTCGAAAATTTTAAGCTTTAGAAATTAAAGGGCTTGATAAGTTTAATTACCTTTCCAGCTCTCTCTAATAGCTCAATGGCTTGTTTAACTTCATTTTCTGCCAGTGTATTCATTGTTTGCTTCTCATCGGCAATGGTTGCAGACACACTGAGTATCATCGATTTGCAAACCATTACATTGTATTCCTCTGCTTCTCCATCTAAAATGATACCATAAAGTTTTGATGCTAATGTGAAAAACTGTGCAGATAACTTGTAACTTCTTTTTTTCCCCATATTCACACCAAAATTCCATGCATTGGCTGCAAACCAGTTCCTTTCTCTTTTTCCAACTTCACCTTTCCCAAAGAAGCATTCATAACCAATATCAGTTACCCGAGCATGAGCACGTTTCATGTATTTTAGGATATCAGAATCATTGCCCTCCTCTCGAGTGAGAATTGTGATTAAGGTCCGAAAAACTACTACTTCCATGGTCTGCAATGGCTTTCCTGAAGAGTAAAAGTTTAATAAGTTGGATAGAGAGGCGACAGCCACTGGAAGAGAACCACAAGCAACTGCTTCATGCGCTGAAAGGGAAAGGAAATCAGGAGTGAAGTCAAGGCAACTTGACATGGCTTGCACCTGAGCGATAGCACTATTGTAATCTTTCTGTTGCAGAAAGATCTTAAACTGCGAGACAAAAATTGAAATCAAGTAAGAAGGATTGAAAAGCTCAAAGATATAAGTAGATTTCAATTTGGGATGAGAGGTCAGACCTTAAGGAATACAGTAGCTATGTTTGGTTCAAGCTGCAGAAATAGCAAGGCATCGTCAGGACATTGGTATACCATACAGATTTGAAAAGTTTAGTATGGGGAATCATAAAAAGATATGAATATTCAGACCTTCTCAGCTTCATTAATGTATTCTTGTGCCCGATCCAGTTGAGAGAGGCCTAGGTGACAGAGACACAGAACTCTAAATCCCTTAGCTCTGAGAATTCTATTCTCTAAGTCGTAAGGGACATAAAGCATAGACTTCTCAAACAACTCGGCACTGATCTGATATTCTTTTGATCGGAAATGATCTGCAGCACTGCAAAAGCAAAATTATTAAACAATGTAGTTGACAACATCTGAAATGCAGTTTGTTTCTTTACCAAATGCATGCAGGGTGGGTTTTCTTTCAAAGACAACAACATATAAACAGTATCTGAAAGTGAATGAGACTTCTCTATTGATATTCCTTAATTTCGTACGATGAACCATCTGGAGAATCGGCAGTTGAATAAAGAAGAAGTAAATGAATCTGCAACGTTATCATTCAAAAGGGCTACAATTACCCAACCCGAACATTCCTCATATAAAATCCATTTTGTATTTTTCCGGGAAGCATGTTTAAAGCTTCTAGTTACTAAACAATAATATGTACCAAAACAAGAAAAGATCAAACTCACAGGTGTAATAAGACTAAAATGAAATTTCTTATTAATGTAAATGTGTAACTTTTAGTCCATCAAAGTGCTAGGCCTCGTGGTGTTTGAAGTGCACCAGGAACAGCAAAAAATTTACACGCATCGCACATGTATTTAACTGAGAGAGAGAGAGAGAGAGAGAAAGAATTTACCAGTTCCAAAGAATAGCATGCATTGCATTCCTTTCCTTTGCAACAGCTTCTCCAGTGAAAAGAGTTACAACCCTCTCATCTGACGCCAGCTCAGCCACCACTTTGGCCCTCACATTTGCACCTTCGCCTGCGCCACCCCCAATGTCCCCAAGCACCTTATTGACCACTCTAACGGCTGCAGAGGCACTAACATGACACCTCCCCAAAAGCCCCAAAAACAATCCCTTTGCTGTCTCTGCTCCTGCAGCTCCTGCTGCCTGAAAATATGACTCTACTGCAGAAACCCAAACTGCCTCCGGAATCCCATCATTTATCACCATACCTCTCAGCTCCTTTTCTGCCTCTTCATACCTTCCTAAGCCTAACCACGCCTTCATGGCTAATACACTTAAACTCAGATGCTGCTTCCCACCGGCATCCCTCAAAACCCTCACACACTTGAGCACACTCTCAAATTCATCCCTCTGCAGATGCACAGCCGCTACAAATCTCAGGGTTTTTGCCCTCAATTCCTTCAAGGCCAAAGTTTCCTCAGTTCTCTTCACCATCCTCAACCCCTTATCACACAATTCTAATGCTTCATTCATCAATTTCAGAGAATCATTCAGTCCAGATGCAGATGCTTCATTTTTGGATAAAATAATTTTTCCAAACATCAAAAACTGACTAGCTAATGCTTTGTAATTCTCAGAGATTCCAAATAATACATTTTTTGAACGATTGAGCAAAGTAATTGACAAATTCCTATCAGAAACTTCCCAAGCTGTTCGTGACCTCGCTAAATTGAGATCTAACAGTAGTTTCCGCTCATCATTTCCGGATATCGAGTTAATTTCAATTTTAGACAACAGATCAGTAGCTTTCTCAAAGCAACCATTAGCCAAATCTAACTTTTTGAGATCGTGCCAAATTAGACCGGTTTTATAACAGAAGGAGGCGCACTTAAAGAACGGAGACGGAATTCCAGTAACTTTGACGGCTAAAAAAAGTAGATCAGCGGATACCTGCCGGAGTTTCGCATGGTCTTCGGAGAATTTATTACCGCCGATTGCGTCAACATTGGATAGATCAACACAGGCGTTCCAGAGGCGGTAACTGAGTTTCCAGATGTGGAGATTTACCGAGTTAGTGAAAGGAGCCAGCTCTTTCAGCTGAGTAACGGCGTGACGAAGCTCTGAAGAGATTTCCGGTAAGGAAGCAGCGGCGGAATGGAGTTCGATTTGTTTAATTGACGATTCAACTCGAGCTAGTAAGCGAGAGTGAGGCTCCTCCGATTCCTGGTGGTGATGACTTCGCCGGAGCTCCGGCGTGGAGATCTCTGCAATTCTCATCTCTTGGTTGATGATGATCAGTGAAAATTTGGGGAGACAAAATGTGACCTTTCTGGAGGGAAAAACAAAAGTGATTTATACCAGTTATTTGAAGTTTTGAATAGGATGAGATATTTTGTATTTTTCTCTTTTTTACCATTATAATAATGCCCACGGCGACTACGGTCTCTGATAATCCTGACCTCCCAATAATCTTATATATATTGCCATCGCACCCTTCATTTTATGAAATTCTTAGAATGTCCTTTGAAACATACTCCTTTTTTTTTTCCTTTTCTTTTTTTTGAATAATGCCGTAGCTTTCATTTATAATATTAGAATTGACATCAAAACTCCTAAGGAATTTGTACCTCGAACCGGGCCTAAACTATTACAAGTATTTTCACTGTTGAGAGAAATAGAATCAGGGGAGAGGTAGCCTCTAAAGTTGTTACATTTGACTCATTTTGCCTGATTATGAGCACGAAAATTACAGTTTTTGGGAACAAAGAACATTTTCCACTCCCTATATTTCTTGAGGTACTGCCTTCCTTTCAAAGATAGAGGGAGCTTTCCATAGTCTAATTTCCCAAAAATGCTTGGATAGCAAACATAGCATCCCCTTCAATGATCAACTTTTAACACTTGATGTCTTCTTCTATTGCAAAGAAAAAAATGAACAATTATTCTTGAAAACTGAAGAATTAATCTCTTTTTTAATTAATTATTATGTTCATTTTACATTAGTATAATTTTATACATAATAAATTTTTTGTTTTCTTATAGTAGTTTTTCTTATATTTTTTAATTAAAAAAGAAAGTTATTTTTATGATTAAATTGACATTACAATAAAAAATTGTTTCAACATTATATATATACGTGTGTGATATATAATATCAATGCTATTCAAGTAGAATTTTGTAAATTGAATGTTTATTAGGCTTTATCGTCAGTATAGGCTAAAAAAACATTTATTCCTATTGTGTTTAATTTCATTTAATTCTAAAGTTGAAATATAGTTTCACCAAACATTGAAAATGAATCAATATTTTATTTTTACTATATCTTTCAGGCAATATAATGAAAAGAAAATTATGAATTCATCCCAAGTAAAAAATAATTATGCTTGAAAAAATATTAAATTTCATTTAATCACAGCGTAACAAACGCGTCGTTAGAATGTATTCCTAAACATAACTTAGTATATCAAAGGTGTCCTAATCCAGTGGAGCAGACACCTGCCCACGACGGGTTCGATACCTTCCGCCTCGTGCGGCAAACTTTAATCTCCCTTTCTAGGGCTATATTCTCCTCGTCTGAGGCAATTCTCTCTCCCCTATATGGGCAACCGTCCAATCGAACTTCAAAAAAAAACATAACTTAGTATGATAATGGTTTAAAAGTTGTCATATGTCAATTTGTTATCTAATGGGTTATAAATGTAAAGGCATATTTGCTCGTCCAAAGCCCTAATATCCGAGAGTGTGATATAGGCCCAATTTAGTGTAGGTCCACTGATCCCTGGGCTGTCCAGCCCAATCCCAAACAGAGTCCAATAAGTACGACAAAGAGATCGTGGGATTTGCATGGGCCTTGCCCAGTTTTTTCATTTCAGTCATGACATGGCACCCAAATTGGTAGACAAACATTTTTGTCCAGAACGGAAGTCCCACTTCCGTCCTGGGGCCATAACGGAAGTGGGAGTTCCATCCCGGCTGACGTGGCAGTTTTTCCCACGCGCGTTGCCACGTGTCGGAGCGGAACTCCCAAACTCAGTTATGGCCCCAGGGACTGAGTGGGACTTCCGCTCGAACCCGGCAGATGTGTTTGCCTAAAGACACTTAGTTTTTTTCCTGAGGTCGTCCGTTTTCAAAGGTTATTTTTCCGAGGTGTTTGTATTACAAGAATCAAAAAACAATATTTCCAAAACACAATGCTTACTAAAAATTGAAGCAAGAAAATGAATAAATTTTATATATTAATATAAAAACAAGCAACGAATTATCGCAATAATATTTTACAACGGGAAAAAAAATTAACATTCTTCGTAACTACAATGAGCGAAACGTAAACAACGTAAATGAAAATCTATCTACTAGCATGAAGGTGTGTATGGAACGGTGTGTCTCGAGGGTCGGTCGCGAGAAGTAAATGCGGTCATCTCTAACACGCACGCGGCACTACTAAAATTGGTTGTGATGACCTCCGCGCCTTCGTGGTCGATAAAAATCTGCTCTCCGGGGTTTAGCGGCATCGGTAACGGAGTCTGCTGCTGCGTCTCAGTGATGTGTAGAGCGCATGTGCAGGCGACCCTCCGAGTAGAAGCCCGATCGTGCGGATGTAGAGGGCCCGGCACCGGGATCCCCACTCGTCCCGAATACCCGCTGAAAAAGTACTCGGGTGATGCAAATTGGTACTCAAAAGGGGGTGAGTAGTCGGCTTTGACTCGGGAAAGCGTATGCATGTTGGAGACTGTGCGAGATCTGCCATCGGGTGCAGCCGCCTCCGGTGACCCTCCGCGCTGTCGTTGTCGCCTCGCCGCCAAGTCCTCCCGCGTGACATCCCATTGCCTCTGCGTACCTTGCCTTCCCCTTTGGGGACCGGGACCGAAAGCAAAGCTTTCTCGGGTTTCACTTGCCGGTTCGAGCAGTCGAGTCCGCCACATCCGCGGCTCTCGATCTGCGAGTCGGGGGACTTCCCGGCCGCCACGAACGCCCTCTTTGATTGTCTTTGAAGCCCTGGGAGACTAGGGACTCGTAGTGGCCGATTGAGTTGAAGCCGGCTTATCGAGCTCCGTCAGGTATGAGTCTGTTGGCATCCGCCTGCAATATCAATTCTCGTGTCGAGTATATTATAAACAAGGAAAAGCAATGTAGTCAAACAAAAATACAAAACTTACAATAATGTCCTCGGAATGCGCGATGGGTTGAATGCCCGTCGGGAGTGGACCCCAGCATCCCCTGTTGCGTGGGTTTGTAAGGAGGTGCACGGTGATGCGATTGTACCAATCCATGTACTCACGGGTTGGTAAGATCACATTACGGGGCCAGAGACAATGATCGCTGGTCGATCCTCTCGGGCATCCCACATGGCTATGTAAGCTTTGTGCTTGTTATCCCGAGTTCATAGTGGGTCCCGCCATGTTGGTGTGGGACGTCCTCGCCTCTCTGTCGTACTCCTCCGCCACCGATGGGGTTGGTATCACTTTCTTGGAACCCGAATTGCCTAGCAACCCTGGTCCGGCATGTGAAACTTCAACCAACTCGAAACACACGAGTGGCGTACGGGCCCGACGAGTGGACAGAAGCCCTCATCGCGAGAGACCCGCACGGCGATAACCCGATCGAGTACGGCCTCCACATGAACTCGTCAAAAAAAATTGTACATTAGCATAAATTAATTGCGCAAATAAATAAAAAAAAACTTACGAAAAATACGATAAACCTTACCCCTACGAGTGTCACGTCGAGTCGGTCTAGTCATGGTCGCGAAACACCGTCAGCTGAGATTTCGGCGTGTTCTTGAAACTCCGGGCGGTATTCCAATGCGCCCGTACGCTCGGCCGTCCAGCGGGAGGTTCATTCATAATCTCTCCCGGTTCGCCGTCGGAGAAATGATATGCGCTCCCACGCCCACAACCGGTACAAACAAACACGGATTAATCATCGGGATATTTAAAAAAATGCGGGGAAACAATAAAAACGCATTAAAAATTACAACAAACTCGGATCGAAAGCGACAACAATGAATGTCCTTAGAGACGGCTTGTGCAGAGATGCACATCTGGCGGTAGAGGTATGATAGGACGCCGCTGGCCCATGAATGCTGGTCCTGGGCGAGATCTCCGTCGTTGATGAGCAAGAGATAGCGCATGTTACTTCGCGACCCGGATTTATCCGGGAAAATGAAAGTGGCCATGCAGAGGAAAATCAGGGCCCGAGCCCGCTGGTCAACCGCGAGTTCCGTGGCATCCTCGCCTAGGGGCTCGGAAATGTGGGCGTACACCTCTGCAAGCTGGATGGCGTTACCCTTAATTGACTCGCCGGGGGGGGTACGGAATCCTAGGGATATCGTGGGACGCGCTCAATCCACTTGTCGCTTGGTCATGTTGTAGTCCTCATTCCAGGGACACCACGTGGCCCCGGGTGCGGCGATCCCTAGGAGGCATCCCTACGTCATCTAGGGTGATGGTGACCTCACCGCATCGCAGATGGAAGTAGTGCGTCTCGGGGCGCCACCGCTCTACTAATGCGGTGATCAGTGCGTGGTCTATCTTTATCTTACCTATCCGACAACAATCCCCGAAACCTATACTGTCAATGAGATCTAGCACTCTCCGGTTGCCCTCGCGTTGGTATGCCTAAAAAAAACTCCCGTCATAGCTAATGACCTTCAAACCTCTGTCTAGGACTTCATCCCCGCCCCAAATCCTAAGTGATCTATGTGAGGTGTGTTTGTTCAACACACTGGGATCGTACGGACCGGGCATAAGGTGGGCCGGAAAAGCCATCTATAATAAAAATAGTGGGATTTTATCATTAACATATGCGTAAAATAACAATTCGCAAAAGGATATCAAATTCGCAAAAATTGCAATTAAAATACATAAGGATCGAATTCACAAAATTGCAATGAAAATACATAAGGATCAAATTCACAAAATTGCAATTAAAATACATAAGGATCAAATTCACAAAAATGCAATTAAAGTACATAAGAATATCAAATTCACAAAAATTGCAATTAAAATACAAATATATTTCAAATTCACAATAATGCAATTAAAATACATAATTATCAAATTCAAAACAATACAAAAATATCAAATTCACATAAATATATAACTATCAAATTTACAAAAAATAAATACATTCTTAATTGGCAATTGAATTTTAAAACTATAGATTTAAAAAAATTAAATCAATTAAAACAAAAATAATTATACCTCCAAATTTAAAAAATTTGGGAGAGAGAGAGAGAGTGGTGGTGGGGTAGATTGACGGTGGTGGCTGCTAGGGAGTTGCAGCGGCGGCGGCGGGAGGGAGTTGCAGCGGAGGGATGGGGAGGGGGGCTTTTTTTTGGAGATAAAATTTTGCAAATCGCGGTGGGGGGAAAGAAGATGGGTTGAAAGCGAGAGTTCGACGGAAGTCTCACTTCCGTCCTCGGCCCATAACGGAAATGGGAGTTCCGTTCTAGACACGTGGCAACGCGCGTGGGAACAACTGCCACGTTAGCCGGGACGGAACTCCCACTTCCGTTATGGCCCCAGGACGGAAGTGGAACTTCCGTTCTGGACAAAAATGTTTGTCCACCAATTTCGGGTGCCATGTCATGACTGAAATGAAAAAACTGGGCCAGGCCCTCGCAAATCCCAGAGATCATAGCCCAGCGAATTCGGTGGTGGTTGACGTCTTCTTCTTCTTCTTTTTTCTTTCCTTTTTCCCCCCTAAAAAGACGATTTCTAAATTTTGGAAATAAAAATCTAACAAGTAAAGTGGCCGCCGGAAGCAAGTTCTACTCTTCTTATTAGATCCTGATCAATATAGTATGAATCAGTTGTCCCAAGAGCGGAACATATTTTGACAAAAATATATTTTATTGTTGTTCACTTTAGCGATTAATAGTTATTTAAAATTAATTTTACACATACAAATAAATATCTCGTTCATCAATATATTTATGTATATAATTATTTACTTATGTAATGAATGATTATTCAAAACGTCTTAGACGAATAAATACTTCGTCCCGCCTTGGATCCATTAGCTTCTTTTTAGAGTCCTCACCACAGATCAGTGGAGTTCAGTTACAAAAAAAAAAAAAAAAAAAATTACTATAGAAAGGAACAAAGGAAAAATGGAGGTGGGAGCAACTCAGCTGCTAATTTCCAAAGGTGTGAAAGAAGAAAATGAAAACAAGAACGGTCAGAGGTCACGGCTTCACACGCAAAATCCTATACCAAGGCATTTATTCTTTATCACAATGTCCTTAGCCCAGTAAGGAAACGGTTTGCCCACGATCACATACCCTCTCCGCGCATGGGACATACTTTAAATTGTCTCTCTTTTTAGAAAAATTCTAATATGGGACTGAGTCCATGTGGACATGCTGATCAGATTTGCCAGCATCACCGTATTTTCTTCTCTCCAGGTGATGTAGTGAAATCTGAGCCAGCATTGTCCCACATTTGACCCTGATCCCATGTACAGTGTTGCTCTTTTTTAAGATTATCTCCTCTTTCTTTTGTGAGATTATTGTACGCCCATCTAAAGGGAAAAAAAAGCATTTATTCTTTTCCTCTAGTACTATTTTTTAAGAGATGAGTATCTATTTTACAACACATAATTAATTTAATTACTTTGTTATCATATTAAATTGCAATAAAAAAATTCTCAATAAAATTTTTTTTATATAGAAAACTCGAACACAAATCTTACTTAAAGAAATCCGAAAAACCAGGCTTCTTTACACTTAATTTCAAGAATGATGCATTTTTTTGTGCCGTTATCTAAAATTTAAAATATAATTAATTCGATAAGATGTATGCAAAGACTTATGTGAGACAGTGTAAAATAAAATTGCGCATAGTGCATTTAAGAATTTTTGTCTCCAAATTAAGAAATAAATTATTTGTGAGAAGAATATAAGACACAAATTAAGAATTTTGTATAAATTGTGTGCAATTTTACATGTGTCTTGGAATAAAAAGTGAAGCAAAGTGCCAAAAAAAAAAAAAAATTAGTGTCATAGTAATTCAAACTCCCTACCTTGGAATGTGAAGCCAGCAACAAACCAAATCTATGGTAAATAAAGCATTTTCTTTGTCGAGAGGGAAAAGCGGCAAAGTCAAGCAGTGGGTCTCCCATTGCACTTTCGATTGCAGTCCAGTCGTCGCAGCGACTGTTGTGATGAGCTTAGAAAAAAATATAGTGAAAGCCATTTTGCTTCTTTGACCCGATTAACAAAATACTTCTTCAACAACATCACCATCATCATCAATGTTCTCATCCCATCATCAACGTTTGCTCTGAACGGCCAAGGTCTTTGTTTCCAATCTAAACCCCGTTCACACACCTTTTTTTTTAGTAAATTATCTTGTTTAGTTCTAGATTTTTCTTCATATTTATGTTGGATAATTTATGGGTTCTTCTTTTCAATCTATTTGGTTGATGGGTTTTGAATATTTTGTCTAAAGTCTTGAGCTTTTTCTTTAATCTGGGAGCTTCTTGCTGGATGAGGAATTTATGGTATGTGAGGGTTATTGACTTATTGGTTTGATATTGATTTTGATTGAAGCTCCTTTTCTGTGGATCCTTGATTTTCTGGATTAGAGTTACTCGGGGTTTTCTGTAGCTTTTGTTTTTTGGACCAAATTGCAGGTTTATGTTTCCATCTTGATTCTAAGTTTTGTGTTTGGGGCTTTTGATAGCTGAAAGTTGACCTTGCTTTAAGCTTCATATATTAATTGTAATTTGAAGATTTTCTATGGAGGAGTTAAATATTTTCTTACTTCATAGTTAGAAATACTCTTTTTTTTAAGGACGGATCAACATGGAGCAATTTGATAAAAAAAATTGAGTTTGCACATGAAATTTGATTCAAGTAGTGAGGAAAGTGTAACAAGCTGCCTTAGGACTCCGTATTTTTACATTATCTCACACAAATCCGTTACAACATAGTTTTGCACGCTTTCCATACTCTATTTAACTTCATATTGCCATTTGTTCTTGTTTATCATTGAAGATGTTTTCTATCAATACATGACATGGGTATCCAATATCGTAATTTATAATATTGAAGTGATATCAGTTTTCAATTTGATTGTGGGTCGTTTAAGTGATTTTTTCGTTGCAACCTGGTGACATCTCTAGATTTTCCAGATTGCTGAATTTGGTTTTGTTTAATTGAATTTATTTCAGGGGATGTTATGATGCTTGAGCTTGCAAATTGGCATACACAAATATCCCATTTCCTCGTCAACAACACAAGTAGATATTCATCCCTTGGTCTATGTGAGTTCTGACTAGTGCACTAACAAGGATGTCACAGCCCATGAGGGCATTCCCTGCTATTGTTTATGTATTCTTCTGGTTTCTCCAAAGTAGTTATTTCAGCAACGGTGCTGAAAGTGATGTCAATTGCCTTAGAGCTATAAAAGCATCCTTGGAAGATCCGTTCAATTACTTGGCATCTACATGGAATTTCAATAATAATACTGAAGGCTTTATCTGTAGATTTACTGGGATTGATTGCTGGCATGCTGATGAAAATAAAGTTTTGAATATCAGACTTTCGGACATGGGACTCAAGGGTGAGTTTCCCCGTGGTATTGCAAATTGCACTTCTTTGACAGGTCTAGATCTTTCAAGCAACAGTATATCTGGACCTATACCATCTGATATATCTGGTATAATTAAGTTCGTAACTACCCTTGATCTCTCCTCCAACCGTTTATCAGGCTCAATCCCAGTAAATCTTGCAAATTGTTCATTCCTAAATGTTGTTAAACTCGACAACAATCAATTAACAGGGCAAATTCCACCAGAAATTGGCCTGCTTGATCGACTGAAGTCATTTAGTGTTGCAAATAATCAGCTAACTGGGCCAGTTCCTAACTTTCAGAATACTGTCACTGCGGCGAGTTATGCAAATAATCCTGGATTATGTGGGCGTCCTTTACCACTTTGCCGGGGTCCTTCCAAGAAAGCCCGGACTGGAGTTATTGTTGGTGCAGCTGTTGCTGGGGTCACGGTTGCAGCTTTAGCAGTGGGTCTTGGTATGTTCTTGTTTGTGCGAAAGACATCCAAAAAGAAGGAAGACGATCCTGAAGAAAATAAATGGGCAAAGAGTATTAAGGGTGCTCGAGGCATCAAGGTAAGAAGATTCTCACTTTCTTGATATTTTTAGTCCTCGGTGCTTTATCCAAAACTTTTCATGATCCCATGTTTCATATTTTGTGTCGGACATACCATGACTCCTTGAAGAGTAATCTCATGCATTGCCGGTACCTTTGTATCATATTTGTAAATGGCAAGCTGCAAGCAAGTTCCTTTGTGTATTATGACTTAAGGAACTTTCTAATGCATAGGTGAAAATACTAAGATTTGCTAAATTGGAAAAGTAGATAAAAAAAACTCTAGATACAAAATTATTATTTCTCTTCAGCAGTTAATACCTAAATTTGATCATTTGATTTATATTATCTTATTTTCAGCTTTCAATGTTTGAGAAATCAGTTTCAAAAATGAGATTAAGTGATCTCATGAAGGCTACCAACAATTTCAGCAAAACCAATATCATTGAGTCAGGAAGAACTGGGACCATGTACAAGGCATTACTCGAAGATGGAACTTCACTCATGGTGAAGAGGTTGCAGGACACTCAACACTCAGAGAAAGAATTTGTATCTGAAATGGCTACTTTGGGGGAAGTAAAACACCGTAACTTGGTTTCTCTTTTGGGTTTCTGCATAGCTAAGAAAGAGAGACTTTTAGTCTATAAGTACATGCCAAAAGGTAGCCTGCATGATATGCTGCACTTCCAGAATGAAGGTGGTAAACCAATGGATTGGCCTTCAAGGCTCAAAATTGCTACTGGGGCGGCTAAAGGATTTGCATGGCTTCATCACAACTGTAATCCTCGCATCATTCATCGAAATATTAGTTCCAAATGTATTTTATTAGATGTGGACTTTGAGCCCAAGATATCTGAGTTTGGACTTGCTAGGCTCATGAACCCAATTGACACTCATTTAAGTACATTTGTGAATGGAGAATTTGGGGACTTGGGTTATGTTGCCCCTGAGTACACTAGAACATTGGTGGCCACTCCGAAGGGAGATGTATTCAGTTATGGTGTAGTGCTTCTTGAGTTGGTGACTGGTGAGAAGCCTACCTCTGTTTCCGCTGCACCTGAGAGTTTCAAGGGAAATTTGGTTGAGTGGATTTCCAATCTTTCAAGCAGCTCGAAGCTTCATGATGCAATTGACAAGTCCTTGGTCGGAAAGGGTGCCGATGGTGAGCTATTTCAGTTTCTCAAAGTTGCGTGCAGTTGTGTGCTGCCAGGTCCCAAGGAAAGGCCTACAATGTTTGAGGTGTACCAGCTTCTGCGAGCTATTGGTGAACGTTACAATTTCACAACATATGATGAAATTTCGATGCCAACAGAATTCGGCGACGGAGAACATTTGGAGGAGCTTATTGTTGCTCGTGAAGGAATAGAGGTACGCTGAAAGGTAACCAGTAGGTGAGTATATTTATGAATTTGAGCACGTTAAAAAGGTATATTAGGTGAGAATATTTATGAATACAAACGTAATGCATATGTAATTATGAGATGTTTGTTTCTCAATAAGTCTATATGAGTAGCATTTCACAAGATTGACCGTTACCTTGAGCCAATTAGAACCATTGTCCCCGGGAAATGATTTAGTTCATTGTATTATTAATGTTGTGTACAGAATACCATGTTGAATATGAGAATTCACACTGCAACTAGCTTTTGTGATGGCTACTATGATTCTTTTTTTTTAAGTATATTCCGGCTCTCCCAATCTCAAGAATTGGCCTGTGAAGAAGGCCTCGGACCTCTCTATCTTGTCTTCGGCATGTGTCAGGGTCATAAAAATCATTTCCTATATCGCATATCCATCTAGCCTGTCTTTTATCCCCCGTTTCCTCCTCCTTCTGCCTCTCTTTTGTGGCTGTTATTATTCATTTCTGATAGTTATAGTAAGGTTTCATTCGAATAAGAAGTTTCTGGAAATGCAGATTAGGCTGCTCTTTGACCTGTAAATGATCTCCCAGCGCCTCTTTGAGTGTTATGTTTACAGTTTTATGCTTGCTCTGCTATCTTGTGTTGGCGTCAGACATTTTCTTCTTTAATTATAATAATAATAAATTTATAGACGAGATTAAGAATTACAAGTTGGGGTTAACGTTAAAAGTTACATAATTCTTAAGAGGGCAATATTAATATTTATACTTGGATAACTGTTTTAAAAATAGGTAACAAACTAATTTATACTCTTTTTTTTTTTTTTTTTCCAAGTATCAAACTAATTTATACTTGAATATTCTTTTTTTATAAAGAAAATTGGATATGTATTAATCACTAGTATGTTCAAAAAAAAATTTACAATTGGAGATTCAAGTCATCTTAGTCATAGAGCATAGAAGGAGGTGCATCAATCTCCTTTACAATGTGTAAAATCATCGCTACTCTAGAACAAAGTAAGGGTAATAAATCTCAACATCAAGTAGGAAAATCATTAATGACTAAAACTTATTGGTTAAAATTGACTAAAAGTTCAAATTAAACACTATTCACTTTTTGTTAGCATAAATAATTTAACATATTATTTATAATTTTGTCTCCAATTTAACTAATTAATTGATTAACCACCTAGCATTGCCTTATCAAATAATGATAAATTTCACCACAATTATACACCGCTATCCAACTATTTATGTTTTTATTCCTATGTCAACTATTTAAAAAATAAAAACTTATACAAGTACAATTTTCACCCGTACGCTATAGTATTCCATAAAACAAGGAAGACCAATAACGGAACGATTAAGGAAAAATGAATAATTAAAGGCAAATTGGTCGTTATTGTCCCTAAACAATTTATGAATTCTGGTAAGATCCCCAAAAAATTATTTCTTGACATTAAAATCCCGAACAATTTACAATTGGTGTGCAAGGTTTTTCTATTAAAAAAAGTTGTTAGTCAACCGTCAAAGCGAATTTGTGATCGGGTCAAAGATGAAAACTTTCGAGGGCAATTTTGGTATAATACATTTCCCCCCTAACCCTTACCCCTGAGGCTTTCATCACCTTTATGGGGATGGAAGGTTATTAGTGATACGGTCGTAGTTGACGTTGATGTTGCCAGAATCCGCCGCAAGAGCCAGGGAGAGGAGGAGGAAAAATAAGAATGAAGTAGTTGTTCCTGATCTCCTTTTACAACCGTCAATGCTGAGATTTTGTGAAAACAACCATTCTTTGCATCTTATTCTTTGTCTACTTGAGTATGATTTTCTAGGCTACCCAATATGGCAATATCAAACTAAATAGTATCTATATTTTTCCACTTGGGTTATTATTGAAGTCTTACTATTCAGGGACGATTCTAGCTCCCGCTCTGAGATTTTTAAAAATACTATTAAATATAGTAATTTTTATATGTAGTTCAAAATTTTTTATCAAAGTTCACCCCTCAAGATTTTTTTTTCTTTCAGTTTTTATAAATATGTCGGCATACTGTTGTAGTTTTTCACCCCACAAAATACAATTCTTGTCTTCGTCCCTGTTACTTTTTGCAATGGCGGATGGTCACGAGACTCGCTGACATCTACATCTCTATTACTACCATCAACAAAAGCTACTGAATCATTTCCCTGATCAAAATTGAACTTCATCAAAAGCCATCATATTGCCGCAATCGGCAATTTAATTTGCCTCTTAAAGTGCTACCATAACAAGCAATGGGGTTCAAAATTGGAGATTTAGTATGAAGAATAATTTAGGGTAAAGGGTTACTCCCAAAAGTATTATAGTGGGGATCATCGCTGGGTAGGAGGATTTATGGTCAATATCAAATTTATCCCCAGAAATTTTTGCATTGACTCATTTTTTTAAAAAAAAATTATGTTGACCCGTCACTTTTTTAACGGAAGAAACTTACACACCAATTGTGAATTATTTAGGGTTTTAAATGTCCAGAAATAATCTTTAGGGACCTTACCTCTGACTATAAATTATTTAGGGATAAAATCTATCAATTTGCCATAATTAAAAAAAAATCATTGTTAAACTATTCGAATGCCAAGTAAAACTATTATTTTATTATTTTTTATTAGTAAACAAGAAAATCACCTTTGGTCAAATTCCCAATGAGAGAGGGACACGTAGAGAGCGACCTATTCACACATTCAATGCTTCTTCCAACCACCAGAAACTATAAACTATGAAAAGCCATCAGCAACCTTTTTTCCCCACCATTTCTGCTGCTTAATTTAACCCTAAATTATCTTCAAATTACAATTTCTAGGTTAAAACTCCAAGAATCCTTCATCTTCATCAAAACCCATTAATCAATACAAACCAAGGGAACCCTTTCTTGAATTTATTCCTCAAAAAAGATTTGATATTTTTTTCTGAATTTTTAATGGATCCAAACTCCCATTCCCCCATAACAATCCCAATTTTTTCAACTTTAACTTCCCCTTTTGAGAACTCACCTAAGGAGAATGATTCAACTTCAACAAGAAAACCCCTTAGTTTATGGCCTGGAATGTATCATTCCCCAGTAACTAATGCTCTTTGGGAAACAAGGTCTAAAATTTTTGAAAGATTTCTTGATCCTCCACTTGATGCACCCCCACAAAGTGAATTTCTTTCTAGAACTCCTTCACAGAGCAGAATGACCATTCTTTATAACTTTTCTACTGATTATATATTGAGAGAGCAATACAGGGATGCTTGGAATGAGGTCAGAATTGGTAAATTGCTTGAAGATCTTGATGCTCTTGCTGGTTCCATTTCAGTTACGGTATGAACAGTTCTTCTATGATATGCTATCTAAATTTTGGGTACCCTTTGCATTCTTTATTTATGGATGCAAATTACATAGGCTAGTTCTGCATTTTTGTAGGCTATTCTTTATTTATGGATGTAAATTACATTGGCTACTTCTGCATTTTTATAGGCTATTCTTTATTTTGTCTTCTTGGTGAGGTGTGATATTTTATAGACATAGCAATTGAAATTTGATGGTTATTGCTATTGAAGATTAGTATTGTCTCATTAAAGAATAAAGATGGGTTGTGAAGTAGCAATTTTTAATGTACTTGTACGGATGAATACATCTCGAGTTACATTTTCAGCTAGTGTGATTATTCATTTAGTAGCAGCTGAGGGAGAGAGTGCTTTCTTGATATCCTTGTCATATCTCTAGAAACTTGTATTAAATGAATTTCGAGATCATATCGTGTGAAATTTATATATCTGGTTATTATCCACCCCCAATCATTTAATCTTGTATGTAATCTGTATTTTTAATATGTCGTTAAAGTAGGTTTTATCGTTTCTGCCCTTAGTAATGATCTTGCGCTTTATGTCAATGAAGAAAATCTTACTTGCCAAGTTGCCATGAGGGACCTAGATTCCACTGTGTGGTAAGATTTACCTAGATGTTCAATTTTTTAAAGATCACATTGTCATTGAACTAAGAAATGTGCATCCATCAAAGTTTCTCATTTACTTATGGTAGATGGGTTATTACATTCTGTTTTCTGCGAAAATGGCATGCATAAGGTTAACTGTTTTCGATCGACTTTTGTTTTCTGCTGTATTAGCATTGTTCAGATGATGATAGCACCACTAGACCACTCTTGCTTGTTACTGCTGCTGTTGACAAAATGGTGCTGAAGAAGTCTATCAGTGTTGACCTTGATCTGAAAATTGTTGGTGCTGTTATTTGGGTTGGTCGCTCATCAATTGAGATTCAACTCGAAGTAATCCAGCCTGTAGACGGTATCATTTCACTATAACTCCATTAATAACATCAACATTATAAATGCCTTCAGAAAGTGTTATCGTTAAATATATGGACATGATATGATGCCAGATGATGCATTTACCTAAGAATTTTGTACCAAACTAAATGTTGCATTTTTTTCGGTGCATAAGATTTTTAACAAGGGTATATATCAAGCGTATGAAAGTTGAGGTTCGAGCAGTAACAGGTTCCAGTACTGACTTCATCCCAATATTACTACTTTCCTCCAATATGGAACCCTCCAATGCTAGTTTCTTTCCTCAGGCACTATCTGCATGACATGTCAAGTTAGGACAATGGAGTAATAGAAAAGCCTGCTATTGAATGACGTAAGCCTCTGTTTTATAGGGAGTAATGAAACTGCAGAATCGGTGGCTCTCACAGCCAATTTCATCTTTGTTGCCCGTGATTACAATACTGGGAAAGCTGCTATAGTGAATCGACTTTCTCCGGAAACAGAACAAGAAAAAATGCTCTTTGAAGCTGCAGAAGTAAGAAATCAGTTTAGGAAAATGAAGAGGGGAGGAGACAGAAAGGAGATTGAGAACAGCGAAGTAAATAGACTTCAAGCCTTATTGTCAGAAGGGAGGATCTTCTGTGACATGCCAGCTCTTGCTGATCGGGACAGTATTCTTCTTAGAGATACCCACCTTGAGAACTCTCTAATTTGCCAGCCACAGCAGAGAAACATTCATGGTCGGATCTTTGGAGGATTTCTAATGCACAGAGCATTTGAATTGGCATTCTCAACATCTTATGCTTTTGCTGGCATGATGCCATACTTTCTTGAAGTTGATCATGTTGATTTTCTACGACCAGTGAGTATCTATCACTCTCGCCTTGCAGGTCCACGTTGTGTTTTATCTCTAGAAACTAAATTCAATTTAGCCCTTTAGTGATTCTTGAGTTTGATGCATTTGTATCCATTGGAAACACCCTTCTTTGCAGAATCTATTATGGACTTCTTCAGCTATTGCATTAAGTTTACTTTCATAGATTGTATCCTCATTTCATTTGAGGCCAAATTATTTATATTGTACTTCTCTAGCATTTCAAGAGCATCCTTTGACCAAATGATCTTACCAATAGCATATTTGCTGTGCAGGTGGATGTTGGAGATTTCCTGCGTTTCAAATCTTGTGTGCTGTATACTGAGTGTCAGAATGCTGATCAGCCTTTAATCAACATTGAAGTTGTCGCTCATGTTACGAGGCCCGAGCTTCGGTCTAGTGAGGTAAACTCTCATAATACTAAGCATAAGTTGGTTTATTTCCATTTTCTGGAACTATCGGTACCTTAGAATGAGTAAGAGAGTATAGCAGAGGAAATGGCAATGGAAAAATAACACAATAGCAAGAGTTGGATTTGCCCTACGGTCTTCTGCATATATCGTCATGCAAGAGATAGATTTTGATCTCACCATGCCAAAAGAAAAATACATGTTGCATTTTTAGCAGACCTTAATTCTACAAGCAGGTATCCATTTCAGCGAAGCTCCGAAGGTAATATGAGTCCTTGTTTTCATGTCATTGGATGCAGGTCTCAAATAAGTTTTACTTCACTTTCACTGTTCGTCCAGAGGCGAAGGCCATGAACAATGGATTTAGGATCAGGAAGGTGGTTCCTGCGACAGAGGAAGAAGCGCGCAGAATACTGGAGCGAATGGATGCTGATTCAATGTAGCAGGACAAGTGAAAGCCCTTTTTTTTTCCAGTGAATTAAAGTCGATGAGTTGAGTATGCAGTGAATTGAAGTTGCTAATAAAATAACAATGGAGCTTTACAGATATATGTACACATATTATTTGTGAGAATTCATAATCCCCATCACATGATAAAGATTTATCTTCCATAGTGAATGTTCATTTGTGTGACAGTGTGGGGTACAGATTATATTCATAACAGAATTTTCTGTTTCTTGGAGTCTCATTTCTGTAGGAACGTGCTGCATGTACGCATGTGAATCAACGTGTATGGCCAATATGAATACTGACAATCTATAGAATATTGGATCCATAATAGAAGATCCATTATTTTCTTTTTTAATCTAGGGAAATTTGCCTATTTAGTACCCTCACAATTTTCGCTTTTTCCTGTTTAGTCCTCACGTTTTAATTTCAGCCTAGATAGTCTCTCTACAATTTTCATTTTTCCTGTTTAGTCCCCGTATTTTAATTTCAGCCTATGATAGTCCTAATCAATTTACAGGCAGCGGGAAGAGTCCCTGTTGGCACTTGCATGGTGGAATTCGACTAATTTTGACATGTGTGACACACATGCTCAATTAAATGGGTAATTTACTAATACGTACTTGAAATCATTATTTAAAAAAAAAGAAGAGAAAGTAGTCTTCTTATTCCCTAAACCTAGCAGCATATTTTCTTCTTCTACAGCACAACTGCCTCACACCACCACGTTTCTCTGTTTTACTTTTGTTTAGTTGAGCATGTTTTCTTCACTGTTTTACTTTCTACAGCATATTTCCATCATGTAAGTGCTGACGGGGACTCTTCCCGCTACCCGTAAATTGATTAGGGACTATCTAGGTTGAAATTAAAACGCGGGGACTAAACAAGAGAAATGAAAATTATAAAGTGACTATCTAGGCTGAAATTAAAACATGAGGACTAAATAGATGAAACAAAAATTGTTAAGGGACTAAATAGGCTAACTTCCCGTTTATAGATCAATTTTAATTAATTGCAGCCCACATGCTTAAGTTTTCTTCTGTTTCTTACTCGCATAGAACCCCCAACCCTGACAACTAGATTCTTGGAAGCTTTCTCAGCAGATCCTCCATTATCCTACACAAAAAGCAATACCCACGCCGCAAGATCCTCCATTATCATTTATGTCCTGTCCTGCCTTGCTTCTACCATTATAATTTCAACAAGTATAACCCCAAAATATAACATTAAAGGAAATGTGTAGTAAATCATCATAGACATGGATGGATGGTTGCAAATTGGGACATTGATAGTGCATAGTTTAGATAGCGGTCGCAGATTCTCTTAAATATACAAAGGGCAGTCCGAAGCAATCTCGCAGGGTTTGCGAAAAAGCTGCACCCCATTGGGCGTATTGTAGACCGTCTATCCTTGCACAAAGACCAGCGGCTGATATAAATAAATAGAAGAGCAGCTTTGTGTTTCACAAGGCCAGAGCTTTAAGAGTACAGCTTTGTATTATGCAAGGAAAATCTCGTTTATACTTGTATATACTGGACATAATACTTGACCAAAATCGTCACATCACCTAATATATAAATACAAAAATTAGAAGAAAAAAATATTACATATTCCTAATAGATAATGTGGTAGGAGATATCCTAACTAATTCTTCTATATGGCCACTGTATATAGATTACATTCTTTTTGGCCAACAGCAACCAAAAAGTAAAAGGTCTCCCCTCGCAAGGGCCAAGAATCACCTCTAAGGCGAAGAGCTCTCTTCATCTGAGGAACTGAACGGCTTCCTTCCGGGTAATCCACAAGAAGAAACTGGCTGTAGCATAGGATTCACCGGAACAGGAAATCTGTGAGCGGAGCTGACTGTTGTTCGCTCGTTTATCAATCCGACTTCCTTGCAGACGCGATCAAGGATTGTCAAGAAATCTCTTACCACCATAAATATTCGGAAGGGATGAGCCTCTTCCTTAGCTGAATTGCCATGGAAGTATTCTGTTATCTCCTTCACCAGAGTCAATGCAACACTTTCTTGAGCTTGAATCCTTATGATTTCCTCTTCTGCTAATTTCATGAATCCATTCACTGACTCTGAAAATTTCTGCTTACTGCTGTTATCTGACCCTGCTTCGATCAATCGCACAACTTCAGCGATGCCTCCAAGGCCTTTAGAGAGCTTCAAGACATCGCTATTGAGCACTTCAGCATCCATGGCAGCGGATTTTTTGACATTTGTGAGTTCTGAACTGATGCTGGAGACAACCTGGAGCCCAAGTTTCCTGCACTTGGCATCATCGCTCATAGCAGAGTTCTGATGTTGGTTAGCAATGGCAAGACGAGCACCTTCACTTCTTATTATCTCCTGAACCACAAAATGCAAAAGAGTTGTTTTTCCGTCTGCTCCCTTGACGTCTACGAGCTTGAGAAGGGTATCAAGCTTGAAGGCATGTGCATCGCCACGGTTAGTTCCAACATTCATTCGGTTTCCAGTTTTCAGAACAGCTTCTAATAGCTTCAAGAACATCCTACTGTTTCTCAATTCTTCACAGGCTGCCTGTAAATTTAAAAACTAAATGAGCATGACCAAATTGACTAAATGAGTGCCATATCCACTCTATTCCAAAGCAACAACTGGTTATGTTTTATGATATGCATTAATCGCCATACATCAACACTCTGTAAGTTATTCATCTAAGGTAGTCACTGCTAAAAGACAATGCCAATTGAAAGCAAAGAGTGATTTAAAAGATTACCTCTAAAGTCTCAAATGACTTTTTGAGATACTCAACCTCGGAATCAAAGTTGGACACATAGAGCATTGCTTCTAATCTTTTAAATGCAAAAGGTATATCAAGCACTGCCTTCAAAAACTTTTCAGCGGTTCCAAGCTTAACTGGAGAATCATCTTTGAACTCTTTCAGCTTACGCTCTTCTTCTTTAGTTGGAGCCATCTTCAATAAACTCTCAAGAAGCTCTGTTCCAAGATTATCCACATTGCCTATAGGAAAAACAAAGTCGTCATTATACATTCTAGGATGTTTTCAACACGAAGCAAATTAATAGCACTACGAAAACAAAAATAAAGAACCATTTAGGAGATTCTAGATAAGGTAATTGACTCTCCAAGTTATGAATACAAGTACAACATGAAGAACAAAAGCAAGCATAACAGCAACAGGTATATGTGCATCACCCAAGTGCCCAAAAAAAAAGATTAAAAAGTATAATTCGGAGAGGTCTGTTGTATAGTATTTAGAGATTTATACCTTCAAGAAGGGCTTCACAGACTTCATCGACGGTGACATTAAGGGCCCTAAGCAAAATGGCAATATTCTGCGACTTCTTAGGATCAAGTACCCTATTCTCTTGATTAGGTGAAGGAAGTACTTGTCGTCGAGTTGCTTCCTTAGGAGTTGGGTTTGGAGTATTCACAATAAATAGAGTCTCAATCATCTCCTCATTCAATCTGCAAATAGCCACAACCACCATATTATTCACAAAGACAACGACAACGACAAATATTAATATCAATAAGAATAGTAAAAGGTTGCTTGCTTATCATACTTAAATGAACTCGACTTAAGTTGATCCCACACCATTTCGCGATCGGAGCTTGCTCTTACTTTGTCCCAATGCAATGGCTTCAATTTCGGCTTTGGAGTCTCCTCAATGGTTTCCTCCTCCTTCTCAACAGCTTCCCTTTTAGAAGGCAATTGGATTGGTGAAATCAGCGTGGGACTCTCCAATTGAATTGGTGGCTCTAATGCAATCTTCCTAACCACTGGAGTATGTGTTCTAAGACTATTATCCCAGTTTTTACTTGACAAAGGTGGCGGCGGCGGCGGCGGCGGAGGTGGGGCACGTAAAGGAACGGCCTGAACAGCAACTAGTTTTGGAGACTTTGGCCTCGAATTTTTTGGGCTCAAGCTGGCAGGCGGAGAAATGCTGAGAGACACAGACCTTACAGGTGAACCTGAAGCCGAACTCGAACACGAATACGAATACGCAGATGAAGAGGACAATCCAGTAAACTTCTCCACTTGTACTCCCGTAAATGCCCTTCTCGATGCCGATCTAGTTCCGATCGAGCTCTCTCTGGGAGAGTAAAACTCCTCATATTCCTCGTCTGCACCGGAACTTGACTGATTTCGCCTTTGGGGGCCAGAATGGTAATTTTGCTGGCCACTTAGTGGAGGTAATGGCCGAAGCTCTGGCGAGTCCAATTTTCTCGAACTACTATCAGCAGCAGCGTTTTGCTGAGCATTATCAAGATGTCCATGTGAATTGACTAAAGTACCCAAGTAGAGGAACTCAGAGCTCGTCTGAGATGGCCTTTGAAGCTTTGGGATATTCCTATTAACGGACGGATTAGGATGTAGGGAACTGTTATCGGATCTCTGGGTTTTGGTATCACTGGAAGAACTTCGGCTTCTTCTTCGTTTCCGGATGTGTAAAAAGACAACAATGCCCACAACGATGGCAGCTGCAATTACAGCTGCAATAGCAGCGGCTATGAGTTTAGAGGAGGCGGGTTTGGATTTGGAAGATTGAGGGAGGGTAAGGGATGAGATATTAACGGGGAAGGAAGCAAGTGAGGCCGGTGAAGGAGGAGGAGGCGGAGGCGGGGTGGGGATGGTGGGGAAGAATGGGGTACCTGGAGCCGGAGGGGTATTTCCGGTAAAAGGGTACTTGGGAGCAGGGGGTGGAGCAGGGGGTGGAGGATTATGAGGCTGAGAAGGTGGTTGTGAATCAATAGGGAAAAGGGGTTGGTGAAGGATGCGGCGGTGGTTGTCGGCGGCGGAGTAAGATAAGATGATGAAGAAGAAGCAGACAAGAAGAGAAATGGAGGAGGATAAAGGGGGCA
Organism: Vinca minor; assembly: GCA_026122235.1. Classification (NCBI taxonomy): domain Eukaryota; kingdom Viridiplantae; phylum Streptophyta; class Magnoliopsida; order Gentianales; family Apocynaceae; genus Vinca; species Vinca minor. The sequence goes on from JAOCZM010000015.1 coordinate 14,571,317, forward strand.
TTTTGGGGAAGTTGTGGAGAAAGATAAGCAAGTGAGAAGAGATGGATGCTCTGTGGGTTTTGACTGTTTTTTCCCTTTTCCTCTTTTGCACCCACAGAGAAAGAAAATGGTGAAAGGAGAAAGAAAAGGATAATAATGTGTGAGAGAGAGAGAAAGACAGAGATCTACATTTGCATGGTGATGCTGGGCGTCCCGGCTCCTATGCGGGACAGCTTTGGTGCGGAATGTGCGGGACACCATCTCAGCCGTCGGATGAGATTTTTTAACGGCTCAGATCTAGAGAGAGAAATTTTTTTTTATTTTTTAAGTCAGCCTCAACTCTTCTCTCCAGATCTGTACCATTCAAAATCTCATCCGACGGTTGAGATTGTTTCGCACGTACGGAAAAAAGTTGTTCTGCATAGGAACCAGACTGGATGCTGGGGGAGAAAAAGAGAGGCAAAAAATCGGCTATACATGTTTTGTGAAAAATTTCGATATAGGCATTGCTCTGAGTGGGGGACGTAGGCCAAATTGGCTCACAATTACCCACATCCCCTCTTTTCGATTAAAAAACAATAAAAAACGCCTCAAACAATGCACTGTAGTGGGGAATATTTTTATTATTTTAATCAAAACCGTGATGTGGGTTGAATGTGACTAAGTGGTCTATGCCCCCACTTCTGAGCTCTTGATCCCATTTGACATAATTGATCATGTTTTGTGTACCGTTCCTTATTCTTAAAAAATAGATGATTGACACGTGTTCATATTTTCTTGACCGGCTTTATTATTTTATTATAATTTTTTAATTAAATAGAAGATTCCCACCCAAAAGAAGAGATTAAGTAAATGATGGTATGATTTGGGTTTGGATTTGGTCTTATCTGGTTTGAGATTCAAACCAACTTTGGATTGAGTCTGAGATTTAGTCTGTGAATTATTTAACACTTCAAATTTATTTCCAGATTCAATCCAAATTTGATTTGAATTTGAGTATCAAATCAAATCAAATTCAAACTAAACTCAATCCAAACACACCAGATGAGTAGGAATAAGTAATGAAGGAGTGAATGATGAAAAAAATTGAAACAGTGAAAATATGGGATTCCAGCTAAGATTCTGCTGGTTGCTGTTTCTTCTTCTTGATCACGGCTCCTATGCGGGACAAGAAAATTCAGTATATACGGGACAAGCTGTCAGTCGTTGAATTTTGTACTTTTTGTACTTTTTGATCCAACGGCTATATCAAAACAGGGGTATTTAGGTATTTTTACATTTCTAATAGAACACATGTTTTTCGTTAGAGAACACATATTTTTGTATATTGAGGAGAGAGAAAAGTTACTTTTCAGCCGCAACTTTTCTCTCTCCTCAATATATAAAAACATGTGTTCTCTAACCGTTAGAGAACACATGTTCTTCGTTAGAGAACACATTTTCTTGTATATTGAGGAGAGAGAAAAGTTGCGGTTGAGGAGAGAGAAAAGTTATTTTTCAGCCGCAACTTTTCTCTCTCTTCGGTAACTCAATCGATGTGACGGTTTCGTGTTATTTTTTGTTGTTATTATTATTATTTATTTGTAAAATTACATATGTACCCTTTTAACCCTTTTTTAAATGACAGCCGTCGATTCACTTGAAAAATGAAATCAACGGCACAGATCGTGGCCCGCACATACGGAATTTTGGCCGTTCCGCACAGGAGCCGGACTGCTTCTTCTTACTTCATTTATCTCCCCCGAAACAGTATTAACATTAATCTATTCAGTAATTAGTAAGGTTATTAGGATCGTAATTTTAATTCCAAATGTAAAAGATTAAAATTTTGTAAACACAAAAATTGAAGCACGATTAAAAATAATATAAAATTTTTAAAATTTTTTACATGTATAACTTAATATAAAACTTTTATTACAGATTGTGAAAATTAAGAAAGTAAATAATTAAAATGTTTTTAATAAAATATTAATATTATTTTTTTAAATAAAATTAGTGATATAAAAGTCATATTTAAGAAAATAATATTTGTATTTTAACTAACAAAATATCTTATTTTTTAATTCCTTAATTTTTACAACATTTAATGAAAATTTTATATTAAGAAAGGAAGGAAAAAATATTTTATTATAAATTTATTCCAATAATGTTTATCTATTAACAAAATCAATTAAAAATAATAATTATCTGCTACCGTATTAAGGCTTATTTTCTAAATCTATAATATATAAAGTTATGGCAAGTTGAGGTAGAAGTTTGAGGGAGTGACATGTGGCATATTGTGAGATGTGACTCAATAAAAAACTTACATGCGGCAATGTAAGCTCTCTAAAATGCAAAAGATGTTGTACTTCATTAGCTAATAACTTAAGCTAAAGTCTTAAATTGCTATTGAGATAAAATATGAAGTAAGAAATTTTAGCTATAAGAAATTTTAGCTCTATATATACACACAAACTATAAATGAGTATTAATTATAACATACAACTAATGATATAACTCATGTATTCATGTTAATTGGAATTGGAAAAGTTTGAACTATAATGAATTATGATGTTTCAAGTGACTTTTGGAGTTCTTATTCATGTAAGGAAATTTTAAAAGGCATGTATTAATGTTAATTGGAATTGGAAAAACTTTAACTATAGTTAGTTATGATCTTTCAATTGACTTTTGGAGTTCTCATTCATGCAAGGAAATTCTAAAAGAGTTATTATAAATTATAACTCATGTATTAATGTTATATGGAATTGCAATGATGTTTCAATTGACTTTTGGAGTTCTCATTCATGCAAGGAAATTCTAAAAGAGTTATTATAAATTATAACTCATGTATTAATGTTATATGGAATTGCAAAAGCTTGAATTATAATTATTTATAATGTTTGTAATCTATTGTTAAAGGCTATAACTACATATTTATAAAATTAATATTTCTATAGTTAATGGCTACAATTACATATTTATAAACTTCATTAGTTATGTTAATGAATGAAGTAGAAGAGTTTTGTAACTTTAATTATAGTAATTATATTTATTTAGTTCATTAGTTATATTAATGAATGAAGTAGAAGAGTTTTGTAACTTTTATTATAGTAATTATATTTATTTAATTCATTAGTTATATTAATGAATGAAGTAGAAGAGTTTTGTAACTTTTATTATAGTAATTGTATTTATTTATTGTTGCTTCTTTTTAAATTAAAAAGTTGAATGAGTTTTTAAATAAAAAAGTTTAATTGTTTTTTTTTAAATCAAGAAGTTCAATAGTTTTCAATTGTTATATTAATGAATGAAGTGGAAGAGTTTTGTAACTTTTATTATAGTAATTATATTTATTTAGTTCATTAGCTATATTAATGAAAGTTAGTCCAAGTTGAGGTAGAAGCTTCATGATGTGACATGTGGCATTTTGTGGGATGTGGACCAATTAGAAACTTCCATGTATAATAAATAAGTACAATACATTAGTTGAATTTCATAGTAAATAAGTTATAAATCTATTAAGTGTGCTAAATACATGAATATTAAATTTTTTAATTAATATTGTAATAATTAGTATTAATCTTTACAACTATATATAGGTACTCATTCGCATAGAAGAAAATTCTATTATATAACTAATAATAATTAACAACAAAATGAATAATAGCTAAAACAATAAACTATAGTTTAAAGCTGAATCCGACAAATATTAGTTGTAGAGCTTTTTACAATATTAATAGATTATCAAAGTCGTGATGCAAATCTCAATATATTGTCATTTCATTAAAAGGAAATCAAGATATTGTGCAAAGGAAATTCAATAGTTTTTCCCAGCTTAACCATCAAGCAAAAAAATAAAAATGTACAGGCAGGAATTTATGCAGATCAAGTGATAATAATAAAAAAAATTTTAAAAGGCTTGGAATTTAAAGAGTCAAAAGAGAAGGCAATTAAATCTCTGAATAAATACTTAGTCAAAGTAATTTATTATAACTTTTTTAACAATTGATAACATGAATAATTATATTAAAATATACATGTATCTATAATAATTATATTCACTAATGTATCTCTTTCATCAGTTTGCTAAATAGATTCATTCATTATAAATAACATTGTAAATCCATATTAAAAGTACATATTATTAATTACATCTATGGAGATTAAAAATTGAAGAGTATTTTTTAGTCTATTAAAATCCCCACCAATAAATAAAGAACATAATTATACTACATGGTATATGTATTGATGATAATTAAATTGAAATGTACAAAATTTATAACCAACACTTCATATTCTTTAACACTTCATCTTCTTTAATGCTATTAAATTATTAATTTATTATTACTAATATCATTACACAAAAAATAGGATTATATAATCTAACAAAAAAACTTATGTCTTTTCATAATAGAGGTTAGAGAAATCGAGAGATAAAAAAAATCGAAAAACATATGAAAAGACACTGGAATTCAAAGAGTTAATTGACCAAAAAATAAGACAATTGAAAAATCGGTGGAAATCAAAGAGACAACTAACATAAATAAAGAAGAAGTTGAAAAGACAATTGAAACCTAAGAATCAACTCAAAAAACATAAATAGCACAATGCATAAGATGTGTCACACACCTAATTTTTTCGCTCTTCAGACCTCCAATCATCAAATAATGCAAATTACAACATGAAAGCGTGCAATTTGCATTATAATACTTTGATGGATGACTTTAGCTAAATTGTTGTAAATAGTAGAGTATATGTTTTTAAAATTGTAGACCGTATTTACTCATTGATGTTTTGAATGCAGGGCTTTGGATTTTTCCCTTATTATTATTCAATCTACTATTACAAGAGTATTTCAAGATTTCAGCACCAAGTATCAATAGATTTACTTTTTGATTTTTGCTAAATAAATTTATATGTATACAAATTAATAATTTTTTATTTTAGATCAGATTTGAGGACTTTGTCAGAGAATCGTGGATTCACGGAAGTTTTGGAACAAATAAATTGCATAACAAAGCATATTAACGCATGAGAAAGCTTCTCAAAGGCTCCAAATATTTTGTCCAACAATCTAGGATGAGAAGAAGATAGAATTTATATACTGAATTTCTATTTGTTTATAAGAATGGAGTGGATTGATCATACCTTTCTAATGTACACATGAAAATAATGTTGATAATTTCTCGAAATCCTTTGACATGAGTCATGTGTTGTAATTGTATGTATTATTCTGGCAAATGAACATGTTTTTATATTTTTTCGAACTTAACAATACGACTTTTATTTTGTTTTGTTTTAGTCCACTGAAAATCCTTCCCAAATAAATGTCTCCAATTGCAAAATAGGAAAAGGTAAAAAAATAGAGAAATGTAGACAAATTTATTAGACTAAAAATATGCATTTAAAAGGAAAACAGAAGAATAAATGATTTTATAATGTGAAAGTTTTTATCAATTCATTAAAATAAAAAGGATCACGTACATTGTCTTGAAATTAAAATTTCATTAATTTTCTATATTAATCTTCTGTCATATATATACCATTTGTTGTATGATAAAAAATTATATTTTTTATTTAACAAAAATAACTCTTATTTTATAATGACTAAAAATAATATTATTTTGAATAACACTTAAAAAATGTTCTCGTTGCACGGGTCTATAACCTAGTGAACGTTTGAAAAGTTAAAGACTATATTACCGACCAATCCGGTTCCTATGCGGAACAGTCATTTTTTAGCACCTGAGGAACAACTGGAGCCGTTGGATGAGATTTTGAACGGGTCAGATCTGAGAGAGAAATGTTGCGGTTGACTTAAAAAATAATATAAAAAAACTTATCTCTTTCCAAATCTGAACCGTTAAAAAATCTCATACGACGTCTGGGAATGATGTCCCGCATGTGCGGGATATTTGGCCGTCCCGCATAGGAGCCGTGAGCATTACCGACAGTTGCGCCCCGGGATTCGGGTCAACGAAAGCGGTCGGTTCCAGTTTGCTGCTCTGTTCTCACACTGCAAGGAGAATTGACCTCACGAAGTAACTGCGTTAGGTGATTGGCCCATGTTGACCAATGGGAACCGAAGCATTTGGTTGAAGTCCGTGCCACTCTTGATTCACTGCAAATGTATTAAATAATTTATTTAGCATGCGTTATACTTAGCAAAAAATAAAAAATCCGTGCATGTATTTAGCATGTATTAAAATATATATTAATGTATTAAATAATTTATTTAATACATTACCAGCATTCAGATATTTGATTTTGAATAATTTAGGGCATTGTGATACGTTGGCAAAAAATCCTGTAATCTTGGATAATAATTTCGCTCAAAATATCTCGAAGCTACGACATTATCCTAAAAAAGTCCTGAAAAATTGTGAGTATGACAAGTTAAACTATAATCACTTGGCTGACCATTTTTCTTTTCAATTATCTCTTATTCCTTCTTTTTCTTTTCTTTTTCAAGGGATCAAATGCAATTTGTTTTTTTTTGGGGGAGGGGGGATTTTGTCTTCCATTACTTAAAATTGAGTAAAGTCGTGCGAGAATATGTGAAATCAAAATGAATTTTTTTATTATAAGTTCTTACCATTTACATACTTTAAGGGGTTGATTTGCGAAAAAAGAGTATTTTCCTTAAGATTTGCAAAAGAAAACATATCCCACAAAACTTTTCTCTTTATTTCTTCAAAAAAAAAAAAGAAGGTACAAAACCATTGTTGCTTTATCCCCCTATCTTTTTCAATATTCCATTATGACAAAATAAGAAGGGACCATTATTATTCTTGGCTCTTCATGAATTGAGTACGTTATGTGAAACTATTAATATCCTAAACTACAAATTATGTTCTCAACTTCGAAAAAATTAGTTACCGCAGTCATTGCTCATTAGAGTAAAATGTTACTTTCACATAAGATATTTATTTTTGAGGAGAAAAAAATTAAAGAAAAAGAAAGATATGATGAAAACAGGAGTAGCACTTATCCCCCCTTCAAATCTTTGTTACATCATTCCAGTCTCTTTCAACCATGTTACTTTATCCCAACTTTTAAAATTTCATAAATTCAAACTTTACAAAAGCACTTTTTTTCTTCTTAATCATATAATTAATACTAATTGAGAGTCAAAACAATCACAAGATAATACAAAAGCTATCGCTAAAAAATAAATCTATACAAATAACAAACGATGAAACAAAGTACAAAAATCAAGTAGAATACTGTATTTAGGGTATTATTGGATTGAGTCTCACTTTGAGAATCTTAATTTCATACCAGTTTCAAATACAAATTAGACTCAATTTCAATTATTAGTGTTGTGCAAAATATAAAATTTTCTTATATACTTTATGGTATACATTTTGAATAGTGTATTTCAGTTTAATATAAGAAGATTAAAAGACACTTGAACGTAGACATATTACTCACTGATTTGCTCTTATTAACTGAAGGCTTAGTTTTTGTAATTATACACTTTTTAAGCAAATAATTTAAAAGGAAAGACATTTATTAGGAAAGTTGAAATATGAACTTAACTTATAGATTCCGAGTACTTGCCTCCTTTAAATATTCATATTGAGTTCGCATAATTATTTGTGAGAATATAAATAAGCATCAAAATAATAGGAATCAGATGGCCAAGTGGGTAAGACTATTTTCACTTGGGAGCTAAGTCTTAAGTTTGATTCCTGTATCTCCCCGTTCATAGGACAATAATTCTCCTCCTCTGATGAGGCTAAAAAAAAAAAAAAAAAAATTCAATTCCCTTGAATTTTGTTTTGAAATAGTATCCACACATACTCTGCATTTGTATAATTTCATCCAATACTAAATCAAAATATCGAGTGGAATTTTTTATTTATTTTTTGTCAGAGTGGATGTTCATTCAGTGTACTACTCTGATATACATACAATATTGAGCACCGACAGCTATGGAGGAACAGTAAAATCAAATTCTTCTTAATAAAATAATATTAAAAAAAAGCAATGCATTTGAGTGGACATTCATTGAGGAATGAAGATGAATCACTACACTGCATGACTGCAACCAAACCCCAATAATATAATTATATAAAAATAATTTTACTTTTATTATTTGGGACTTGATGCCAGAGGTTTCCAAAGTTCATTTTCTTTGTTTATACCAAGGATCTTTAGTAATTTTGTCATTCATTTATTTTATTATTATTTTACTATTATTTTCCAAAGTTTATTTTACTATTTTTTTTAGTTATTCGAATTATTATAGTACAAGGATGTCAAAATGCAAATGATCTGCATATGTGATCAGAACTTTACTGCCAAATTCTGTATTTTGTGATCAGAACTCTTCTGGTTTGGGAATTGAACTTCTCTCTATTTGTAATTTGGACTTATTTAATGATTAAATGGTTTTTCATAATAAAAAAAATGATCTGCATATGTGGCTGCCCGCATGCAATTATTACTCCATCCCTTACATAATATAAGTGGTTTAAGACATATAACGAAAATTAAGGAAATAAAAAATAAGATATTTTTTAATTAAAAAATCAATATCACTACTTTAAATAGAATTAGTGACATACAAGTTTCATTTAATAGAGTAATATTGATATTTTGATTAACAAAATACCTCGTTTTTTTATTCATTAAGTTTTGCTATACATCTTAAACTACTTATATTATATAATGGAGGTAATATTATTTTTTAACTCTCATGCATGACTCAATGATAAAAATAGTAAATTAAAAAGATTGTATAAAATGAACCTTCTAGTGGAATGAGTAAAGAATATAAATGGATTCAGAACTATTATTTTTATCGTATAAATTGGAAATTGTTGAATTAACGTGATCGATGATCTACCTAATCCGAATAAGCATGGTGTTTTTGTTGGGCATGAAGGTCCGGTTGGCCATTGCCATACATAAATGGCAAAAGATGCAATTATTTTAAGAATCGGAACTAACCTTAAAGAATTTATGTTCGAAACTTTTATTTCGGATTTGTAAAATGTCAAAACGTTCGGAATCAAAAGATGTGAGAACAAACAATTTTACTTCTTGGTAAAAAAAAAAAGTGAACTCAATAAAGTCTACTTTCACCATTAAATAAAAAATCAACAGTAAAAATTTGTCAAAATAATGCTGAAGTCTTGAAGAAACACTCTTCAATACCATAACTGCTACCAAAGCAAAGAGCTTTGAACTGGAATACTCCCTTCATTCCCTATTAATTGTCGTTTAGGAGATATCTAGGTATCCAAATTAATTATCGTTTAAGGTTGTTTTATTAATTGTCAACAATTTATTCCAATTATACCCTCAACATTTTTCTTTCTTTATGAAGTATAAGTAAGAGAGAGAGGAGAGGTAGGGTAATATTGAAAGTTTATGTGAAAATGACAACTTCCTTAATTTTCTCAAATTGTCTAAAGAGTCTTATATTTAGCAATGGAGGGAGTACTATTTTGGCCCAACTTGGATTAGATTTTGGTTAGGGTTTGAATTTTGGTGAGAGAAGATAAAAAATTGCGAGAGAAATTTAAATTCAATTTTTTTCTTCAAATAATCGTTCAATTTCAAATTTTGGCCTAAAAAATTTAGAATTTGAATATCCCCGCCAATTTTAGAAGCCAGAATTTGATCTTGAACGATTATTTGAAGAAAAAAATTTGAATTTGAATTTCTCCCGCCAAAACTCAAACTCAAACCCAAACCCAATCTAAGTTGACCCTACATCACCAAAATTACGAATTATACACTCAATCTCTAAGTTAATTTTTAAACGTGGTTGCTTTCATCTTTTAGCAGAATTATGGCCTTCAAAGACCAAACCCTCTTATCATCACATCTACTCTTCCAATATCATATTTTTCCCAGCAAATGAAACATTATACTGGCAAAATGAAGTCAAGAAATAACCTAACTTTAATGACTAATGTTTGTTACATCAAAGTCAAGTCTCATACATACTTTTCCCAAATGGAGCCCACTCTTAACAGCTAATGTAACAAACAATGACTTGACTTTCATTATTCTCCAATATTTACAAGGACATTTTCCCAAAGGAATCGGTGATTCTTCCATAAAATAATACAAATAACCATGTCCTCGCGACCATGGTGGAATTGGATTTTGGGGGGGCAAATACCGGGGGTGGAATTTTAACAAATAATAAATAAAAAAGAAACAAAATTAAAGAAAAAAACGAAGATATCCAATGTATCACACACTATGGAGGACCCAAACATTCAATGTCAATGCCCTATATACGACCATGTTGATTTTCAGCATTTTGTACCTTGCTCTATAATCATACCTCAAAAGGTGAATTCACCTTCTTTGCAATCTTTTAGTTAATCCAGAGAATTCTGCATGGGAAAAGATAGCGGGAATATAATGAAACAGGAGTTACTTCATAACTAGATGTACACAACAGTTCTAACTTCATCTCATGCTAGTGCATCATAGGAGAGTTTATTATTGATGCAGATTTTAGGACCAAGCCGACAAACTTGTCATACCAATTGAAATATGTATTGAGAAGGCGCATTTGAAGAAAATAGTTCAGTAAGAATAAAATTACCACTGTGAGCAAGGAGTAACATGTGCATAACTATGAAATCGCCAGAGTAAGAATAGAGGGGGGAAAATTCATGTATTTTCCTCTTCAGTAGGCAATGGGCTACATAGTGACTACTAGGATGCATAATTACAAAAATTGGTCAGTGTAGGGCTCTGTGGGGGTAGGCAAACCAGTCTACAGTCCCTAATTTTTCTCACAATTCTTTTCTTCTCTACTCTGGGTGGAAAATCAGATTAAGGGTCTGTTGTTAAACCTTTACTTGGCAACCGATAAATACACAAGAAAGTCATGAAATGTACTTGATCGTCTTTTCACATTGTAGAGAGTGGAGATCATTATGCACAGAACTATCAGTAGCATCATTTATTTATTGCCTTCTTAACTACTTGAAGCTGCAAACAGGTGCAAATCAATTTCTCATATTATAACCAAGGGAGACAACAAACACAGAAATAGTATGAACATCTATTATCCAGAATATATCAATACATAAACAAATATTGATGCATCTAAAATAGCAAGGTTCGTTGAAGGAGAGAGCCACACTATGCGGAAGATGGAAAAGAAACATGAAACCATGACAAGGTATAAACGCATGCTTTAAGAGGTCATAGCAAGACACAATATTATGTACCTCAGAAAATTTGACAACAGTAAGGGATTCCTCCAAACTCTCAACTCCAACTTCTGAGGACTAAAAAATAAGAAAGAATGCTGCGATTCTCAGCCTGCTACCCTTATTGCACCCATCTCATCAATCTTTGAGCTCTTATGCTGCAATATTGGATTTCATAAGAAGATAGCACAACTGAATTTAAGAAGCCTCAACGCATGGGAATAAAGTGTTTCTAACATAAAAGAGACTAAATTTCACATACTCAGAAAAACATGAGTATGCAAGACATGCTCAGCGTTATACCTTACTTTTCTTGTGCTTGCGAATGTCGTTAAGATCTTCATCCCCATCGTGCTTCCTTTTCTAAAACCATTAGGAAAAAGATGCACCAAATCAGAATTAGTAGATAAGTATGAGATGAGATAAATATGTACCAAGAATGTTGACTGATTATATCCAAAAATATAAAAATTTAGAAGCTTCTCCTGATCATGTAATCATTCCACTAGAGACTCAATGGATAAAAATGACAAAACTTGCAGAAAACAAGATTTTTGAATGATAATTATGCAAGTGAATACCCAGGCAAGTTGAACCCTAGCCATGTCTTAAAAGTTTGCTTATTGTCAAAGCCATTTCCCGAAAGAGTACTAAAGCATGACCAAGAAACTTTTCTCATAGAGAATGGCCACAGACGTCCTCCAACTATTTTAGTTTAGCCTCTAAAATCCCTATTTGTTTATTTCAGCATAAAGAATCCACTAACAATTTACGGTTAGCCCATAAAATCCTTTCCGTAAAAAATGGTGAAAACTGTCAAATTTGACCATGTGCCTTGCACATGCTTATGATGATATTTCATAGACCATGGTCAAATTTGACTTCATAGACTGTGTTTGCACAAATTTGACCATGGTCTATGAAACATCATAAGCATGTGCAAGGCACATGGTCAAATCTGACAGTTTTCATCCAATTTTGACGGAAAGGATTTTATGGGCTAACCGTAAATTGTTAGAGGATTCTTTATGCTGAAATAAACAAATAGGGATTTTAGAGGCTAAACTGAAATAGTTGGAGCCATTTTCCCTTTCTCATATTAAATACTTCCCAGTTTTTTATGTTTTCAAGAAAAATGAGCTTAAACAGAGTATAACATTAAACCTTTTCATGGTGTTTCTTTGAAGGCTCAGCACCAGAATCATGATGGCTACTTTTATCTTTCTTCTTGTCCTTGTCCTTGTCTTTACTTTCGATCTTTATGCCGATGTTTGTGCTTCTTATGGCCTTTATCCTTCTCCTTATCTTTGTCCTTGTCCTTTTTACGCTTCTTCTCCTTGTCTTTAGACTCACTTTTAGATTTTGCAGCTATGGTAGGAATACCCTTCTCGGACTACAAAACACAAGATAATAAGGATTAGCACTGCATTGGAAAATGTGCAATGTAATGATAAAATCAATAATTATGTCCAGATGCACCCTGAATCATTGTTATAAACAAAAGGAAACAAGATTCGTTAAAAATAAAAGTGAGGGGCACCATCACTATCCATAAGAAGTATCAAACGAGTAATTCCATGCGAGCTCATCCTTACAAGAGGTAAATCAACTGGAGCTGTTTCCCTCAGTTGGAAAGCTTCTCTTAGATCATCTAAGTCAAACGGTTGTATCCGGGCATTGGTCTCTCTAGAAAATGAAGCATCTTGAATGAGCTGGTCCAATTGCATCCCTTCACCTTTTCTAATTTCAGTGTCTCCCACAACATTGTGCAGGTAGTGCGTATCGGAAATTGACAATGGAAGTTGCTTCTTACAGAAAAACTCGTGGTGCGGCAACAACTTGTAGTGACTTATAAGATCCACAGCACCAGTTAGCTCTCTTGGTCCTAATTTTAAGATAGCACCAAGACCACAAAAGTCAATTGATTAATTAAAACCACAGCATTTAGAATAAAATAAACATAACATCACAACCAAAAGAAGAAAATAATCGATTAACCCTAACACTGTATTTTCCTTCACATGTATACCTTATTAACATTCCCAAAAGAGAATGAGCACAATGGTTGCCCTCATTTCAATTCACACTTGTGAAAAAGATGTGGAGTGCACACAAGCTCCAAATAATATTCACTACAAAATTAGAAAATAAAACTTCCCACCCTTTTATAGCAGAGGACTAAAACTAACTGTAATCCTTATGGATCAAGAACTTACAGTCTAGCCCCCCTGCATATCTGCCAACAATGATCCATCATATCAACTACTCCTACCGTTCAAAATAGAATGTCAACATTTAACTTGACATAAATACTTACGAAAGCATTTGATCATTTGATATTTAACAACCTTTCCCTTAACAAAATTAATAGTTGATAGGGGGGTAAGTTCAACAATTTCACTTATTAGCACAAATAGAACACTTTCAACATATTTCCTCCCCCGAGAGATATAAACAACATTTAAGACCAAAGTAAGTCAAAGGAAACGTGGAATTCGTACCATTTTCTACAGTTCCACTTCAATTAAGGGAATCATTGATTTTTAAGGGAAAATCATAGCAAAAAGGCATACTAAGGAGGAGAAAAACTGGTCCGTAAAACCAAACAGAAAATCCACTTCTTTGTAATACTAAATACAACATATCAATGTGAACAATAAATAATACTAAAATGTCTTTACCTCTTCCAAACTTCTTGCTATCAGAATCCATTAATCAACATCTGACATGTAAATACAGCACCATGCCCTGAGATTTCACATCAATCCATCAGAGAGGGGGAAAAAGAGTGCAATTCTATAAGCCACGGGCACTTGAGCTAAAAAATGCAAAGATGTCAATAGTTCAACACATGTTAGTGTCAAACAGAAGGAAACGTGTGAAGAGTCTTTTCAGTACATTTGAAAGAAGCGTTCATCTTATGTCAAAGGTGAATTGTTCTGTTACTAGTCGCCGCAAATTGCATACCTTTTTTTTTGTAATACTATTCTATTCTAAAAGTGTGATAGATTTATGGTAATTCTTCTTGAGCTATGCGGTTGCTAGGGGTCCCAGTAAATTAATACAAGACCTGCTCGCGGCAGGAGATAAGCCGTGTAAGTGCTAGGACATTAAATGGAACCCGTGCGTAGCAGAGGGCTAACGCGTAGAAAAGTCGTACTTGGGAGCCAAAGGTTTCTTCCCCTTGATAAGTACAAATCAAAACACTTTCTCCGGCAGACTAATTAATTACTCAAACCATGCAAATAACGACTGCATTCCTTAGCCAATAAGTATCCCCTATCCCAAGATTTATCTAAATCAACTTTAGCACAAGAAATTAAACCAAAACTAAATAAATGAATTAGACAAGAAATAGAGTCAGCTGCAATTAGCCCGAGATTGCATTCCACATAAACAAATAGAATAAGATCACCATTCATGAAATTGGTCTAATTAATTCTCACCCATAAATTTCAACTCAAACCCCCAAATCCCATCTTACAATTCCACAAGAAAAACTACTATTTCTACGTTCACAAGAAATACAAATTCAGCAAAAATCCCACTAAAAACACCTCCATACATAGTCAGCAATCGAAACCCACTTCCAACTGAACAAGATCAAGAAAATTTTACCTCAGGTTCCAAAAAAGCCCTCGACTTTCCAGTGGGCAAAGAACCAGAACCAACTTGCCTCCAACCTCCTCTCTCTCTCTCTCTCCACCAGCTAAAATTAATGAACAGGGATAGTTCAGGTAGGGTTCTTAGAGCAATTCGGGAACTCCAAAAAGCGTCGTCGTTTCAAGTCACACTTCTATATTCACTGGAAAAATAAAAAATAAAACCCTAATTCCTGTTCTCTCCGAAGACTCTGGCGAAGAAAGAAACAAGGAAGAAAACCGCTCGATTTGCTGTAGCCGAGATAGATGTAAAAAGAAAAGGGGGAGATTTTTTAATGTTGTTTTATTTTTACTTCTTATGATGATGTTTCATAGACTATGTTTCTATATGATTTTACCGATTTGGACACGAATTGCCCCCTCGTCTATGCGGTGCATAGGGTTTTATTTGTCATTACGATGACCAGGAGGAATATGGAAAATCTTTCTCACCGTAATTGTATTAAATATTCAAATCCAATTACAATTAGGAATAGGAGAACAAAGCTTTTTGCGGCAAATTGGATTTCTCACGATAATTGTATCAAATCCAATAAAGATTACGAATGGGAGAAAACAAATATTACGGCAAATTGGAGTAATCGGGGGGATAAATCTGTTCACAAAAGAGTGAAGTAATCTTATTTATTTATTTTTACTTAGCAAAAAAAAAAAAAAATCTTATTTATTTATTTTTTAATTTTAATGCATGTTATTTTATTTTTTACACTTTAATTTATTGAATTAACTTACTCTACCGAACACTATCGGTAAAAATATACATAGATGATGGTAGGGGTGTTCATTATTCGGTTGAATCGAAATACCGAACCCAAACCAACCCAAATTATAATATATGGTTTGGTTTTGAAAATATAAAAATAATTCGATTTGGTATTCGGTTTTCAATTTTTAAAAACCGAATTTCCGAATCGATCAATTATTATTATTAAAAAAATGTATTGTATTTATACGTATTATTAATATTAGTTTGATATGTCTTCAATCCATCTGTTTCAGTGGTATTGGGGAGCATACACTTTGTATATTTATTGTCAAAGTGTTACCGTCAATACCCGAATGATTGGGGACTTAATGAGTTATATTATTATTGTAAAGTTGTATTTTTATTCTTAATTCTTAATTTATTGTTTTTATTTTAATTGTGCATTATAATTTTATCATATTCTATTTTTTATTAAGTTGATCTCCACAAGAAAAAAAATAAAATTTCGGTACAAACTGAATCAAACCGAAACCATACTGAAATAATTTCGGTATACGATTTTCACAAAATTTTGGTTCGGATCGATTTTCATATAACGTTAAAAAACCTAATCAAATTCCGCTTTTTTTTTAATACCAAATGCACACCCCTAGATGATGGTAGTACTAATCATTGGTAATAATTAAGCAGTTGAAACTTGAATGTATGCTACTCGAGATTATATATTAGGAAAATTCGATATGGGACTAGGGTCCGTGTGGGTAATGTAGTCAAGTATTTGTGCCACATCCCCTCGAGAATGAGGAGAGAGAAGGAAATGCAGTGATGTGGCCAAATCTGTACTGCATGGTCCAATGAACCCGGTTCATATTATAAGTGTTCTATATATTATGCATGAGCATGTGACTAAAGATTATTACGTAAAAGTATTTATCAACATTAACTTAATTTATATTACTGGAAGTAAATATCACTTAAAAAAAACCTTTAAACATGACAAATATAAGTAAAATGTTTATCATTTTGTTTTAATTACGTTATGTACATGTTTTCTCCTTTTTATTGTACGAGTAATATTAACGTAATATACTATTACTTATATACATGTATAAAATTTCTTAGATGATCCGTTGATTATTCTGTTACGCGAGTGCAACTAAATTAGTTTTTAGATAATATGATCTTTTACTTTTGATGTTTCAAGGATCATAAAATCTTTTTTTCTTTCTTAAATGCAATTCAAGATGCACCATAATTGTAAAAAAAATTTCTCCTTTTTGGCAAGGTTTTAATGATACTAGTTTAGAGTGCTCTTACTGACTAGAAATTATACCTCGCTACACTATGACATCGTCCTGAGGTGGTAGAATGAAACAAATATTTTCTTAAGAATAATACTTATTTTTCTTTGCAAATTCAGACATAGTATGTATTCGTTTAATATACCTTATCGAAAACAATAAAAAAAAAGTACAAAAAATTGTTAACTCAATTCGTAAAGAAATTGATTATGTCTGGCGCTTTAAATAGGCTATTTATAAGAAGAGACGAAATTCTAATTACAACTTTATATGAACGACATCAAAGATCCAATAGCCCAATGGGGCATTGGTCGACCCGTGACCGAGAGGTCTCGGGTTCGATACCCTCCCCAAGTATGGGGTAAGCTTTTATTGTCTCCCTTCTAGGGTTATCTTCTCCTCTTTGAGGTTGGTTCTCTCCCTTTGGGGTTCCGCCTCAGGGCGTTCAAAAAAAAACTTTATATGAACGACCACTAAACATAAAATTCCCTAAAAAATTTTGAAACCAACTTACTGGCAATTTAAATCGCCATCACCGTGAACCCGTATTCAATAATTTAACCTCCATAATCCAAAGTTTTTTGTGATGTTGCTGAACAAATTAGAATTATCACAAGTTCCATAGCCCAGTGGGTCTATGGCCTGCCCAAAACCGTGTGGTCGTGGGTTCGATACCCTCCCCATAAATGGGGCATGCTTTAAATTTCCCTTTCTAGGTGTCATGATCAGCTGTGAAGAGATGGGTAAAAGAGGAAGATCAGATACTGCTTTTGGAGGGAAGTTTGAATAATAGTTATACTTGTTATTTTTATTATTAGATTAAGTACTTAACTTAAGTGACGTCGTTTTGGGGATGGAAGAGTTAATTATACCAAGAGGACCAAACTGGAAGGGACCTGTGGCTGCTTGGGGCTATTTCGCACAGAAGTGGAAAGGAGCTTGCTGAGATGATGCTGTGAGCTGTTGATCCTCTGACAATGTCAGAGAATACACAATCAAAGGAGGAGAATCACCCTAGGGATTCCAACCCTAAGTATAAAAGCTCAAGTTCAACTCTGGTAGAGGTATTCAGATAAATTAAGATCAAATTGGCAGCTGCCTTCCTCTCAATCTTGTAAGCTTCTGAAGCTTTCTTTCTTCTTCCCCCTTTTCTATTCTCCCTCTCATTTCTTTCTATTTCTGGTTACTGATTAATACTTCAACATCTCAGGAACGTGGTATGCTTGGCAATTTGGTCTACACTCAGAGTTTGCATTCTTTCCCATTCAAGTTCATTCCCAGTTTGAATATGTCTTAGATAAGATATTGGAATATTGCTTAGACAGTTTATATTGTCTTTAAAGGGGAGCCCAGACTCTTTAAATATATATTTTAAGTGGTTGGTTATTATCTTGTTGGTGTTGCTTGGCCTGTTTTACTGTTTTATTGCTTTCCTGTGTGATCCAAAGAGTTGGGACATCACACTAGGGTTCTCTCCTCTCTTATGAGGCACTTCTATCTCTCCTTCATGGGACAACTGCTCAGTCGGGCTTCAAAAAAAAAAAATTAGAATCAAGAAAAATTCCGAGACATGAAACGGGAGAATAGAGAGCGCTATGTCAAAAACAAAGAGTCCAGCCCAAGAAAAAAGGCTTGGGTATTAGCCCACCTAATAGTCCAATGGGCTTATTCAGCAATGGCCCATATTCATTATTATATTAAAGAAAGTGAAGAAAAAATGCGTAGAAAAAGGGGAAGGAATTGTGTGATTTGATTTCTTTCAGTTTTCATCTAGTCCAAGAAGAGAGAAGTTATATAGAGAGAGAGAGAGAGTTGTAGAAGGTGAAGAATCTTCTTCACCCCAACTAGTTTCTCTTTATTTTTGTCTATTTTAGAGTAATATTTCTGCTTTTCTTTCTCTCCTGCTGCTGATTTTTTGTTTTTTTTATGTATTTATTAAATTCTCGTTCTGTTCACTTTAGTTTGTGTTATTTATGTTGCTTGAAAGTGAATATTTAATGAGGCGTTTGAGAATTATTCGTTGTTCTATATGAGTTTTTTTGTTGTAGTTTGCTTGTGAACTTGGATTTTTTGGATTAATAATAATCAAGGAAAAGAGAACTTTTCAGTTTGGCTGTTTGCCGAATTAGGTTTACTATATAATCATGTTTTGAGAGCATAGGTTGGACCTAAGTAGGAGAAGCTTTGATTGCTTAGGACTAGAATTTGTCTCTAGAAGGATAAAATCATGACAGGTTCGAAAATGATACCTTTTTTTTTAATCCATTTTAAATTGGTAATTCAGGTGATTTTGCAATGCTTAGAGTCTCATGGTAATGCAATGCTTATGGGTCACCCTAATATACTGAGCTTATTGTTTGCGGCTGGTGTTTGGTGTGCTACATACGCTTTGGTTGCAGTTCTCGGAGTCTTTCAGGTCTTTAATTTCATCCATACTGCAATTTTTAACTGATAACGTAATTTCTAGAAGCAAGTAAAGGAAAAGAAAAGATAGAAAGCATCCATGGGTTACGCTCAGCTGGTTATTGGCCCTGCAGGAAGTGGGAAGGTGATGTGCCAGACTTTAATTTTTCAAACTTCAACTTGCTTTGGCCTTTTAAGTGTAAGAGCAAAATACTAATTTTGTGTTCTCTTGAAACAGTCTACATACTGCTCCAGTTTGTACCAGCATTGCCAAACTGTCGGACGAACAATTCATATTGTGAACTTAGATCCTGCTGCTGAAAATTTTGACTATCCAGTGGCCATGGGTGAGTATCAAAGACTTTCTATTTACCTGACAATTTATAAGACTGTGGTCTTTATCTTTTGTTGTCTGAGCTAATGAATTCATAATAATTTGCAGATATCAGAGAACTAATTTCTTTGGAAGATGTTATGGAGGAACTTGGTCTTGGTCCAAATGGTGGCCTTATTTATTGCATGGAGTATCCTTGATACACAGGATTATTATGCTAAATGTGTTTTATTTTGTCTCTTTTCTCTTCTAGATTGGCCTTATTATTTGCCTACATGGTACAGTAGTCTCCGTGCTGTGTGAAAGAATTCTCAGGAGTTAATTTATGCCCGTCCAGAAAGTAACCAGGTCTATTGTATTATTGATATGTAGATCTACCAAATTTGTATATCCTTAATTTGGTCATACAGGCACCTTGAAGAAAATTTGGATGATTGGCTAACAGAAGAGCTGGATAACTACTTGGATGATGACTATTTAGTTTTTGACTGCCCGGGTACTTTTCTTGCTTATAGTAATCCATGCTTTCTTTAATTTTTTAAGTTTCTCTCTTACATGACATAAATAGATTATAAATAACAATTTTTTTAGCTACTTCTGTCCTTCTCAAAGGTAAATATTCTCTGTTAGAACACATCATAAACAATTTTATTCCACATATATACTACACTGCATGGATATATTATTGTGTTACTTTACAACTTGATTTGATGCAATAGGTGTTAAGTTTCTTAACAGATCCTTGCTGCATATTCTGTTTGATAGTATATTTAAATCGGTCCTCACAGCTGCCAAGCTTTATATTGAAGGAAAATCACGACATGCAAATTTCTTAATGGGTTATGCTATTGTTTTTGTTGTTGTAGTTAATAGAAAGAATTCACTCGATTCTGGATTGCAGCTGACTTATTACTTGAATCATTAAAGTGCATCCAAATATAAATATTTTCAACTCTTTCATACAGGTCAGATTGAACTTTTTTCACATGTTCCTGTACTCAAGAACTTTGTCGAGCATTTGAGACGCAAAAATTTCAATGTTTGTGCTGTGTATTTGCTTGATTCCCAGGTTTGTTACTTTGATATATGGGCATTTTTATGTCTGTCTTGTGCAATTTCTTGATTCTCAGGTTTGTCACTGTGATATTTAGGACTTTTTTTTTTCTGCCAACATGTGCTTCAGACTTAACTAATTACATTTTTTTTTTCAGTTTATGACGGATGTGACCAAGTTTATAAGTGGTTGCATGGCATCACTTTCTGCTATGGTTCAGCTTGAACTTCCACACGTTAATATCCTTTCCAAGATGGACCTTGTGACAAACAAAAAGGATGTTGAAAAGTTAGTTGTTTTACTCTATAACCAGTGTTCTAAATTGATGTATGTTATTCTTTCTTACTTCTAATATTTCTTCTCACCGTCAACCCAATTTTCCTTCGTTTCTATAGTTTCCTGAATCCTGAGCCACAGACATTGCTGCCAGAGTTGAATCAGCGAATGGGTCCACAATTTCAGAAGCTTAACAAGTCTTTAATTGAACTGGTGAGTGTGAATTTTGGATTCATTTCCTTTATAGAAATTACAGGACATGTTTGTTATGATTATGAATTAATGCTTTTCCCCCTATTCGTAATGAATAAAACTTTGGAAAATCAATCTGATGAAGAACCGAGGTGCAAAGTACCTAGACTCGACACTTTAGTTTAAATCGGATCTTTCTCTATTCTTGAACTAGTTTAACGGGGGAATATTCTCAACGCAACTCTAAAGAAGGCTAAGAATCGATGGAGGCTGAAATACCACAAGCAGTGTAAACTAAACTTGTTGATATAGTAACTCAAGAATGAATGGATTCTATACGAAGTCAATTTACAAGTAGTTAAGGAATAACCTTACCAAAATATCAATATATCTAACGTCATTACAATAGTGGCCGAATTCTCTCTTAAATAGATGAAGAATTCGGCTATCTAGCCTAAAAAGGAAGAGTCCTTGAAGAAATAGGACTCTTGAACAACTAACTTGCTATAAAGTAAAACACTATCTAAGATAATGGACATGTCCTATTATCTTGCAAACACTAATAATAGGCGGCCAACACGGCTGAAATTAATGAAGAGTCCTTGAAGAAGTGGGAATCTCAACTACTAGATAACTAACCACTCACCCATTATCTAAACGCATGGACAACATGTCCTCTATTATGGCAACACTTGTCATACACGCCTAAAATAGTAACTAACAATGCTGAAAATAATTAAATTCTAGAATAGACTTTAATTGTACAAAAAGATTAAAATGCCCTTCTTAGCCGCTTTGTTGCTTGTTTGAGCCGAATTGTATGTCTTGTAAAGTTACGAGGTTGACCTTGTCATCATCTTCTAATTGAAGTTTAGCTTCCTCTTTAGCTTTGAAGTCTCAGACCAATCTTGAAATTAGTTGATTCGCCATCTTGGTCCTTTGTCTAGTCATTGGTCCGTGAAGCCTGGATAAAGGATCTTTGTAGGGCAGCCCTTTGGATGGTCCCTCATAACAATCAGGCAGGGCTTTTGTATTCAAAGGTTTTGTAACCCAGTATGCAAGTAGATTTGAGCTTTAAGCCTATATATCATTTTGCACAGTCGTGCTAGTACTATGTTAATTCTATCGTATGCAGTGGATCGCCATGACTGCTTGATAATCTTGTGTCGTCTCAGGTGGATCAGTATAGCATGGTGAGCTTTTTGCCACTCGACTTGAGAAAAGAGCACAGGTAAGTGGTTTAATTTTTCTTCTTTTTCCCTTTCAAAATTAAGATGATCGTGGATATGTAGATACCCGGGCCTACTTTACACTCTTTAATCTTCCTTCAATTTTCTGTGCCACGTATCTTCGTTTGTTGAGAGGTACATGCAATCATTTTCTTTCTTGCTAGATGAAATGGTTTATTCTTCATGTAAAAAATTATGAAGAAGATTATGGGCCATCATAGTTCACTTTTTCTCCTCGAGTTTGTACCTTCCCCATCATACATGGAATAAAATAAGGAGGAGAAAGTATATACAGCAGACTTTATATACTGATGCGTCTGCATTTGTCATATGCTCCTTTTTTTGTCACAGTTTTTGTTAGTTTTTCAAAGTAAAAGAGGTTGCCTTTGTTGGTCGGTACATATTGATGTTTCTGTTCTCATCTGCAGTATCCAGTATATCTTGTCTCAAATCGATAACTGCATTCAGTATGGCGAAGATGCGGATGTGAAAGTGAAGGATTTTGATCCTGATGCAGATGATTAAGCTAAGAAACTATATATTAATTGGGAAATTAGTTTTCCAGCTACCAAGTACTTTTGGTTTTTTGCAAGAAGCAACTATACAACTGTTGATAAATTGTTTTACTTTGTGGTGACAAATTCTAGTTCTCTATTTTTGATTAATGGTTTGTTGGCTCATAGATTATAGTCGAAATATTGCATAGAAGGGCAACAAAAGGTCTGGAGCGGAACTCGAGTTCCAGACTATTGTCATCTTATGTAAATCTCTCTTTGGTGTTCTTTACTGCATTGCTTGCTTAACACTCCTTTGAATATTGCTTCGTTTGTGGTTTTTGAATGCCGAAAACTTTGGTTTGAACTAATGTTGTTAGAAACATCATGCGGGATTCAAGATTTACAAGCGGTGGTAAATATCCCTACTGTAAACTATCGCAATGATGTTAAAATCGCGAGTTAACTCGTAGAATCGATTCTACGAAAGCAAAACATGTTGAATCGGTAGTAGAATCGCAATATGGTAGAATCGGAACGTAAAAACGTACGTTTCTATTAAGTCTACAAAATTTTAAATTATTAGCTATTTTGGGCATCAAATTTTTTTTGAACACTCACTTTCATCCTTTTTAACTTTTTTTCATCCTCAAAGATTTTACGAGCAGCCATTTTGGTCATCAAATTATTTTTGAACAGCCACTTTCATCCTTTTTAACTTTTTTTGACTTTCTTCATCCCCAAAGATTTTACGAGTAGCCATTTTTATCCTTGGAGATGAAGAAAGTTAAAAAAAGTTAAAAAGGATGATGGTGATGAGTTTGATGATGGCGGAAATGATATGGAGGATGATGATAAAGCCACTTTCATCCTTTTTAACTTTCTTCATCCCCCATAGATTTTACGAATAGCCATTTTGGTCATCAAATTATTTTTGAACAACCACTTTCATCCTTTTTAACTTTTTTTGACTTTCTTCATCCCCAAAGATTTTACGAGTAGCCATTTTTATCCTTGGAGATGAAGAAAGTTAAAAAAAGTTAAAAAGGATGATGGTGATGAGTTTGATGATGGCGGAAATGATATGGAGGATGATGATAGTGACGGTGGTTCGAAATTCAAGTCTTTGAATGACTTGCTCTATTAGATAATAAATTTATTACGTACTTTATTTTATTTTGATATTTTGAAAGACTTATAAGTTAAGAATTATGTGTAGTCGCATTTTTATATTTTGAAAGATTTATAAGTTCTTTATTGTGAACTTTGTTTCGTTATTGTTTTTTGAAAAAATTTGTGAAACTATGTTTAATAAAAAAAAATTCCATATTTTTGGATCATATGATATGATTTATATGTTAATTATTGTTATATATATATATATATATATATATATATATATATATATATATACATATATATATATATATATTAATTTCTCGATACAATTTTATGATTTATTTTATTTACGAATTTACGATTTTACACTCTTCTTAGAGTCTACATAGAATCACGATTTTAACAACCTTTATTACTATCGCATTGCCTTTTTTTGTAAGAAAAACAACAAAAATTGATAATAAAATACTACACAAATTAAAAGAATTTGTCGAGAATTGAATGTCTATTATGTTAATCATATAGCAAAAAGAAAGAGTATTATCTTTAGGCCTTGTTAAAGGTCAGAAACGAGTCTTTCTTACCAACATAAGTTGGCTCAGTTAGTAAAGATTTAGTACGTCCTTACAAATGTGGGTGATCTGTAAGTACCTTTGTAAGTGACCTACGGTCCCTATAGGGTATGTCCTGTCCTGACCCGTGGCGGTAACCGGAGTCGAACCCACCCAAACTTTTATTTACCCAAAAAAAAATGAGTCTTTCTTTTATGCCTAGTGCAACAAACAAAATTGGCTCAATTAGGATGGCCATTTGTTTTTTCAATGTTTTACGAGTCTCTTTCTTTTATGCCTAGTGCAACAAAGAAAATTGGCTCAATTAGGATGGTCATTTGGCTTTTTCAATGTTTTTCACTTAAATAGTTAGCTGCAAATTTGGACCGCCTTCATACGAACATATTTGCAGGCAATAGGTAAGTCGTCACCTAGAAGAGGGTGGGCCTGAGGAAGATAGTTGGAATGAAATGATATTGTACCCAGAGAGTAGAAAATCCTTTGAAAGCTCAAAAAAGAAAAAATAAAAACAGAAAATTGACAACAAACAATGTTTAAATAAAGGAAACCTACTGATTTAGTATAAATACACGTACCCAAAAAGCCTACCGGTCAAACAGATTAAGAGTACAAATTTGCACACACTGTCACATATTTATTCGAGATTCATATCTAAATAATACCAGCTTAGAGTATCAAGTATTTGAATCATAATTAAGGACACTAAAACTACTTAAAAATGAGTCTCAAAGATATGAACAAACTAATTATGCCACGGTCCTGCTCAAGATGTGAAGAGCACAACGAAAACCATATTTCATGCATGGATCTACCAAGCAGAAACAAAAAAGATGTGCAGGTAAAAGTATTAAGAAATTTCTTTACCAATATCAGGTCCATAACCAAGATGACGAGTCTTCACAACTAGTTGTTTAACTTTTAATAAAGATGACGCAGAAAAGACGAGACAGCAAATAAATATATCCTCACACCTAGAGAGGCAGACAAGGTCTCCTAAACATCCAAAATTGAAACTATCTAGGATAAGTAAAAAGGAATATTCATCTTCTTCACTCATCGTCATCCTCATCATCATCCGCATTTCCAGCTGCAGCGTTCAAAGCATTCAACCTCTCTATCAACTTGTTCTTCCTCTCCTCATAGGTCAACTTCTTAAGGTTGAACCTGAAAAGAGCATTGCACATGAATGAATCAGTATTTAAGTCAGAATTCTAGACCTGAAAGATATAATACAACCAACAACTAGATAATCCCATTTTCTTTTTGCAATAAGAGAACATCTTATAACCATCAGGGGACACTTCCTTACTAGAATTTCCCTTTTCGAAAAGGAAGAATGTAAAATCAAGAAAGAATGCTAACCTCTTGTGCTCCTTAGGAGGCTGCTTCTCAGATTTCTTCTGTGTAGGATCAGCACGAATGGCTGCGTGGACCTTCTTGTAAAGGTCTGCGATATTGTCAGCCTCAATGCCCTTCTTAATATATTCACTAAAGTGAGATTGATATTTCTCAGGCTCATCCTCAATCAAGTGCTGCACATCCAAGAAATATGTAAATGTGGGATCTCCAAACGCAGGATTAGATAAAAATAATAACAGAACGAGAAATAAACAATCAAAACTCACCTTCATGTGCCCAGCGACATGACCTCCATATATGTAGTTGCGATGAACCTCAGAGTTAAGGTTTTTGTTCTCTTTGTTGAATCCAGCAAACCTCTTCTCGCTGTGAGGAATGTCGAGTCCTCCATCCAATGCCCCCTAAAAACCAAGATGCAAGTACACAGTTTTATACATAATCTTACAAAATGCAAATAGTTTAATATAACATGTTACTGCAGTCATGAAAGTAATTATACTGCATATAGAAGAAGATATTGTTTGAACACCTTGAGAGCACCGAAGACGCGGTTGCCAGTGGTGGTTCTGATAAGACCAACATCCAAAAGAGCACGGAAAGGCCTTCTGCTTTCGGCTGGTTCAACAGAGTAATCTTCCCCAGTAGCCTATAAGCAAATAGCTATGTAAATAATGGCCCAATTGTTACAACAACCCCTATCCATCTCCTTCCAACCTTCCCACTAATTTTAAGAAAGAGAGAATGCATTAACAAAGGTTAAGGCTGCTTATTACCTCGGTATTCCCCTCGTACTCCTCGTCCATTTCAAGAGTTTTTAGAACACGGCGTGCAAGAAGAAGACCAGTACAGTAAGCTAGGGCACAGGATGAAATTTTTTAGGATACATCGCAACAAAAGTAAGCAGGAACAATTCAAAGAGATTACTTAATGGTATCTAAGAGGAACACTCCGGGAAATTGTAGTACCTGCAGCATAGTTTGTCAGGCCAACTTCCAGACCATATCGAGGTAACTCATGTGAATAAGCAGCTGCAAGAACCATATCTCCAGCAATGCTAGCAGATACAATCTGGGCAGTAATATCCTTATTGGTCTATTGGTAGGAAGGTCAAGGTAACAAAATCAGGACTAGACACATGCTCATAGGATCAAAATCAGGACTAGACATAATTGGTTTAGATTTAACTTCCAGAGCACAAGCAAATATCTTACTTGGACGTCCACCCCTTTTAGCTAAGAAATAAACTCACATTTCAAGTTCCAAAAGGACACTTTTTCCAAAGAGAAAGCTAGTCCAACCTACCAAATTCAGCTGTATGCTATTACATAATCAATCAAAACACACTATGTCCAACAAGTTGATAATTCCGAAAATGTTTCTAAGTAACTATCTATATCAAAAGATACAGGATAATAACAAAATAAAACAACAATAACTGATAACAAAAGGATACAAATCGCACAACAAAACGGTACTTCGGGGTGTTGTACTTGTTCTTGTCCTGATTGATCAGGCGCACCCTAGCCCTGTAGTCAGTCTTTCCCTCTGCATAAAGTATATATATCAAAATTCAATTCTAAACAACACGCATTAACTTGCATATACAAACAACATCAGAACCTACACAAGAACACAAGTATGTCAAGTGCATACTAAATCATACCTCTTCTTCTTTTGAAGGGAACCTGGTACCTCTTAAAGTAGGCATTCGACTTCTGAGCTTTGACAAAAACCTAAAAATACAATTAATCACAGGCATCAGTAAAAAAGTTAAAACTAAAAATCCAATACTCAGCCGTAACAAACAACTATACAATAATTCATGTAATTTCCACTTTCTAGCATTGTTCTCACCAACAACTCTATACCTACTCACCTAAAACAAATTCCGTTATAATCTAAGGACATTTTTAAGTAGAATAACTACAGACCTAGGAAGCATTCTTAACAACAAAGAACCAAAAGTAAAAGATTGATTTGTTTTCCATAAAACTCTTACCTTTTAAATAAATCTACAAAAATTTGGTCATATATACGAATACAGGTAATCACAAAGGAGAACATAATAAATCCAAAATGCAAATATCAAATCGAACAGATTAAAATAGCAGACATAAATCCTAAGCCAATAATCAGCTATTCAAAGAAAAACAGTTACAGAAGATCAAAACACATTCCACGATTCTATATGATATACTTCAAAAGCTCTAAGTCTTACCATTGTGTTTGTGAAATTCGTTGAAGAAGTTCTGCTATCTTTTCTTCTTTGGGAGGTCTGAGGCGAAGAAGAAAGCGACGCTAAGCTTATTGCGTAACCCTTAAAAAGCTAAAACCCTAGGTTTCTTTTTATTGGGCTGGACCTTATAATGCCAACTTGAGTCTTTATTGGGCTGGTCCGCATAATGCAAACTTGAGTCTTGGCCCCATTAAAAAAGGGTGTAGCCCATCAAACAATTTTGGGCTGTTGTTATATTTTCGTCTTCTTCGATTCAGCACCACACTTCACCCTTGATATGACACCTAGGGCTGTTATCGAGCCGATTAAATCGTTAATCACTCGTTAATCGGTTCGTTAAAATCGGTTCGTTATACTCGCTCGGCTCGTTAACGAACCGGTTATGATTCGGTAAAATGGCTCGAAAATCGTTTTAAATCGCTCGTTAAACTGGTTAATAATATTCTACCGATTTTAGCGAGTTAGCGAGCCAATTTTAACGAACCGATTAACGAGTTAACCGATTTTAGCGAGTTAGCGAACCGATTAACGAGCGATTTGCGAGTTAACCGGTTCGCCAACAGCCCTAGTTTTGTAATAGTATGATCCGATTAACGAACCGAATTACGATTTAATGCGAATTACGATTTTCGATCCGATTAGCGAACCGGTTTTGCGCGATTTGATACTGTTCGATTAACGAACCGATTTTGTACGATTTTATTTCGAACCGATTACGAATTGAACAACCGAATCGGTTGACTAACGAACCGATTAACGATCGATTCGGTTTTCTTAACGATCCGAACCGATTTGGCCCAAAACCGGCTCGGTTCGGCTCGTTAACAGCCCTAATGACACCCAACGAAAATTAAACATCTCAACCCCGAGCTATGGGGCAGCTAGTTTGAGCTATTAAATGACTCACCGTTGATGAGTGTTTGATTTCTTAGGAAACAACTCTTGTGGAAATTTTCCACGGTGGTAGAGTTCCGTTTATAAAGAGAATAGTATGGGTCAAACTCTCCCCCACTAGCGATCACACTACAAGTCAAACCGCAGTCCGTGGCCCAAATTAGTCATCACGTGGTGAATATCGGGTACCCCTCGAGTGAACATAAAATTAAACATCCCATCTCTTTATAGGTCAATGTGGATAGTTCTTGGTTACTCACTTTGGAGGGCATCGAATTAGTTATACACGATCATAATAAGGACGTTAAGGCTGCTTTGGCAAGACAGGTAACTCAATCCCCTTTCTCTAAACATGTGGAAGCCTTGGGTATTTTGAAGAGGCGCGTTTTGCTCGATGTTTAGGTGTGCTTGGATAAGGTTTGGCTTGAGATTGGTTTGGTTTGGTCTCACTTTTGGCGGGAGAAATTCAATTTTTTGGTCTCTAAATTAGGCGGGAGAAATTCAAATTCAAATTTTTTTCTTCAAATAATCGTTAAATTCTAAATTTTGGCCTATAAAATTGTCGGGAGATGTTCAAATTCCAAAATTTTGAGGCCAAAATTTGGATTTGGACGATTATTTGAAAAAATAATTTGAATTTGAATTTCTCCGCCTATTTTAATTGGCCAAATTTTGGGCATTTCCCTCCAAAAGTGAGACCAAACCAAATCAATATCAAGCCAAACCTTTTCCAAGCACTTATTTGAACTTTATCGTTGAGAGTGATTGTCAAACTCTTATTACTTCCGTCATGGATAATGAGGAGGATTTATCTTCTAAATAGTTCATTAAGTATATTTTTAATTCCATGGATGATATGATTTTCATAGGCTCTCTAAGGCACATGGGTAACTCTGCAACCCACACGCTTGTTAAGATTGTCATAGATTTCTACCCTACAACTTGATTGAAACTAGTATAATATGAATCGATCAGCGCTCACTTGTAGTTATTTTTAGCTTTGTTTCTTTAGCTGCTTCACTTGCATTTCTTTCTAATCTTGTCCTCTTTCTATTATATAATATAAATCATTGGTAGCATTAATTTTATATGTTATCAATGAGTTATATTATGAAAGGTAAGAATTGCTCAAAAAAAATTGAAATTATATAAGTTTTGTTCCTCAACATAAATATAAGATTATATCAATATATATTTTGTTTAAGATTAGACAAAGTTAATATTCAATTTCGAAGAATTTATTAAAAATCATGTTTTCTTTTCTAGAACATATATTTATATTTATCGCGAATTGAATCTCAACGTTTTTTAGATGAATATGAGAGGAATGAAAAAAAGGAAAATCTTCTATTCATAGGGAAAAAATCCCGGAGCCAACTTGCAAAAATACAAGGGAAAAAATAAAAAATAAACATATTTCCAAATTTCCAATTCCGTAGAGATTTTTCCCTATTTCCTTCTTCCTTCCCACCGCTTCTCACTAAATTCTAACTCTTGTTTGCAAATTTCCATTTTAAAAACTAAAATTATTAACCACTATCTTAATCTTCAAATCTCTTCTGTTAAAAAAAAATCTTCAAAAATCTTCTTCTTCTATCAATTTAAAACCTCTATACCCCTAAAAAAATAAAAAAAATAAGCCATTTTCTGTTGGAAAAATCCAAAATTTCTTCAATAAAATTAAGTTTGATTTGAAAATTCTGGGAGGAAATATGGCTGCCAGTGCAAACCCATCTGCTGGTGGTGGTGCTCGTAATAACGGAAGCAGCAACGGTAATAATAATAATAGCAGCCACCAAGAAGGTACGAGCAATAATGCAAATGGTGGTTGCCATGGGGCTAATGGTCTTGCTGTTCCTGAGAATTCCGTCGTAGGTCCCACGCAGGCTGCGCTTCGTCACAACCCGGGTCTCTCCGTTGAATGGACTTCTGATGAACAATCCCTTTTGGAAGATTTGATTTCCAAGTTAGTCTTTTTGTTTTTAATTTCACCAAAAAAAGTTCATTTGATGTTTGCTGTTTGCTTTTTTAAGGATATTTTTGCTGAATTCCGGGGTTTTCGATGTGGAATTGATGAAATTTGAAGTTTTTTGATGAAATTCTGATGCTGTTTATGCATGCATTTTGAGGTTGTTATGTAACCAATTGAGGGGGGAAATGTAGTTTGTGTTTAGCTTCTGTGTTAAAATGCTGATTTCATATAGGGGCCTTTGAAATTTGTGGTTTACTTGCATAAAGTTGTGATTTTGCTTGGTGATTAGGTATGGTCAGGCCTAGCCGAGTCTGGATCTTCAATCCCGCTCCTTGGCCCATCCTTTGTCCCATTATCAAGGTGCCAAGTGTTTATCTTTTCTTAAAGTGGGACACGTGGCAACTTTTTATGAGTGGGACAGAGGATGGGACCTGGAGCCGGGAAATATGATCCTACACCGAGTTAGTACTTGCAAAAAATTCCTAAAAAAGAAAATTCTATTTGAACGTTAAAAAACCAGCAAATTGCGTGTTTTCATCTCCAGTGCTGCAAAAGAACATGAAGAAGCAAACAGATTAAGTTCAGATCTTGTATAGACATGTTATTTAACATTTGTGCAATTTATAATTGGTTTTATCACATTGCACCATGTTTGAACAATAAAATGGAAAAAAGGGAAAAGACTGAAATAGAATGCTTCGGTATCACAGTTTTGATTTCTGAAGAGATCAAAATTCAGATATAAATAGTCGACCTTTTGGTCCACTTTCCGAAGATGGTGAAATTTTTTTTTGGTGACAGTAGAATTATGTTTTCTTCCAAATTTTAAGTGCTTTAAGTTTGTCCAAGATGATAATAATAAAGATCAATTCTTCAGCAACATGGATATAGATTAAGTACCCAAATGTGCAATCAAACTAATAGTCTAGTTACCCATATGGTATATTCATTGATAGTTGCTCGATCTTTTGTGCATATAAGGCTCACTCTAAAGCTAGTCTAAAAAAAGGTTATAGTTGTTGTGCCCCTTGTATTTTCAGTAATGCAGGGTCACTGTATATGAAATTGACACAAGCAATGCATCTTTGCAGATGTTCATCTGAAACAAGCTTTGTTCGTTATGCTAAAATCGCCATGCAATTAAAGGATAAGACAGTTCGGGATGTTGCACTACGTTGTAGATGGATGAGTGTAAGCTATATATTGTTAACTTTGTTTTGTTTCCCAATGAATTTCCAGTATTCAGCTTTCTGGCATGTTTTGCATTTAGAATTTTTATGTGATACCCCCCCCCCCCCCCCCAAAGAGTACTTCCATGAAAGTCCCAGAGCTAGAAATTTTTAACCCTCTGCTGCTTAGGCACTAGAGAAAAGAATGTTTATATTCTCGTCTATAGTTGCGTGAAGAAAGGAGCATATTTTGAGTGATTATTTAGCAAGCATTTAGTAAGAACATTAAAGATGAACTTCGGGTTCAAAAGTAAGTTTGTTTATTTGCATGCAAAAAGTCGCTAGTTTGACATGTGAACAGCTTCTCCACATGTATTGTAGGTGTAATAAGGATGCATAAACTTGTTTGTTTTAATTAAATACCTTAAATGAACTAGAGTGCTGAGCACTATTATATATGGTGCTGAGCACTATTATATATGCCTTGTATCTCATGAAAACCTTGAAATCTGGGGAAGAAAATTGTTATTAAATTACAATTTATTTCTACAAAACTATAGTGGTCCAATACAGAATAGACATATGAATGCATGTACTGTACTTGGATCCACTATTATATCATTTAACTCTAAACACTATGTTATCTAGAACATTTCAGCTCACGTTTAGTTTTGAAGTTCAACTCTCTTTGCCATGTAAATAACACACCCGATACCTTTCCATTAAGAATGTATTGACATTCCATTGTCATTTGCAGAAAAAAGAAAATGGCAAGCGAAGGAAAGATGACCATAACTCATCAAGGAAAAACAAAGAGAAAAGGGTATTCTTTACTTCAGTGCATTTTAGCATTTCTTTTCCTGCAATCTGCCTTTTTGCCAGTATGATCAACCCAAAAAAAGGGGGAAAAAGAAAAAGAAAAAACGTGTAGTAGAAAAAAAAATTTACATTTTTTACGAGGACAACAGACAATGCTAAACTTCTCTATGTGGTGGAATGTGTATTCCCTTCTCAGATCATGATTACTTTGCATTGAAGCTTTTCTTTTCTTTTTCCCTCTTTCTGTTGTTGTTTCTTGTAATAGCTGTTCTCAGCTTCCTCTCTGGGGTTGAAACTTCTGAAAGATATTTTATGATCCTTTACTGCTCCAGTCCAGATGTCATTACTTATTCACATGAATATGCTGACCTTTATGGGCATGGTAGAGATGTGATTGCACCTTCACAACAACAACCAAGCGTTAGCCCCAAGTGATTTCAGCTTGTTATGTTTGACATGGGATATCTAGGCAATTTCAGTTTTTGTACCCTTAATTTGCTTTTTGGGGTGATTGGAACTTTTTGGTCCCAGTTTGACGCTAAATGTTGGCTGTTTGTAAATGACCTGTGGAACTTAATTTTCGTGCTATATGATAAGATCAATCTCCGTTGTCTGAGTACCTTCTTACCTCCCAGTACTTTGATATCTTGCTGAAGTTAAACACATAAAGTATATCCTGTGAATAAAAGTCTTTTGAGTCAATTCAGCAATGTTGAGTGCCAAAGTTATTCTTTTGTTTAAATCTTGCTTGAAATGGAGTGGTTGGTTTCTCTTTCAAGTCAATCATTACTTGTAATTCATTTCAATAAGGAATCTTTTGACAATTCTCCTTTTTGGTTCTCAGGAAAAAGCTACAGATTCCATGCCAAAATCTCATGTCGCAAACCGTATAAATGGCCCTCCATATGCTCAGTCTGACATGTCCATGGATAGTGATGATGGCATCTCCTACAAGGGTGGGTGGACATCTTAATATGTTAACTGGCTACTAGAACAAGTATATTAATTTTCAATTCTAAAATTAATTTCCTACCAGGAACTTAAATGCTCAATGGGTAAACTGTTCACCAATGTTATTGTGGTCTGACTGATATTGTATTGCTAAATAAATCAGCAGTTTGAGAATCTGTGTTTTTTCTTCTACTTGGTGATAAAATACTCCGTACAGAAACCATAACAAATATTGTGTATTACTCGAGTACCCTCGTAACGTCTTTTATGGTAAAGGGACATGGATTCAGCATTTCTGTGTGCTATTGCAAGCTTGGCTTAAGGAATATGATTGCATGTCTCCTGGCATCCATGTTAATGTTTCATTACAACAACAACAACAACAATAACGTAACCCATTAAGTCCCCAATATTGGGGGTATGGGCGGGGGAATTTTTCAAAAAAAATTCCTGGTGAACCTGAGTTGGAATGTTAAATGTAGATTTAGACTCAGAGCATCTTCTTTCTCTTGCGCCCCCCCCACCCTCTTCCACTCTGCTTTTGTTTGATTTGATTACATGTGCAACCAAGTTGCTTTACACATGCTTCATCCGCCTCTTTGTTTGATCGTCTCTCTAATATGCGTATACCCTGTGCAGATTTTCTTTAGAAAATACTATTTCCGTTTCACCTATGAATGACTATAATTAGGGATGAAGCCAGAAATTTGGCGTTTTTGGGGGGGGGGGTGCAATTTGATAAAATATTTCGAACTACATATAAAATTTATTATATGTAGTGGTATTTTTAGAAATCTCTAGTCCTTCTATTTCTATTACTTTGCAAAGTTCTTATGCACGTGTTATTTACTTTTTCTACTTATTGGAGTTTAAATGTTTATATCCTTGATGAGTAGAAAATTTCATTTGGCAGCCATTGGTGGAGTAACCGGGGAGCTTCTTGAGCAAAGTGCTCAAGCTTTGGATCAAATATCTGCAAATTTTGCCGCTTTGAAGGTAATAATCAATTTTGTTCCTGTTATATAGATGTGTCCTGATAGAGCATAAAAGCACCAACATGCCTAAGTAGCTATTCAGAATTGAATGATAGAAAGACAATCAATGTCGTCTTCTAACAGTTGTGACTCATTCTCCACTAACTGATATTATTAAGCTTGACATGTAAACCCATGATTCCTGGCCTTGTACATGATAACTGATATTATTAAGCTTGACATTGTAAACCTATGATTCCTGGCCTTGTACATGATGACTGAAGTACTGTTTTGATTATGAGAAAATTAACAGAAGTCGACAAATATTAAATCTTTTATCGACAAAGGCAGAGATACGGGGTGCTGCTAAAGAGTCTCTGTGGAACTGGTTGATTCCTTAATGGTATCGACAACTATGGACTCAAATCTATCTTTAACACACAGAAATCCTCGCGTTCTGTTTTGCATGATAAGGAAACTTTCTATCATGAGTATTTCAGTTCATGATTGATCTTTGGGCCATTTGGATTGATTGATCACTTACGCACTTTCTTTTATGCAAAATCTTGTCTGCACCACAAACTGATGGTACTGACATCTGTATATTTTTCAATTTTCTTGCAGATAAATGAAAATATAAATCTCTTCTGCCAAGCTCGAAACAATATCATCAGCATCATGAATGAGTATGTTACACTCTTTATGTTTCATGCCCATTGTCATATTGCCTTTAGAACCCTCCATGAGAATGAAAGCATAATAGTGCATGCTTGAATGCGGTGTCATCTTCTTGTACTTGTTACTCATCTATCAAGCAATAGATTCTTAGTTGTTGGCTTGTTGCTCTGAATTCTGCCCCCTTGTAATAATTTGGGATGGAGGTTGTACTAATTTCAAAGTATGATCTCCCCGGGATTCCCTAGCTGTTCTTATTCTTATAGATTCACCAGATAGTCATAAAGCACTATGTATATCTTTTACTATTAATTGGTCGGTCCACGTTAGAGTCATGTATGCTAATATGAGTTTACGATGTAGTTTGAAGGACATGCCAGACATAATGAAACAGATGCCGCCACTTCCCGTGAAGCTGAATGAAGATCTCGCCAAGATAATCCTCCCTAGAGCATCTGTGCCTAAGAAATCTTGAGCTGCTGATGGGTTCCCGCCGCGCTTTTGACTATCTTTGTTAGTTGGGATCAATATGTTATAATCAGATAGTATCTAAATAAACAGGCTAATCCTGTCTAGTTAAGAGCTTCAATTCATCAAAAGTTTTTAGTTCAGTGATTACCTTGATCTCTTGTTCTATGGTATGTATATCCAATTAGTCACGCAGGAAGGATGTAAATAATTGAAACATTGGATGTACTGTTGGGTGTTCTGCACCATAGCCGGATTAGTTATCATAGGATAACTGTTAATCATTACCTATTCTATTAGTATGAAGTTATTTGATTGGAAGTGGTCATTTGTTTATTCCCATGCCAAAACATAATGTTGTCTTGTACTCCCTCCATTCCCTATTAATTGTCGTTTAGGAGATATCTAGGTATCCAAATTAATTGTCGTTTAAGGTTGTTTTATTAGTTGTCAACAATTTATTCCAATTATACCCTCAACATTTTCCTTTCTTTATGATAAAGAAGTGAGAGAGAGGGAGGGTGGGGGATAATATTGGAAGTTTAGGTGAAAATAACTTCCTTAATTTTTTCAAATTGTCTAAAGAGTCTTATATTTAGGAATGGAGGGAGTAATATTTTTTTAAAATAAATAAACCAAGTCAAGTAGTTTCTCTCTTTAAAATAATGACTATAGAAGAAAAAAAATCTAGATCAGCTACTACTAAGTACCATCTTTTTAAGTAATTGATCATTACCTACTACACCACCACTAACCCCTCAATTGCATCAAACAGAGAGAGAAAGAGATGAAGAAGCCATCTTGCATATTCATCCCTTCCTTCTTCATCTCCATCCTCAACCTTCTAATTTCCTCAGTGAATTCACAGTTTATAGATTCATGCAATTCCAATCTCAGCATCCCTCAAATCCCCTTCGATGCTTCTTCTTTCCACTGCAACTCCGTATGGGCTTCCCAAGGCTTCATCCTTCGTGTAAGTAACTAACTACTCACAACTCCATCATATTCATAATTATAATCTTATTTATATTTAGAATTTCTATAATTAAAATGTTATATAAAGTGTTACAGAAGTTTCAAACTGTTGCAGCAAATACACCTAATAATTTGAATGAATGATTATTCATCAAAAAAAAAAAAAAAATTTGAATGATCTTTCTTTTCCAGTATATGCAAACGGCGCCGAATCAGTGGAGTTTTGTTCTATCAGCTCCAAGTTCAAACACTTACATAGCAATGGGATTTTCACCTAATGGCAAAATGATTGGGTCAAGCGCGATCGTAGGTTGGGTAGGACCAAACAATATTCCTACAATGAAGATGTACTTCCTGGGAGGACAATCAACTAGCCAAGTGGTGGTAGATCAAGGGAATCTAGACGTCGGAAACTCGTCCATTAACGCTGTGTCAACTCGGATTTTCATGGCTTTTACTTTGAACGCTGCTACGCCGACAACTAGGCTTATTTACTCTATGGGACCTCCCAATTTTGTGCCCTCCGGTCCGAATTTCCGACTAATTGAGCACGTAAATCAAGTCTCCACCTCTTTGAATTACGCCACAGGTGCGTGCACTCAACGATCATTCATGATTTAATTCTCAACCCAAAATTAGAGATAGAAATTAGCTAACTTTTTACCGAAAAATTAATGAGGAACGAGATACAATATTTACAATAAAATTTCACGAAAACTAAACAATTTTACAGAAAATTTGTCTTTAATGAAAATATTGGGGCGACCGGATCCGCCACGGCCCATTTAATCATCACAAAGTGTTACTATAAAAAAATGGAAAAGAAAAAGTCGCCTCAATTATTGCTTAAAATGCTTGTACAAGTTGTTTGACTGGTTGTACATTTGTTAATTTTATGGCGCATGTAACCTGAAATATGAAGTTGGCATTAGTTGTCGATGAAATGGTCAAAACAATATCATACCTAGTTGACCTAGAGGAGTGGGGCCCGTAACAGCTACTGACCAATACATTTTTTTACACGCATCGGTATGTAGAGGGAGGAAGTTGTTGCGTTTGCGTGGTAGTTTTATTTTTGCTTTATTATAATATGGGTGAAAATTCTCTGTTTTCATTGCTGTCCCCAATCATATCTCCAACCAATCAGAATTTACTATATAAATATTTTTTTCAATTATATATATATATATATATATATATATATATATATATATATATATATATATAATTGTGATTGATTGACGACACACACATGAGACAAAGAATTTTTTGCCTTATAATCTTATGTCAATTTTGTATGATTGATACATTTCACTATGTTTTACTTCGAAGATAATACTCTCCTAATAACTTTATCTGAGTTTAGGTTTAGTTTTGAAAATAAAACGTAAAGAGTTAGTTGTTACGAGTGAAAATGTATACTTTGTTGGCAGGGAGGAGCCAACATTTACTCTATGGGAATAAAATTTATTTTTGGGCGAAAATAATTTTTTACACTATAAAAAAGGAGTTTTTAAAAATGTTAAGGACAGTTGTTAACCCGTTCCCTTTAATTCAGACACTTTTTGTTGGCATTTTTTGGAAACAAAACACAATTTAAGTGTTTTTGTTTTTGGATTAATCAATTTAATTTTAAGTGTAGTACTCTAAGTATATAATAATGTTTCCTTGGTAATTTACGATCAGGTGAAAGTCAAACAAAGGCTTCCTCAGTTACAGGCTTGAGAAGAAGCCATGGGATTTTGAACATGTTAGGATGGGCTATTCTAATGCCAATAGGAGCCATAGTTGCACGCTTCATGAAACAATACGATCCAATCTGGTTCTATTCCCACACCACCATCCAATCCCTTGGTTTCGTTCTTGGAATATCAGGTATCGTTTGTGGATTCGTCTTAGAAGATCGTGTTAGCACAAATATGAGCAGACATAAAGCCATTGGCATTGTCCTCCTTGTTTTTGGTTGTTTACAGGTACACACTCTTTTACTCTTTTCGTCTCAAATTAAATATTTTTCGTCTTTTCGTCTCAAATTAAATATTTTTCGCGCTTTCACTTTATTCGGCTGAATTTGTTATTATTACCATGTTTAGGTATTGGCATTTTTGGCTAGGCCGAACAAGGAATCAAAAGTGAGAAAATATTGGAATTGGTATCATTTTATTGTGGGAAGGCTTTTGATATTATTAGCTGCTATTAATGTTTTCTATGGAATCCATCTTGCCGATGGAGGAATTGCATGGAATGCTGGTTATGGTGTTGTTCTTGTTATTTTAGTTATTGTCACTGTCGTTTTACAGCTGAGGGTGATGATGAAAAAATAACACTTTTTTTTTATATTTTTGTTTTAGTATTTTTGTCTTTTTGGACTTAGTATATATACTTTCATGTATTCTTTTCCATTTTTTTTCCATCTTTGTTGTATTATTGCAGTTACTGATTATGGAATTGAGATGAAATTCTTATTAATTTTTTCCACAAAACATATTGATGATATTGATGAGAAAGATAATGTGAATCAAATATAAGATAATCGCAAAATTTTCTTTTAATTAATTGCTTTATAACATTAGTTTCAATGAAATTTTGCCAACATTTTTATTTTGTTGCGTACATGCACGTGTTCTATGAATGTCAATGTCATCTTTGATAAGTTTATTACAATTAAAACAATAATCTTAACCACGGGCAGGGAATTTCTTGATCCATTTATTTAGCAGAATATTTAGAACTTAGAGGTGTATATGAGTTACATAAATAAATGTATTAAGGTGATATTATAAGACTTTTCTCATTCGAATTGTGGCATTGAGACTATTTTGAAGTTTGGGGAGTAAAACTTAATATATTCAAAATGAGGGGTTCAATTGCAAGAACAAAAAGTACATATAAAGAATAATTTTTTTAAAGTTGTATAGGGTTGCAAAATGAAAACATATGAAGAGTAGCAACTAATCGGCAGAATAGCCAATTCATTCTTTATGTATTTCCAAATTATGAGATAAGTCCTCTTGGTAAATTTTTAACTTTTAATGTCCAATACGTATTTTTATTCTGCCAATAAAGGAATTCCGTTTATTTTTCTGTCAAAGTCCTGTCAACCCAGTCATGTGCCTTACAGGTTAGATCAATTTAAGAGCATTTCAACATATTTCCCACAAAAAATATTTTGATACTCAATTGTTAAATAAAATAATTATAAATACTGAATTAAATTAACCAAAAAATTCTTAAACACATCTCGACCCCCAACTCTTCTCCTCCACCACCACCACTACCACCGTAGACTAAAGTCTTCATCGCCTTACGGCAATTTCGTGATATTTTTCCAAATCTATGTCATGAATACCTATATTGACTCCACTTAACTTTCCATTTTTTTCATTTCAAGATTCTTGTTTTTTCTTATCCTTATTTTTAAAATGAACCCAGCTGAAAAGATCAAGGACCGGAGAGTTGTGTTTGTGAGATATGGATTTTAGCGTTTTTTTTGGGATTTACAGTTTCCTTTGAGCCCGTGGAAGGCGGCTTTTGATCTGGGGAAAGAGTCGTGTGAGTATGAGAAGGTGAGCTTGCAGTGAAGAAAGGTGTCGCCGGCGGCGGTGGGAGGAGGTGGAAGAAGAAGCGGGAGCGGATGGGAGGGTGTTGATCAGTTAAGCCGATCGGAAAAAAGGACTTTCAAAATTTTGATTCATGAGGAAGGGGTAGTTGAGAGGAGAAAGAAAAAAAATTTGTTGTGAGGGGTGGGGGTGTGAACTAGTTAATATAGGGGTGGGTGGGTAGTTTGACCCTTTTTTATTAGTTTAAATTGAATATTCATTGTTATTTTATTTAACAATTGAGTATCCAAATTTTTCTAAG
Organism: Vinca minor; assembly: GCA_026122235.1. NCBI lineage: Eukaryota > Viridiplantae > Streptophyta > Magnoliopsida > Gentianales > Apocynaceae > Vinca > Vinca minor. The sequence continues at coordinate 14,612,168 of JAOCZM010000015.1, forward strand.
TGTTTTTACTGATGGTAAAGTCTTGAAATGGCTAAATTAGCCCTCGGTTAAAACGGGTCTTTGACCTGATTGTTGGTTGGATGGAAAGTTAATAGAAAATTGGACGAAAGTCCTCTATTGGTTGATCAATAAAACGTAATGAACATTAAAAATTAAAATTCTACAAAGAGAACTTATCTTATAATTTGGAAATACATAAAGGACGAATTGAGCTATTCTGCCGCAATTAATCTCTCTTTTGGAGAAACAAAGTTAGCTGGTGATCTTAGATGGATAAAATCTAGATACTAAAATAACCCATACTATGAAGCTGAGGGAGTACATAAATATTGATGTCTAAATTATATTTTCGTAAATCATAGCGATAAGATACATTTGATCACATATTAAATTCTAAAGCATAAATATACTAAAGTTCATAATAGATCATTAACATTGATGGTGAGATTATATTTTTGGTAAACGACAAAAAAATAATTTATTTGTTGAGTTAAGTTAAATGTAATTGATGTCTAGATTATACACACACACGAGTGAGAAGATACATTATCTTTGATCGCACATGAAATTATTACACAATGTACTCTAGATTTATAATAAAAAAGACGTTCTAACATTGATCTCCAGATTATATTTATCGTAAACAACAAATAACGAGTTTATTAAAATTAAATTTGTGTCCTTACTATCTAATATCTAACACAATCAAATCATTTTCATCCAACAAATTTTCGAAGAGTAGTTCTCCAAAATATTTGGAAAATTACTCTCCCATAAATAGAACACACTACCAAAAATAAAGATGTGCAATTGCTTTGGGATTTGCATGGGCTTGGCCCGTTTTTCCCAGATCAGTCATAACATGGCACCCGGAAAAGTGGGACAAACATTTTTGTCCATAACTGAAGTCCCACTTCGTCTCGGCCATAACGGAAGCTGGGACTTCCGCTATGGCCGACGTGGCGCTTTCCCCACGCCGCAGTGCCACGTGGCCATAACGGAAGTCCCACTCGTTATTGCAACCAAGTGGGACTTCCGTTATGGTCTCCCGCTTTTAAAAAAAAACCCCTTCTTCTTTCCCCCCACCGCGATTTGCAAGAGTAATATTCCAAAAAAAAACCACCCCTCCCTCCCTCTCTACGCCGCCGCTCTCCTCCCACCGCTGCCGCTCGCCGCCGCTCTGGGTCCCCTCCCTCCCACCGTCACTCTCACTCTCCCCCACCACCAATATCTCTCTCTCCCAAATTTTAATTTGAGGTATATTTTTTTTTAATTTTATTTAAGTGTATTTTATTTAAGTGTACTTTTTTCAATAATGTATTTTGTATGTATAGTTTTGATATTTATGTTTTGTTGCGAATTGTATATGTATGTATATTTTGTGAATTTGAAATTATTATGGACTAAAATTGCAATTTTGTGAATGTGATATCCTTATATATTGTAATTGTTATTATGTGAATTTGATATTTTTATGGACTTGAATTGCAATTTTGTGAATGTGATATCCTTATGTATTGTAAGTGTATAATGTGAATTTGAAATTCGTATGGACTAAAAGTGCAATTTTGTGAATTTGATATCCGTATGCATTGTAGTTGCAATTTTGTGAATTTGAAATTATTATGGACTAAAATTGCAATTTTGTGAATGTGATATCCTTATGTATTGTAATTGCAATTATGTGAATTTGAAATTCGTATGGACTAAAAGTGCAATTTTGTGAATTTGATATCCTTATGCATTGTAGTTGCAATTATGTGAATTTGATATTCTTATGGACTTGAATTGCAATTATGTGAATGTGATATCCTTATGTATTGTAAGTGCATAATGTGAATTTGATATTCTTATGGACTAGAATTGCAATTTTGTGAATTTGATATCCTTATGCATTGCATTGTAGTTGCAATTATGTGAATTTGATATTCTTATGGACTTGAATTGCAATTATGTGAATTTGATATCCTTACGTATTTTAATTGCAAGTTTTGAGAATATGTTGTGCTTATTATTGACAAAAATCGCACAGTTTTTGTTACAGATGGCTTTTCCTCGCCCACCTTATGCCCGGTCAGATCGATCCCGAGTGTGTTGAACAAACACACGTCACATAGAAAGCACTTAGGATTTGGGGCGGGGATGTAGTCCCTAGACAAGGGTTTGAAGGTCATTAGCTATGACGGGCATTTTTTTTGACGCATACCAACGCGAGGGCAACCGAGAGAGTGCTAGATCTCATTGACAATTTTGGTTTCGGGGGTTGTTGTCGGATAGGTAAGATTAAGATAGACCACGCACCGATCACCGCATTAGTAGAGCGGTGGCGGCCCGAGACGCACTCATTCCATCTCGCGGTGCGGTGAGGTCACCATCACCCTGGAGGGACGTAGGGTCGCCTCCCTAGGGATCGCCCACGGGGGCCACGTGGTGACGTGGGGACGAGGACTACAACATGTCCAATGGGTCGGTGGATTGAGCGTGTGCACCATATCCTAGGTTTCCGCCCCACCAGAGTCTATTAAGGGCAACGCCCTCGACCTCTGCAGAGGTGTACGCCACATTTCGAGCCCCTAGCCGAGGATGCCACGCAACTCGCGGTTGACCCAGCGGGCCCGGGCCCCGATTTTCCTATGCATGGCAGACTTTTCCTTTTCCCGGATAAGTCCGGTCGCGAGGGAACATGCGCTATCTCTTGGTCATCGGCTGACGGGGACCTCACCCTATGACCCAAGCATTCTCAGGGCGGCGGCCGTCTGTCCCTACCTATACCGCCACCTGTGCATCTCTCGCACAGCCGACTCTAAGGACATAGCCCGTCGTTGCTCGTTGATCCAGTGTTTGTGTAATTGTTAATGAATATTTTTTTATTGTTTACCCTGATAATTTTTTAAATAATTTATGATTAATCTGTGTTTGTTTGTACCCGATTGTGGGCGTGGGAGCGCATTTCATTTCTCTGAGCTGTGAACCTGGGGAGTGATTATGAATGAACCTCCCATGGACGGCCGAGCATGACGGGGCGCGTTGGAACACCGCCCTGAGTTTCAAGAACGCGCCAAATCTCAGTGACGGTGTTTCAGCGACCGACTTGACCGACTGATGGACGCTCGGGAGGGTAGGGGTTTATCGTATTTTTTTTGTGTTTGTTTTTATTTACGCAATTAATTCCCGCTAATGTACAATTGTTTTTTTACGCTCATGTGGAGGCCGTACTCGATCAGGGTTATCGCTGCTCGGGTCTCACGCGATGACGGATTCCTATCCACCTGTCGGGCCCGTACGCCACTCGTGTGTTTCGAGTTGGTCGAGTTTCACATGCCGACCGGGTTCATCAGGCAATCGGGTTCCAAAGAGTGATACCAGCCCCATCGGTGGCGGAGGGTACGACAGAGGCGTAGACGTCCCACACCCACATGGCGGGGCCGAATATGAAGTGGGCGAAGAAGCACGAAGACTACATAGCCATGTGGGATGCCCGACGAGATTGCTCAGCTAACGCTCGTCTCGGTCCCACGTGTAATGTGATCTTACCAACCCGTGAGTACATGGATTGGTACAATCTCATTACGTGCACCTCCTTACAAACCCACGCAACAAGGATGCCGGTCCCACTCCCGATGGGCATTCAACCCATCGCGCCTTCTCGAGGACATTATTGTAAGTTTTGTATTTTTGTTTGTGTACATTGCTTTTCCTTGTTTATAATATACTGACACGAGAATTGATGTAGCAGGCGGATGCGAACAGACTGATACTAACGGAGCTCGATAAGCCGGCTTCCAACTCAATTGGCCACTATAGGTCCCTAGTCTCCTGGGCTTCAAAGACAATCAAAGAGGCGTTCGTGGCGGCCGAGAAGTCCCTTACCCTGCAGATCGAGAGCTGCGGATGTGGGCGAGTCGGCGGGTTTGGGAACCGGTGACGCAACCGAGAGAACCTGCTCCGGCCCGGCCTCAAAGAGGAAGGCAAGGTACGCGGAGGCAACGGGATGCTCGCATGGGAGGACTTGGCGGCGAGGCGACTACGACAATGCGGCGAGCCACGGAGCCAGCTGCACTGGCGCCAGATCCTAGCACGGCTCCCCGACACATACACGGTTTCCCAGTCAGTCGACGTACTCACCCCTTTTGAGTACCAATTTGCATCACCGGTACTTTATCACCGAAGTTTTCGAGACGGGTGGGGATCCCGGTGCCGGCCGTCTACATCTCGCACAACCAGGCTTCTACTGGGAGGGACGCCTTCAGACACTCGCACATCATCGACCCGCAGCAGCAGACTCCATTGCCGATAAACCCCGAGGAGCGGATATTTATCGACCACGAAGGCGCGCAGGTCATCTCAACCAATTTTGGTAGCGCCGTACGGGTGAGAGATGGCACCTTTACTTCCTGCGACTGACCCCGAAACACACCGCTCCTTACACATCTTCGTCGCCGTAGATAGGGTTTCATTTACGTTGTTTACATTTCGCTCATTGTAGTTACGTAGAATGTTATTTATTTTCCGTTGTAAAATATTATTACGATAATTTCATGACCTGGGTTTGTTTTTTATTAATATACAATTTATTTATTTTATTGCTCATTTTTTAGTACGTATTGTGTTTTGCAAATATTATTTATATATAATACAAACACCTCTGAAATAAAAACTCTGGAAAAAAAACCAAGTGTTTTGGGCAAACACATGGCCAGTTCATAACGGAAGTCCGATTTCCGTCCCGGGTCCATAACGGAAGTCCCACTCCGTTATGGACCCGGGACGGAAGTCGGACTTCCGTTATGGTCCTGCCAAAAAACCCTACTATTACCCTAACTTTTGTCCGTGACTTTGAGGACGGAATTGCCACTTCCGTCCTCAACTTCCAGCAAATTTGCAGCGTGTAGTCACTTCTCAGTTTTGCTTTTTTGACTCAAAAAATATGTCTGAACGGTTTTGTGAAGTCCGTGCGCATTTATGACCGGTTTTCGGAGACTTGTCCAATTTCTCACCACATCTATAAATAGCCCTCCAAACCTCTCCACAAATCTCAAACCTTCTCAAACCCTTAAAAACCCTATCCTCCGTATTACTAGCTTTGAAATTTTTATTTTTAAAAAAAAAAACCATATCAGAATTAATGGCCAACTTTCCCAAATTTATGCAAAAAGAAATGCGTCAAAAATACAGGGATGTTGATTTTACTAGAGAATGGCCATCGAATACTGAGGAGGTTTTAATAGAAATTTGTTATGATTTCAGTATGCAGGGGTTACCCCGAGAAAAACGTTAGTCCGATTGCTACAATGAAATTGTTTACTGAATTAATTTCGTGACCGGGGGACAATTCACGATTGCGATGATCGACGCAGTCCCTAGCAAAACTGCGTAGGCGGTTTTGGGATTTCGAAGCGCTCACCCACAAATCATGGTTCAAGTACGACGGAAGGACGAACATTGTTGACTTGGACGGTGCTGAGGCCCAGTGGGCGGAATACGTTGCGGTAAGTTGCATGTAATGATAATACACTCGTATTAATCGTATATTTTCATAACTAAATGTTTATTTTGTATAACTCTAATTTAGGCTAATCCAAGGGCTAAGCGGTATAGAAGAAGTGGCGAAGTTTTCTTTATCCTTCTCTGCCATATTTTTGGGTACGAAGGAAGAGGATTTGTGGGACGAAGCTGGACAATGTTCAACATCTCCCCGAAGAGGTAACTTTGGAGGCTCCCCTCGAATACACGATGTACGATGCATCGTCAAGCAACGATACGACTTGGAAAATGATTGAGGCTAAGTTTGAAATATTTAGGGGTTTGACTAACCGGAACTTTGTATTTTTTAATGTTCGATGTAATTTTATTTGTATGAAGTTAATGGAATTGTCAGTTATTTTATTTTTGAAAGTTCCGAAATAAGCAATATTTAAAAAATAATTGAAACTAATTATTATAATATGAACACGTATGGAAATAATTAGTAGGACAAGGGGAGAGGTTTTTGAGGTGTGTTAGTTAACGATTTATTATGAAATTGGTCAGGTCTCCTAAAATTGGTCAGTAATGCGAACCAAACTACAAGAAACCGTTTGGCATTTTCATTCAATAAAGCAAAAGTGAGAAGTGACAATAGCCTGCAATTTGAGGACGGAAGTGGCAATTCCGTCCTCAAATTGCGCGGGGGACCAAAAGTACAATTTTTGGGAAAAATCATGTCCCGGTTGATAACGGAAGTGGGACTTCTGTCTTGGAGCCATAACGGAAGTCCCACTTCCGTTATCAACCAGCAGTGGTTTTGCCCTTTTGCTGCAAAATTCTCTATAAAATTTAATACCCTCCCATCCATTCTTCATACTCCAAACACCATTTTCCATATTATTTCGTCTAAACACCCTCATATTTCCTCAATCCCTTATTTCGTTTTGCTTTAAAATGGCACTCGAATGTCCAATGAGATTGTATTTACATTTCGACCACAATATAGTTTACTGAATATGGGGGGTTACCCCCTGCTTTCGCCGAGCCTAGCGAAAAAAAGTTTTGAAGTTATACAAAGGATTTCATTCGGGACAACTTTGCCATAGAATATGTCGCCGCAGAGAGTCGAGCTTTGTCTTGTCAATGTTCGGCTAATAATGATCCGTCCATTCTTCATGCCGACGTTCAACATGGTGGCGTACGATGTTGTAAACCTTAATGAGGAAGAAGGTTTAGAGAGTTTGTGGGGAATCCAAAGCGGATTTCAAACTCGACGGATTCAGTGTTGGTGCCACTGTTCGAACTTTCGTGCGAGACATTCGAGATAGCTTTGTAATACCGACAACACATTTTGCACGGAGCCATATTTTGTTCCGCAACCATATTTTTTCGAGCCAAATCCATTACCAAATATGCCCCCACCGTCTACTTACGAACCCTCTAATGATAATTCGATCATGGATTCTTTGGGTCCAATATCCGACATTGATGGCGTTCCGGAAACGGAAGACGACTTCGCCGACGATAGTGCCGGGAGACCACGAGGACTACGGGGGTCGAGGAAGACGCACGAGGTGTAGCGGAAGATGCCAACCCCGAAATCCAACAACAAACCGGTGGACTAATGATCGAAGAGGGGACACAAGAGCTCGAGCAGACTCCCTACTACTCTGCTGCGGCCATTCCAGAATGGAATGTTCCATCGCATCTGATAACTATGCAAATTTTGCTCGTTGGAATGATATGGGTTCCATGGAACCAAGTACTCGGAATCACATACGGTGGACAAAAAATTAAAACATGGAATCCCAATATTCCGTAAATTTGCTTGGGGATGCAATTCAAGGATAAACGCGAGGCAATGTTGGGTCGTGAACGTGTGGCATGACAATGTGGCATTAAGGGAATGGAAAAGAGAGAGAGCAACAAATAATGGTTCATTGGAGTGCGTAGAAATTCAACCGAAATTGCCCGATGCGGTTGGTACGTTCACGTAAATCATAGCAGAGTGGATGGAATGTGGAAGGTTACAAAGCTTAACCGGGGGCCACTCTTTGCTGATGGACCCGAACAAAAAACGCAACATGTCCTCCAGCTACATCGGGTAAAAATTCTACACCTTGTTCGAGCGGATCCACAAATATCCATTAAATTGATTAGAGTCGCTTGTACCAATGATATGAATTTGACTTGTACCTATAGAAAAGCTTGGTATGCCCGTAGAAACGCTATAGAAACACTTTTTGGTACTTGGCATTCAACTTTTCAGTATGCTCAGCATTATATCCGGGCATTAAAAGATTCAAACCCGGGTATGATAGTCAAATTTCTCTACCACCCTCGAGAAACCGATAATGGGCGAAGGTGTTCGGGTCATTGTTCGGACTTTTCAACCGTTGGTTGACGGTTACCCGTGGTGCCGGCCCATAATTTCGAGTTGATGGGACACACCTGTAGGGGGAATTATAAAGGGACTCTCACAGTTGCAAGCACTCGGATGCTAACAACCTGATTTTACCCCTCGCTTTTGCGTTGGTCGATTCGAATCATCTTTGACTTAGACGTGGTTCCTTAGTCACTTGAGGGAACATGTTGTCAAAGACCTTCAAGTGTGTCTTATCGGCGATCGTCATGCCGGCATTCTTAGTGCCGTGGCAACCCTCACCGGATGGCAACCCCCCAAAGGCGAGTGCACCGATCTCGCCTTTAGGGCATTACGAGTCCAATTTCCACACTCATGTAAAAAACAAAGAATTGAAAGATTATGTGTGGATTGCTGCAAGCCAACCGAAAAAGGTTAAGTGCGATCTTTATCTAGAGCGTATAAAACAAAAAGATGAGGATGCGTTTAACTGGTTAATGCAGCAACCCAAAGAGTTGTGGACTCCGCATACGACCGGGAATGCGTTTCGGTTGCTTGACTACAAACATGTCGAGGCGCTTAATAGCGTTCTAAAGCGATCTAAGCGCCGCCTTTGAAAGCGCTCGTGGAGATGATATTTTTTAAACTTGTACATTATTTTGACAAACACCCCAGCAAGACGCAAATGGTTGTCAAACGCCTTTCCCTAAGAGGATATGGGAGCGATGATTTCGCGTACGAAGAAAAAGGCGAGCAACTCTTCTTGTAAACCGACACCACATGGACCAAGGTATCTATAGGGTCATGTCCCGACATAGAGGACCCGGCGAGGTGGAAAAACGCATACCCGGTCAACTTATCGGTTCGTAGGGTGTAGTCTGTGATAAGTGGGTCGCTTATTCGGGTTCCCATGCTCCCATGTCATTGCCAGTGTCCAAATCGATAATGCGAGGATGCTTCTCGATTCATCCACCCTCGTCTATTCTCTCGAACATTATAGGAATACTTACAAGTCTATTTTATATCCCTGCACTGATCCCGTTCATTGGAGATCCCCACTTTTGATTTGACATATCACCCACCTAACATGAAAGCTACGCGAGTGGGGTCGACCTCGAAAGGCGGAGATACCAAATGCCTATGGACACAGAGAATAGGGGCACTCAAAGGGGAAAAGAAGTCACGGCCATTGTAAGCGAGTTGGTCACAACGGGAAGACTTGCCCCATGTTAGCACATCTTCGACGAACCACCCCCACCCTCCACGAGTAATTTTATTTAAATTCTCCGAATTGTAATAGTTTAGAATTTATAAAATTGTTGTGAATGTTATCGATTTTTCCCGGTCTCAATTTCATCGAACATCTTACATTTCAAATACAAATTATTAAAGTTGACGTAATAAATCGAAAAAATCATCATTCCCGTACTGTAATCAAGGATATCGTAAGAGAGTTGGATGAATTTTTACATGGTCACCCGGGTGTAATCTAGAAAACACAACAAACTCATCCCACCCTCAAAAAATAGTAATGATCGCGACCTTCGTCTCTAGTCACTTGCGAGTGTCAATTTGTTACCCAGTGAATGTTGCGCATGTGTAGTACTTGGGGATTCCAAGCTGCATTCTAACACGCCATTGCATGTATTGCGGACATATCCACCGTACACGGGAAACAACATTACAACACATAAATGTAAAATGAACGATTTTAATACAAAAATTTTAATATTACAAAACGTACTGGGTTTTGAAAGTCCCGAATATGTTTTGTAAATGTCTATTCGAAAACTCTGCTAGGAAAAATGCCCCGTCCCGAGGGATACGATAATTCACCACTTCGGGTAACCTATCCCAGGGCCCTCCCTTAACAAAAAATATCTAATACATTCATGGGAGATGGTATAAAATGAACTTTATTTGTGGGGACGAAGATTGTTGTCACGCAAAAATTGTTGCAAACCTCCGTCTCAGGTAGTAGGTGTCATCTATTTTGTTTACATAAACGCACCATTGATTCCCATGGTCGTCCCTTCGGATACACGAGAATTTGCTAACCCGAGACCGGTTTGCTCCAACCAACTTGTGTACTTCGATGGAAGACGCTACAAATCCAAAATTATGAGTTAGATAGCTAAACACATTTCATACAATAAAAAATTACTCATTACTAAATACAATACTACCATTTTTCCATCGGTTTGATTTCCGACCGCAATTCTAAATTGGTATCGGAAATACTCTTCCAGTCGGGATTCATTTCGCTATTCATTTTCAAAGCTAGTAATACTGGAGGATAGGGTTTTTAAGGGTTTGAGAAGGTTGTATGTTGTGGAGAGGTTTGGAGGGGTATTTATAGATGTGGTTGGAATTTGTAAAATTATTTTTTTTATTGGACAAGTCTCTAAAACCCGGTCATAAATGCGCACTGAAATTGCCAAAACCGTTCGGAATTTTTTTTTGGGTCAAAAAAAGCAAAAGTGAGAAGTGACTACACGCTGCAAATTGGGCTGGAAGTTGAGGGACGGAAGTGGGAATTCCGTCCTCAAAGTCACTGGACAAAAGTTAGGGTTTTAGTAGGGTATTTTTTGGCGAGACCATAACGGAAGTCCCAGCTTAGTTTGAGCGATAGCGGAAGTGGGACTTCAGTTATGGGTCGACGTGACACTGCAGCGTGGGGAAAAGCGCCACGTCATCCATAGCTGAAGTCCCACTTCAGTTATGGTCCCGAGACGAGTGGGACTTCGTTATGAGACAAAAAATGTTTGTCCCGACTTTTCAAGTGCTATGTTATGAGTGATCACGGGAAAAACGGGCCAAGCCCATGCAAATCCCCCAATTGCTTTATTTGTGTTCTTTCTTGGAAAAAACTCGAAGAACACAAACATAATTTACCCAAAACATGTAAGACCAAACTGAATTGCTAATAAGAAAAAAGGCCCATTTATGAAATTAATCAAATATATACTCAATAAATAAAATAATAATCCCAAAAGACAGCCGAGAGAGAAGAGGACTTCGACGACGAAGAAGAAAAGCTAAGTACTTCTTCTCTCTGATCTCTTCAATCAAATAATTTTTTAGAGATAGAAAGTAAAAAACCATAATCACCGATTCTTCTCCTCTCTCAATCGGATTTCAAACCCTAATTCAATTCAATTTTTGGTATCTCCTCTCTCATCAGCTTTACATTTCTGCAATTTTTTTTGAAGAATCTGTAATCGTATAGACAGAGTTTCAGGGATTAAAGGACAAATTAGCCCCCTAGAATTGTATCAAATTTTCAGATCTAATTGCCCTAGTGGGAGGGGCAATTCCAATTTGTTGTCACTCAGATCTGAGTGAAGGAAACTGAAGCTTTCTCCATGGACGACCTCGATGTTCTGGCAAGAGATTTTGGGCTTCGACCTCAAGGAAAATCTAACCCTATGAGATCCGAAGGTGGTGGATTGCCTGATCGCCGCTCCGCATCGGGGCGGTCTTCTTCTTCTTCACCGTTCTTCGACGATCAGAACAATAATAGTAATGATCAGGATGGTCTTTTATTCGATGATGTATTCGGTGGACCGCCTAAATTTACTGCTTCTAGTAACAAATCCTCGGCGGCCACGAATGATTTAGGTTACGATTCGCTTTTCAATTCATCTGCAGCGGCAACCAATGATTCGGCGAGAAGTAATCGTAATAATAGCAGTAAAACATCGTCTTTCCCAGTTTATGATAAGCCGGTGTACGATGATGATATATTTGATGGATTGCCAGGGATCAAGAGCAAATCCGTGGCTTCGGGGATGTTTGATGATGGCGCATTTGTGGCGGTAGCATCCCCACCGCAGCAGATGAGTCGTAATAGTAGTCATGATCAGGTTGATGATCTGTTAGGGAAGTTGGGGAGAAATGAGAGGAATATTAACAATAATAATAAAAGCTCGGGTGCGGCGGGAGGGATTGATGATTTCTTGGGAAGATTAGGAGTAAATGAGAGAGTATCCGAAGGGAAGGGTACTACTAGTAAGAGCTCGAGTTCGAGAGGTTTCGATGATTTATTAGGCGGCTTTGGGAGTGTCAGTTCAGCCAGTGGCAACAGGTAGTTTAGGTGTTATAATTTCTGTTCATATATGTGCATATGGATGGATAAATCATATATATATGTGCATATGTTACGTTAGAATGTCATCTAGAGTGTTTGAGTTACTTAATTTTTGTTTTAAATACAATGTGGTAGCTTATGTAAATCTGATTTTAACTTGCAGTTGCAGCATATAATTGTGGGTAAATGTTGTTGTATAGAAACATTAAGCTTATGGTTTGTAACTGCACTCTTTTATCGGCGAAAGTTGTCGACTTTGGGTATTTAATGGACCTTAGACCTAGTCTAGCTCCGAGGGTACATTCTTTTTGGTTGTACACTTTTAGAGCTCTAGACCTATTTATAGGCACTCCAAGAAAGATAGCATAGTTGGTTCGTTAGTGATTGGATTGGATGGGTTGATTTTTGCATGGCCCTCCTGTTATATGTATAATGAAAATTTCATTTTATTACTCATTTGAGGAAATGTTGGAACATATTCTGAGGAATCAATAATGAGATTACTTGATCAAAATTTTGAAGGAAGAGGAAATAATAATGACGCACTTTAGGACGTGACGTTGGCCATTTTTGTTTTTTTTCTTCCCGGGTTGTCGGGAAGCAGGATGTGGGCCATTCTTGCATTTGGAAAGTTATAACTAAATTTGCGACAATAAAGTTGTCTTTCCCGTCTTAAGATTATCATAATTGGGTGCTTTTAAAAGAAAGGAAATTGTCTTCGCATTCACGCAAGTCGTGGAAATGTCCACATGATAAATAAAGCTCTAATCCATGTCTACCAGAATAATGAATAACTTGGTTATATTCAATAATTGTATATACTAAATGGAATTTTCTGCAAATCTGGTAGTGTAAACTGACATAAATCATCTTTGAAACACGTGTTAGAATTTCTTGCTGTGTTTGTTTGCGCTTAAAAGCATATGTAAAGATAATTTCCTATGTTATCGTTTTTCCATTTGTTATAACCAATCAGCTTAACCTTCTACCATCTACCGGCCTCTTTTCTTTCACAGGCCATCTTCAGACTTGAGTCACGGCTCGAAATCTGCTAGTGGTTTCAGTCAATCAACTTCTAGCGTGATGGATGATCCTTTTGTAGTTTTTGGTTCAACTACACGGCCAGGATCTTCAACGCAGGGGGTTTTCACAGATCCACTTGAAGAGATTGACAAGCTTCAGAAATCAGGAAGCATGAAATCTGATGTTCCATCTGCTAGTGGAGGAGCATTTGATGATCTAGATCCTCTTAATGGCTTTGGTAAATCTTCACGTCCAATTTCTCCTGAGAATAGTAACCGAGGGAAGGATGGAAGCCCTCCGAGGTCAGGATCAAACGCGAATACTCAAGCATCTCCTAGTAAAGAGCAGATTGAGAGATCTTCTTATCAATATTCAGAGAGCCACTCACAAAGAAAGGCACCTGAAGATAAATTTCAAGAGTCTCCCTTATTTGACATGCCAACTACAGATTCCCAGGCAGATATGATGTCTCCCAGATCAGAAGAACGGGTGCAGCCATCTGATGACATATGGTTGACAGTATCGGAGGTCCCTCTTTTTACTCAACCCACACATGCTCCTCCCCCTTCACGACCTCCACCTGCTATACCAAGACGAAATGCAAAGTCAGAAGCAGGTTTCTTTTCCTCGAGTGTGAGGATGAAGAGTGATGAATTTGCTTCGCCATCAAGTTACAGTTCATACTCGCAAAGCCCTAGACCGGTAAATTCTCAAATAGATGAACTTGAAAATTTTGCCATGGGCAGAACTCATGATGCATTTGAAGAATCAAATATTCAGTCTAGTGAAGATATGAATGCAAGCTCCGTAGCTGCTGCATCTGCTGCTGCAATGAAGGAGGCTATGGATAGGGCTGAGGCTAAATTCAGGCATGCAAAGGAAGTCCGAGAGAGAGAATATGCTAAGGCAGCTAGAACTAAGGAAGCAGGGCATGCAGAAAGAGATGAACAAGCTATGCAAGAGTCTCAAGAGAGAGAATATCGGGAAAATAAGGAGAGACTGGAGCACCAGCAGCGACAACAGGAAGAGGAAGAGAGAGAACAGAGAAGACTTGAAAGAGAAAAGGAGAGAGCAAGGGAAATTGAAGCTTCGGGCAGACAAGCTGTTGAAAGAGCCACTAGGGAAGCACGTGAAAGAGCAGCAGTCGGTGCCCGTGACAGAGCTGCTGCTGAAGCTCGCTTGAAATCTGAACGGGCAGCTGTTCAGAGAGCACAAGCTGAAGCACGTGAAAGGGCAGCAGCAGAAGCTAGAGATCGAGTGGAGAAAGCTGCTGCTGATGCAAGAGAAAGGGCAAATGCAGAAGCCAGAGAGAAAGATGCACGAGAAAAGGCTGCTGTTGATAGGGCAGCTGCTGAAGCCCGTCGTCGAGCTGAACGAGCAGCTGTTGACAGGGCTGCTGCAGAGGCCCGGGAGAGAGCTGCTGCAGAAGCTCGGGAGAGGGCCTCTGCAACTGCACGGTCCAATCAGCAGAAAAATGATAATGATCTTGAATCATTTTTTAGCATGGGTAGTCGTCCGAGCAGTGCACCAAGACCGAGGGCCAGTTCTTCTTCTGTGAGTTCTAGTGGTTTTTTTCACTATTGTGTTAATACAGTCCTCGAGCTATGCCAGAAGATTTAATATTCCCCCCTCCCCTCAAAACTTTTTCAATCATCATCTTTTCTCTTCTAGGATACAACGTTTGACACACAATTCCAAAGTACTGGAGGACCTCAAGGGACAAAAACTACTTCTGGTGGAAGCTCATCCAACATGAGGAAAGCATCTTCGACAACCAACATCGTTGATGATTTGTCTTCAATTTTTGGCGGTACAACTTTTACAATTTTTACTTGGAATTCAATTGTAGATGCGGAGACAACATTTGACCTTGACCTCCTTGGACTGATCTGTTTCTCTCTATAAAACTTCGGCTTCCAAAAGCTGCTCCATCTGGAGAATTTCAGGATATTGAAGGTGAAACTGAAGAACGAAGAAGAGCTAGACTGGAAAGACACCAACGTACTCAAGAACGAGCAGTAAGTCTTCTCTCACACTGATTTACATTTTATTATTCCTTTTCAATTAGGATGCTTTGGAGCCCCATTCCAGGATTTAGTTCTCATGGACGGTTTTATGCTCAGGCCAAGGCAGTAGCTGAAAAGAACCAGCGTGATCTCCATGCTCAACAGGAACAGGAGGAACGACATGTGAGTAGAAGTTCTTGCTATGCATATGAGATTTGAACCTGTTATACTTGTATCTGTGGATGAAAAGGATTTGACTTATTAGCTTGTTTGTAGCTTGAGAGTGTTTAGGCAGTAACTTGCTACAGTTTATTTTTCTGCAAGTCTCCTTTGCATAATAATGTGGCAGCTCTTGGGGAATCACATATCTATAACATGTTGCAAGACAATGAGGCTTAACCTACTTAGTTAAGTTGTGGCCCTTATATCCTTGATAGGGTTCAAACTGAAATTTAGCATGAGATTATGATCTTTTGCCTAGTATGGATTATAGTTTCTTTCCTAGATGCTCTCCATCTTTTTGCATATTCAAGGTCATTTTCTGAAATTCATTTGTTATCATGGCAGAGGATTGCTGGAACTTTAGATATTGAAATCAAGCGTTGGGCCGCTGGGAAAGAAGGAAACTTGCGAGCTCTTCTATCCACCTTGCAATACGTATGTTCTACTTCTTACATTGCATGTATGCCCGGTTGCTTTTAGGCTTTAGCACAATAATCTCATGCTCACCCTTCAGAGACTTGTTTTTGGGATCTTGTGCCTTCTTTCTGGACTTCTGCTTAACTTTCATTTTTGAGATGTATTCTCATTATTGCTTTCTTTTGCTTGTGGACTTTGTCTATCATTACTATAGATCTTGAATTCGAGTATAACTGTTATTAATTAGATTTCTAGCCTGTGGTAGAATAGTCGGATTGAAAGCCAATGCATGACTGATGGAAAGGTTACACGGCCTTGTTCCTCTGCTATTATCCAGATTTGCCCGTCTATTAAGAAACTATGATTTTCTTAATTTGCAACCAAAAAATGATATTTAGCATAACCAGACTGGCCTAGCCTGGATAATGCTTGTAGTTATGTGACTCTGTGTCTTCCTATTCACTTGCTTATATTTTTTGGTTGAAATATAATAAATGACTGATGATAACAATGCTTATTGGTGGTGATTAGGTGCTTTGGCCTGAATGTGGTTGGCAACCAGTTTCTTTGACTGATCTGATTACCGGTGCTTCGGTGAAAAAGGTCTATAGAAAAGCCACTTTGTGTATTCATCCTGATAAGGTGCAACAGAAAGGTGCTACACTTCAACAGAAGTATATCGCGGAGAAGGTTTTTGACCTGCTTAAGGTACTTGTGTTTGTAATTTATCACGTCGTCTTTTTCCTATTATCAGCAATAATGCCTCATGTTCATAAGATTTAATTTTTACATATGTATTTCTCTAGAATCCAACGATTGAATCTTATTGTGAATGTTGTGGGGGTTGAGCAAATACTTATTTGCCTCTTTCCAAGGGTCTTCAGGTTTCTTGTGTGATAATGCTAAACCAGATTATGAATGATTCTCTCAGATTAATATTATTGTTCGGATAAAAGTTGGATAATAGTATCTTTGTACTTTCCATTGGATTGGCTTCAGTAGTATGATTTTCCCTTGTTCTCCTGTGCTTAAAAGTAGCTGTTATTAGATTTTAGTTTAAAGTAAGCAAATTCAATTAATTATCTTCCATATACTGTCTAAATGTCTGGTCTCTCGTAAAATAGGAAGCATGGAACAAACTCAATTCAGAGGAGCTATTTTAAATGCTTGGTTGTGAGAACCCGAGTAGAGGCATTGTTTGATATAATGAAATCCGTGGCTCTATGAGAACATACTTGATTTTTCCAAAGCTCTTGAGCAATCATTGTATTGGTACCGTCCTATGGTGTTGTTATGGAGAATTCTGGAATGTCATGGTCCCTGTTGCACTTTTGCCGTAATTGATGCATTTTGAAGAAAGTATGGATAAAGGAATTGAAGCGGCCGCATGGTGTAGAGTAAAGTTGTGGTCAATCATCCTATGCTTCTAAATTACATGTAGTCCCCAAATAGTAAGCATCATATGGTGATTTTATCTCTGCCGATTTCTTTCTTCTTTTTTTTGGGTTTTCCAGTTTCATCATTGTTTTGTTACATTTGTTGGTAATAGATGTATACCGCCTTTGTTTTTACCTGAATGAAACATTGAAATGAGCTATTGTATTAATTTTTGAGCTGAGAACTCAAAGAGATGTATCTCCTATATTTATATTGGCTGTTGAGGTTTTGAATCAACTATAATGGCAAATTATTTCAGTTTAAAACATTTTTTCTCGTCTCCTAATGTTGGTACTGCATTTTAGATTTTTGTCCAAGTCAAGAAGAATGGCGTCTCTTTCTCTTTACAGAGCTTTGCTGAACCCTAGCCGTCTGAGAATACATAAATCCAATATAACTTATATAGATTAAGCTAAAGCTAGGCTAATATGCGATTTTGTCTCATGTATTTTTGAGTTGCAATATTGATCTCATATGTTTTTTTTTCCGCATAGAACGTTTTATGAATTTGTTACTTACATGAAGGTATAATGTTTGATAGAAAGAAATTGAGTTAATGTATTCATATGAACAGCCACATAGAAATCTTATATTGATTAATGTATCAAACTCAATTATTTGATATTAGGACTATGTTGTTGTTGTTGTAGAATAAAATGTTTTATATATTTTTTCGACTTGTAAATTTAGGTCAAACGACCACTTGTGCAGTGGTTTCCCGTTAGAATGCTCATGCGCACTGATCGTGGGTGTTAGATTAGGTGACATTATATATATATATAGAGAGAGAGAGAGAGAGAGCTTGTTTTCAGTTTCATCCAATCACATTCTTCTAAATCATACGTGTAATTTTCATAAATTTTGGTTCAATAAATTATTTTATAAAATTTTGATTAGTTGGTTAAATTTTACTTTGGTTGTAAACTCTTGATTGGCTTATAAGAGTATCCCACATTCCAAAGTTACATTGTTTTTTGAATTTGACAATACTATGAAAGAGAGTACTTTGACATGTTTTGAGTGAGAAATTTGGCTGACATTTCAGCCCATCAAATTAGGGAAGCCCACTTACTTACTTCTTATATTTTTTATTTATATAAATATAAATAGTTAAAATTTTAACAAATAACGAGATAACCAGGTTCTCTGAGTTCTGATTGAGCTTACAATCAAGTTCGATTTAGCTTAGACTTATGCCATGCTCATTTTTTGTTTTTAATTCTTATTCATCATTTTTATTTTCATAATATCTTTTTAAAATAAATAAATATGGATATTTAAAAATGAAAAAAAAAATAATCAATTCGCTTCGTTTATACTGCAAAAATCAAGTGATAAAACTGCCTCAAAATTTTAAGAGTATATGAAAAGAAGAAGTCTTAATAACCTACTTTGAAGCAGATTAAAACTGCTTCAAAATTTTAAATTCAAGTGCTTTAAAATTCTGCTAACCATAAATTTTGGCAAACAAGTCTATGTTAATTAGCACTCTCTTTCATTGTAGAGCTGTTGGAGAGGATAATAAAAGACCCAGATTTTATATCTGTTGAATGAACTAAACAAGAATGTGTAGACAAAATAAATAATTTTTTGTTTTATTGAATGCGCCATATTCAATCATTAAATGCAAAATAAAATAATTTGTTTTTATAGATTTATGATTTTTTTTTCATTATATTAATAGATTAAACTGAGCAGTATTAACTAAACAAATGCACTTAGAGTTCTACATAATGATAATTAAAAGGTTAAAAGGTAATAATCAAACTTATAGTAAAAAAAAAAAAAAAAAAATCTTTTTTGCTATCATTACAAAAACTTTTTTTTTCCTTTCTTTTGCATTTTTTAAGAAATAATGTATGTCCCGTGCGTCAAGAAGGTCGTGGCCCAGTGGGGCAAGCCTTGACCTGCGACCATGAGGTCCCAGGTTCGACACCCGCCTCCTACGCGAGGCAAATAAAATTCTCTAGGAGAGAATTAAGGTACTGACAAAAAAAAAAAATGTATGTCCTGTGCATAGCTGGATTTTTGCTAGTGTGTGTGTGTGTGTGTGTGTATATATATATATATATATATATATATATATATATATATATATATATATATATATATATATATATATTTCAGAGCATGTTTTTCATTTTCAGCCAATCACATTCTTCTAAATTCTGTGTAATTTTCATGAATTTTGGTTCAATAAATTATTTTATAAAATTTTGATTGGTTGGTTAAATTTTACTTTGGTTGTAAACTCTTGATTGGCTTATAAGAATATCCCACATTCAAAAGTTACATTGTTTTTTGAGTTTGACAATACTATGAAAAAGAGTACTTTGACATGTTTTGAGTGAGAAATTTGGCTGACATTTCAGCCCATCAAATTATGGAAGCTCACTTATTTGCTTCTTATATTTTTTATTTATATAAATACGGGTATTTCAGATGACCGGGTCCTCTGAATTCGATTGAGCTTACAATCAAGTTCGATTTAGCTTAGACTTATGCAATGTTCATTTTTTTTAAAATCTTATGCAGTATTTTTATTTTCATAATATCTTTTTAAAAATAAATAAATATGGATATTTAAAAATGAAAAAAAAATCATTTCGCTTTTTTTGTACTGCAAAAATCAAGTGAATCTTCTTCTAAACTCTCTAAAACTAAAGTATTAATTTGTAGAAATTTTAATTTTTTGTAAAATAAAAAAGTAAAAAATATTAATCTAAAGTCACATAAGAGAATTAACAACAATAAAGACTCCACATAAAAAAATAGTTATTATTTTTAAAATTTGACAAATGACAAGACTATAAAATAAAATTAATGTGTATAAAATTTATACTCCCTCCGATTCAAAATATAAGTTTTTTTTAAAAGTTATTTTTTGTTGCAAAATATAGGTTTTTTTTTTACAAGAATTGTGCATGTATTGGCTAATTTACCCTTACATTATTTTCTCCATATATTCATTTTTGTCAAAATGTGTAGTTCCCATACAACTCTTCATTAATTTATTTGTTCTTTTGGAGTATTAAGTAGGGGTACTTTAGTCATCTTGATTAGTATCTTAATTTGTCTGAAAACTCTTTTAAAAGACTTATATTTTGAATCGGAGGGAGTATATGATATCAGAAAAGGCATTTCCATTTTTTCAGCACTATAGAGTTTTTGGGTCCTCAATCTAATTTCCAATTGTTTTTATGTATTGATTGACATCTTTAACTTATTCAAATTAAATTGTTTAATTTAATATATTTATGGTTTTTTTTATTCTATTATTCTATTCTAATTTTCTAGATTTTCCTTTTCAATATTATTCAAAATCCCACATTGAAAATGTACAATTTTTTTGAAGTTTGACAACATTATAAATAAAGGGATTGGGTATGCTTTTCAATTTGAATGAATTGGTAGGTTGATATTTAGCTTATTAAATTCAGTGCCAAATTCAATTTGCTTTTCAAAAATTTCATTGCAATAGTCAATTTGTTTATTTATTTTTTTAAAAAAAATAGCTTAAAGAGCCATTTGATTTTCATATGCTCTTAATTATATAGTAAAACGAAATCCCGTAAAAAAAAAATAAAAAAAAAGGGAAACGGTTGCCCCAGTGGAAAAGGCACCACATCCCAGGGGTAAGACCCTGGGATCGATTCCCATATCCCCCCCCACACATAAAAAAATAAAATAAAAAATAAAAATAAAAAATGAAAAAAGAAAAGGGTCCAATTGTTATCTAGAGACTAGAGAGACACGAGATTGAACTAATCAATGAAGTAGAGGGACGGAAATCATATTTACCGAACTCTGAAGGAAGGCAAGTGAAGCCACTGAACACAGATAAGCGCGTCATACATATTTATACCACTAAAAATATCTCAGCAAATTGTTTTTTCCCCTAGGCCGGCGGTATGGATCGATGGCGGTCCAAGGACTTAACAGTTCACATCTCAACCGTTGATAGATCGTCAGAATCGCATCGTTTGACGGCCGGATCATGAATTGTTTCTCAAATCTTTGAATTAAGCAAGTAAATTATACACCTCGAAGGCGGCGGACGGAGGTGGTGGTACTTTCCAAATTTAAGAAGTGAAGGAACAGAAAATGTTGGAAAATCCCGCCATTGATGCCAACGCCGCACTTGTCAAGCGCTATGCTCCTCCCAATCAGCGGTATTTTTCTCTTTCTACCATAAAACGGAGAAACTAAATTGTAAAATTGAATGTGGAAATGGACTACTTATGATTTTGTGTTGTCATGCAGCAATCGCTCACTGAGTAGGCGTAAATCTGGAGGAGGTAACCAGAGATTTAGCATACAAAGAAACGTACTTTTTTTGTGCAAAGCTTATACTCCTCTGTTGATAAATTGATTTTGCAGATCGATTGGAACGAACAAACAGTTATCCAAATGATGGGGAGAAGAATCAAACAAATGCCCCCAGGAACACCACTCCCATTATGAATTTTGGGGATGCAGGCAGCAGCAATCGAGTAAATGAAATTTATTTGAGAAGATTAATACCTTTACGTGGGTGTGGTAACAGTGAAGCTTTCCAGCTTCTGAATGACCGTGAGTCTTTGTTTCTCATATGTATTATTTCAAACTCTAGCACTCTCAAAGTTGTGTTTGCTCTACAGTTTGAAGGAGAAAGGAAAAAGTATGGACAATTTTGCCTATCCTTCAAGTAGGTCTAATCAGACTTATTTATCTTACTTTTACTTTGTATTTTGGCTTGTAGGTTGGGATTCTGCAATGAATGCTCTTAACAATTTGTCTGAGGACTCATCTGGTAAGTAAGAGTAAATAGTTATTTAGCTTACTAAACTATTTACGCTTTGCTGTTTTTGGCACTCAACTATTATTTTGGCTAATTATATCTTTCTGCGGTATTCAATACTCTACTGTGTTATCTCATATCAGTTTTTTTTGAAGTACTTTGACTTGGTGTTCAAGGAGCAGATTTTTAGGAATTAAACAATTGATGCTTATGTGTTTGCTGATTGTTTCATATGATATGTGGTGGGAAGTGTGAACTTGTTACTCTAGTCTAGGGCAATCTTCAATAGTTTTTTTCATCTTTTGATCTCCTGAAAAGCATGTAAATGGGCTTAGCTATCTTTCGGTGACGTAAAGTTTATCATTTCACCTTGGAGATGTTCCTGAAGGCTTATCCACGAATTAGACGAAATATTGAATAATATCTCTAAAGCTGCAGTTGTGAGCACATCTTGTGGTGTGGTTTCAGAGATTGTTGCAATTGTGGCTTTACGTTTCAATTCCTCCGTTTTCACAGAAAGACCAGATTTGTATAAGAAGAGTGCATCACCACGGGGGCATGCAATGCTTCCACATCTGGTGAGTGGGTTAGAACTCTCTCTCATATTATATTTTGAGTGGGTTAGAACTCTCTCATATTATATTTTGTCTTCAGATGATGTTACCATCTGCAGCCAATGCTTCAACTGGTCTGCAGAGGGATTTCTCAAGCGAACTTCAAAATGCAATCCGCAATGCAAATGTCAGTATTGATGCCTAACTATTTTAACATGCGCAAAAGACATTAGAACCAGATAATCTGTATTATTAGAGGATTTGTTGTATGTGTTCATCAATTCTGATTCTTGCGACATTCTAATTTTAATGCGTGATTTATTTATCAACGTGTGCAAAAAGGGAATAGGTAAAATTTCATGTACTATTAACAGATCCTTACACAGCAGGATGCTCTATGGTCAACAACAAAAAACAGAAATCCAGAGTGATACAATGAACATAGATTCTATTGGATTGAATTCTAAAATAACTTGTTTATTCTTGCCAGACAGGAATTATTCCTTGAGCAGCCAAGCGCTTTTCAACCCAGAAAATAACATGTGCTGCAGTGATTTTCTTCTCATCAATGAGGAAGGGCTCTACAGTGCTAACTCCATTACCATAGGAGGATAGGCAGAAACCTTTTGGACCTGTACAACCAAATACATAGTCAGTCAGTAATTGATTCTGCAAGCAACAAGACAGTATGAAAGATTTTCTTCACCTGTAAGAACCCCATCTGGGAAGAATGCCCAAAATGAGTAGGGGGGTAGGTAGCCTTACTTGAGGAAGGAACCTTCAAGCTGTAGCACATTTATTCAAGAACCAAACATAATAAGTACATTTATTCAAGAGTCAAACTCTATTGTGTGTGTGTTTGTTCTTAGATCCCCCTTGGTCACTTTCGGTGAGACTATGAGTTGCGTCCGAAATGTCCGACTCTTGCTCGGGGAGGTTTCACCTAGAAAACTCTGGGGATAAAATTCTAACGTCTTTTGAAGCGTAGGAGAAAGAAACTAACCTTGTCATCTTGAAAAGATAGCTGGAGTTGAGTGATATCTTGTTGAACTTCTAGAATGGTTGAGTTGGGGAATTACATCTTCGTCCATCATCTGAGGCAGAGGCTTTACAGCAGGTTTGGGTTTTTCAGCAGCCTTCCCTTTTCTTCGTCGTCCTTTGTTTCAACAGCAAATCACCTGCTGCAGATGACTCTTGAAGAGCAAAACAAGCTATGCTTTGGCGGGGCGTGTTAGATTTACATTTACATACTATCTGGTGTAGAAAAAAAATTAGAACTAAAAAGAAAGAAACAGAGAACACAAAATGAAACCAAATAATGAAGGTTCTCTCGAACAATTCCATTCCATTCCTGAGAAATTGGTGTGGAAGAAACAGAAAAGGCAAAATTGCGCCCCAGGTCCAAAAACAATTTACCTTTTTGACGTTAGGTCCAAAAACAATTTTTTCACACTTGTCAATCCAAAAACAATTTATAATTGGTGGTTTCCATCCTTCCGTCAAAAAGTGTCCTGGTCAACTGTCAATTTAAATTTTGAAGTTAGTCAACTCTTTTAGTCTGAGGGGTATTTTTGAAAATTTGTAATGATAGACGCGGACCCATTTTAAACCCATTAAATATCCGACCCGACCCGACCCAATGACGGTCCGGTCCGACCTGACCCGACCCTATAAGAAGAATTCTTAGACAACACCAAGATAGTTCCGGCCTGCCAAAATTTCTGAATCATCAAGAAATCTTCCATAATCAACCAAGATAGTTCTTGAACATTCTTAGACAAGGAAAAATTGAGCGTGGGATCGGGTCACCATGGGGACATGGCCACCTCCTCTCACATAAAGTTCGCAGGGGACCGCACCTGTAAGATATTTTCGAGCTGGTCTCACATGAATTTATGTGAGAGAAGAGTGCCACGTCCCATGCGCCGCCCTCACCCCTGAACACGCCCCACCCCAGACACGCCCCTTAGACAACACCAATGTTCAAGCTTCATAAGAAGAATGTTTCTCCAATCTGTTCCAACTCCAATCTGTTCCAAAAAAACACCAAATCTGCCATTAAACCACTCCGAAAAACAGATGGTTTTCCACAAAATAACCCAAACACTACAAATCAAAACACTCAAATCCATTTATAAGTTAAGATTCACAGTTAAAAGACGAGTCTAACTGCAAAGTTTGAGCCTCAAACTCATAATGGATCAACCAAAAATCGCCAAAAACTAAGAACAACAAATCTGCCCAGAAAAATAGCAGCGAAAACTGAGCACTTCAAAGAAAAAGCCCAGTCTCTACACACCATAAAACTGAAATTCAATCCCATGTTCTTGTTCACAGTTAAAGTAGGGATCTTTCTGTAAAGTTTGAGCAATAATCTCTTGCTGAATCAACGGGAAATCGCAAATTTGTGCGCCCAGCTCATTTCTGCCAGAAAACCAGCAGCCCTTATTTTCTGTTCTAAAATCGAAAAAACCTAATGGTGTGCGGTGGTGCATGGAGGAAGAAGAAATAGGGGTGGGGTTGAATGGATCGACGGGTACGGGTCATTGGGTCGGGTCGGGTGTGGGAATTTAATGGGTTTAAAATGGGTCCGGGTCTATCATTA
This sequence comes from Vinca minor, assembly GCA_026122235.1. NCBI lineage: Eukaryota > Viridiplantae > Streptophyta > Magnoliopsida > Gentianales > Apocynaceae > Vinca > Vinca minor. Next base: position 14,637,130 of record JAOCZM010000015.1, read on the forward strand.
CAAATTTCCAAAAATACCCCTCAGACTAAAAAAGTTGACTAACTTCAAAATTTAAATTGACAGTTGGCCAGGCCACTTTTTGACGGAAGTATGGAAACCACCAATTATAAATTGTTTTTGGATTGACCAGTGTGAAAAAATTGTTTTTGGACCTAACGTCAAAAAGGTTAATTGTTTTTGGACCTGGGGGCGCAAATTTTCCAAACAGAAATTACCAAGGAAATAGGGGTGGATGATTTAGCTCTGTGGTTGAAACAACCGGAAGATGAAAGAAAGCTGGAAACGGAAATCGATTCTCCTTTACTAGCAACAGCCATTGTTGAAGGTAGAAAGAGAACAACTGTAACTACTATGCTTTTCTACTGTGACTAATTGAACATTTTTATTAGATTTTGTTTTTGCGGGTTTGAAATGGAGAGGGCAGCAGAGAGAGCAACCAAGGTAGGAAGAAAATTACACTAAAATTTTTTTAAAAAAAAATACTTGTATTTACATTTACTCCCCAATAGTGTAACTTTTCAAAGAAATACAGAAATTATGAAAATAACCTTAAAAGTAAATTATACAATTAAAAACATTTCAAGGTTGGCTTCAGTATTTGCATGGACAAAAATTTAAAATGGATTTGGAGGGTTGGGCCAGGAAAGGCAGTAGACGGGACAACTAGTGTTACTAAACTAAAAATCCTACAATTGCAATTTAGACTTTTATAAAATGGTATGTTTACATTTATTTTTCAGGTAGTTTTTGACAAAGATGGTGTTCTTGAGCAAATTTGTAATGGAAAAGGTTATATTGACATGTCAACTGTGGATGCGGATACATCCTCAAACAGCTGCACCAACAATAACTCCAGTCCGGGCTTTCTTGGAAGGACCCCGGCAAAGTGGTAAAGGACCCCCACATAATCCGGGATTATTTGCATAACTCGCCGCAGTGACAGTAGAATTCCGAAAGTTAGGAACTGGCCCAGTTAGCTGATTATTTGCAACACTAAATGACTTCAGTCGATCAAGCAGGCCAATTTCTGGTGGAATTTGCCCTGCTAATTGATTGTTGTCGAGTTTAACAACATTTAGGAATGAGCAATTTGCAAGATTTACTGGGATTGAGCCTGATAAACGGTTGGAGGAGAGATCAAGGGTAGTTACGAACTTAATTATACCAGATATATCAGATGGTATAGGTCCAGATATACTGTTGCTTGAAAGATCTAGACCTGTCAAAGAAGTGCAACTTGCAATACCACGGGGAAACTCACCCTTGAGTCCCATGTCCGAAAGTCTGATATTCAAAACTCTATTTTCATCAGCATGCCAGCAATCAATCCCAATAAATCTACAGATAAAGCCTTCAGTATTATTATTGAATTTCCATGTAGATGCCAAGTAATTGAACGGATCTTCCAAGGATGCTTTTATAGCTCTAAGGCAATTGACATCACTTTCAGCACCGTTGCTGAAATAACTACTTTGGAGCAACCAGAAGAATACATAAACAATAGCAGGGAATGCCCTCATGGGCTGTGACATCCTTGTTAGTGCACTAGTCAGAACTCACATAGACCAAGGGATGAATATCTACTTGTGTTGTTGACGAGGAAATGGGATATTTGTGTATGCCAATTTGCAAGCTAAAGCATCATAACATCCCCTGAAATAAATTCAATTAAACAAAGCCAAATTCAGCAATCTGGAAAATCTAAAGATGTCACTAGGTTGCAACGAAAAAATCACTTAAACGACCCGCAATCAAATTGAAAACTGATATCACTTCAATATTATAAATTACGATATTGGATACCCATGTCATGTATTGATAGAAAACATCTTCAATGATAAACAAGAACAAATGGCAATATGAAGTTAAATAGAGCATGGAAAGCGTGCAAAGCTATGTTGTAAGGGATTTGTGTGAGATAATGTAAAAATATGGAGTCCTAAGGCAGCTTGTTACACTTTCCTCACTACTTGAATCAAATTTCATGTGCAAACTCAATTTTTTTTAATCAAATTGCTCTATGTTGATCCGTCCCTAAAAAAAAGAGTATTTCTAACTATGAAGTCAGAAAATATTTAACTCCTCCATAGAAAATCTTCAAACTACAATTAATATATGAAGCTTAAAGCAAGGTCAACTTTCAGCTATCAAAAGCCCCAAATCAAACAACTTTGAATCAAGAAGGAAACATAAACCTGCAATTTGGTCCAAAAAAACAAAAGCTACAGAAAACCCCGAATAACCCTAATCCAGAAAATCAAGGATCCACAGAAAAGGAGCTTCAATCAAAATCAAGATCAAACCAATAAGTCAATAACCCTCACATACCATAAATTCCTCGTCCAGCAAGAAGCTCCCAGATTAAAGAAAAAGCTCAAGACTTAAGACAAAATATTCAAAACCCATCAACCAAATAGATTTAAAAGAAGAACCCATAAATTATCCAACATAAATATGAAGAAAAATCTAAAACTAAACAAGATAATTTACTAAAAAAGAGGTGTGTGAACGGGGCTTAGAGTGGAAACAAAGACCTTGGCCGTTCAGAGCAGACGTTGATGATGGGATGAGAACATTGATGATGATGGTGATGTTGTTGAAGAAGTATTTTGTTAATCGGGTCAAAGAAGCAAAATGGCTTTCACTATATTTTTTTCTAAGCTCATCACAAGACGACTGGACTGCAATCGAAAGTGCAATGGGAGACCCACTGCTTGACTTTGCTGCTTTTCCCTCTCTACAAAGAAAATGCTTTATTTACCATAGATTTGGTTTGTTGCTGGCTTCACATTCCAAGGTAGGGAGTTTGAATTACTATGACATTATTTTATGTTTGCACTTCGCTTCACTTTTTATTCCAAGACACATGTAAAATTGCACACAATTTGTACAAAATTCTTTAATTTTTTTTTTTTTTTTTTTTTTTTGCAGAATAAATTTTGTTCCCATTAATCACAAATAACATGATGCCATTACAATCAACGGAAAATCGAAAATACAGAAAGTAAAGGTTATACTAATGATTTAAAAAAATCACGAGAACAGATAAAAGCATAGCATTCAAGAAAAACTTGGATGGTTAGGAAAAAACAACTGAAAAACTAGACAACTAAACAAATACATAATCTTCTTCTTCAAAGCATCTTTATCGCCATTCTTGAACCACGAGGGACGGGAGAATATCACTTTCAACATCTTCCTTAGGGGTCGACAATTTATAGGACCATGGGCGTATCAACCGTCCTACAAATTGTCTCGGGAAGATGTAGAAAGTTGATAAAGGGCCCAGATCAAGTCCGGGTTGAAAGTATCCTCCTAGAAAAATAGAAAAAAAATCTAGATCTGTGAAGATCTGAGACTCATCTAACCACTGTGTCTTGAATCTTGAAGAAAAAAACTCTGAAAAAGGTTTCATATGATTCAGTAGTACAAAAATAGAAGTAATATAAACTGAACAAAGATACAAGATTTGACCATTGGCCGGAGCCAATGGCCAAATCTGGCCAGCAGTAGGAGGGAGAGGAAACGCAAGGAAGAAAAAGGGAAGAGAGAGAAGAGAGAGAAAAGGGGAAAAAAAGGAGCTTTTTACAAAATTCTTTAATTTGTGTCTTATATTCTTCTCACAAATAATTTATTTCTTAATTTGGAGACCAAAATTCTTAAATGCACTATGCTCAACTTTATTTTACACTGTCTCACATAAGTCTTTGCATAGATCTTATCAAATTAATTAGATTTTAAATTTTAGATAACGGCATGAAAAAAATGCATCATTCGTGAAATTAAGTGTAAAGAAGCTTGGTTTTTCGGATTTCTTTAAGTAAGATTTGTATTCGAGTTTTCTGTATAAAGAAATTTTATTGAGAATTTTTTATTGTAATTTAATATGATAACAAAGTAATTAAATTACCAACAAGTGTGATGGTCAAGTGGTTACAAGTTTACTCCCAAGTGATTTGGTAAAAGCGAGGTTATGAGTTTGAATCTTTACGCTGCCACTCTTAAGAATTATACTTGCCTGATTTTGCGTGTGAAGCCCGTGAACTCTGACCGTTCTTGTTTTCATTTTCTTCTTTCACACCTTTGGAAATTAGCAGCTGAGTTGCTCCCACCTCCATTTTTCCTTTGTTCCTTTCTATAGTATTTTATTTTTCTTTTCTTTTTTTTAGAATTATTAGCCATTTTTTGTCATCAATGTATTTTCAAACAGCCAATTTTATCCTTTTCAACTTTTTTTTTAACTTTTTTTCATCTCCAAAGATTTTACTGAGCATTATTTTTATCCTTCGTCAAATAATTGTCTAAAAAATTGATGACGTGTCCAAACGGCTCTCAGATTGTCTCTCTACGCGAGGGTAAAGATGGAAATTCCAAAGTATACTAATTGCCTCCCTTGTAAAGCCCTCGTTATTCCAACTCATACTCAGCTTCAGTTCTCATTTTGTCTCCATATCAGCTCTGCATTTCTCATTTTGTCTCCAATGAGAACTGAGACCGATATGAGTGGGAATGACGGGCTTTACAAAGGGAGGCACTTAGTATACTTTGGAAATTTCCATCTTTACCCCTGCATAAGAGAGACAATCTGAGAGCCGTTTGGACATGTCATCAATTTTGACGGCTTTTAGACAATTATTTGACAGAAGGATAAAAATGGTTCCACTTAAAATCTTTGAAGATGAAGAAAGTTAAAAAAGTTAGGATGAAAGTGGCTGTTCAAAAATAAATTGATGATAAAAATGGCTGCTCGTAAAATCTTTGGGGACAAAAATGGCTGAAAAAAGTTGAAAAGGATAAAATTGGCTGTTTGAAAATACATTGATGACAAAAATGGCTGAAAAAAGTTAAAAATGATAAAATTGGCTGTTTGAAAATACATTGATGACAAAAATGGCTAATAATTCATTTTTTTTACTTTGTTACTGTTGCTACTGAACTCCACTGGTCTGGGGTAAGGACTCTAAAAATAAGCTAATGGATCCAAGGCGGGACGAAGTATTTATTTCTCCATGTAAAAGACGTTTTCAATAATCATTCATTACATAAGTAAATAATTATATACATAAATATATTGATGAACGAGATATTTATTTGTACGTGTAAAATTAATTTTAAATAACTATTAATCGCTAAAGTGAACAACAATATAAATATATTTTTTTCAAAACATGTTCCGCTCTTGGGACAAATGATTCATACTATATTGATCAGGATCTAATAAGAAGAGTAGAACTTGCTTCCGGCGGCCACTTTACTTGTTAGATTTTTATTTCCAAAATTTAGAAATCGTCTTTTTAGGGGGAAAAAAGGAAAGAAAAAAAGAAGAAGAAGAAGAAGACGTATGTCAATTTGATAGCAAATATGCCTTTACATTTATAACCCATTAGATAACAATTTGACATATGACAACTTTTAAACCATGATCATACTAAGTTATGTTTTTTTTTTAAGCCCGATTGGTCAGTTGCCCCATATAGGGGAGAGAAAACTGCCTCATACGAAGAGAATATAGCTCTAGAAAGGGAGATTAAAACTTGCCGCACACAGGCGGAGGGTATCGAACCCGTAGTGGGACAGGCGCCTGCTTCACTGGGCTAGGACACCTTTGATATACTAAGTTATGTTTAGGAATACATTCTAACGACGCGTTTGTTACGCTGCGATTAAATGAAATTTAATATTTTTTCAAGCATAATTATTTTTTACTTGGGATGAATTCATAATTTTCTTTTCATTATATTGCCTGAAAGATATAGTCAAAATAGAATATTGATTCATTTTCAATGTTTGGTGAAATTATATTTCAACTTCAGAATTAAATGAAATTAAACACAATAGGAATAAATGTTTGGTAGCCTATACTGACGATAAAGCCTAATTAAACATTCAATTTACAAAATTCTACTTGAATAGCATTGATATTATATATCACACACGTATATATATAATGTTGAAACAAATTTTTATTGTAATGTCAATTTAATCATAAAAATAACTTTCTTTTTTAATTAAAAAATATAAGAAAAACTACTATAAGAAAACAAAAAATTTATTATGTATAAAATTATACTAATGTAAAATGAACATAATAATTAATTAAAAAAAGAGATTAATTCTTCAATTTTCAAGAATAATTGTTCATTTTTTTTCTTTAAAATAGAAGAAGACATCAAGTGTTAAAAGTTGATCATTGAAGGGGATGCTATGTTTGCTATCCAAGCTTTTTTGAGAAATTAGACTATGGAAAGCTGCCTCTATCTTTGAAAGGAAGGCAATACCTCAAGAAATATAGGGAGTGGAAAATGTTCTTTGTTCCCAAAAATTATAATTTTCGTGCTCATAATCAGGCAAAATGAGTCAAATGTAACAACTTTGGAGGCTATCTCTTCCTTGATTCTATTTCCCTCAACGGTGGAAATACTTGTAATAGTTTAGGCCCGGTTTGAGGTACAAATTCCTTAGGAGTTTTGTCAAGTTTTGATGTCAATTATAGTATTATAAATGAAAGCTGCGGAATTATTAAAAAAAAAGAAAAAAAAAGGAGTATGTTTCAAAGGACATTTTAAGAATTTCATAAAATGAAGGGTGCGATGGTAATATATATAAGATTATTGGGAGGTCAGGATTATCAGAGACCGTAGTCGCCCTGTGTATTATTATAATGGTAAAAAAAGAGAAAAATACAAAATATCTCATCCTATTCAAAACTTCAAATAACTGGTATAAATCACTTTTGTTTTTCCCTCCAGAAAGGTCACATTTTGTCTCCCCCAATTTTCACTGATCATCATCAACCAAGAGATGAGAATTGCAGAGATCTCCACGCCGGAGCTCCGGCGAAGCCATCACCATCAGGAATCGGAGGAGCCTCACTCTCGCTTACTAGCTCGAGTTGAATCGTCAATTAAACAAATCGAACTCCATTCCTCCGCCGCTTCCTTACCGGAAATCTCTTCAGAGCTTCGTCACGCCGTTACTCAGCTGAAAGAGCTGGCTCCTTTCACTAACTCGGTAAATCTCCACATCTGGAAACTCAGTTACCGCCTCTGGAACGCCTGTGTTGATCTATCCAATGTTGACGCAATCGGCGGTAATAAATTCTCCGAAGACCATGCGAAACTCCGGCAGGTATCCGCTGATATACTTTTTTTAGCCGTCAAAGTTACTGGAATTCCGTCTCCGTTCTTTAAGTGCGCCTCCTTCTGTTATAAAACCGGTCTAATTTGGCACGATCTCAAAAAGTTAGATTTGGCTAATGGTTGCTTTGAGAAAGCTACTGATCTGTTGTCTAAAATTGAAATTAACTCGATATCCGGAAATGATGAGCGGAAACTACTGTTAGATCTCAATTTAGCGAGGTCACGAACAGCTTGGGAAGTTTCTGATAGGAATTTGTCAATTACTTTGCTCAATCGTTCAAAAAATGTATTGTTTGGAATCTCTGAGAATTACAAAGCATTAGCTAGTCAGTTTTTGATGTTTGGAAAAATTATTTTATCCAAAAATGAAGCATCTGCATCTGGACTGAATGATTCTCTGAAATTGATGAATGAAGCATTAGAATTGTGTGATAAGGGGTTGAGGATGGTGAAGAGAACTGAGGAAACTTTGGCCTTGAAGGAATTGAGGGCGAAAACCCTGAGATTTGTAGCGGCTGTGCATCTGCAGAGGGATGAATTTGAGAGTGTGCTCAAGTGTGTGAGGGTTTTGAGGGATGCCGGTGCGGAGCAGCATCCGAGTTTAAGTGTATTAGCCATGAAGGCGTGGTTAGGCTTAGGAAGGTATGAAGAGGCAGAAAAGGAGCTGAGAGGTATGGTGATAAATGATGGGATTCCGGAGGCAGTTTGGGTTTCTGCAGTAGAGTCATATTTTCAGGCAGCAGGAGCTGCAGGAGCAGAGACAGCAAAGGGATTGTTTTTGGGGCTTTTGGGGAGGTGTCATGTTAGTGCCTCTGCAGCCGTTAGAGTGGTCAATAAGGTGCTTGGGGACATTGGGGGTGGCGCAGGCGAAGGTGCAAATGTGAGGGCCAAAGTGGTGGCTGAACTGGCGTCAGATGAGAGGGTTGTAACTCTTTTCACTGGAGAAGCTGTTGCAAAGGAAAGGAATGCAATGCATGCTATTCTTTGGAACTGGTAAATTCTTTCTCTCTCTCTCTCTCTCAGTTAAATACAAGTGCGGTGCGTGTAAATTTTTTGCTGTTCCTGGTGCACGTCAAACACCACGAGGCCTAGCACTTTGATGGACTAAAAGTTACACATTTACATAAATAAGAAATTTCATTTTAGTCTTATTACACCTGTGAGTCTGATCTTTTCTTGTTTTGGTACATATTATTGTTTAGTAACTAGAAGCTTTAAACATGCTTCCCGGAAAAATACTAAATGGATTTTATATGAAGAATGTTCGGGTTGGGTAATTGTAGCCCTTTTGAATGATAACGTTGCAGATTCATTTACTTCTTCTTTATTCAACTGCCGATTCTCCAGATGGTTCATCGTACGAAATTAAGGAATATCAATAGAGAAGTCTCATTCACTTTCAGATACTGTTTATATGTTGTTGTCTTTGAAAGAAAACCCCCTGCATGCATTTGGTAAAGAAACAAACTGCATTTCAGATGTCGTCAACTACATTGTTTAATAATTTTGCTTTTGCAGTGCTGCAGATCATTTCCGATCAAAAGAATATCAGATCAGTGCCGAGTTGTTTGAGAAGTCTATGCTTTATGTCCCTTACGACTTAGAGAATAGAATTCTCAGAGCTAAGGGATTTAGAGTTCTGTGTCTCTGTCACCTAGGCCTCTCTCAACTGGATCGGGCACAAGAATACATTAATGAAGCTGAGAAGGTCTGAATATTCATATCTTTTTATGATTCCCCATACTAAACTTTTCAAATCTGTATGGTATACCAATGTCCTGACGATGCCTTGCTATTTCTGCAGCTTGAACCAAACATAGCTACTGTATTCCTTAAGGTCTGACCTCTCATCCCAAATTGAAATCTACTTATATCTTTGAGCTTTTCAATCCTTCTTACTTGATTTCAATTTTTGTCTCGCAGTTTAAGATCTTTCTGCAACAGAAAGATTACAATAATGCTATCGCTCAGGTGCAAGCCATGTCAAGTTGCCTTGACTTCACTCCTGATTTCCTTTCCCTTTCAGCGCATGAAGCAGTTGCTTGTGGTTCTCTTCCAGTGGCTGTCGCCTCTCTATCCAACTTATTAAACTTTTACTCTTCAGGAAAGCCATTGCAGACCATGGAAGTAGTAGTTTTTCGGACCTTAATCACAATTCTCACTCGAGAGGAGGGCAATGATTCTGATATCCTAAAATACATGAAACGTGCTCATGCTCGGGTAACTGATATTGGTTATGAATGCTTCTTTGGGAAAGGTGAAGTTGGAAAAAGAGAAAGGAACTGGTTTGCAGCCAATGCATGGAATTTTGGTGTGAATATGGGGGAAAAAAGAAGTTACAAGTTATCTGCACAGTTTTTCACATTAGCATCAGAACTTTATGGTATCATTTTAGATGGAGAAGCAGAGGAATACAATGTAATGGTTTGCAAATCGATGATACTCAGTGTGTCTGCAACTATTGCCGATGAGAAGCAAACAATGAATACACTGGCAGAAAATGAAGTTAAACAAGCCATCGAGCTATTAGAGAGAGCTGGAAAGGTAATTAAACTTATCAAGCCCTTTAATTTCTAAAGCTTAAAATTTTCGAATTCGTATTGCATTTAAGCTGCATTTGTATAGATCCTGGTTTCTTATGAAAACACTGATTATGATTTTTTCCCACTATGGTATGACATGATTACTAATTGGTTGCAGATATTGACAAGAATTTCAGCCCCTAATGGCACAGTTGCTGATCTAGTTACCGGTACCACTATAGAGCCCAATTTCCATTTCATGTACACTTGGAGTGCCTATGATCTATATGCCAGGGAAAGTGACACGGGACAGAAACAGCTCCTCCTAATAAAAAGCTTTGCTAGTTCTAAATTTTGCAACCCAAAGCATCTTCTTCAAATTGGCCTTGATGCTTCACAAGGCCCCCGATCCAACCCTGAAGTTGCTGCTTTTGCTCTTAATACTTGCCTTACTGCTATTCTTTCATCGGCTTCACCTGATTACCAAGAGGTGGCTATCATTCTCCGGAAACTGATTTCTGTATGTACCATCTTTAAGGAGGACAAGGATGATGATGCAGTAATAGAACTGTATAGACGAGCATATCGAATTATGGTAGGGTTGAGAGAAGGGGAATATCCTATTGAAGAAGCGAAATGGCTTTCCATGACAGCATGGAACCGAGCAGCCATCCCAGTGAGGTTGGGGGACACTGAAGCAGCAAAGAAATGGATGAGTATTGGGTTGGAAATGGCCAAGAATGTTCAGGGGATGCAGACTTACAAGTCATGTATGGAAGATTTTGTTGCAGATTTTGAGAAGCAAATCCAATGATCATATAAATTCTGAAAACAGGTCCGTTTCAGTATCGTGATGTTAGATTCCTAATTCTCTCTCTGTTTCTCTGTTATTGCATTGATAATTCGTTTTCATTGCTCTATTGGTATGTATATGCATTTTGTACATCGAAAGACAAAAAGGAATATTAGTGAAATGGATTAGCATCAGTATACCAGGCCAAGATCTAACTGGGCTTTAAGAAACGTGCCAAGGCTGTTATAATATAGGGAATCAAAATATGAACTAGATTTGGAGGGTTGGGCCAGGCAAGGGCTGTAGTGCAACGCCCAAGCAACCCGCAAGAGCCCGAATAGCAAGCTACCCATTGAAATTCTCACCCAAAAAAAATAGAGTTAATATCGTGTGACCCAATGGGCCACATATCAGATATTAAACTGATAAGAACAGATACTACACTTGATCTTAGCCAAAAGGCCGAGAAAGGTATGAGCATTCCTCTAACTGGGCTGGTCCTTTATAGAAAGTACAATCTCTTCTTCCCTCATAAATAAGCGATGTGGGATAAGAGTGAAAGCTGATTTCACAAAGCGCCACAACCTTCTAATAAACCACACAAAAAGAGGTCTGTTATGAAGTATAAGTTTGTAAGCTACAAAATTGAAGCACAAGCACAGGAAACCCACGAATCTTTTTCTCATTTGTGGACCACACGGAATAATATTTCCTCTCAAGACAACTTTGAGATCAAAGATTGTCATCTCCGAAGCAGTAGGTTCGAACTCATAATAAGCTTTTGAGAATGAAAGATTATTTCTTTCAAGAGTTATAATGGAAGTAACAAAAATTGCATGTAGAAGAGTTGGTTGATGATTTATTATATTAGCATTCCAATAGGAGTTGTATGGGATCAAACAGAATGAAGGAATGCATTCTTATACATATTATCTTTCTTGAAAGGAATTGACTTATGTCTAGAATTGTTGTCTCCTCAACCAAATCGAACATTAAGGAACGTTTCGAGCTTGGCTTGTCTGGAACTCGAACACTATTAAGCACGAATGAGATCGAAAATGCATGAAATCTTTCCCTAGATCGTGAAAAACTAAAAATGCAGGCCAGAAGCTACATCTACTTTTTTTTCTCAAACAAGTCAACTCTACGCAACACAAAACTATCATATTATCAATTTTCATTGAAGGTTTGAATCTGACCATGAGTAACAATACAACATACTTCTTTCTTTTTGTTTTTAAATATTAATAACTCATTTTATTAAAAGTATTCATGAGGAAAAAAAAAAACTTCAACTTGTTAAAAAAGTTAGCATAATAATTGACACATTACTTTCAATTTAGAACTATTAATGTATGGTTGGAGTACATTCTTGCCTGCTTATATTTCTTTGACTTTCGTGTGCTGGAACAAGTGCAGATTTTTGGATCCTCCATAATTTAAAAGAGAAGAAATCATTTATTTTTAAATAAAAACTTATAAAGTTTATATGGGTTGGGTCAAGCATAGTTGGGGCCTATGTCAAAATCTCAATGGCCCAACCCACGAACAAAAAATCCTAGGCCCAGCTCACCTGACACCTCCCATTCCCATAATACTGGAAGGATATTGAAAGGAAACCACAGATGAACCAATAAACGAGTGGAAGAAATGTGAGGCTGACGTGGCGCTGATCTTTCTCTGGGCCGCAGATGATAATACAAAATCTTTTGATTATTTTATTTCCATTTTTTCGAATAATTCACAAGAAAGTATTTTTTTAGCATTAATAATTGAAGGACATCTCCATCATTGTTTGCTCCATTGAAAAGTGCAGAAATATTATTTTTATTATATCCACCCACCCAAAAGTCAGTAGCACTAGCAGAGTAGTAATATAAAAAGAAGTAGAGGGGAGAGTAAAGTTGGGTTTCCTCCATTGATATTGATATTGATATTGTGAGGGAGAAGGGAATTAAAAGAGGAAGAAGAAAATGGAGGAAATTGGGTTTCTTGGAATAGGAATAATGGGGAAGGCTATGGCAATGAACTTGCTCCGCCATGGCTTTAAGGTCACTGTTTGGAACCGCACTCTTTCCAGGGTACTTTCTTTTATTCTATCTTTTTGTTTTTAGATAATTTGTTTGTTTGTTTTTTTCTTTCTTGGATGGTTTGGGTTTTGTGTAGATTGTTAAAGATTGGAACTTTAGAATACTTTTAGTATTAAAAGTGAACTTTGATTGAAGAATATGATGATTTATTTATGTCTGTTTAAAATGATGATCTATAATTATAGAGAGTGCAAAAAGACTTTGATGTATAAAGAATACTGTTTTTTGTCACCCTGTGATGGAAAATGAGTTTAATGAAATCTAAATCTTGTAGTAATTGAAAGTAGTTTAATCCATTTATGTAACCCTTGTTTTCAATCCTAGAAAAAAGCTTTAGCACCGTTTGCTCGAGGAGATTCTAGTGACAAACATTAGAGGGGGACCGATCATGTTTATTGAAATCTGCATCACCATAGAGATGAGATAATTAGTGTCCTATTTGAACATCTGGAATTGTATTATGTGTTTGTGAAGGGGATCGATCATCACATAATATAAATGCTTCAACATAACTGATGTAAAATTGGAGATTAATGCTTAGTGTCTTTCGAAATATAAATTACAAGCAGTGTGACGAGTTAAAGGAGCACGGTGCTTCTGTTGGAGAGACTCCTGCAGCTGTTATCAAGAAATGCAAGTATACCATTGGAATGTTGTCTGATCCTGCTGCAGCTCTCTCTGTAAGTCCATAAGACGAGACAACTAGTGTTACTAAACTAAAAATTGCAATTCAGACTTTTATAAAATGGTATGTTTACATTTATTTTTCAGGTAGTTTTTGACAAAGATGGTGTTCTTGAGCAAATTTGTAATGGAAAAGGTTATATTGACATGTCAACTGTGGATGCAGATACATCCTCAAAGATCAGTGAGGTACATACACCTTCTTTTGATACTTATTCATAAATTATTTCTCGCAAGTGAAGCAATGAATTGTTATAGAGAGAGTGAGAGATGAGGGAATCTGAATACTTTGATGTTGTTGTCTATTTTGAATAATACCAATAAATTGTTATTGTCGTTTTCCATCTTTCTTTGGTTCATCTTTTACCATTTTCAAGCAAGAAAATAAATAACCTTCGCCTGATTCTTGACTTTTGCACACCATTTATCTGCTTTCAGGCAATTACAGCTAAGGGTGGTCATTTCCTTGAGGCTCCAGTTTCAGGTAGCAAAAAGCCTGCTGAAGATGGTCAACTAGTAATCCTTGCTGCTGGAGAAAAGGTAGATTGACTACTTCTAGTTTCTTCTGAGCTGCATTGCCTTCCCAGCTCCCGCAAGAATTTCCGTAATCAAAATAAAAGTAATTGTTTTTCACCATCTCTGACAACAAATGATGATTAGCAACAGTATAATAGTAACCAAATTTCTTGCTTTAATTTGTCTTTACTAATTTATACTTGCATATTACTAAGTTTTATTGTTTTAATTTGTCTCTAATGGTCTATGCTTGGATAAAATTGTAGGCATTGTATGAGGCAGCACTTCCTGCTTTTGATGTCATGGGAAAGAAGTCATTTTTCCTGGGGCATGTTGGAAATGGAGCAAAAATGAAACTTGTTGTAAACATGATAATGGGCAGGTAACTCTAATTGTAATTTTATTTTTCAATTCGCCATAATCTGTTTTTCGTCTAATCCAAAGCTGAATACAACTGATAAATTTCATTCCAGCACGATGAATGCGTTTTCCGAAGGACTTGTTCTGGCTGACAAAAGTGGGTTGAGCCCTCAAACTCTCCTTGATGTTCTGGTGAGAAATCTTTCATTTATGTTTTCGAGTTATTTGGTGTTTCTTCTGCTGATGTTTTTTGGCTGTTTCTTGTGGCAGGACCTTGGTGCTATTGCAAATCCAATGTTCAAGATGAAGGGACCTTCAATGCTCCAAGAAAATTATACCCCTGCATTTCCTCTCAAACACCAACAGAAGGACATGAGATTGGCTCTTGCCCTTGGAGATGAAACCACTGTCTCTATGCCAGTGGCCGCCGCCGCTAATGAGGCAAGACGTTCCCTCATTTGCGCTGCTCCTTGTTTTTTTTCAACCTTAAAAATCACAATATACAGATAGTTGTTCTAATCATTGAATTGAAATGTGATTATTTGGTGTGTAGGCCTTCAAAAAAGCCAGAGACCAGGGTTTGGGAGACCTCGATTTCTCGGCTGTGCACAAGACTGTTAAGGGCAATGATCAGAAATCTTGATGCCTAGGAGGAAATGGAGTAGAGGTTCTTCGAAAGGAAAACAATTTGGAGATCAAGAAGCATATAGATTTTACGGCCAAAGTTTCATGAACACGATTAACTATCTATATAATTAATTAAACTCTACTACCCCAATCTTTTACGAATTCTAAGAATGCTTTTATATGATCCAGAAACTAGAGATGCGACAGAGTCAATTTTCTCGTGTGAAACTTGGTATTTCCTGTGAAACAAATGCACGTATTTTAGCAAAATCTGAAATACTTTCTAGCAGTCCATGATGTGTATCTCGGTGCATTTTGGTTGATATTTTTATTTGGGAGTGTCGGGTGTAATACGGAGTCCATATTTCCAAATAAAAACTTGTGTGACGTTATGCAAACCTAATTAAATTACCATAATTTGGATTTTTCAATACTAGTGGCAATGGATTTCCATGTTCGGATTAAAAGCAGAGAATGACCCAGATGGCTAGATGTAGAAGAAGATACCAAACAGGGTTTACTGGAATTGCAAAATACCACATCAAGTTGCATCATCCAATCAAGATGCCTCATTACATTGGCAATAATGCAAAATATCATAATGATGAGGAAAACAAATTGCGTTACAATTTTTGCCCGTCATTTCTTGTGCGTTGGCGGTTTAAAGATGTTCTCCTTGTAGTATTTAAGTTCTGCAATACTCTCTTTAATATCATCCATAGCCCGGTGATTGTTTTCCTTTTGAGGAGCCTTCCTGTTATCTGGTTTAAACATTAAAGATCAAACACAGAAGATAGTAATGATGAGGTCAGTAGATAATTCAAAGTAAAAGGTAAAAACTGCTACCTCTTGGGTACCAACGAAGGCATAATGATTTGACGCTGCTAACATCCACAAGCACATGAGAGAAAAGACTAGCCAACTCTGGCATATACTTCTGCCACAAGAAAAAAATTCAAATCAGAACAAGAACATAATAATTCTTTAAGAGATAGTTCATGTTCCTTTGTCAAAGGATAGGTATGTAATCAAATCACCACTTTATAGAAGTTAAATCTGTTGTTGGGCAGTGCAGTAATAATGTGTAGCTTCTATATTCCTAATTTCATTGTTTAAAAGGAAAAGAAAAAAATATATAACAAGACGATGCAAGAATTAGAAGCAGTTTTATATATATGGTTCCTGGTGAAATCATCACAAAGAACATTATCACCTTCCAATAGATAGTAAGCAGCATATACAGGCAGGAGGTAAAACCAAGCTAATGCTTGCTTCAGTATAGCACTACCGCACTACACATACAAGAAGATGGGCAGCATTTCTCATACCTTTATAAATTGAAAATCAACATAGACTGAGTTTCCTGCAAGGAGAGGTGTACAGGTTCCTATGTTTTTCTTCACGAATTCTATAACCTACAAAATACACCACAAATACCCATATTAGTTCTGCACTCTGCATTCACTTGGCAGAAATGAGTCAAGCCAGGAACCAAAGCAAGGGTCAATAGCAGAGAACCTTTTAAAGAAAAAGGCTTACAATAAATCGATAATATGCTCTTTCAAACATGATGTACATGAAGCCTTGTGTTGAAGGGAACACTAACAGAAAAGGTGAGTAAAGGAGATGGTGAAACTAAAATACCTGCAGCTCAGCTTCACGTTCAGTGATTGAACTCCTCAGCACCTTCTCCGTCAAACCTTAATTATACTTCACCAGTTAAATTCCTTTTTCTGCTCCATTAAATATCATAAAAACAGAATGTGTTTGTTTTCTTAAAAGAATTCATGTGAGATCATAGAACACATAAACAATAGAAAAGCATGCAACTGGCCAAGCATCTTACCACTTTCTCCGTGATGCTCTTGACACCATTCACCCATTTTATCCATACATTCCTTTGTCTGATGAATGACCAAATCAGGACCCTACACATTACAAACTGGAATTTAATTCCTCCAGTGGATATCGTGCTGAAAACCACAGCGCTGCTACAGCAATTAATGATGAAAGCACAGTGCATCTCCAGAAGTTTATACTTTGGTTACCACATGCAGCCAATAGAATAAGGCAACTGACTGTTTTCATTTCTTTCAGATGTCCTTAAGGAACTTTTGATGCTTAGATGAAATCTAGTCGCACATAAACTCTTCCAAAATAACCTAGCAAATTAATAAGACCTTGAATGATGATATACCTACTCATTTTAAATAGCAAATTGGGCATGGGATTCCGAGACATGACTCTGTTTTGCAGCGTAAAACCATTAACTTTCATTCATTATCATCACAAACTTTCGTTTTCCAAAACATAACAACAAGTCTTTTTTCTAAGGAATTTTAACTGATCATAAGATAATCAGAAATCAGACTGTAATACTATATTGGGGGTAGAAATCATTGGTGTTTCCTCTGCAATAAATTTACTAGAGACAGTAACTAAGAATTCAAGAGTAAACAAGGGAAAGCAGCATCAACAAGCTTCATATGTTAGAGCAGTTGATCTATATCGCAATATGCAACTACTCATTCTAGATCATGATTCGTCCTCAAAAACAAATGTTTGTTTCAGCAGGTGAGTATCAAATGGCTATAGAAAGTTATACGGAACCACTTAGGTGGCAGATGAGGCAAAAATTACCTCAATTGATTTGGTCAAATTACCATCTGTGATTATACAAGCAATCTCCAGTATTCTCTCAACTTCAATATTAAGACCTGCACAAGAAGAAGCAACATGTCAATTAACAAATAACTCTCTACTCCTATAAGTGATGGTGATGGCATGAGACAAGCAGGCCAAATGACAAATGACAATGCATGCAATAAAAGACAACTATATTTAAGAAGTTGATTAGTAAATATTAACTCAGGTAAGGATTTTACTTCCCATAGACTCATCTGTAGATTAATCGAGCTACTCAAACATCAAATTCTATCCGAACCATAAATCTCGTGGAAAGCCTAGATGCATCTCCAGTAACCAAGAAGCAGAGGATTACACACTAATCTCATGCTAACAAGTAACAACCATTCAGACTTGACTCTAGGGTACTTGAGAGCCAAGGAAAAATCGCCAACAAGTTTTTGCATTTTTAGAACCAAGTACCAACTAGCCTGCAATGGAGTACTGATACTGTTACCGCTCCTCTGAGGAGAACAATGGAGTAGGGACATTGAGATATTTGATAAAATAAAAATACACATGATAAGAGAAACAACGACAATAGTTGAAGAAAGAGATACAAATGACCAATAATCTTAGAAGAGGGAGGGGCAAGGCCAAATGTCCAGTAACCGATGATTTAACTTAAGGAATAGCGTGGAAGGAGGGGACAAGTTGGATATTCTATTGAATCTGTTGCAAAGTAAAAGTATCTTGATGAGTGATAAGCATGGAAAGTAGGAATATGTGAACTGAAGGAACAAGTGAAGAAGCAACGTCTCAGAGCAACAAACCTGGAAGGGACCAAATATGAGTCTCTCATTGACTGCAGTAGAAACCATACTGTTGCTTATTAAGACTAAAGACTCAAAGGGCCATCAAGAACCTAGAACAAAACGAGCTCTAAGTTTTCTTATAACTCATCGTCTTATGGTTAATAATCAATAAAGCCTATTCATTAGTGGAAGAAAAGAGGTGCAGGAATACCGATTGGTAATATCCTTAAGCAGTGAAATTGAAGAAACTCATACTTTGACATTTCTCAACTTTATACACCAAGAAGCAAATTTAAATCGAAATGGCAGATATTTGGGGTATAGAGAATGTCCCAATTATCATATGTCATTTATTCTACTCAAGAATTCAGTATATTGTCTGAATTAATTTGACGGACAAATGAGAACAGGGATATATGGATCTAAATCCCAGAAAAATGCAACCAGAGATACTCAGACACCCTACTCACCAGTCATTTCCAAGTCAATCCAAACAAGTGGCAACTTGTATTCTCCTGGAACCACTTCTGATATTTGTTGACCACCATTCTCATTTTTCGGACTGGTTGCGTCTCCTGAGCCACCATATTTCTTCTTCCTTTTACCTGCGGTTAAAATTATTTTGTGAAACTTTAGCCCGGAATGAGACACGTGTAGACTAAAATCAAAGACAGCAGTGGCTGAATACTCTTGCATGTCCGGTATAAGCAGTCAGCTCAATAAGGATGGAAGATAGAAAAATTGAAAATAGTATGCACGTTACGCTCTCTTTGTTTCTTGACCAGTAACGACACTCCATATCAAAATCTGAAGAGATGCAGAAACTTTGCTATTAATCAAAATATAAGTTCAAGCATTAAACCTTTCTTAGTTTGTTTTCCAGATTCACCATCTCCAACAACAGTAGTTGTTTGCTCTCTATCATCTGTCACGTTCAGTTCCAGTAAAGAAAATGCATTTGAGAGCTGATTCATTTCCACGGGGATTCCAGCATATCATGCAATCTACGAAAGACAAACATCAAGTTGTTAGTTCTTCTGTGAAAGTTAATCATACACAATCTTAGTCATTCAAGAACCCAAGACAAAAACATCCAAATGCATCATTACGAAAGTACACCGCAAAATTTTCTATTTTCTGTTCTCTTTTGTTATTTGTGCCATAGCCTGATGCAAAGCGAACTCATTGAGTAATCATATGCTTTTTATTACTCCCAAATGCTCCCTCCAAAAAAAAAACAAATGCATTCTCAAATGCTAGGAGACTCCATAAAAGGGAAATAGATCCTGGAGAAAGATGGTGGCACATCACTTGGATTCCAAAACAGTCAAAGAAGAAACTTTGTATTACCTTTCATTCCACACACTAGTACAAAATTTTCACGTTGGGGGTCACATCTCCTCTCACAAATAATTCACTTTTACTCTCTCCAAGACAGATATTCTCGACACAACAACTAAACCAAATACACCTAGAAGTCCCGTTTTATATATAATAGGCATAAAGATGGAAGTTTATTTTTTTAATATTATAAACAGAGCCTATAGATGGAAGCTGGACTGCTGGAGAACTAAACCTGGTGTTCCTCAACAAGTTCCGGCAAAAGATTGGTGCTTTTAACATGCAAAGAGCATATATAGATTTTACTAACAATCAGAACACACACAAAAAAAACACACACACACACATAGTAGATTGAGAATATTCTGGAATCTACCTTTAAAAAAAAATTTAAGTATACTGGATAATTTCAGGAAAAAAAAATATACAAATTATCAGTGCTCTTAACATGCAAAGCCAATATAAAAATTGTAACCAAAACCTAACAAAATTTACACCAAAAAATCAGAATATTTCCAAAAATTACAGTATACGTGATCGTCACTTCAAAAACAAATTTCTCAAATAATATAACCAAAGCTCAGGAAAAAAAATGGTCAAAATAAACCTTAACATGACATAATCTAACTGTAGGAAATTAAATAATAAGTATAGAAGTGTACAAATATCTATTCGATACGTAGGGAGAGCGAATTTAGGTCGCCGGAAGAGGTAGGAAACAGCAACGGAGTCGGGGACTGTGGAGTCAAGTCTTCGTCAAAGGATATTAAAGACTCCGACCAGCCCAAAGTCCCGCTGATTGGCCCGTAAATACGGGTTTATCATATTAGCCCAATGGTTTACGTCTCGGCATGTCGATTGTGTTAGGCCCAATACCAAAGGACTGCATGACTTTCTTTTTGTTTTAAGAGGGAGAGATATTAATTTTTTAACAAATAGTTATTTTTGCCATAAAAATAATTTCGCATACTGTTCCTATTACAAATTATTTTTTGATGTTTTTTCTTACAAAAGTAATTTTGGTGTGTTACATTACAACTACTATAAACTAATGGTGTTTGGGACCAAATGATTTTATTAATTTATAAAGGTATTAATTAATAGGTAAATTAATATAAAGAGTAATTTTTCATACATTTTTTTCAATCAACTTTTAGATTATTTGGGTGAGAATGACGAATGTCCAAATATTCAAACATAGAACAATTTGTGACTTGTGTCATTGAAGATTATACACAATATGAAGTTGATCATGATTCAGTACCTTATGTAAATCATACGGAATGAATCCGTCATAACATCAACAACTATTAATATTTTATTACATTATTCTAGTTATGATTGTTATTTTCAAAAAATTATTAATTTATGATATTTACGGGATTATATAATTTATATAAAGGTTTTTATAAAAATTATTATCTTAATATTTTATTGAAATAGCTGTTTTTACAATGACATGAGTTGGGACAAAGAAAAAAATATTATTTTAAAGAAGTTATTAATTATTAATTTATAGAGATTTTACTGTATTTCTGCTATAAATAAATTTTTTTGTCTTTTCTACCGCAACAAAAAAGTCACGTATAAGTATAATAATGCAACTTATCCCATTTAAACTTTACTCGACCCGAACCCTCCGACCCGACCGCTCAACTAACTACGCAATTAACATATATGTGTATGTCATCCGGGTTGTGAACCCAAACCAGGTTTGAGGGGTTTTCAAGAATTGGGGGAAGGGTTTTTCTCCTCTTCACAAAAAGGTTTTCCATAGCCGCTTTTCATCAACAACAAGAAAGAAGAACAGAGTTGGAATCGAACTTCTTCTTCCACATTTTTTCACAACTGCGATCTTTGATTTTGAAATAGCTGTTTGAATCAGAACGATTACGGAATTGGAATCGAAGAGAAGCAATGGCAACACTCGTCCCTCCTCCGGCAACTACTACCGCTGCTCCGGCTGCTGATTCGAAGCCGACGGTGATCAAACCGGAGAAAGTCGATTACCTCAATCTTCCTTGCCCTATTGCTTATGAAGAAATCCACCGTGAATCTTTCAGTTAATACTCCTTACTGTTCAGATACTCGTGATTTAATTCTTTGTCCTCCTCTTGAAAAGATTGTGTCTTTTTTAGGTTTTACATGTTTCGGAAGACAATGTTGCCAAAAAAATGTATAATTTGTCTTCTTTGTGATTTTTTGGCAGAAGAGAGGAATTCTGTCGTGGTTTACAATCAACATCATTAAATTTCTTTATGTTCGTGTTATTTACTAACAACTCACTAATATATTAGAAAGAAATTGTACTAATTTAGTCTTGCATTGAGAATAATACACCCATAGTTAGATGATTTGCATTGAATAAAATGTTCTATGGGTGACCAATTACTGCATCAAAGCTTAAATATGTATATTCTGGTTACAGGAGTAACCAGGGGCTGACGCCTGGCCACATCAGAAGTTCTTTAAATTTGTAGAGAAGGCAAAAACTAATGCTATTTTCAAACATATAATTTAGAAATAATAAATAAACTATCAAAACAAGCAGTCTGTTACCTTTTTCTATATTAGTGTACCCTTTAATCAGTGGTAGTTTAATTATAGAGAATGAATTTTTAAGTTATGCGAACTTTTCTATCAGCAAGATTTGAGTTCGCTTTGCCAGCTGTCTAGGACCTCTGGTAGGAGTGACACCGAGATTACCGATGTTAACGTTCATGTAATACTTATTTTGGTTCTTGCTTGAACATCAATTAAGCGTGATATGTAGTGCATGTTGGTTGATGATGGAAATTAATCATACATATGGATTTTTATTTATTTATTTTTAAAAAAAGGAGATGTTTTGTAATGATTCTGTTGGATTGGTTGACAGTGTCATTGAAGCCGGAACTTTTTGAGGGGATGAGATTTGATTTTACCAAGGGACTCAATCAGAGATTTTCACTCAGCCACAGGTAGTTCTTTTTCCTCTTGGAAATCCCTATTAGATTTAGCTGCTAAGAGACATTTTTTTTTTGTTCTACTTTTGGGGATTTTTTCTTTTGAAATATATAATGAAAGTGGATATAGGAAACAGTCTGGAACTCATATTTATCAGTCTCGTGCTCTTCTTCAGTGTGTTCATGGGTCCAACAGAAATTCCTTCTCAGTCTTCTGAAACCATAAAAATTCCTACAGCTCACTACGAGTTCGGTGCTAATTTCTTAGACCCGAAGGTACGCAAATCTTGCGTATTTGGTGTTACAAATTATATAACCACGTGTATGCAATTCTTGCTTATGCCGCGTGTTACATTGAAATTGATGACATCAATTTGCTTGGCGTTTTACCGTCTGTTCACAGTTAGTGCTCTTTGGGAGGGTACTGACAGATGGGAGGCTGACTGCCAGATTGAAGTGTGATTTGTCGGAAAATCTTACCCTCAAGGGTTCTGCTCAGGTACTTTCATGGTTCTTGTTTCCCTTTTTCTGGTTTAATGGTCCTTAATTACTGCTACCGTTCCCTCCTACCGAAAAGTATGCTAACATATTTTGTTTCTTTTGCCAGCTTATAAATGAACCACACATGTCTAATGGCATGTTTAATTTTGATTACAAGGTAAAAAATCCTCCCTTTTTTTTCTCATCTTTGGTATTATAGGGAAACAAAAATTGTGGTAATGATCACGTCAATCAGCTAATTATGGCTTAATTACACACATAAATTGCACGTGCACTAGGCTTCAGGACTAATGGCTTCGATCATAAAACACGCGTAAAGCTCGATGTTCATAACTTCCTGACTGCATCTATCTTTGGTATTTTCGTAGGGAAAAGACTATAGGGGTCAGGTTCAAATCGGCAGTGGTGCTTTGCTTGGTGCCAGCTATATTCAGGTAAAAGATTGTAAAAGATTTAGAATATGCACCACATTGTTAAATTTATTTTTTTAGATTTACAGAAAGTTATTGGTTGCTACAGAATGAATAATTGATACTTCAGTCGATATTAATCTTTGGTTAAACTGAAGCGTTCGCATTATTATGCAAAGATAACATGTAGCGAATTGAAATGGGAACATTTTTATGACTCTTCTAACACGACTCTTCCTTTATGCTCCGTCACTATCTAGTTTAATTATTAATGTAACTCTAATGTCCTTTAATGTATCAACATCTTTGGTATCTGACTTTTCATCAAGTGCTCGTTTGATAATACTGTGTTCAAATGATTTATGGATGTCTTTTCTTCATAGTTTCTGGTACACTTCTGAAGACTTCTTGCTTACTAAGCTTGTATGTAGGAGGCTTTATACATTTATTTTTCATCTTCACACAAGCATTCCTGTAGTTTCAAATAACACAACTTTCAGTAATCAAAATCTATTCGTTTCCTGCAGAGTGTGACAAATAATTTGTCTTTAGGTGGCGAAATTTTTTGGGCTGGCCAGCACAGAAAGTCTGGCATTGGCTATGCAGCTCGGTACAATACAGACAAGATGGTATGTTGCCTGCATAAACTGGGGATGCCCGCCTCTTGATCTATCTTGATGTATTCTTGACATTGAGTGTACTATTAGTTTTTTGTTCTTGCTAAATTTTATGCTAATTGCTGTTGTACTTTAGCTCATATTAAAATTGATGGATTTAAACCCCCACCCCCGCCCTCTTTGTTTGATTGTCTCTAAGCATTTTCTGATTCAACCACTCATAACTTATTGTTCTGCATGAAGGTTGCCACAGGGCAAGTTGCAAGTACCGGACTGGTTGCTCTGAGCTATGTCCAGAAAGTATCCGAAAAGGTTGGCTTCTCGCTTTGTGAATTATATTCTGATACTTTTTTTTACTTGCATTCCTTATGATGCTTTTTTTTTGTAGGTCTCTCTAGCTTCTGACTTCATGTACAACTACATGTCTAACGACGTGACAGCAAGTGTTGGTTATGATTACATTCTTCGCCAGGTACTTTTGCAGGCCAGTTTTATATTGTGAATTTAATCACATGCTACTACAATTTAGACAGACTCACATACAATCATTGAGATTCAGGGTGTAAGGCAGCAAGACTTTTTTTAATTAAAATATAAGATGCTGAGAATATGTGAAACCCAATCAGATCCTATGTAAATTGCACTGTTGGGGCTTAGTTTGTCTACTTCATAGTGTCTCTTGGTCAAAGTGTTCTTCTATTTAACACTCTTTGGGTATTTGGAGAGAGGATTATGCTCATGTCTGTTAATCTTAGGCAACTGTTCAGAAACCCAAATATCATTTGAATTTGTGACCGGGTAGGAGGGATAGCAAATATAGTACATAAGCACTTTTGATTTCTCACTCTTGTGTAAACTAGTTGGTTCAAGGATAATATTATATTACTATACTTCCCAATGACGACATATTTGCATTAAGAATCATTGATTTAACTTGCCTTACTATGATTTTTCTTCAATGTGACAGGCCCGTGTTCGAGGGAAGATTGACTCAAATGGTTGCGTTTCTGGTTTCTTGGAGGAGAGGTTGAATATGGGGCTCAATTTTATTCTTTCTGCAGAGGTAAACAGGATTCATACTATTTCTTCACCCAAAAAAAAAAAAGGATTCATACTATTTTCTTATGTGTGTGCTCTTGCCCAGCCAAAGCCAGGAAGGGAAAAAATGGGTTTATTATCCTCCTACTATTGTGAAACTTTTGTGTTGTGCATTAGTGCCTTGTTGCTGGTAGCATATTTGAAAATGTTCAAATTTTAAAAAATCCGGTCCCTGATTTTGATTGAATAAAATCACGAGTGCCTGTATTGAAAGATCGATTTGATTTAGGGAAACCTAAATAAGCTTCTTCTTCTCTGGTTGGATTTGTTAGTGAAATAATCCAACCACAGCCTAGCCTTGTTAGTAATTCAGTTCCCAGATCCCATCAACTTAGATGTTGTAATGCATCTGTAACTTTTTCTTGCAGATTGATCATCGAAAGAAGGATTACAAGTTCGGCTTCGGGTTGACAGTTGGAGAATAAATTAGGTTTTTGGTGTTATTCTTATAGCTTTCAGCTTGGGTTTTGCAAGCAATCAAAAGAAGCAGTTTTGTACTTCTGTTGAGCATAACATTATTTATGGACATGGTTGCTGCTCTGACAAATTAGCATCCGCTGGGGGTAGCCTTTAGTTGTTTCTTTAGTTTTGTGATATTTGTTCAGAATTTGGTTTCAAGTTGTAGAATAATGAGAAAAACTGTTACAAGCCAAATTTGATTCTGTGACTGGAGTTGCAAACGATTTGAGTCGAGCGCTTATTAAAAAAAATTTAAAGTTTGGAAAGCTTAGCCTCGAGCTTAGTCGGGTCAATGATTTATTCTATTACCATTAGGCTATAATGTATATTAAATTTAATTAGATTAGTCGGTTTAATGATTTATTCTAATGTATATTAAAATCTAACGGTCGGGTCAAAGATGGATGGTGATGGATAATTGATATTAAAAATAAAAAAAAAAGGTTTAGCAGCCGGAAGAAAAGGCCCACCGTGGATTTGGCTCCCGGCTCCTATGCGGGACAGCTCTGGTGCGGGACATGTGGGACATCATCCCAGCCGTTAGATGAGATTTTTTAACTGCACAGATCTGGAGAAAGAAAAGTTACGACTAAAAACTTTTCTCTCTTCAAATCTGGACCGTTCAAACTATCATCCGACGGCTGAGATTGTTCTGCACGTGCGGAATTTTTTCCTGTTTCGCATAGGAACCGGACTGGTGGATTTGGCTAATTTGTTGTGATTGGTGGACTTGAGGGGCCATCTGAATTGTCCCGGCTCCTATGCGGAACAAATTTTTGTTCCACACTGCGGGACAAGATCTTAGCCGTCGGATAAGAGTTTTTAACGGTTCAAATTTGGAGAGAATTTTTTTTAATTTTTTAAGTCCAGCTGAAACTTTTTTCTCTCCAGATTTAAACCGTTTAAAATCTCATCCGACGGCTGAGATTGTTTCGCACGTGTGGAAAAAAAAGCTATTCCGCATAGGAACCGGACTGCATCTGAATATGTTCCAAAGTGATTGATGACTCATCCTAAACAGTATTTTATTGTGGTCCCCACTCATACCTAAATATCCGGTTCCGGTCACCTTATCCACCGTTTCCTCTTCTGTCTTTTTTTATTTTTTTGGTAAAAAAAATTTGGGTGGGTTCGACTTTGATTAACACTACGGGTCAGGGCAGGCCACAGAGAACATAGGTCGCTTACAAGGGTACTTACAGATCACCCACCAACACAATTTTCACGTTGGTAGCAGGAATTGAACACTTTTTTTCACAATCAATTAAAACGTCTTTATACTAGATCATGTCAACAATAATTAAATTATTAAGACTTCCCTTTTAAAAAAAACATCAAGTAGCATGAAAAAGTTTTTAAACATATAAATTTTTTAGTTTTGCGTGCTTTTCGTATATCTTATAATTTTGACTTTTTTTTTAAAAAAAATTTATTTATTGAGAGAAGGGGATCTATATATTACAAGAAATAAGGAGATTCAAAAAACAGAAAAGGAATTCGAACTAATGACCCATACGTAATGAGCTTTCAACCTTAACCACTCAACTAATATCTCATTGGCCTATAATTTTGACGTAGTTAATAAGAATTTTGCATCTTCTTATACTCGAGTTTTATTATCGATGTGAAGTCAGTAATACCAAAAGGTAGCGCCAGCTAAGATTCCAACACATGACCTCAGATTTACCAAACCACTTGAGAGTAAGTTTTACCAAAATTCGATCCATATCCTTTCTAAAAAAAACAAGAAAAGAAAAAGAGGCAGTGTCAGTCACAAGAAGAGTGGAGGGTCACGATCATCTCGTGTGTTGATGATGTATCAGATAAGGGAACAGGTGAGCATAGGCTAAAGTAACCCAACAACAAATAATAAAATAATAATCAAGAAAGGAAAGGGAAATAAGAAGAATCATCCATTCCTTCACACTTCATTTGTACTCTTTCACTACTGAGCTGCTATTTCCCCTTCACCAGAAAAGTTCTCAGGTTTTTGGTAAGCTTTCCTCTAATCCTTCCCCCAATCATCTATCTATCTAGTGAGTTCTTTCTTTTGGTTGATATCTTGGATTTTCTTTATTTTTTTTATTAATGAAGGTACAAAGTAACTGTTAAAAAAATATCACTAAAATATACTGTCACGTTTAGTACGAAATTATACCCTCAAATCAAAGTCAAAAGACATGAGGGAAGACATACACAAGAACTATTTTGATTTATATGTATATTACTATACTTCTTTCATTCAGTAAAGAAGAGTTGATATGCTTGAATTATCTGTATTTTTTTTCTTCCTTTTGTAATCTGTGAAGGGAGAGTTGGGGTTTTTAGTAGATGAACATTAGATGCTTGATCTTGTTGATTGCTGAGATATTTTTTAAAAAGTTTTTTTTTCTCTCTGTTATGGATTTCTTTTGCATGTAGTTCAAGAAAGGGGTACAGATACTTTGATTGATACTCTGATAAACAAGAAATACTTGTGAGTTGTGAGGATTCATAGAATTGATGCTGGGATGTTAATCTTAATTATATAAATGTTATAGAAAAAGAACAATTAAGTTACAGATTCAATCTTCATAGCAGTTTTATCTGCAACAAGAACAAGAAAAAGAAAAAGAGGGCTTGTTTGTTTTTAAGTAAATTCGCATCAAATTAGCCAGAACAGTAACCATGAGGATCTTCTTTTTGGCTTGAGAGGCGAAGCCACCAAGCTGATAGTTCAGCTTTGGTATTATTTCAAGTGTCAGTATATTCATCTTATTTACATTGTCTTGTAGAGTAGTTTTTATCAGCGAAAGGAAAGGAATCAACACAAAGTTGTCTGAACTTTTCATACTTGCTTTTCAGATTAGCAGAATGCAAGGAGGAATTCGATCAATACTTTCACATGCGAATGTTATCAAGAATGCTGTTCTGCAACATGTTCGTGTAGCAAGTCCAGTAATGCGCCCTCTTTTGGGTGCAAGAAATGAGTCAACATCAGCTGCTAAAATTGAAGAGCATGGATTTGAAAGTACCAAAATTTCTGACATCTTGAATGCTAAAGGGAAAAGTGCAGATGGATCATGGCTTTGGTGCACCACTGATGATAGTGTATATGACGCAGTGAAGTCGGTGAGTAAATGCTGACGTTCTTAGTATTCACGACAAATTAGTGTCAGCGATATGAAATGCTAAATATTTATGTACTATTTGAGTATCATATGATTGAAATGAAGCAAAATATTTATGTACTACCGAGTCTCAGATGAATGAAATACGATTCCTGTATTATGCAGATGACACAGCACAATGTTGGAGCCTTGGTGGTCGTGAAACCTGGACTTGGAGAGCAAAAGTCGATTGCTGGCATCATAACAGAAAGAGGTATGTAATAATCCTGAAATTCAATCTGCAATTTTTTTGTCCGATAAAGGTATAGGAAGGTACTTGAGAAAGAATCAACTGTAAAGATTAGGCTTCGTGCCTGTGGTGAAATCAATATTTGCTTTCTGCTACATGTTAGAACACTACAGAGTGGGGACTTAGTAGTCCCAGAATGGGAGAAAATATGCCAATTGCTCAATTATTCCTTCTCCTCTGTCTTGGCGTTCTTAACTCCTAATCTATATCGTCAGGACTAGCCCATTTTTTTTTCCAGTATGTTACTTCGAACATATATACAAGTGTAATACTTTGTATTTAAAATGATATAATGTTCACTCTTGATGACATTTGATCTATCTTGGCCTAGATTATCTGAGGAAAATCATAGTACAGGGAAGATCATCCAAATCAACAAAAGTTGGTGATATCATGACTGAAGAGGTACGTGTTATAGATGCAATGATTTGATTAAAGCAAGATGTTGCATAATCTACCACAATTACGCGAAAAACAGGATCAACTTATTACTCTATCATGGTTTCAGAACAAGCTTATTACGGTTATGCCTGACACCAAAGTTTTGAAGGCAATGCAATTGATGACAGGTAATTCTGTTTATCCCGCCTGTTATTATAATTACTGAAACATATGGTATGGATCATTTCTATAAGCTAAAGAAATCAACGATTGATGTAACAGATAACCGCATCAGGCACATTCCAGTGATCAATGACAGTGGAATGATAGGTATGGTATCCATTGGAGACGTGGTTCGTGCTGTTGTCACAGAGCACCGGGATGAGCTGAACCGCTTGAATGCCTTTATTCAAGGAGGATACTAGATGATGACGACAACAAACAAATGAAAAGCTGGATGCTTCCGCCGTTTAACAACTTATGAGTGGTTCAAAGCCTGTTAATATTTGGTTATATGCATTTCTGTAGTTCCAAATGTTGCTGCTTCTTGTCCGGCTGCATTATAAGAACACAAACTCTAATACTGCTTGGACCTGTTCTTCAGTCTTTGCATAATGTGTTATTAAAACAAATTCTTACTAGTTGACAAGTTGCTTTCAAGAATGCTTTCAACTGAAATAAGATGTGAATTCTAAATTTGAACTTTAGCATTTGGTTCCTCTTAATCGTTAGATGATAGGGAGACCAAAAGAAGACATTATAAGCCGAGTAAAACATAGACTTTCAAAACACAGAAAGAATGGTAAAGAAATAAATTTAACCGTCAAATAGACATCTTTACCTCCAAGTACGAGAAGAAAATCAGAAAAGGTAAAACATCCACCCTAAGGTAAACTCAGCCCAAAATCATACAAGTTTGAATTATCCTTTTTGCCCAACCCAAGAAAGGAGCATGCTAACTTCACTTTGGGTTGGTTGATTTTAGTTTGGCCTTCTCTATAAGAGGTCTCAACTGCTTCTTCTCCGCAAGAATCTTCAGAAAGTTGAATAGAAATGGTATATAGTTGTGTTTTCGGCGAATATTCTCTGTTCTCCATTTCTTGAACTTTTCCTCCTCCATCAGTATCTTCTCGGTTGCAGCCTCAATTCCGGCGTTTATTTCAGAAAGCTGTTTATTAAGTGCGTCAATATTCCTGTTGTCCACCTGCCTCTCCGACTGCAACGCAGCCAACTGTGCGAGGGTACGTTCTCTCCTCCTCTGAAGTTCCTTGAGTTCAGCTGTATACACCTCTTTTCTGTTCTTTATTACTGCCATTAAATTGAACCTAATTTCATTCTGGGAGTACCTCTCAATGCGTTCCTGAATCACAGGTTGCACCATCTTTAACCACTCGACGTCGTTGGACCCACCAGGGCACGGACCAAGACTTATAGGTCCCTCCTTCAGACCATCAAGCTCGTAGAGCACACCATCAACTGGTAAATAGCTAATGAAATGATACACGTCGTCATCTTTCCCAGCGGCTTTCTGTTCTTCAGTTACAAGTAGCTGCTCAGGTCTTGCAAAGCTATTATGAGCTGTACGGATGGCTTCGCTATTATTGATAGCCAAACCTTTCAGCTCTGGTGGAAAGTTTTTAGTAAATTCTTTCAGAGCTGATAGTTCTGGGCCGATATCAACATCCTGAGAGTTCATAAGTATAGACAGAATAGCTTGGGTTGCACATGCATTGTTTATCACCTGTAAAAATATCAGGAAATGTTGAAACTACCAGCAGGTAATAACTTCTTTTATTAAGAAGGTGTTACGATGTGATGGAAGCTGACCTGGCTAGCAAAAAACAAGTTCGGGTTTGGATCTTTGATTGTAAGACGCTCATCTTTTTCACCAGGACGCCATTTGAAGAGGAATATCAACCCATAAATGGGCCTGCAGAGTGAGGAAACTTTCAGCCACAGAGACACAGAATAAATAAGCAAGGATTACTCTAATAGATAAAATTCATTACATTCTCACTGAAAGCATATATATTATGATTAAGGAATTTACCTAAGACTATCAAGAGAATCAATATCCAATGAATACAACTCCTCAACCTGCAATCATCACAGCGACACAGGAATACATCATAAGTCATTGTAATGTACTTAGAGAAAATGTATACCTTACATTGCAGAGAAACATAAACCTCAGGAGACGTTTTTGAAAGAATTTATCCCTAAAAACATCAGCATCATAGAACAAGAATGGTCTAACTTATGATATTAGTTATCAAGAATTGCCAGAATTAAGATCACCACTGGCGAGGACTCCACATCTTACGCTCACAACAAGCATAGTGACTATAGTAGTTGAAAAGTGGGAATGTAGAGGTTAAGTAGTCGATACAAGGCAGAGATAATTGTGTGCACAAATCTCTGCTCTGTCTACCCAAAAGAGAAGGGGGGAAACCAAGAAGCATCAAAATAAGATTTATATTAGTTTGACATCATGAAAACTGAAACTACAAACTATTGGAAACAGGGAAATGTCTCCACAAATCAATACCACAGGGTCCCAAGCAGGTACAAACAAATGTCATCGTCATTAGCCAATGTTAATAAATAATAAACGATGAACCAAAGAGAGTTCTGGACTGCAGTCAGCAGCTTCAGGAAGCATTGAAGTGAACCAAACAACAAATCTAGAAAATAAGGACAATAGTTTCTTGTTGAAGTAGAGAGAAAAAAACTGCTTGTGAGCAAAAGAACAAAAAATTAAGTGAACCATCAAGAAATTTAGTCCAGAGATATACCTGTACACCTTTTACTTGCATATGCTGTATAAGCTCCGTGAAAACACCTAGAACACAAGACAATAATCTCAGTAACCACCCTATTAAATAAAGATACAAATAATGCTCCACAACAAAATTTCTTTCCCTTTTTTTTTTAAATCAGATAAAGATGGATGACACTATATGCATTTTGCATTAATCTTTCTTGAAGTTGTGAATATTTGCCAAAAATTCGTCGAACTCATCATGGTGTAGGAGAGAGGATAGAAAATATTCCTTAGATGATGAGAGAAATTTACTGGGGTAAGTTAATAAAGACCAAAGTCTGAATCTCATCAACAGTGAAATTTGTAGGGCACTGTTGCACACATTCCAGCAAGACAATCTAGAAACATCCATAATAAAGAGTTATATCGAGGGAGGGGGAAGGGGACTCCATCTTATCGAGTTTACTCACTCGCATATACATTGTATTTGTCATAGTCCAGCAAAGAAAGTAAAAGAGAAAACAAATACATTGTGCATTGCCTCTATTTTCTTGTTAAAAGATATCACTACACGTCTACAGACCCTTAACAGATAATTAATAAAAGGGCCCGTAACAGCCATAATCAAACGCCCTTCCATTCCAGAGCTGATATCATGCATCAGATTCAAAAAATTACAACTCAATGCTTGCACTTGCAAGCTGACTTAATGCTGAAGTATGTGTATGTCCTATGCAAATACCAAACTAAAACGAAAAACAATTCGCAGTTAAAAAAAGACATATATTTTAAGTATGCTGCAAAAAAGAGAAGTGGCATTTGACAGGATCAGACTCTATAGTACCAAAATGACCAAAATAGCTTTGAGCGCTTACCAGGATCAGACTCGATAGTACACCAAGACATTGCAGCTGTTAAAATAACTGCAGCAGAAACAACAAAAGAAGATTAAGAGAAATCCCAATACCCAACCTTCATCAACCTATTTTACCTTACTCTAACAATAGGATAGATATTTTGAGTTTGTCCCTACATCTTCCCCTGCCCCATGTGGAAAATTAAAAATTAAAAAAAAAAACCTTTTTGAACCTTCTATCTTAACGGTACAACAAAGATATGCTAATGACTACATAAATATAATTTAGATGGATTGAAAAGGTTCAATTTTTTGCTGATAAGCAAAGGGCATATGCAAATTCCAGCAAATTTTATTCCCAAATACTCCCTCTGAATTTCCACTTTCCAGAAGAAGCATGCTCATATACACATACTTAATTCTAGACATGAATTGAATTGACAACCTAGATTTGCTGCAGGTAGAAATTTAGGACCTTGATTCCTTACCGTCAATAAGAGGGAGGAATTGGGGGTTGGTCGGTGACGGAGCGACTCAGGACGGTGGTGGTGGTGTGGGGGCGGAGCGGAGCGAATCCGATCGGGAGACGGGTTTAGAGGTTAGGGTTTAGACACGAAGAAGGACTGAAATACTGTGGGAGAGAGATATATTGCTTTTGGGGTTGCTTTCCAATCCAAACTTCACGAAGGAACCGGATGCTGAGCAACTTCGAGTTACTCTTAATTCTTTATTTGTTTTATTCCAATTTTTTTTAAAAAAAAACAATTTGATTCCTAAAAATCTAATATTTATCAAATATCTACTTTTTTTTAAATATATTAAATATCTACTTATTTAATGTAGCACTATCTAGTTTTTGAATATTTAATTTAGTATCTTATTAATTGAAAGTATACCAATATTGACACCCAAAAATCACAACTGACCTAGATCATTTAAGAAGAGAGCATAATGGTCCGGTCGAGTTGTTGCATATTTTTTTTACAAATATTACATGCATCTCATCATGTATTCCTCATTATGAACATATATAATAAAGCATGCAAGATGTGTGTAACACAATATGTGTTTTAAAAATCATAAAAGATATCCGCTTCGATAATTAAAATCGTCAAATTTTTATCCGATAATTGAAAAATAACTAAAAATATTAAGTATATACAGAGTATAAATACCAACATAAGTTGGTTCAATTGATAAGGATTTGACACGTCTTTACAAAGATCAAGTATTCAATTCCCGCTGCTAACGTGAGGGCTGTGTTGGTGGGTGATCTTTATTGGTGACCGGAACCGAACCCACCCAAACTTTTTTTTACTAAAAAAAAATTATACTGAGTATAAATTCATCCGAACTCGGGGCAGTGATATAAAGTATTTCCGCCCGGATCCTATGCAGAACATCAACAAAATCGCACGTACGGAACGCTTTATGACAATTGTCATAAGGCTAAAAATACGACAAGTATAGTAAAATTACGATATGTGTCCGTTTTAAATTAATCTTTATTAAGTAAATTTTTATTTAACGGATAAAAATAAGTTTCACACGAAGCCACAATAAAAATACTTAGACCGTGATATACTGATATTTCACAAATAAAACTTGCTTAATGGGGGCCGCCTGTGGACAGTCAAATTAACTGAGGAGCTCTACCCCCACCCCATAATTAATTGTGTAGTTCCAAAACCTCTGCAGTATCAGTCAAATTACAGTTCATACAAATCTTCAGTAAACAGTAGAAATTTGAATTGAATTACGGGGCGAGGGATGCAGTGCAGGATTTGAAACGCGGAGCTATGCCCTGTGTTTTAGTGCCGTTTCCACTGGGCCAACGAAGTCCTACAAATTTGAATTGATTACTATCTCTGATTCACAATCTGATAG
Organism: Vinca minor; assembly: GCA_026122235.1. Taxonomy (NCBI): domain Eukaryota; kingdom Viridiplantae; phylum Streptophyta; class Magnoliopsida; order Gentianales; family Apocynaceae; genus Vinca; species Vinca minor. Next base: position 14,671,959 of record JAOCZM010000015.1, read on the forward strand.
CATCATTCAAGAGTAGGGTCCTACCTTTCTTCTCCAAATTTTGAATATCCCTGTTCTATCCTTCTTTCTCTCTTTTTTTTTCCACCATAAGGCAATTTTTTTTTTTCTTTTCTTTCCACAACAGTCGAAAGAAATTTGGTAAATGGTAAATTCTCCAACTTTCTAATTGTTTTTTTAATGCAATCGACGTCCCTTTCATCCAATTGCCCCTTTTTGTTTTCCTCTTTAAAAATTGTTAGGCCACTCTGTTTCCTCTGAATTTTCAAGGGCTCACATTTTCTTTCATTTTTATCTCTGTATTCGGATAACCCATGTAAGTATTTTGCTTTTGTACAGAGAGAAAAATCCAAAAGTTCGTTTTGGGTTGTATTTTTTAAAAAGAGTTATTATTTTATATGGAAAAAGTTGAAGTCTTTTTCGTTTTTTTTTTTTGGTTTTGATTTGACCCTCTTATTTTGATTGTTTCATATGTTGTCTCCACAGTTTTTGGGTTAACAAGACATTAACCCCGCCGGAGAAGCAGCAGCAGCATGGCGTTTTTGCAGTTTCTACAAGTTGCTACTCCCACCAAAGAGATACATTGGCTTCTTTCTGTGTTCATTGGTATCATTATGTGCAAAATTGTGAGTCCAATTATTTATTTATTTTGTCTATTTATGTGATTTTGGAGAAAATATTGGAGGAATTATGGTCTTATGTTATGCATTTTTTTATGGGAAGGTGAGAATTTAAGTAGTAAAAACAGGATTTTGTTGTCTCGTGTGGTTTGCTTAGTGGGATTTTTGCTGAAGAGTTGATGTGTTGTGCTTGTAGTTTGGCATTCTCTATTTCCTGATTCATTTTTTTTCAGGTTAACCTTGGCTTAAATTTTCAAAATTTTGACTTTGACTTGTAAAATGAAAACTTGTACTAGGACATAAGTTTCCTGGCATAACTCAGAAAGCCTTTTAAACCTCCTGTTTAAGAGAGTAATATTGATATTTTGACTAACAAAGTACCTTGCTTTTTGCTTCTTTAATTTTCGCTACATGTCCTAAACGACTTATTTTATATAATGGAGGGAATACCTATTTTTTGTTCCAGATAGAAATCTGAATTCCAAGAAAAATCGAAGTAAATGATAAGTTCTTGTAGGTATATCAGCATTGGTGTTTCTATAATATAAGGGGAACTTTACACTTCTCCTTAGCAAATTGCTAGATTTGAATATATTTTTTCTTCCAGAAACTGTATATTTGATCCTCCGCATTCTTTATTTATACTGTCAGCTTTCCAGTTATTGTATTTTCTGATACCATTTAAGAAGGTCAAATTTTGTTGTTGTTGAAGGTTTATGACTTAACAGGTTTTGCAAGCGCTTTACTTTTCGAAGGGTATGTGAAACTCAAGGACAAAGAGAAACTTGAATGGCAAAACCGGTTAGTCTTTCTCCTACATCCTTCCTGTTTTGTAAAATTGCTAGATACTTTGGTCTTTTGTAATTAGAGAGACTCTATTCCACAGGGGATTCTCCAATTTCCATGCACTTATTGTTGCTGCTGCCTCTCTCCATCTCCTGGTTGTGTCTGATCTTTTTGACGAGGCATCTAACGATGAGTTAATTATCAATAGAACATCAAAATTTTCAGACACTATTCTGGGGGTAAGTTGCTCCATTAATCATGATTTTCTTTGGCATACTACTGATAACAGTTCTATGGTAATTGAATTTCCGTCTTATTGTTGCATGTCAGAGACTCCAAAACATTTGGTTTTGTTCATTATGAGCAACAATTATCTTAAGGGTTGATTCTCACATGCAAGAGAATTTTCTTTGAACTGAAAACCTACTACTGTATTGGACGTAGAGGACATATTTATTGTACATGGTGTTTTGTATTTCTTTTGTCGCCGTTTAATGTTCATCTCGTTGGTCAGAAAGGGAACCATAATATTGGACATCCTCCTAAGCTTGGAGCAAATGAGGAAATGTTGGATATAAATCAATGAACGGCTCTTTTGTATCAATTATAGGACTTGAAAACTGACCTATCTTCTTATTTGCAAATCTGATAGCTTATACCAGTTGCATCGTTTTTTTGTCACGCACAAGTTAATTCAACTTATATTTTTATTTGTCATTGCTACAGATATCCATTGGTTACTTTCTGACGGACTTGGCAATGATCTTTTATAACTTTCCTGCTTTAGGTGGTCTGGAGTATGTAAGTATCCTTCACCAGATGGCTAATGACATTTTAATTTTTACTCACCGTAGTAATGCTCACATTTTTTCTCTTCTGATAGGAAGGAAGATCTTACTTTTCTTACTATAGTCAAATAGTTTTAGGATATGTTACCTTTCTCATATATCATTTCTTATTACTGTTTTATCATCAGGATACTAGATGCTTATTCGGGAGTGATTATGATATTATCTACGTTTCGCTTTTTAATAGATCTTGCACCACGGACTTTCGATGTTTTCAATCATTCAGTCTCTTTTAAGTGGTCAAGCGCTGATTTACATACTGATGGTTCTTTTTACTGAGATCACGACACCCTTTGTCAATTTAAGATGGTAAAAACCAAATCCTTAGTCATTCGTTTTAGTCCCCAAACAAATGAATACACAAATGATTGCAATGTCTTCTCAACGCTTGCAGGTACTTGGATATTGCTGGTCAGAAGAACTCGAAATTATATGTTTATAATGGCGTTGCTTTGTTTTTGGGGTGGCTGGTAAGATTTATGCGAGACAAATTTACTCTTTATTTTGGAAAATGAATTGAAAACTCTCATATATCTGTCATTTGAAGCCTAACGGAATCTTTAAATTGAAGTCGTTATAATTGATTATCTAATTTTCGTCTTCTATTAGTTATATCTAATAATTTGACTTTCTGTGGTTCAGGTTGCAAGGGTTCTTTTGTTTGTTTACTTTTACTACCATATGTTTTCTCATTTTGATCAGGTCAGTATCTATTCCCCCCCTTTTAAATATAATAGCAAATGACCTCTTAGACAAGACTTATTGTTTCAAATATATCTAATTACTTGAAAAAAAGCTTTTATATCAGATAGCATAAGTGGTACTAAGCCAAAGTAATTTATTTGTTTCTAGTCCTTTAATTAATCTTATTTCCTTGAATATAAATAGCTATATCGATTAAAAGAGAGATCTTGAAATCACTTTCAGGTTAAGCAAGTATATCCCTTGGGGTTTTACAGTTTACTGACAGCGCCTGCAGTGCTCGCGATGATGAACGTGTTCTGGTTTTGGAAAATCGCGAGAGGTTTGATAAAAACGCTGAGCAAATCAAGACACAGGAAGTAGTAGTAGCAGTGTGATTGGTAGGTGGGGTGCCTTAGTAGATTGCTTCTGATGATAGTGAAATGAATCCAAACAAAGCTGAAACATTAATCAGAATCTATCATTCTAAACCGAAAGTTAATCTTTATTCTCAAATTTTGCATCTTATCTTTTGTAAATTCCTACTTTGCAAGCTTTATTTAGTCTGAGAATCAAAGAAACACTGGTTTTAATGTTTTTTTTTATCTTTTTTATGTCAAAAAATTATGGGACTGGTAGTCATGTGGCCAATTGGTTTAAGTGATAATCCTGCTTTTAACTTTAAAATTCTTTTTTAGAATTATTATTATTCTCTAAATTAAGGTTTTATTTTCTGACATGTTTAAAGGCACTTCAAATTATATATAGAATCAAGAAAAAATGTGTTATGTATTGAAGGGCCAAAAACCCTTTAGATCCGCTTGAGTGTTAATGGAAAAATTTGATATGAACCATGATCAGAACAAGCAGAAACTCTTTGTTGTTTTAGTAGTGGAAGAACTCTTTATTGTTTTAACAAGCGATCTCATACAACTGTTTATGAATTGTTGGGGGAGTTTATTTTTAATGAAGACATCGAATCAAATAGGCAACAACTTAAATTCATAAATACCCTATTTAAGAAAGACCTATAAACATTTTTAGCCAAATTGTAAATAGACAGATGGTTCAAGATTAAGCGTGGAATAGATGTTCACTATGCACATACAAAATACATGTGCTCGTCGAAATTACTTGATATAAAGGTTAAAGATAGATGCAAATTTATTTGTGAGCGATTTGCCTATTTTAGACCTAAACAATTTATGCTTTTCGCCTTTTAGACTTAAACTTTATTTTCGACTGTTTATAGACTTAAACAATTTACGGGTACCCCGATATAGATTTTTTTTAAATTTCCGTCAAAAAACTCCCGACATGCAAAACGACGTCGTTTTTGACAGGGACAAGAACGTCTTTTTAACTCTACAACCCGGGTGACTCACTTTGCCCAATTTTAACTCTACAACCCGGGTGACCCATTTGCCCAATTTTGCCTCTATGCCCTTCTTTAGCTCCCTCAGCACCTAGCCGCCTAATCACCCCACCCGCCTCAACACCTACCCCTGCAAGTACCCACCTAAGCACCCCATCACCTCCCTCCTCCCCAGCCCTATCCGTCCCCCACTCCCACCCCACCCCGACGCAAACACAGACCGCCCCACAGCTTTTTGTTTCTTGTTTGTGGGTTTTTGTTCAATTTTGACTTTTTTTTTTGTTGTTTTCTTAGATTTAAAATTGTGCTGTGTTTTTTGTTTTTTTCCTTATGGGTTTCTTAAATTCATTAGTATTCTTGATTTACTTTGGAGTTTTTAACTTTTTGTATGAATTGTTCAAGAACTTCAAGAATTTGATTTCATAACTATGCAATTTTCACAGTTTAATTTGATGAATTTGGTTCATGGATTTCTTGAATTCGTTAGTATTTATAATTTGCGTTTTGGAGTTCATTCATTAGTGTTGAATTTGAAGTTATGAGGTTAATTTTGTTTGAATTTCCCAAGAACTCCAAGATTTCTCAAAATTATCTGGTTCTGGATTTTAAAATTATCCATGGCTGCGGGTGGTGGAGGATACGGAGGGGTGCGCGGGAGTGGGGTGGGTTGTGGTTGTAGATGATGAATGAGGGAGATGAAGAAGGAAGAGGTTAGAGTATGGGTGGGTAACCTATGCCCTTCTTTAGCTAAAATTGGGCAAAGTGGGTCACCGGGTTGTAGAGTTAAAAAGTCGTTCTTGCCCCTGTAAAAAACGACGTCGTTTTGCATGTCGGGGGTTTTTTGACGGAAATTTAAAAAAATCCATGTCGAGTGCACGTAAATTTTTTAAGTCTATAAAGCGATCAAAGCATAGTTTAAGTGCAAAAAGCAGCATAAATTGTTTAGGTAAAATAAACGAATCGCTTTCTTTATTTGTCGATATCCTAGTAATTTCTATTTTTTATTGCTATTTCCTAGTAATTTCAATATCCTAGTGGCCCATTATCGTCGTCCATATCAAACCGCCTTTTAACGGTCCTAACGATCGTTATTTAATATCTACTAAAATAAAAATCCTCTCTTCTTTTTATTCAGTTTCTTGAGATCAAAAATTCACTTTCAAGTCTCTCCGGTGAAACCATGGCTCATGATATTATATGATTTCAAAGGTGGAAAAAAAGCACAAACAATTTTTTGGTTAGGTTAAGTTTTGGTGAAAACCTTGAACAGGGGATATAAATTAGTAAAAGCAATGTGGATAAATTCTTGTAATTTGTTGAAACACAGCGTAACGTCCGCTATTCGGGGCGGCGGTTTGCGGCACCACCGTTTTGATGGGTTTTTTCTTGGTGGGTCTAGGTTGTTGGATGCTTCTAGGTCGTCGTTTTGTTCGTCTTCTTCTTCTACCACGACGGCGGTAGACGGTGGTGGTGGTGTGCCGGTGAAGGATGATGATAACGGTGGTAAAAGTGGGGGGGAGGGAGAAAGGATAACTTATGGGGAAGCCAAGAGATTGATGAGGCTAGTGAATGTGGCGGCTTTGAAGACGAAATTAGGGATGGAAAATAAAGAGGTTATTGGGTACGAAGAGCTTCTAGAAGCTTGTCAGAGTTTTGGGGTTGCTAAATGTGAAAACGAAGCCGCCGCTTTTGCCAGAGTTCTTGATGAGGCCGGTGTTGTTTTGCTCTTCAGAGATAAAGTTTATCTCCATCCTGATAAGGTATATATAAAAAAAATTACTATTTATTTTCTCGCTATTTTTCCATCCCTGTTTGTAGATAGAATACAATGATTTTTGTGATATACTGGCCAGTCATTTAGGACATGTACCAAAATTTAAGAAACTCAATCTAAAATAATTAGGCAAAATATGGTTTTATTGATTTTGGACTTATTTCGTAAATTTGCAGCTTCACCTGTTGGGTTGATCTTTGGGGGCTAATATGATGCTTCTTGTTGTTTCTAAGGTTGTTGATTTGGTTAGAAAAGCAGTACCTCTTGCCCTTTTACCTGAGAATGATCCTAGCAATGAGGAACTGAAGAAACTGCAGGAGAAGAAAGAAGAACTTGATATGCTTGCACATAAGCAGGTTCGTCGAATCTTATGGACAGGGTTAGGTCTTGCTATAGCACAAGTCGGGCTTTTCTTTCGGCTAACATTCTGGGAATTCTCATGGGATGTTATGGAACCTATTGCGTTTTTCGCTACTACATCTGGGATAGTTGTAGGTTATGCTTATTTCCTCTTCACTTCAAGAGATCCCACTTATCGAGACTTCATGAAGAGGCTTTTCCTCTCAAGGCAGATGAAGCTCATCAAGAAGCATAATTTTGATATCGAGAAATTCATGGAGTTGGAGAAGAAATGCAAATCGCCATTGGATGTTCGTGCTGCTGGACATTAACAAAACTTATATTTACCTTTGAACTGTTGTTGGATTTTCTGACACAGCATAAACCTCCTATGTATATGTCTTCAATTACTGCTAACTGGCTGTCTTAGCCAATATTTTAAACTCTTCTAAGTATCAATTTGAGAGAAATTATTGCAAAATTGTTCTGTTCCTTGAGCTTTTATAACTGCTTGTTATATAATCAACAACTTTTTTATTGTGCTTACATTGTGATCCTCCCCGGAAACTACCATCACGGCTGATTCATACTAATATAACTGCTTTAGGTAACAACTTGGGAGGTCTCTCATGTCTGACCTAGCTAAATTTTCCTATTCTCAAACTCTGAAAATTGTTCTGGTATGACTTCACTTGCTTGGCAAGAGTCCAGTAGGGGTGGTGCCACCATCATGGCATTGAATGTGTTGGCAGAGTTGTTGCAGTTGGTCAGTAACTGGGGCTGGTGGGAACCATTGAAGTTACTCTCCTCCATATCCCCTACAAACGAATAAGCTCGAAGAGATCTTAGCCCGGCAAGAGCATCAGAGAGTTGAGTTCTGAGTGCCAATGTTTCTGCAAGAGCTGCATTCAACTCAGATTGCAACCGGAAGACGTGCTTCTGAAGGGAAGCAATGAATCCAACACAACCATACACCGGATCTCTGAGCCGCGCTGTAGCTTCATAAACCATGCTGATCACAGCATCTTCTCTAAAATCCACAGGAATCTCCTGGTGATAAAGTAATGGAAACATTAATTAGCACTAACTAAAAAATCATGATGCATATAGAAACTGTCTTAATCCTCTGTGACATTCTCTCTGACATTCATATTATAGATGTTAACAGAGGAACCAGAGTTAAAATGAAAATGATAGGTCTGAAATTGAAATGAAAGTTACTTGTAACAGTTTGCTGATATTACTGGCTCCAAAGATTCGATGTACAGCAGCAAATTTCTCAGGTTCTGCAGGGGGAAAGTAAGGCAAAAATATGCAATTGTCGATACACCTTCGACGAAGGATCTTGCATGCAGCACAGGGCATAACGTTTCTGCCAAGGGACCCCATTACAAGAACAAGATGGTTTAAAGCCAACCTTTCTTGGTTTTCTTATTCGCCAGTGGCAATGTCTGAAACATTTATTTAAAGCCAAAAGGCCTTGGCATTCTGTAGCAAAAAACAAGCATCGAGAAAGAGAGATTAGGTATAGGAAATATCTCTAGGGACAGCCTTAAAATCTTGCAAGTTGGTGAATTGAGGAACCCCATTGGCTGAATTCCTTTTTTTTTTTTTTGGTGTCACTTTCAAAGGATTGTCCAAATGGAAATCGCTAGAGAGGTGTAAGATTTCTTTAGTTTCTTGCCAGTTGGATTTAACATCTCGAGCATGCTCAAGGAAAATGCAGTCAAGTCCGGCATGGTTCTCCAAACAAGGAGTCAAGTCGTAGAATCGTAAAATAGATACATAAAATCTTACTGTAACGTGGACAGAATAAGTTATATAGACAGTAAAACATATGAACCATCTGCTATTAGGGGCGGTTTGAGGAACCATTAAGAAAGTTATTATTGCAAAAAAATTACTTTTCCTTGAGCTTCTTACTGTTTGATGGTTATAAATATAATAATCCACTTTTTTCTGCAAAAATTATAATAAGTCCAGAATACTAATCACGGAAAAGTTTGTCTTGATATTTGTTCATTATGTAATACTCAGTATAAGCTATCAGGTACTAATAACTGAAATGAATTTCATAGTTTGTGTTCAATGATGACATGTTCTCTAGACCAGCAAAAACGTCTAACATAAAAGCTTTCTATATTCAGCAGCTTCTTCAGCCATCTCATCCAGACTTCTATCTGTTCTTTCCTTGTCCAGGTCCAGCTTCTCATTCAGTTCCTTCTCTTTCCCATCTATCTGCACCATACACGAAATAAATAGAACCCACTTGCCTTAGATTAGATGTCTACCAAAACTAAAAACCACTAAAGAAATTGATTCATATTTAGTCTTACTGCATCATAGATCTCATCATTTTTCTCAAAGTCGCCACTTCTGCGTGGAAGGATGTGAATGTGAACATGAGCAACTGTCTGTCCAGCCTGGGGTCCATCCTAAGGGAACAAAAAGGTCGAAACAGTAAAGATATAGGAAGACGACGTACAAATTTCTAGCCAGTGTTATCAAGGCGTCGAGGCGCGCCAAGGCGCAAGACGCAAAAAAGGCGTACGCAAAAGGCGCACATTGAATAAATATTATTTATATATTAGTAGCATAGAAATTTATGCAAAATATAAATTATAAATAAACATAATAATATAGTTCCCTAAAAAAACACATCCCCCCCATCTCTCTCTCTCTCTCATCAGAATCATCTTCAAGAGCAATGTCTTTGACTTGATTCTCTTTATTCAAATGAGCTTCTTCTTCTTCCTCATCTTCATTATTCTCATCAAAGCTAGGGACCAGATGAAGAAAATGGACTTAAATTTGGAGGCGAAGGTTGAGAATGAGAAGTACTAGTTCTTTTTTATCTAGATGGGTAGTGCGGTTCATTTACTCCAGCTGCCTAGAAACCTCATACCAAGGCAAATCTTAATCATCAAATACTCGCACATTATTTTCTAACTCTCCAAGCAACCATTCATTATAATCGGATTAATAACACAAAGGCGCGCCTCGCCTGGAGCCTTTTCTTCAAGGCGCACGCCTCACAAAATTGAAGCGCGCCCGAGATTTTGAGGCGATATCCTTGGAGCCTGGAGCCTGAGGCGCAAAGGCGCTCCTGAGGCGTGAGCCTTAACAACACTTCTAGCCACAGTAACAACATCTCGACAGTATTCACATCAGGAGTTTAGGGAGGATAATGAATTTCTGTTTTATTCGCAAACATGCAAGGCAGCATGCTGGACGCAGAACCAGGTGCCGCCTTCCTCTTTCAAAAAGGAAGCTAAAAGTACATAAATATGCAATACTTTCCCACCTCAGGCAGCAAAGCAGGAGGTTTAGGCCAGTTTGGCTCAAAATAACCAAAATACAGAGAAGAAAATTCCATATTCTCAGCTGAGGTAGAGGACACCGGTCTTATTCAAGACTCAATTCAATATTCCTAAATTTTATCTTTCTCCTTTATGTGTAGACTAGAGAAATAACACAGGGAAATGATCCAGAAAAAGATACAATCAATTTAGAACTGCACAATACTAGAGAAGGCTGCTAACATAATCTGCCAAAACAATATCAGGAGAAAGGAAGTAGTAAATGCAGAAAGGAGCAAAGAAGAAAAGTTTATGCTATTAGTAGCTAAGATTTACAATTGATTAGATTTGTTAACTGACAACATATGCAACAGTAACAGGCGGAAATATTGCTACAAAGATTGTCAAGGACTGGAGGACTTCAATGTAAAACTTTGAGAATGTGGATCAATTCTAGCAAGTATGAGAGAACAGATGGGGTTGAAGAAAGCCACTGCATAGCAGTACCTTTATATTTGTTTTCAAGTTTTGGATTAAACTTCCAGTGAAACTTAACCATATAGTGGCAGCAGGAATCTTTATCTCAACACAGAAATGAAAAAAATTGATCAAAATTAAAATAAATTATTAGAATCATTCTACCACAGCTTCCTTACTTGGATTGTAAATGTGAGTGAAGATGCCTTGTGATAGGACTCAAGTCGGGATCCAATCTTTTTGGCAGAGAGCCACAAATCACTAGTCTCATCAGTAGTGAGATCCACAAAGCGCTTCACTTCACGCCTTGGGCAAACAAGTACATGTATGTTATGTCAAGTTAAACAATGAACCATTTTATTACTGAACTGGACAACTCTAACTCCTTACAAAGATCTTTTATACAAGATAAACTTCTCATACTTTATGCAAGCTCCCCTACTCGTAAAGCAGAAGTAAGGATCAGTATAGTCCATGTTATTAATTAAGATCACTTCACGCTTCCATGAAGATAATGATGTACATTTGTACGTATCCATCACTAAAATGGAGGAAGCAAAAGAAGCAGAAATTCCACCCTCACATTTATTTAAGGAGCTGCAAGCTGATGTGCTTTCAAGTTACAGCAAAGGAGTAATCGCATTTTCAACCACATTTTATTCCCTACGATTGATTTAACCTCGCCTCACGATTCAACATACTTTTCCCACAAAGTATATTTTCCAAGTCATGCAGCATGTTCAGACATGATCATGCAGAGAACATAATTCGTATGCAAATGTTTAACTCACAAATAAGTAGTACAACTAGAGTTACCATGGGCTAACTAATTACTACATGTGAATATCAGAGCATTCTCCAATCGAGAACACAAAATTTACGAACTTAATTAATGTTCATACACATGTAGAAAAGGATATGACCTGCAAAAGACACAGAAAAATGTTACTAAAACTATTTGCAATAGAAATAAATAAACATAACTAGCTTCTATTAAAAATTGTCGCGAGAAAAAAAGAAAAAGAAAATAAAGAGGTCACTTGTCCATGCATTTTCATATACCCCCCCCGGGCAAAAAAAATAATTGAATTCAAGCAATTTAACAGACTCTAAAATGCAATAAAATCATCTGATTTACTACCTCCGTTCCATAATATAAGTTGTTTAGAACATGTAGCGAAAATTAAGAAGTAAAAAAAATGTACTTTGTTGGTCAAAATATCAATATTACTCTATTAAATATGACTTAATATTACTCTCTTATTAGAATTATTGGTATACAAGTCATTTTTAAGAGAGTAATATTGATATTTTTACTAATACTTTGTTTTTTTGCTTACTTAATTTTTGCTACATGTCTTAAACGACTTATGTTGTTTAAAGGAGGGAGTACCTTTTACATAGTAGAACTATTTCAAAAGTAAGTGGTTCCAGATAAAATCGTCTTAGGTTTAGCAGAGTTACTAACCAGGAACAACAGGGCGGAGGTTGACCATGGCATAAGAAAGATCAGTGGAGTAGAATACTTCCTTTTCGTCAATTTTGTAAGGTCCAAACTTATAATTTTCCATCTCCATCTATATTATTCAAATGAATTTTTCAAGCAAATATACGAAAAATTAATATTAAATAAATAAATAGGGAAACACAGCTCATGAACGGCCGGAGTAAAGATTAGAGTTAAAACACTTGCCTTAGAGCGTATAATACTAGCGGAAGAATATGAGGTTCTACCTATGCTGAAGGATCGACAACTGGCCGCCGCCTTTGTCGCGGCGGTGGCGATTCGAAACCCTCCGGCGGCTGAGATACTGTGAGATGAAGAGGAGAAGAATGTAGGGGAAGGGAGCAACAGCTTTAGCATTAGTACTACCACTTTAATTTGTTGTACCTCTCAGATGGCTCGTGGTTTTTCGCTGTTTTCCTGATGAATACGGGTACCGGGTAAGGATCCGATATGAATATCTCAAAAGATTTCAAGAGAGAGACTATGACTTAATTACCCCTCCCTCAACTCACCTTATTCTTTTCCATTTCAGCTCATGTGTGGACCGAATCAGACAACATATTTGTATACCACTAGAAAGTCGTCTCAGTTAAGGAAATGGAAAACAACTACAATTTGTGAAACTCGTTGTTTCATAGCTCACCACACTGGGCAGCGAATTTGCAAATATGTTCTGTATTTGTCTTCTTGTCGTCTACTGAGAAGATAGAGAAATTCGATAATTTGAAATTATTTGACAAACTGGTCATAGTGTCTATTCATTTCAGATATAATTTTCTGTAAGATAGATTTTCTATTCCGATGATATTTGTGTCAAACGACATATTTAATGCATCTACAACCGTTCCGCTTTCCACCTCTTGATGATGGTTTGTTGTAGGTAGTACTACTATTAAGTTGTGTTCGAGTTTGTGCGGTCGGGTAAGCGTTTGGTGGGGATATTTGTTTCCCCCACTTAGGACATATGTTTCCCTCCAACTGGCAGAGCTAAGTGATCGTAATGGGAAGTTTGCCCTGCCATTGATATTTGGCCCCAACCTGTAATTGGCTGATGACCATGAATATGTCGTTTGTCCGATCATTGCAGGGATTTCCCCCAGCTTGGAATGTCAGATGTTATGACTGAGCCGTCTATACGTCCATAACTTGTGATTGAGCTCCATTATGGAAAGTTGTTTACCAATAGTAGGTTGTATGTCATGTCATTTATGGCATTTGTCCTCCAACCTGAGAAGGTACATGGTATTGATTTGGTGCTTGGTAGGCAGACTGACATTAATGAAGGATGATGAAGTTACTTTAGACAAAGCTAGTCCATCAATTCCTTTGTTTTGTTGGTCTCGTGGCTATTATAACATGACCATAAGTTAAAGGAGAATGTTGTTATGTGGGTTGCCAATTTTGAGGAATGGACACCCATTATGGAGTCACGATATATACTCGGGAGGCATGAGTATTTGACAACACTCCATTGCTTGAAACTCGTTATGGATCAATGACTTTAAGATCAGTGCTAACTGTTGGACAAGACTTTGCACTTATTCGCCAATACTTTCATCAATTTGTTCTCTGATAGATACTAAAAATGTTGGTAAGACAGGTAAGTTAGAGTTGTCTGACTGCTCGCCAAGAGTCTAAGGATTCAGCTCCATATTTTCAAGATGTTTGATGGATCTGAGTCGTATTCACTATTCAGGAAAGACACATATCAGTTGTATCCCGCGAGGTGTGTCAGAGAGTATTGTCACAAATATATATGTACATATGCGTTATTACCTTGTTACCAGAAAACAAAAAGAATATACATTATCTATAAAAATAAAAATAAAAAGATTTTGACTCTAGTGTGGAACAAGGACTTGTCCGCTAGTGCAAAACACCTACCTCTGTTAGATTCAAGATTTAACGGTCGAAAGAATTCTGCACTGGAGCCGAAGGGTAAAAAACGAACTATACATTTTCATATATGTCCTAATATTATTTTTCTTTTTTATTTTATGCTATGTAAAAAAAGTGCAAGCGATATGTATAACACCTTTTGTAATTTTATTTTCAGACTTTCGTGTTCAATAACAAATATATATTTCATCCATTCTCATTTAATTGTCGTTTAGGAAATCTATAGGTATCCAAATTAATTGTAGTTTAAGGATCTTTTATTAGTTGACAACAATTTATTCCAATTGTACCCTCAACATTTTTTTATTTGTGGCCTTTGTCATCCCTATTTTTTCCTTTCTTTTTTATGCTATAGAAGTGATAGAGGGTAATATTGGAACTTTTGGTAAAAATGACAAATTCTTTAATTTTTTTAAATTGTCTAAAGAGTCTTATATTTAAGAATGGAAGAAGTATATACTAATTGAATAATTAGTGTAAGCACTAACCGTTAAAAGTAACATCACCGAGAGAAAAAAAAAAAGAAAAAGAAAAAAGAGGAGATCGAAAATCCGGTTTAAGAAAAAGGAGGAAAGAAAACTATTCAAAATCCTGCGATGGAATATCAGCCGTTGAAAACATTTTGATTGCGATGAATATTATCTATCCCAGACAAACAAAAAGCAATCAGAAACTTGGAATTCAAGGCGGGAGGAGGAAGATGTTAAACCCGTGAATGGGCCCACAAAATCACATTTATAATTTTATAATAAACCAACAAACGCGCCTTATTTCTTCAACACGTCACCCTTTTATGTACTTTTCCGTCTTTTCAGAATCTCATCTGTCTCATTCATATCCCTAATTCTATTCCCAACATATCAAAATTTATTATATAAATATTTTTTTTAATTATATATATACATGGTGAATTATAATTGGTTGTGGACACACACGGAGATGCACATGGGGACGGATGATTTTTTGCCCTGCACTACATAGAGCGAAAACTCATCAGCCAATGACATTGCATGAAGGCAAACCAAAAGAAGTAAAACAGCAGAGCACAGAAAGAAGGCGCTACTGTCTCAGCTCTTTCTTCTTATTAGCAACCAAAAAAAGCAGAACTTCCACCACCGGCGACTGAGATTTCAGCTTTTTCATCCGTAAAAGGCAAGTAGGTTTGGAGTTTTTCTCCTCCGCTTCTTAATTTCTTCTTTTTATTACTTGCTTTGATTTTTCTCTTCTCATGTTTATCGGCGCCGCTTGTGATTTCTGAAACAGTTTTTTTTTATATATAAAAAATCATCACCACCGGCGACCGAAGCGGCAGCAGACGACTGAGATTCCAGCTTTTTCATCGGTAAAAGCGAGTAGGTTAGGAGTTTTTCTCTTGCGCCTCTATTTTCTTCATTTTTCTACTTGCTTTGCGCTCTCTTCTCAAAGTTTATAGCATCTTATGATTTCTGAAACAGTTTTTTTTTCTGTTTTAATTTTTGTTGTAAATTACTATATATTTGTTGATGTTTATGCCTCGCTGTGTAGAAATGCACTAAACTTGTTGGAATATTTGAACATATATCTGATTATTGATTAAATGTGGTGATATATGATGCTATTTATGAGATTGTTTGTGCTTCAGATTTGGATAATATATATATATATATATATATATATATATATATATATATATATATATATATATATATTCCCCTAGTTTAGAGTGCAGTTATAAGGAGGAAGAAGAGTTGTTTAGAATTCCGTTTATTTTTTTTTATTTTATAACTTTTCGGATTCGCGCCGTAATATTGACTTGAGCTTTGGGGGGTTTCCTCTCTGTTCCCACTTCATTCCGCTTATTCATTGGAGAGTAAATCATAATATCATAACCAACTGGAATAGTGATTGCAGGCAATGCTAAAATGTTCCCTGCTATCTGGTACCAAATTAGTGCAGCTCCATTTATATGCTCTCTCTCTCTCTCTCTCTCTCTCTCTCTCCTTGTTACTCCAATTCAATTAAGAAAAGCCATCCTTGGCTGTCTGCATTTGCAATTCCACAAATATATACATTTGTCGTTTCTACTTGGAGCATATGTATGTCATTATTTTTCCATATTCATTGGTGCGAGACATTAAGTTTCCATAACATGATTTCAGTTTTTTTTCCTATTGTTTTAGGATCAATTAGATACTTGGACAATGGGCTGGGATGCAAATGATGGATCTGCAGAATTGCATGAGATGGCTTCTGACATTGACAAAACTGAAAGATTTGTTTATCCTTGGATGGGAATAATGGCAAACATTCCTGTTGAGAAGATAGGAAGGAAGTATATTGGAAAAAGTGGTTCAGCAATTAGAGATTATCTAACTAGTAAAGGGTTTAACCCAGCCAGGGTGATACCAATATGGAAACATAATGGTTTTACAGGATATGCATTGGTCGAGTTTAATTGTGAATGGCCTGGATTCTGTAATGCAATGGCATTTGAAAAGAGTTATGAAGCAAATTTTCATGGGAAGGGGGATTACTACGACGCAAATCCCAAAGGGGATCAGTTATATGGTTGGGTTGCTAGGGCCGATGACTATAATTCTTCAGATGGTATTGGAATCCTTCTCCGAAAGAAGGGAGATCTGAAAACGGTTGCTGGTATTTTAGCAGAAGAGAAGCGAAAAACCTCAACACTTGTCACCAATTTGGCTAATGAAATTGAAACTAAAAATAAGAGTCTGCAGGAGATTGAATGGAAATACAACGAAACTTCTGCGGTTCTAACCTCTCTCATAAATGAAAAGGATATGATGGTGAAAACGTATAATGAAGGTAAGTACTGGCCACCAGACCGATATTTGTATAGTAACTTTAGCTAAAGTTCCTGATTTTCACTCTCTGATCTAGTGACTGTTTCTGAAGTTAATTTCTCTTGGTTTTATGTGTTCATCAGAGATACAAAAGATGCAGGATAGAGCGCGAGGTGAAGTTGAAAAGGTCTTTGCGGAGCAGCAAAGGATCAATTCTCAGCTACAAGCACAGAAAGAGGAGCTTATTCAACGGGAAAAAGAGTTGGAGAAACGTGAAGCCAACAATGACAATGAGAGGCGAAAGTTGGACTTTGAGAAAGAAATGGTATTGAATTATGAAATTCTTGAATGCGAGTATAATAAGTTTTTCAAAGACAACTTCAAGTGCAACTATTATGTTTTATTCAATTAGCACGATTATTAGAAAATTTTCCGATTTAAGATTGATAAATGTAAGACAATCAGTAGATCATGCAGTCGTACTTCACGACTACATAATTTCTTTTACATCTTCACTTTGATACAACTTCCTTGCTCCAGAAACCTTTTACATATATTAATCAATTGATGTAGCATTTTGATTTATGTTCTTCTACTGTTTTCCATTTTTTGAGATGCATTTTTGCAACCCGTTTGAATAATTTTTCTGTCTTCTTAGAATGCAGTAGCAACCATGGAACAGGAGAAGGCAGAGAAGAAGCTATGGAATTTAGCAGAAGATCAGAAGGTACTTTTTAGTTTTTACATTGTTAATTGTATATCATGTTATGTAGCCTAATGAAATTTATGCTTGTAATATTGCAATTTAACTTGCAGAGGGAAAAAGAGGCACTGCACAAGAAAATTATAGAGCTGGAAAAGGAACTTAATGCGAAGCAAGCTCTAGAACTTGAGATAGAGCGTCTTAGGGGCGCTGAACAAATCATGAAACACATGGAACAGGATGAAGATGAGCAAGTGAAAAAACAGTTGCTTGATATTCAACAGAAACTCAAGGACAAGGAAGAAGACTTAGAAAGTATGGAATCAGACACTCAGTATCTTGTAGTTAAGGAGCGCAGAAGCAATGATGAGTTACAAGATGCACGGAAGGAGTTAGTTACGGTAAGAGCTTCTGATCGCGGTCTATTTTTTTCCCCCTGCCCTTTTTGTGCCACTATATGATATAATGCATTTCCATTGTGTGCCATCTTCTGAGGTCAAATATTCTGGGTTTCTTACTGATAATGGAAGTTAAACTTGAACATTTTGCAATGTACTTGTTGCTTCTTGTAACCGAAGATTTATTTCTCACTCTGTGATCTACAAAATTAACATTAAATTCATGCTGCAAACTTAGTTCAGAGCTTTTCTCTTAGCCATAAATTGTGGCCCGCCCCCCTTTTGATTTGCATGACAGGCCGCTAAGAGAAAGCTGAAAACTGCTCTTTAAATTTATAGCTGGATGTCATCAATGATTTTTCTCCAAAACCAATCATATTATCATCTATTCCTTTTAAAACATCAACAGAAGAGTGTAGTATGAAAGAACTTGATGCAAGTAGCTGAAAAAGATTCCATTTTGTGATATGCTATTCTGTCTTATTTGGATGTTAAAACAGAATTCCATTCTCGTTTTCCCACAGGGATTAAGGGAATATGGTTCTCATAATTCAATTGGTGTCAAGAGAATGGGCGAGCTCGATGTTAAACTCTTCCAGAACGTGCTGAAAGGAAAATTCTCCAAAAAGGAAGTGGAAATGAAAGCTGTCGAGTTGTGTTCATTGTGGCAGGATTACCTAAGAGATGCTAACTGGTACCCATTCAAGGTTGTCAAAGTTGAAGGAAGTGAGGAAATGGAGGTAAGAATTTGAATAGAAAAACAAGAGCAGCCTTAACTTTCTCCAAATTTTATTTAACTTTTACAAAACGCGATATTCCAGGCAATCATTGACAAAGATGATGAGAAGCTGAAAGGTCTATTGGATGGCTACGGTGATCAAATATACCAACTAGTGGTTACCGCTCTAACAGAGACGAATGAATACAACCCCAGCGGAAGATATCCTGTCCCCGAGACATGGAATTTCAAGCAAAATAGGAAGGCTTCTTTGAAAGAGGCAATTGAATATATTATGAGATTGTGGAAGCAAAAGAAGCGAAAGCGAATCGGAACATGAAGCCTCGTCTCTTCCTGTTAAAAACTTGAACACAAACCAGAGAATATTTCTTTTTGCTACAGGTTACATGTTTCAAATAGTTAATGTCTACAAACACTTGGTAACTGTTGAGTTTTTATTGCTTATTCAACTTAACTGTAGTTATTCAAGTACGAAGGATGCTCTTTTTAGTTAACACAAAATGTGGAAAGAAGTTTGTCAATTTTACACCTCTGATGTAAAAATTGCAAAAAAAAACCCCTAAAAGTTCATCTTTTCATTTTCTGAACTCCCAAAAAAGACTCTATTATTATTATGTCTGTTTAAAGGTGCGGTACATTTCCTTCAGAATAATGATAATCTATTTTCCCTTTTCCATTATCATAATTTTTTTACTTTTTATTCAATTTGACAGTAAACAAGAAACACAAAAGCTTTTGAATCTTTTTTATTACTTATATCATATTTTCTCAATTCCATAATATAAGTCGTTTACTTCTCATTTAACAAAAATTAAGGAAAAAAAATAAAGTGTTTTTAATCAAAATATCAATATTAAACCAAGTACCTTACCCTTTGCTTTCTTAATTTTTGCTACATGTCTTAAACAATTTATATATTATGGGATAAAAATACTATACTATAGTAACTCCATTTATTAGGATATGAGAAGTAAAAAAAAGAAAAATAAGAAGCTAAGGGGGAGAAAAGAACAAATGTTGAAATATCCTTGTACCAAGTACCTAACGAACCTCAGCCAGCCAGAGAGAAAGAGAGAGCAAAGGGTAGTTGGAAAATGGCGTGTGCGAGCTCCACAGCATTGGGAACATGGAACATGTCCTCTCTAAAAGCAGCCCTTCCTTCACAGAGCCCTTACCTTCGATTTTCAATTGGTTCTTCTTCTTCCCCAACTCGCCTCAACACCACTTCCAGTTCCAGAATTCTTCAATCTTTTGTGGGTCTTGCCCCTCTTCACCCGCTCCTCTCTCTATCTTCTCCAGGTCTGTTTATTTCGTTTTCTAGCGTTTGATTCCATCGTGGGCTGGGCTTTTATATGCCAAAGCTTACATCTTTTATTTTTTTCTGCATTCTTTGTAGATATTATCTTGTAACTTATCTTCAAGATTGGGAATATTTGTTTGATGCTTTTGTTTTTGTTGTTGTTGAAATTTGTGGGTTAGCTCTACTTTGCATTGCTTATGTTCTATCTAGTGAAAAAGAATGAAATTAAAATGCTCTTGTTATGGATGAAATTGCAGACTGGTGATGGGTTTTCATATGATAAGTTTTATGGTGGTATCTTAGTAACTTGAAGATGAAATAAGTTACACTCAAATCCAATACAGATAAGCCAAAAGGATTAAAGAAGTTGCCAACTCAATTACTTTTTGCTCACTCACTGATTCCAAAAGATGTCTATGATGCCGTTGTAGCCAATCTCACAAAGATAAAAATTTGTAGTCCGTCAAATGAGAGCAAAAGTATTCATCCACCCACATTCATTTACCCACCCGAATGGTTTCATCTTTTAGGAGAGGATCTGCTAGTCGGTGGGGGGCGGGGGGGATTGTTGTAGTTGTTGAAATGCTGCTGCGAAGGTTCCAGTCGAGTTTCTGAAAGAAAATAGGCTGGAAAAGAGAAGGAATCTGAAGGGACTTTCAAGGGTGAAAGTATAAACTGGACCAAGACTATAAAATGCAAGGTCTAATTTATGCGATCAGCCAAAATAATACTAATAACAATAATACAAGCTATGTTTTTTCTGGGATTGAAAAGTTTTGCATAAATTTTCTACATTAGATCACATCCTTTGTGTTTCTTGCAGAATCAACCAGTCTTGAGCATACTTTTACTGTGATTGATAATGGGGGCCGATTCTTTGCCATGAGACATGGAAGAAAAGTTCCAAAGCTCAACAGGCCTCCTGATCAGCGTAGGGCACTTCTTCGTGGCCTCACTACTCAGCTCCTAAAGCATGGGCGTATCAAGACTACAAGAGCAAGGGCTAGTGCGATGAGAAAGTTTGTCGATAAAATGATTACCCTGGCCAAGGATGGCTCCCTACACAAGAGAAGACAAGCCCTTGGGTTTATTTACGAGAAACAGATTGTACATGCGCTGTTTGCAGAGGTACCGGAGAGGTATGGAGAACGAAATGGAGGGTACACAAGGATAATCAGAACATTACCAAGGCGAGGGGACAATGCACCTATGGCTTACATTGAGCTGGTTTAGCTGTGCCAATTGTTTCATTTATCTACAAATCAATGTAGTCAATTTTGTATAAGCAGCATACTTGTTAATTAAAGTCTCTCCCTTGGCTTGCTTACATTCTGTCTTGAAAGTGTTCTAATGCATTGCATTGCAAATTAAATGTCAATTTTCTACACTCATTCAGTTTAAAACGTATGGAGTACGAAAAAATCTGATATGATACAGAATCTGGTCATATCATCATATAGTTGTCTCTCTCCTCATCATGTAATGATATTTGACAGTTCTGCACTACCAAATCTAATTGACATGATCCATATCAGAATTATCCAGTGGAGTACTTGATAACAAAGGATGAGCTACGTCGTATAAGTACAAGTACAAGATCTATTAATTAGTCTTAAAAAAGAGTAGTCCAAAAGGTTCCATTAATGGAGCTCCTTTAGACTGACTTTCCATTTTCTTTCTTTTTTTTCTAAAACTTTTCTTATCGGAAATGTGGAACTTAACATCTATTACTCAGAAAATGTAACTTTTGGAACCAGAAATGTTGTACAAATTATACTAACATTCTTTGACCATGTTATTGACGAGTATGACTATGATGCAGAACACGTATTTTTCAGTATATAAGAAATAATTTAATCTGTTTTGGAGTCGTTGGATAAAAAAATTTAACGGTCCAAAGTTTCTTACGGGGTTTCAAACACGTGTTACTGATACGAATTTTGCAAGTGCACAAACATCAACAAGTAATAAAGTAGTAAGTACAAGATCGTCCCAACAAAGATTGTTTATCTAACTGGAAAATTATCTTACTTATAACCTAACTTTTTAACCTTAACTTAAACCAAAACAAAGATGAATTTAATTAATTAAAACTAAGAATGAATAACAATTAAAATAAAATAAAGATGCAATTTAAAAGAGATAAAAATATGGAATGAATGGACTAAAACCGTATAAAACTCTGTGATTTTAAGAGATAAAAAGTATCTACGTGATTTTAAGACCTAAAATCTGCATAAAACTCCGTGGACTTTCCCTGACTTTTGTTTTCTACTCGCTAGAAACCACAAAAGGAAATCGAATTTATCTCTAGTCAATTTTACGTCATGTTGTTATTATCCTTGATCCAAATAAATATAAAACTTCTCAGTCTCTAAAAGTAATTTAGATTCATGCAATCAGAAAATCGCAAACATTAAGAACAAACAATAACAATTAACCATATTGTCGAGATAAATAAATTAATAGAAATCAAATAAATTCATAAAAAGTTTCGATCTTCAAGGAAGTATTATTAGTCAAAGAAAACTAGCTAAAAATAAACATAAATAAAAATAATAAAAAAATAATCTAATAACAAAACGATACCGAGCTCTAAGCTCCTCGAACGGTTGTGCTCTGCTACACGGATTGGCCTGGATGGCCGAGAATGGCCCAGGGATGCCTTGAGCTTCTGTGATGTCCATCTCTTAGGCTAATAGCACCGCCTAGTCTTGATCATAGAATTGGAGTAAACTTCCTTTTCTTCTTTACTTCTTTGTTGCGGCAACCTATTAGGCTGTTATTAACCTATCACTTGTTTACTTCTTCTTTTTACTCAAACCTCGCCTCCTTTGATTCCTTTTAGGATTCTAATTCGAAATTATAGTAATCTCCTTTTCGAATTCAACTTTTGACAAGTAACAACTTTGCATATCTTCACTCTTCTAATCCAAGTTGAAATCGATTTCTAATGATATTTTAGCACATGCCAAAAATAATTATTTTTTCTCTTTAATATATGAAATGTCCTTCACCTGTATCAAATATTATAAAATTAGTGAATAAAAATCATAAGAATATTTTTAGGCATATTCACTCATAAAGACTACTTTAATATATTATTTCCTCTCAATTAAGCTCAAAATAATTATGAAAACATCCAAAATAATGGTAAAATAATAGGCTCATTAGTTACATTTCTAAAGAAATGTGTTTATATTGAGAGAACATTTGTTACAGCCTTAGAACATGTGTCTGTAATGAGAGAATATCTTATATAAAATTTAACACCTATCAAAAGTATTTCATATATACTAAAAAAAAACGTTTTGCACTATAGACATGAGCGTTATAGACTATTGGTGGAAGTGGAATGCATTAATGAAAACAAGAGTGGAATAAGGAGGATGGATAAGGGGGAAAGGATAGAAAATAATAGTATCTCAGAAGATAAGGTAATATGGTCATTTCTTTCTCAAACTTTCCTCTTCTAACTTCCTCCTCCTCCTCCTCCCTCCCCCAAATCAATTAAGGACACAGCTCAAAGGTGGGATTCACAACAATGTCAGCTTCTGTAACTGTGAATCTGGCCTATTTGGGTTGTAATATTAAGACCCAAAACTCTCAGAAACCTCTTCTTCTTCATGGGCTCTTTGCATCATCCCCAAAGCATCATTATTTGCCTAAATTAAGTTACACCAACTTCAGCTCCAGGACAAGTACTAATAATGTAAAGACTTCTGTTGCTTCTGCTGCTCTTGATTCTTCTGGGCCCTCCGAAAAGGTTGGCTACTTCATTATCTTTTCTGCTCTGTACCAAGAATCACTCAACTTTCTGCAATTTTGATAATCTGATGAATTCTTGCTTTCTTGTGTTGAAATTCATCCTCTTGGGGGCTGAATTTCACTGTTAATATCTGATCTGTGATGTTGGGATGTTATGGGATTTCATTCCTAGTGATGATTTTAATAGTGTTCAACTTTTGTATTTAATAACTTTACAAAAAAGAGTATTTTTTATTTTTTTGGCAATAGAAGAATTGGAAAGAATATGGTAAGCCAATTTATGATAAACTTGATTAAAGAATGTTGCTTTTCATGAATTTTCCTTTCGTTTTTTTTGGTTTTAAAGATTTTAATGTGTACCTTAATACAGCAAGAAACTGGAAAGAAAATGTACCATTTTGTGGTTGCAAATGCAAAATTCATGCTGGACGAAGAGGAACACTTCCAGGAACAATTGGGTGAGCGTCTTCGTCTTTTTGGAGAGCGTAATCAAGAACAGGACTTTTGGCTTGTAATTGAACCTAAGTTTTTGGACAAATTCCCTGATATCACTAAGAGGCTCATGAGACCTGCTGTAGCTCTGGTTTCGACTAATGGCCCTTGGATCACGTAAGTTCTTCTCCTCTTTAGTTCATCGCGATAGCTAATTACTAGGCTCTAGGCTAGAATGTTCTTTTCCCGTCATTCTTGATTGATGATAATGTTCTTTTCTCTGTGCAGGTTCATGAAACTAAGGCTGGACCGCGTTTTACAAGGGAGCTTTGAAGCTGATAGTCTTGAAGAAGGTTTGGCATCAAATCCTGTAAGTATAGAGTTTGAGAAGCCAGAAAAATGGACAGCACCATATCCCAAGTATGAATCTGGGTGGTGGGAGCCCTACTTAGTCCCTGGTTCTAAGATAGCAAAGGTATGAGAATCTTTGTTCTTCACAAGTTGTGGGATTTTCGGAGTGAACTTAATAGTTAGAAGAAGTGTGATAAATGTCTGCATACTATTTCTTGTTTGATCAATTTGTGCGTAATATCAAAATGTACTAATGTTGAAGAGATGAACATAGAAGCACAGTTCTAGTGCTGCAGAGGCTTAATATATCGACGAAGTAGTTTGATAAAACCTTTTTAGATTACCTCTTTTTCGTATGAGAAATATTGAACTTGAAGAAATAATAGAGTATGCAATTGAAAGTTCATTTGTAATAGTGGCATGAAAAAACAATATTTCAACAAGATATTCTTCTGTTCAATGCAATAGGGGAAAACGTTCATTCGTAATTGCTTACGAGGGAGTTTCTTCTGTACGAACTGAATAAGAAATGGGACTGAAAGTAAACGAAAAGGAAAGATCCCTCAACTAAGAAGCAAAAGAGAAAAGCTGCCTGGTATGGAAATGGAGGCTGCATTTTCATGTCTTCTTGGGATGAATCACCGGGAGTTTCTGAAGAAGTTTTTCGTCTAACTTGCTGTATTGCCTCTTAAGTTGAACCTTAGCCTTCTCTGCATAAGCATCAACTTGATCTTCATGCTTCTCGTACAACATAGGTACTGTAAGAACCATCACAAATACTGTCCAGATGCAAATGAAACAAGAATCAGGTAGATCATAGAGGCCTTACCATAATCAGATCATAGAAAAAGAGAGAGAGGGAGAGAGAAGAAAACAAGAACTCACTTATGTATAAAAGTGTCAAGAGATCAAACCAACCACCAATAACGGACAGGAGCCATAAACCAAATATTCCCTGCAGCAGACCGACAAAGTTGTCAAAACAAAATATACAATATTGATGCAAGCATTGGTAGAAAAGTTGAAGGGTGGAGGAAGTAAGAGCTTTACATAAAGAAATTTCTTCAAATCCCTTCCTGAAGCGACTTCCCTGAAGATTCCAAATGCCTGATTACATTTATCTCTCAAGACGAGAGCAAGAGTCGTACACAACCCCTCAGGCAATTCAATCTCTGGGATGGATAAAGGAGATCTAACCGCGAAAGAAGGTAAGTTCAAAATCATATTAGTAGCAAATACTCAAATCATCTAATCGTATTAGAGACTCACTCACCTGTTGACAAAGAAGGATAGGTTGGACCATAGGAACAATGTTGCCAGCAGAAGTATTAGAGAATGACAAACAAAAGTAAGCAAATGATAACCTATTCTCTCAAATAAAAGCCATATGACAGTAGCACCAGCAAGCATGCTTGCTGATATTTGCTTTTTCCTCCAAAGCACAATGTCAGCAGCTGTTTACAAAGAGTATGAACATGATCATTTCATCCAATAAATAAAACGTAAACTCGAAAAAAATCAAAGCTAATATGCATCAAGTGACTTCAGACCTCTGTGTTAATTTCTACCTAATCAATGTAATACCTTAAATGAAACAACAATAATCTGGAATCTGCAAGAAAAAAGGAAATAAAGGGTTCCATTAACATACACTTCCCACCGCCTAGAGCGCTGTGAACTGGTTTCTTGCGTCCGAAAAGGCGAAACTTTTCAGATTTAGAGTGCTTTTTTTCAGCTTCATTATCAGAAGAAGATGAAGATGATGATGAAGATGAATCTTTGCTTTTGCTATTTCCATGATGAAGATGAAGCGCCTTTTCGACTTTATCCGTAAAATTCTCAGTAGCACCTATTCCAATATCATCTCCCAATAGATCCGCCATTGATCTTCTCCTACATTGATGATCACAATTTACAAACAAAAAAATATCATTAAAAAGACTCCAACTTTAAACCAGTTTCAATAAAAATTTCATCATATTTTCATGTTTCTTTTCGAATTTCTACAAATTTTATGTGAAATTGATGAGAACTAATGAAAAGTTTTGTTCTTACTGTATCAAGATTAGAGGGATTGGGATTTGTGATTGGGATTTTTTTCTTCTCCCCTGATCTTCTCTGCTTGATATGTAATTGAAATATTCAAAGAGGCTAACTAACTGAGAGCAAAAATGGTTGCAAGTACCCAAAATCTCGGATATGATTTTCCATGATTGGAACGTAAGACCAATAATCAAATTCGATTTTTCGATCTGCTACGAGGTAACCAAAGGGGAGGCACATGACATGCATTACGTTAGTTTCCTTAACCAGCTCAGGGCGCTTCGTTGGATTTTTATAGCCATTATTGTAAAATTATCTTTAATTACTATCAAAATACATAGGAAATTTTGGTGGAACCACTTGGGTTATCCCCGTTTTAGGTGGGAAGGGTTTGGTATGTGGGCCAAAATATGTTACCCGGTTGGAATGGGTCAAGACGGAGGAGGGTATGTCACTGTCTCCGATCTCTTCCTAATCATCACCCGATTTATATTTAAAAAATAACGTTATTATAAATTTGTGAGTATTTAGTATAACTAAATTAACAAAAATATATTTATTAATTCTTTATATATATATATATATATATATATATATATATATATATATATATATTCTATGTAAAATGAAGTTAAAATTATTTTTTTATTTGCAAAAAAAGAAAAAATAGTGTAAAACACTCTTTGTAATTTGTTTATATTAGTTTTAAATAATAAAAAAAAATGATAAAATATAAACGGGACGGGTTGGGTATCCCGTTTACCAAATTGGACGGGGATGAGGATCACATTTATCCCCAACAAAGGCGGGGCCGGGAATGGGTGTGAGAATGAGGAGCTCGGGCTGAGGCAAGGTTACATGGTCCCTTCTATTGCCGCCCCCGTTGCCATCTATAGTCGTGAGTATAATGGGGAAGATAGGGGTGGAGCAGTTTTAAGGTGAGTACCGAATTCGAATTCGAAATCGTCAATTCGGCAATTTGAATTTGATTTTTTCATTTTTTCATTTTTTCCAATTTCGAATTCAACCGAATTGGAGGGTATATTTTTTTACTATATAATATATTTAATTATATAACAATAATATTTAATTATTAAAAATTCAATAATTATATTTAATTATTAAAAAATTCACACCAAATTCAAAAATAGTGAAACCGGTTTCGTCCCAAATTCGACCAATTCAAATTCGATCTTGACCGAATTCAAGCCAAATTACCGAATTCGAATTACCAAATTGAATTCGAATTCAGTCGGAATTCGGTAAAAAGCGAATTTGCTCACCCCTAAACAGTTTACTAGTCTTGGTCTTACACTCCATAAAAAACATTCAGTGAACCATACATTTAGATATAGAACCCTCAAGTATTGTAAGTAGATATGTGAGATCATAATCAATAGATTGGTCTATCCCCAATTTCCAAGTAAGATGTTTGAATCATAAGGGCCGGGACAAAACACTTATGTGGCCAAATTGTCATGCGCCCTTAGAGACTTTGAGGATCAATAAACTAGTTTTCAAGCTTTTAAAGTTTTTTTTTTTTTTTTTGGGTAAGAAAAGAAATATATAGAAAATACTCACTAGCCCGTAGCGTAGGGAATAAAGTTGTTACAAACGGCCCTATCATGTGATACTTCTCGTTCATGTCCTGCCACTATATGGCTAACAAAAGGTTGGGTATGGATCGAAGTATTACCTATAGTCCTAGCAAAAGAAGCTCCACGGGCATCCTGGCCACTAGTTGGCTAACAAAAGGGGTAAAGAGTAAAAAACAGTAAGATCGGAGGATGTTGCTTTTCCCCCCGCCTTGGCGAGTCCTTCTGCACAGGCATTGGCTTCGCGGTAAATATGAGTAATGCTAGTCCTAGTGATGAAGAACCGCAAGGTTCGACTTAAGTTTGAGCCCGATCTTTCTTCAATTCTCGAACTAGTTTAACGGGGGAATACAATCAACGCGACTCCAAGAAGGTTGATCATCAATGGAGGCTGAAACACCACAATAAGCGTAAACTAAACTTATTGATACAGTAACTCAAGAAGGAATGACAAGGTAAAAACCTCACATCATGTTCCAAAAATATCTTGTATTAAAACAACTAATCTAAATATTATGTTGGCCGAACCCTCCATTATATAGAGTAATAATTCGGTTACAACCAAATAAAGAAATAAGAGTCCTTAAAGGATTAAGACTCTTGAAAACAAATAAGAGTCCTTGAAGAAGTAGGACTCTTTAATAACAACTTGCTATCAAGTAAAACACTTAAACAATAAAGTGGCGGCTAGAATCTCATATAACTACAAATCTATGAAGAGTCACTAGTTGCATTAGGACTCTTATTAACCAACTAATTAACATATGGACAACATGTCCTTTATTATAGCAACTACTTAAATACTCTAAATAAAGTAAATAACAAAGCTGGAAAATAATTAAAGTCTAGCATAGACTTTAATTGTACAAAGACTAAAATGCCCTTTTATTTTCGTCCCAATTCTGGACAGATTGTTGGGCCAACTTGTGCGACAATTTCGGATATTAAGAAGGCAGAATCTGATCTCGTGATCTTCATGAAAGTTGTAGATCTGCCTCTTATCTTTAGTATGCAATTGGAATCAGCTCCATTGGATTCCTGGATTGATAGATATGGCATTTATACCAAACTGTTGTAAAAGTCTGTCTAATCCCTTATTATTAAGTTTGTCCAATCCCTTATCATTCTCTCTTTCTTCAAAAAAGATTCGTCCCGAATCTTGATCGTTGTGGTAAGATGACAAGAAGGGAACGATTATTTCTTTTACTTTGGAGCTTACCTTTTTCTTGATGATCTTCTTGATGTTTCTCTTTTTTTTTTTTCCGGATGAACAGTAACTCTGTGAACAGTAACCGTGAATAGTAACCGTGAACGATGAATCGTGAATAGTAAACGCGTGAACGGTAATTTCTGGGTTTTCTTGTTTGCTTGAATTTTCCCTTACCTTTGGCGGAATGTATCAAAGAATGAGGCGCGATCACTATCAATTCTTGATGTATGGTAATCTTTTAGACACGGCTCAAATGGAAGGAGGAACGTTTGCCAATTCTTGGATGAGGCTCGATCACTATCACCCAAGAAGTTTGCTTATGGCTTTATAGTTCGCTATTCAATCTATACTAACTCGGCTGCCAATTTCTTTAGACCGAGAGGCTTTTTATTTTATTGAAACTCGGCTGCCCAATATTACTTTTGTATGCCGCGGCTTTTGTATTTTGTTTTGGTCAATTTCTGCAAACAAGAAAAAATTTTGTGCGTAGGGTACACCGGGAATTGGAGAAGAACCTTTTGCTCTGATACCACCTGATGAAGAACCGCAAGGTTCGACTTAAGTTTGAGCCCGATCTTTCTTCAATTCTCGAACTAGTTTAACGGGGGAATACAATCAACGCGACTCCAAGAAGGTTGATCATCAATGGAGGCTGAAACACCACAATAAGCGTAAACTAAACTTATTGATACAGTAACTCAAGAAGGAATGACAAGGTAAAAACCTCACATCATGTTCCAAAAATATCTTGTATTAAAACAACTAATCTAAATATTATGTTGGCCGAACCCTCCATTATATAGAGTAATAATTCGGTTACAACCAAATAAAGAAATAAGAGTCCTTAAAGGATTAAGACTCTTGAAAACAAATAAGAGTCCTTGAAGAAGTAGGACTCTTTAATAACAACTTGCTATCAAGTAAAACACTTAAACAATAAAGTGGCGGCTAGAATCTCATATAACTACCAAATCATGAAGAGTCCTAGTTGCATTAGGACTCTTATTAACCAACTAATTAACATATGGACAACATGTCCTTTATTATAGCAACTACTTAAATACTCTAAATAAAGTAAATAACAAAGCTGGAAAATAATTAAAGTCTAGCATAGACTTTAATTGTACAAAGACTAAAATGCCCTTTTATTTTCGTCCCAATTCTGGACAGATTGTTGGGCCAACTTGTGCGACAATTTCGGATATTAAGAAGGCAGAATCTGATCTCGTGATCTTCATGAAAGTTGTAGATCTGCCTCTTATCTTTAGTATGCAATTGGAATCAGCTCCATTGGATTCCTGGATTGATAGATATGACATTTATACCAAACTGTTGTAAAGCTGTCTAATCCCTTATTATTAGCTGTCCAATCCCTTATCACCTAGGAATGAGACTGCGAAGCTCCCTGCAATCAGAAATAATAGGAGATAAAGGGTGAGTAGAAATATCAGCATGGAGAATAAGATCAATCACCACTTTAGAATCCATTTCTATGGCTAGCTTCTGAATGTTCCTATCAATGTCTAACTTTAGCCCTTCTTTGAGTTCCCAGAGTTCAGCCACACATTATTCGTACAAACCCCCAAGTTTTTGCAGAAGCCCAATAACCATTCCCCGTTTGTGCCTCGGATAAGGCCTCCGCATCCCCCCTGTCCCGAGTTCCCAATGAATGACCCGTCCACATTAAGTTTTTTCCACCCATTGATTGGTTTGCTCCAGGATACATAAATTTGTGTGTTGTGCTTAGCTTTCTTAGAATCTCCTTTCAGTGCATAGAACTCCGTGCATTTAGTGATAGTTTCAACCAATGGTTCAATACATTGTTTACCAGGAGATAAGACTTTCTGGTTTCTAAAATTCCAAAGTACCCAACACCCAAATGAAAAAATTGAACCCCATGAGACATTGTTGAATGGGGATATTTTCTTCGACTTTACACATTTATGTAGCCAAGTATTGAAATTAATAGATTGTCTGTCAGGAAAGTGTTGGTAAAGTTTAAGGTCTAGCCACAAACTTCGTGCATTTACACATTCCTTCATAAGATGTTCGATGGTTTCAGGGCAGAGGCCACACTGAGGGCAAGTAGGAGTTGTGACGATATGCTTTCTATGTAAATGCTCTTTTGTGGCCAGTCTGTTATGGAAGTAGAGCCATAAGAACATTTTTATTCTCTGATTGTAGTTGCCCGCCCATATCCAGTCCCCAATTTTTTTTAAAATGTTGTCGTCTTAACTATCATCGTGGATCTGGATGTGTGATTCTTTCGAGCTGAAGTCACCATTAGCAGATTTCCTCCATCGCCTACGATCTAGTAGGTCATTCCTGATTGCTCTAGGTACCGCTCTGATACATTCAGCATAATGTAGAGGCAGTTCAAAGGACAGACGTTTGAGATTCCAGTTATTCAACTGTCCAAAAATAGCTCCGATCTTCTCATCTTCTTCACCTTTATTGAATGGCCCGGATATAATCTCATCTAGAACTCTACGCAATTGTTCAAGATTCTTGGCTGGGAAGCTTTTAAAGTTTGAATTGGGTAGAATTTAAATTTTAAATTTTACAGAAAATTAAATTGTTAGTTAGAGGAGAAGTGAGAACAAAATAGTTTCGAAATCAAATTGTTGTTAACTAGTGATGAAAATGATCAATATATCATTTGCAAATACATAATTTCCCATGTAACTGCAAATTTTAAGGCAATTCCAAAAGTCTTAATTATTTTTTATGTTGTACTAGGAAAATATTTTGCACTTAAAATAAAATTAACGTGGATTATTACATGATTGACCAATATGAAAAATTATATAATTATCAGTAATAATAATATCCTAGTCATTTATATGGCTATTTGACAATAGTTTGCTTCACTAACTATTGACTAAAGATATCAAGACTTCTAACCTTCTAGTTCTAGCAGACTAAAACGAAACTACACCTAACCTAGGGGTCTAATTTGCAATAAACCTAATTAACTATGATTTCCTTCCGCCGACCTCCGGGTCCCGCCAAATCTGGGAAAAAGGGAGGAAATAATAATAGAAGAATCTTGGTGTAAGTGAACAAAATAAATACTCCACGGCGGCACAACCACCGCCACAGTTTCTCTCGGCGGCTCCACCAATTGCGTGTCCGAACATTCGACTCCAATTTTTTTTAATAATTTAATGTCAACACAATCGAAAATCCAACAATGAGACCGAACATCACTTTCAGGAACATCATTAGGGCTCGGAAATTCTTTATCAATCGCCGCCCTTGTAATTATTGTTCATCAAAACCTTTCCCAATGAATTATTCTTCTTCAACCTCTCTTCACAGCAGCTTTTCCCCTAATTATTATTCACGGAATCAATTAATTCGCACCAGACAACTTTCTACTAATTACAATAAGAATCCGTGGAACTCTTCCAGAACTTCGCCTTATTTCTTAAAGCGAATCAATGCATTTGTCTCCAATACTCCTTCCCAAAACCATGTAATTTCTCGATTTTCCCGCCTTTTTTTTCCTGGAAAGTAGGTGTTTGGAGTAGATTATTTTGGTTTTTTAAGTGTTTTTTTTAATGGTTTTAGGGTTCGGGACCGAATGGATATGGTGCTCCGATGTTGTCAACGGCTGTTGGTGGAGGTGATGAAAAAAAGCCTGCTTTGGCAAAGCAAGTGGGAGGAGGAGCACTTTCAGCAGAGCAAATTCCGGACGCCAAAATTATGCAAACTCTTGCTAAGTACTTGTGGATGAAGGATAATTTTGAGTTCCGGGTGCGGGTTATTGCTGCTTTAGGTTTTCTAGTTGGGGCAAAGGTGTGTAAAAAAAATAATGAATTTTGTATTATTTTTTAAAAGAAATTTCGTTCTTTTTAAGTGGAGTTTGTTGGTAATATGCTGGTTTGTGTTGTTTTAGGTGTTGAATGTTCAGGTGCCATTCTTATTTAAGCTTGCTGTTGATTGGTTGACAACTGCAACGGGCAATGCCGGTGCTCTTGCCGAATTTAGTGCTGCTAATTCGACTATGTTGGCTCTTTTTGTGAGCCCAGCAGCTGTGTTGATAGGCTATGGTATAGCAAGGGCAGGCGCATCTGCTTTCAACGGTACTTCACTATGAAGTATTTGCTTATGCTTCATAGTTAACTGTTTACTATTATTTTATCATATAACTTTGGCTGAATACTGGAGTTTAAGTTTCTGAGTATGATTTAATTATTATACGGTTTCCAGAATTGCGAACTGCTGTTTTCTCTAAAGTGGCTCTGCGGACAATCAGATCAGTTTCTAGGAAGGTATGAGAAACCAGTTGTCTCTTTAGTCAGCATTGAAACTGGATAAACAGGGCAACTGCATTGGAATTCCGTTTGTGCGATATACATTTTATGATCTGTTAGTTCAACTATTCTCTTAACCTTTTTGTTTTCTAAACACGGTACATTCAAAACTTTTGCAGGTGTTCTCTCATTTACATGAACTGGACCTACGATATCATCTAAGGTACTTCTCAATAGAATAACTCTAGTGTTGCCTGAGATTCAGGCTTTCTTTTTTAGGGGTTTTTTCTGGTTGAATCTACACTTTTGTCACTAGTTATTCTCAACTCCTTTTGCTTTACTGTGTACAGTCGAGAAACTGGAGGTCTGAATCGAATTATTGATCGTGGGAGCCGTGCTATTAATTTTATTCTTTCCTCCATGGTATTTAATGTTGTACCCACTATATTAGAGGTATGCCTTATTGGCTCTTTCACCTGTCTTTTTTCAAACCTGAATAACTGTAACTGTTACTTTATGTTCCAATGTTCAATAAATCTTTAATTTCTCTGTTTCTAGTTACGACTTGAACAGCTTTAACATAAAGCCTTCAGATAACCATGGTATCAGGTATCCTTGCATACAAATTTGGAGCACCATTTGCGTGGATCACTTCCCTATCGGTCGCTGCATATATTGCTTTTACCTTGACTATAACTCAGGTATTCTTCTGGGAGTTGGTAACTTTTATGTTCACTTTTATTGAGCATGAGTTCCGAAGTGTTCAGATATCTTAGGATACTGTTTTAGAACTTGGTCGTTTCTGTGAAATCATTTATGGATTTGGCAGGAAGGAAGGTGATAAATTTTCCTTCACCGAGGTGTTGCGTGTGGGGGGTGGGGGCGGGTGGTGCATTCCTGTATTTAGTGTGTAAATTATTGGTTTTCTGGTAACCATGCAGGCTGGGGTAAACTGGTGTGGGATTACTTCCTTTTTCAGTTTGTTCAAATTTTGTGATCTTTATTTTAAGATGTCTCCCATTTTTTTTTTTGTAGTGGCGAACCAAGTTCAGGAAGGCAATGAATAAAGCTGATAATGATGCAAGTACAAGGGCGATTGATTCTCTTATTAATTATGAGGTGAATATGCAATTTATGCTTCTCAATTTTATTGTATTGCATGTCCGTAATGATTGCTTCTTTTTGTGTCCTTACTGTTCATATCTACTTTTGATGTTCTTCTTTAGACGGTGAAATATTTTAACAATGAGGATTTTGAAGCTGAGAAGTATGATGAATTTCTTAAGAGTAAGTTCTTTTCTTTTTCTTTCCTCTCTGAAAGCTAATTGTGAGATTAACTTACATGTCAGGATTAAGCATTATGTCATATAGTACCTATAGGAAAAAATATCGTGTACAGTCTGTGGGATAAACTAGAGGCATCCATGCCAAAGTGATGTAATCACCTGTCCTGTTACATTGGATTGACAACCTCTAAGAGAAGTGAAATGTCAAGAGTTTTGAGCTGTGAGGAGGAATTAGGTCGTTTTCGGTCTGTGATGATCATCAGTAAACTGTGTAAACCATCAAGAACTTACGGGTACCATTTCCTGATGCTCCACCATGTATAAAACGAGGTCACTTCTGCAAGGAATTTTTTTATTGATTCTCAATCTATGTTGTTATTTCTGAATTCTAATACATGGACACAAGACCTGGGTTTGCAGTTCAGCTGACTTAGCTGCAATTTACTAATATTTTATGATTCATCTTCCAGGATATGAAGACGCTGCTTTGAAAACCCAACGAAGCCTTGCATATTTGAACTTCGGCCAAAATGTGATATTCAGCACAGCTCTTTCAACAGCTATGGTGTTGTGTTCAAATGGGATTATGAATGGCCAGTTGACTGTCGGTGATTTGGTAATTTTGAGTTAGCTTGTTCAAGATTTCAGCATTCAGAGTGAAAGCACATGTGCTGATTTTTTTAATTTTTTTTAAGGTCATGGTAAATGGGCTGCTATTCCAATTATCCCTTCCACTAAACTTCCTTGGTAGTGTGTACCGTGAGACTATCCAGAGTTTGGTTGACATGAAGGCCATGTTTCAATTGCTCGAGGTATTTGGTTTTCTTAATATGATCATATTAGAGCACATCTATGAATATGTAATTGAGATGACTTGAACTTGTGTAGATTCTGTCAAACGTCTTGAGATTCTGTGTCAAATTCAAATGGAAACTTGTTTACTTGCAATCTGTGTGATTTTGCTGAGCAAATTTAGAATCTTAGTTTTTAACTACTTCAATTCTAATGTATATATTTTTATACGATAAACATCATTGACTTGTTATATATCTTGTATCTTGTAGTTGTATTAGTGAGACTTGACCACCTCAATGAGGACATAGAGACAACATGAATAATAGTAAGCTTCAATAATTAGGAAGAATAAAATATTTGAACCGTTATGACTTGTTATAAAACATTGCTCTTGAAAAGCTAACCACCAAATATGCACCTTGTGGGTATGGTTTCACTCATATGTCATGACCGACTCGTGTACCTGAACGAGAAGCCAACATTATTTCAACTCTTCTTCTTCTTCTTCTTCTCTTTTTCCTTAATAATGTCTGTCAATTTTATTTGCAGGAAAAAGCTGATATTAGGAATGCTGATAATGCAAAACCACTGAAGTTAGATGGTGGTAGCATTCAATTTGAGAACGTTCACTTCAGGTGTGCCCTGAACTCCAAATTTGATAATTTCCCTGAAAATGCTCTCTCTCTCTCTCTCTCTCTCACAACACTTAAAGATGTAGAAAACTGACTCTAGAATTTGAAATTGTTGAATAATTGGTACTCCTTTAGCGGCTATCCTCATTGTAGAGCAAGTGAATCCTGTCATGTTTCTACAGTTAGAATTGTGTCTACTGTCTAAGAAATTTCTCCTCCGTGGTAGCATTGGCTCAGAGCAAAAAAAGAAGTACTAATTTAATCTGGAATTTCAATTTGTGGAGCATGTAATCCTTGGGAGTTTCCTGGAAATGAAAATTTGCATATACTGTTCAGTTTTTCTCCCCCTTTTGTCTGATTTCATTTGGAACTTCCTACTTGCTTCCCTTCCTTATCTGCTATGTGAACTGGCTTTCCTCTGAATATAATCGACTCTTGTTTATTGTCTTGCTCACAGTTATTTGTCAGAGAGAAAAATTCTTGATGGGATATCCTTAATAGTGCCTGCTGGAAAGAGTGTAGCTATTGTTGGAACCAGTGGCAGTGGTAAGGCGTTCAATCCTATTGTCATCTTACTTTCCATGTTATATTTCTGTCTTTTTTTCCCAATTTTATAAGCATGAAATGGTTCGTTAAATAATTTTAAGGGAACCTTGATCATAATGAATTTTGCTGGCCTCCAGAAATTGAAAAGGAAAGTTCAAGAAGTTTCATAAGCAATGTGCTTCACATCCTTCTATTTTGAATTCTCCTGCTTTCTTTCTTCCATCTCAAACAGAAAAAACTCATGTATAAATTGTTTCTCATGTACAGGTAAGTCAACCATTCTCAGATTGCTGTTCCGGTTTTTTGACACCGACTCTGGAACTGTAAGTGAGAATATTCTCTTTTCACATTGTATCAGTTCAAATATAAACAAAATAGTAAGTTGATATGTTTCTTCTTTTTGGCTACGCTCATCAATACCGCTAGCTTTCCCTGATTCTTGCCTCTTTACCCGACCAGTACAATAAGAGATATAGCCTTTCCTGCGCCACAACCATTGTTTTTTTCTTCTTTTTTCGTTGTTGTTGGGTGGTGGTGGTTTTTTTTTGGGGGGGGTAAAACCTATCCTTCTGAATACTTGGTTAGAAAATTTGCTCAGATTGACATTTCCTTCTGCGTTTTATAATTTGTTTTAGCATGAAATTTCTTTAATTGTATGGCTTTTGGTCCCTTTCCCCTTTTTGTGGGGCTCAACAAGGCTGAACTGTCTTTTGTGCAACTTGATTAACACAAAAAATTAAGCAGGGAAGAGAATTTTCTAATAGAGTACTAACACATTTTGGCTATTTTGACAGATAAGAATTGATGGTCAAGATATCCGAGAGGTAACCCTTGAGAGTCTTCGGAAGTCTATTGGTGTTGTTCCACAAGACACTGTAAGTTTGCATTTGAAATTACACTGATTTCATTATTTCTAAGGATATAGATTACTTTATTGTGATTTACCACTAATTTTGTGTAGGTACTGTTTAATGACACTATTTATCACAACATCCGTTATGGCCGTCTTTCAGCAACAGAGGAGGAGGTAAGTGATGAATCCATCTTGAGATAAAATCTTTGATATCAAAGCACAAATTGGCACTAATCCTTAATTGGTTCCTATTGTCTTAGGTTTATGATGCTGCTCGCCAGGCAGCAATTCATGATACTATCATGACCTTTCCTGAGAATTATTCCACCATGGTCGGTGAACGTGGACTCAAGGTGAGCTTCTTTGGAAAAAAGTTTCCTGCTTAGTCAGTTTGTGGAGATGATACGGCACTCATAAATTTTTTTTACTTCAGAGAGATGATAACAAAACTATCTTGGAGCAGAACTATATTGGATATATAGAAACCAATTAAGGATAGAATACACTTGAATATCTTAATTTATGGAATTGCAGTTATGAATATGGAGTTTGACTTCTTGTTTTGGTAGGTAGACAAGAGAAATCTATTGAAATTAAGAGTTGATAACTAAAGAATTAGAACTGGTTTAAAAGGATACTCCCGCTGTCCCAAATTGAATGTCCACTTTCTATTTTAGTTTGTCCCAAAATGAATGTCTACTTCCTTAAAAAGGATATATTTTCTCCCTAAACTCCCTTAGCTGGCCTCCTATATATAAGGAATTGAAGGTCCACTAACATATAGAAGCACTTTACTTGTAATTTTGGGATTGTATCTCTAAGGAAGTTCTTTGGTGATTTAACCATGTTTGTCTTCTGTAGTTGAGTGGTGGAGAAAAGCAGAGGGTTGCCCTAGCTCGTGCATTTCTGAAAGCTCCTCCTATTTTGTAAGTCGTCTTTGCTTGTAATCTATTATTACAAGGTTGGCTACTATTCCTCATAAAGGACCCTTTATTTGGGAGTGGATTTATACGTTAACAGTCTCCTTCTGCAATCTCTAAAGTCGATTCCTAAAGGATTGATACTAATGATGACCAAGTTGATGAATGTGAGACATGATCCAACCATTGTGGTGTTGATGTATAATAACAACGAATTGCTTGTCAATATTGGATTCATCATTGTGGTTGAAGGATCAATTTTATGAAGAGAGTGAGAAGACTAGTAAACAAAACAGTTGCTGCTTCTTATTCTGCCTCTTTCAGACTTGATTCAAACAGATTCAAGTGATGATCATTGCCGTCTTCTTGCTCCTTCAGTTGCCATTCATATATATATATATATATATATATATATATATATATATATATATAAAATCTAGAAATGTGAATTTGCACTTCACCACCTTCATTTTTCGGTTGTTTTTTCCACCCACCTTCCTTTTCTCCATACTGTGCTGAATTTTACTTGAACCTTTGTTGATAGGCTTTGTGATGAAGCTACAAGTGCCCTTGATAGCACAACGGAAGCAGAAATCTTAAATGCCTTGAAGTCCCTTGCAAATAATCGGACTTCAATCTTTATTGCTCATAGGCTTACAACTGCAATGCAGTGTGACGAGGTATGCAAATCTATGCACGGTTTTGTTATTTATTCCCAAAAGAACTGAACTGTGATCCTTATGTATCAATGTTCTTAGTGTGACGGGATTTACTTATTCAATGACCTGCATTTGTTTATTTCTTTATTGCTTGAACAGATTATAGTCTTGGAGAACGGTAAGGTAGTGGAACAAGGACCACACGAAATTCTATTGTCGAAGGCTGGGAGATATGCTCAACTCTGGACACAGCAGAACAACACCGTTGATGCAATTGATACC
Organism: Vinca minor; assembly: GCA_026122235.1. Classification (NCBI taxonomy): domain Eukaryota; kingdom Viridiplantae; phylum Streptophyta; class Magnoliopsida; order Gentianales; family Apocynaceae; genus Vinca; species Vinca minor. Next base: position 14,711,118 of record JAOCZM010000015.1, read on the forward strand.
GCTATCAAATTAGAGGCATAATTTCTTGCTTCCTGTTTCTGTTTATACCGCAGGGGGGCTGTGGGGGGTGTGGGGCTAGCTTTGGGGTTTCCTTTGTGAAAAATTGATTCATATTCACTTTCACGTGTTGTAGACTAGAATGTCTATAGTAAACTGATTAGAAGATATGTTTTAGGCCCTTTTTTCCGTTTTACTGGTAGAATATTTTTTAATCAGATTTACATAAGGTCATGTGTTTGGGGCGATTTTGACAACCTTGTAAATTGCAATAAAAATGCTTAGAGATAATAGCTGATCACGCTTTGCGATTTTTGTCACTCAACTATTTTTTTTTGCTAAATATATCACCATAATATTTATATTTGACTAAAAATAAATTGCTATCACTTTTTGCATTGTTTTGCGGCTCAGATAGACATGTGTTGAGAATGTAACTAAAAACACTTTGTTGAGGTGATTTTAACCCAATTAAACATATGTCGAGCATGAGAATAAAAAAAAATGGATAGTAAAGTAAAATCATTTTAAACTTATTGGCATGAAACACTCCTTACCCAAGTTTATGAACATTTAAGGTAATGGCTATTACTGAATTTTTTTTTCCCTTTTTTTTTATAGTAAATCTTGTCTTGTGCAGAAATTCATTTAAGAAGGTAATTAGTTGGCTACACTAGACAAACTCATATTTTAAGAGAGATTTAATCCCTAGTTATATAGAAATGTTCACTTATCACCAATTGGATTAACTCAAATTCCCCGAAGAAAGCACAGCTTTCCAGCCCAAGCAAGTTTTAACATGAGATTCAAGGTGGCCCATAACCAAGGAGCAAAGGCCCAATAACCGACAGCCCAATACCTTTTTCTTTTACTATTTCGAAACTCATCGAGGAAGAGAAAAATAAAGGAAAAAATAAAATTAAAATTTGAGGAATCAGATCTCGGATTCTGGCGAATTTGCCGGATGCCGAGGCTGTGAATAAATAAAAGGCTTCTCGTTGACACTTCTATCCTCTGAAGAAGAGAGAGGAAGTGAGCGGGGAAAAGGGCTTCGAAGTCATTTTCTCCTTTTCTGATTTTGATTTTCGTTGACCTCTTCCTTCGAATCGATCATCAATTTGATTGCTGCCGATATCCGGCGGCGGCGGAGGAGGAGGAGATTGGCCAATTGGGGGAATCGGAATTAGGGTGAGTTAATAACTGATGGCTTACCGGAGGAAGCAGCAAGTGGCTAGGGTTTCAGTTTTGAAGGAAGAAACTGGGAGTTCTTCTTATAATCCGCCACCGCCACCGTATGACGACGACGATGATGACGTATCTTCCTCGCCGCCGGATGAAGCCTCATCGCTTGCTGCGAAAGCTATCAGAGCTTCGTCTGCTCATCGTGATTCGTCTCTCTCCTCTGCCTATGGCGAGTCCGCTTTGTCTTCTCCTCGTGACTCTGTTCCCACTGGATCCTCTTCTTCACCTCCTTCCTCGGCGAAGGTCTCTTCTTTTATCCTTTTGCTTCTCTTAATAATGTTTGACTTCTTTTTTTTATTTTGTTTTCCGTATACTTTTCCAGTTTGACAATTCTTGTTGAATTTAGAAGATCTTTATTAATCCCTCCATTCCATAACAATTTTTTTTTTATGTTTGTAATTGAAACGATCTCTACAGTTGGACATTTCTTAGACATCCTCATATACGAGGGAATAGGAGAGAGAAATGGGGTCAGGGAGATAATATGTTTTGCTAAACATTTTTCAGGAATTGACAATTATCTGTAATTGAACCAGAAACTAGAATTTATCAACTTATGCTTTACCAAGGACATGAATCTTTACCCTTGCATTCACTAGGGAAATTGTGATGATTTTTAGAAAAATGTTTCTGTTATGTTAAGTTGTTTCTCTGCAATTAACTGAAACTTTGGGGATTTCTGCTTATTGTGCACAATGTTCCAACTTTCTGAAACATTTTGTAATTTTTAAATTTTACCATAGTAAATGTGTAATTTTGTTCCCCTTTCTCTGCATTCTATGGCTTGCAGTCTGAAATTTGTTAGTAACAAATGCAGGATTCCTCCGGTTATGAGTACACATCCATGAAAAACTTGAATGAACCTAAACAAGGATTCTGGGGTGTACTGGCTAGGAAAGCTAAATCCATTATTGATGATGATAATGCATCCCCACAAAATGATACACCAGGAAAGACAAGGTTTCAAATGCCCAGTCGAGCAGCAAAATCTCAGGTAAACTCGTAAACTGACCTACCTGTGAATATTTTGAAGTTGCCGAAAATTCTTTTGCAATGTTGGGAATTAGGCTCTTGTTGTAATTTGGTCCCTGTGATCTATGTTGCTAATGTACATTTGCAGTATGATAGGACATACCATACTATGTAGCTAATGTTGTAATTTGGTCCCTGTGATCTAATTTGCTAATGTACATTTGCAGTATGATAGGACATACCAATCAACGGAAAGCCGACCAAAGACAGAGAGCCCTGCCCTACAGAGGGGACTAGGTGCTATCGCTTCTTCGCTTAATTACATTGGCGGCACTATTGGGAATGCTCTAGAGGTAGGATTTTCTGTAAAGCTCTAGCAAGATGCCTGTTGATACACTTTGTATTGATCTTTTAAGTCCTACTATTCTGCATAGAGTGCATTTCATCCAGTTAGTAGGATATATCTTTGATGCTATATTATAGATTGTCAAATTTTAGTAATGGAAGTTTGTGAGACCACTTGGGTTTTGAGTTGTGCTACACTTATAGTTTGTATTCTATATTGGTATTCATTCATTCTCTTGTTCTACCTGGCTGATTTGCATCTTTTTATCTCAGGAGGGTCTTACTGTTGTGGAAAACCGCACTGCAGACATTATTCAAGAAACACGAAAACTGCAAATAAGGAGAAAAGGTAGTATGGGATCCCAGAATCAGACAGATTCTAGTAGTGCACAGCAACAACCAACAACACGGACCCGTGGGCAACCCCAGTTGCAGGCCGATTTTGAAATTCAACTGAAGGCATCTCGCGACGTAAGGTGGCAACTTTGTGTAACTGGTTTAACTTGGTAACTTATTAATGGAGGTTTGGGGAAGGTGCTTTGTCATTTAGTATAGTGTTAAAATAAATCATTTGGATTGAATGCAACTCTTACGTATTCTGGCCAGGAACCTTTAGCTAATTCAGTTTAGGAAAATCGAAGAAATTGTTCATCTTTTGTCCTCTGTTGCTTTATTGGCATTGCAATTAATCTTCAATTATTCATGTTCTGTTGAGCATATATTTTGTTGATCGGCAGTCCTAGTAAAAGTTCCAAGTGTTGAAGTTCTGCAGTTGTTTGAAGTACACTCCCATCTATTGAAGTTCTCAACACTTGCAAGATGAATGATGTTCCTCTTTCTTTACAGGTTGCGATGGCAATGGCTGCAAAAGCAAAGCTACTTCTACGGGAGCTAAAGACAGTAAAAGCTGATTTAGCTTTTGCAAAGGAGCGATGTGCTCAACTTGAAGAAGAAAATAGAATTCTGAGAGAAAGCCGGGACAAAGGAGACAACCCAGAAGATGATGATTTGGTACTGACCTTTCTTCTCTTGTTCTACGTACAACCACATTCCTCCTCCCTTAATTTTAACGTTAAATGTGTCTAGTAAAGCAGGTTTTGCTTCCTCGTACACTGCTATACTTTATTATATTTTGATGACCACCACAGGCATGCATGTATTGTCCTTTTATCCAGTTTGCAGCATGCACCATGATATATCATGTTTAATTATCAAGTCTAACTTGTTTCCCCTGAGGTTTTGCGTTGCTCGCCCGGGGGGTGTTTCCGTCTCTTTCTATCACCTTAAGGGTAATCCATACAGATAGTATGATGTAGATAAATTTTTCCACCTCTGATTAACCCTGATATTGGTAACAGATAAGGCTTCAACTTGAGACACTTTTAGCTGAGAAAGCTCGGTTGGCACAAGAGAATTCAGTCTTTGCACGGGAGAACCGTTTCCTAAGGGAGATTGTTGAATACCACCAGCTTACCATGCAGGATGTAGTGTACCTTGATGAAGGAAATGAAGAGGTCACTGAAGTTTATCCCATGAAGGGACCTTCAGCCACCAACCTGCAATCTCTTGGCACGCCTATTTCGTCTCCACTATCCTCTGCGTCTCCAAAGTCTCCTTACAGTGTACATCCACAAGTGAACCCAGATGACTCCTTTAATAAGTTGATGTCTTCAGATCTGAAAGATATTTCCGAAACTGTCACCCCATTGAGCTCATATATCCATATGATAGATGAAGATCGAGGAAAGCAGTAGATTGCTTTGGCTTGGATGGTTCTCAATTGATTTTTCTCCTTCAACAGAGGTTTGGATTTGTACAAGATCACTTGATTTTTTGCTACTTAAAAGTTATTTGGCTTTTGATCTATTTGGTTGGAATTATGCTAATGGAGGCCAATTGCCATTATTAGAATCACAAAAAATGAGGGGATAAGGGAATGAGTTTGAATTTATTTCGAGAAAAACAAACCCGTGCCTTCCCCGGACATCATGAAAAGAATGGTTTGTACATGTATACCTTTCTGTTGTAGCAGTTGATTTGTATTGTGTACCTTTCTGTTGTAAAGCTCTCAACGGATATGTATCTCTCTTGTACTGGCCAGAAGTTGCATTTCCCATCTCTCTCTCTCTCTCTCTCTCTCTCTCTCTCTCTCTCTCTCTCTCTCTCTCTCTCTCTCTCTCTCTCTCTCTCTCTGGTATAGATGAGTAAAACTCAGGTATCAACTTATTGTTGGAATTTTGAAACTATAATTATATTCCTCTTATTTTGCAATTTGAGTGTATAAGCTATAATTATGTAATGTATCTTTTGTCGGTGGGACTGAGAATGTAAACATGTGGTAACCAGCTGCCTTGGTTTGTCATCACTTGAGGAACAGGGAAGCTCCCAATCTTTTCTTTTCTTTTCTTTGTAAAGATCATCAAGGGAACTAAAATAAAAATAATTTCTGAATTCAATGCACACTGGATGGCTTAAATTGACTAATAAAAGAATCAAATGGCAAAAAAAAACATATATATTGGACAAATAATGGGAATATTAATGTAACAATGTTACTGCATCTTCATCATCAGAACATACTGCTAGTATTGTTATATAATACTCCCTCCATTCCTAAATATAAGACTCTTTAGACAATTTGAGAAAGTTAAGAAAGTTGTCATTTCCACCTAAACTTCCAATATTATCCCACCCTCCCTCTCTCTCACTTTTACGTCATAAAAAAAAGAAAGGAAAATATTGAGGGTATAATTGCAATAAATTGTTGACAACTAATAAAAGAACCTTAAATGACAATTAATTTGGATACTTAGATATCTCTTAAACGACAATTAATAGGGAATGGAGGGAGTAGGACGGTTCCCTAAGGGATACATGATATTAATAATGGTAAGAAGTAGAGAGGAGTCTCCAATGATTTATTGCAATTTGCAATTTTCCAACGTGCTCTGCCACGTACTTTTTAGGCATACCTTAGAGGAATCCTATGCTCCCCCTCTCATTCGCCTCTTCTCATACTACCCTCTGTTATTTTTATCTCGCAAAATCCTGATATAAATTTGATTCATATTTCACAAAGAATTTTAAATATAAGTTGTACAAGTGAAAATTTATTACTATAGCAACTCTTTTACAAATGATCAAATGGTTGGCTCTTTCTTTAGTATTGTCAAACTGACGAGTCTTATAATCCAACCAAATCTTCAAAAGTTCAATTAATCACGAACCACAAGGCAAGTCATATGTCAAACTGACGAGTCCTATAGCAAAATTTTGATGTTTAACTATTTTCAAATATTTAAAACAATGGATGGAGCTCTACACTAATTTGGGATAAAACTTTTACTAATTCATAATATAAGTTAACGGTAGTTATTATATCACTAATTGATACTAATATCTCCACTGCAAGAATATCTCCTCTTTGCACTAAAGAAGATATAATTTCAAAACTGTGAAACAACTATTTTTTGTTACTAAATTAATGCCTTGGTGTGTTAGATTATACCCACCATGGTCCAAAAGGAAAGGAATCAAACTAAGGTCATTATTATGGTAATAAAAAAAAATATTATTCAACGGCTTCTATTATTTCTTGCAAGCGTGCAAATTAAGTTAAAATTTTGATTAATATCTGTCAATAAACTCCTCGTGTCTTGTTTTTATAGTGTGAAGAATAATTTGTTTGGTTGGTTGGACAAAGATGTTTTGAGGAATATAACAAGAAAATTGTTAAATGCTGAAAACTATTATAATTCTGTCATGTAGAGGTTAAAATCTTGTATTTTCTATCACATTGTTTGTTGGATCTGGAAATTCTGTCTTGGTTGTCTTGTCCTTAGTAGATGCAGTCACCAAATATGCTCGTAGATTGAAGACTATAAATATTTATTTTGTGACTAATTAAATTGAATACATACAAATTACAATTCATTTTTTTCCCAAAAAAAATGATATTCTAAGAATCATTTTCTATCTTTATATATTATCTTTCCAAGGGAGAGAAAGATAGAAATCCATTTGTCTTTGATATTTTTAAACATTAAAAGCTACTAGTAAATATATTCTACCAGCACTCTATACATATAATTATTTAAACCGCCGAAAAGTTTGATTAGACGGTCAAGATTATAGTTGTTTACGAATGACTTTCTTTCTTGATAGTTGTTCAAAAATAATCTTTCATAACAACTATAATCTGAATCAATCCGACAATTCAAATTTATATGCTGTTGATTAAAAGACCTATCAAGCACCGTAACCAGTCTAATAGTATTTGATGCCAAAGAAAAAATCAAAACACAAAAAAGATAATGTAATCAATCGGTATATTATGGAAAGAGAAAAAAAATGTAAAAAAAATCTTGGTTTACAGAGGCCGTCAGCCGCAGTACTCTGCCGCTCAAACTGTAAAAAAGGAACAATTTAAACGTGTGCATTCATGTACCCCACAAACTGTTCCCTTCTCCAACTCTCAATCAATCAATACATATACTACTGATAATAAAGATCCATTATTTTTTCTGCAATAAGTACATTTTTTTTACAGTGTTTTTCAGTATTTACTTCTTTCCATTTTTTCACTGAACAAAAACTTCAAGTTTCTGTCTTTGTATAAAAACCAATATTTCCATTTTCAATAAAATTCTTGACTCCCTTTTCTTCTGCAGTTTTTCTCAAGAACCCTTTCTAGTATGCAAGTCATGTCTAGTTTATACTCACAAAATTTGAACTTTTCCCCTGCCAGAGGTGTTTCTCCTATACAAAGGACCAATTCTGATATTGATAGGTAATTTTTTCTTTAATTTTTTTAATGGGATTATGAATTTAATTTGATTTTTTCATGTGGGATAGATTTAATTTGATGATTTTTTTGGTTCTTGAATGTTTTTGTAGTCAGTACTTGGCAGAACTATTAGCAGAACGCCAAAAGATTCTTCCTTTTATGCAAGGTCTTCCGATATGTAGCAGATTGTTAAATCAAGGTTTGTACTAAAAAGTTTGGATCTTTCTTTTTTATTTTGCTTTGGTTCTGCTTCTTATGTATGGTTAGTTAATGGTGATTAATGTTAAGCTGATTTTTTTTTAATTTGATTTATGGCATCTCATTAGTGCTTTTGTAATGCTTGATAAAATGTCCCTATTAATTCAACAGTTCATTTGCTTCACTGGATTATGAAGAATTTTATCCGTAGGCGGTAGTTGGATTGAATATTGTATGTGGGCTGTAAGGAGTTATGTCTTGCTTTGCTTCTGGGATGGTATAGCAACTTCTATGCTGCTTTTTCTAGTGGTCCTCATTGAGTGGATTGATATAGGGGTTAGAAAATTTACTCATTTTACATAGGTGGGGGCGAGTTTTAAATTTACCGAATTGTAAACTTGAGTTGTTAATGAGAGTAGCTAATTCTTCAAGGGTGTAATTTCTTGATCACATATCTCTAATGGGCATCTCTTAGCTGGCAAAGCTTACAAAATATAAGCCGGTGACCTTTTCTTTGTTGATTGAAAATTTGTTTGGACTGGGAACTAAAAATGAATAGTTAAACTTTTTAAAGATTATTAATCATTTGAAAGATTTCTGCTTTTGCAATGGCTTGATTTTCAACCTTGCATATCAATTTTTTTTCTGTTTGCTAATTTATTTATTTTTCTTCTTATGTACATGGTTGTTCATCATGCATTGCAAAAACTGTGAAAAAATCTTCAGGAAGCTTATATTTGTGTATAAAGTATAAACATATGTGCTTTGCAAAGAAGGGATAGTTTGTTATACTTTTATTACTGTACCTTGACAGAGATATTAAGGGTTTCTGGAATGATCTCCAACCAAGGTTTTAGTGAATATGACAGACTACTACGTGGAAGCCCCAGTCATGCGGCATCCCGGGACATCATCCAAAGTGTTGGAGGAAAAGGTTTTGGAGGCTTGAAAGAAAATGACTGGAACAGCTTTCAACCTGAGGTCAGCTTGTACAAAACTTAACTAGTCCAGACAAATTCGTGCTTCTTTTGTCCAATTACTTTTATCTGTTGAAGAATGTTGCTAATAAGTTTTTCTTTCTGACATTTCTTTTATTTGATAGTACTTGTGAAGAGTTACAATTGGCTGTACATCTGCTACACATTTCTTTCCTTGTTTCAGATGGAAAAATATACTCATGAAATATCATGTTGACTTGATGGTGCAGTTATTTTATCTGCTTAGTGCACAATAGTTTCATCTTATATTTGAACCTGATATGGGGGTCGACCTTCGTTACTTTTGTGATTTGAACCATCAAAACACAGAGAGTTTACTGGACTCCTGTTGTAAAACTATTCTGCTACCTGCCTTATATTCTGGTTAAGGTTGAAATGTTATGTTTGTTGTGCAGCCCTGGCTAGGTGGATCAGAGGAGATGGCCATAGACTGGCAAGCACCTGCAAACCCAACCTCGCACTTAGTGAAGAGGGTACTGCGCATGGAGATACCTGTCGAACGATATCCAAATGTAAGCTAGTTGGAATTATTTTTCGCTCCTTTTATTCTCGCACTCGATTTTCCTGTCCTGAATTTATTTGAATTTTTCTGTTTTAGATTAAAAAAAACTTGTATGATTTTATGCTTATCACATTTTCTGGTGGATGTTAGTTCAATTTTGTTGGAAGGCTGTTAGGTCCTCGAGGTAATTCTCTTAAGCGAGTGGAAGCTTCCACTGGATGCCGTGTATTTATTAGAGGAAAGGGTTCGATTAAAGATCCTGATAAGGTAAAAATCTCTGAATTAAACTGAAGAATAGTTCTTGCTTACACTATAAATATTCTTGTTATGAGAAAAATAGCTGGTTTATGATTTTGGTCATTCCATATGTTTACGTTTCTTCTTTTCTTATAATAGCTCTGCTGGTCTTGTTCTTGTTTTGATGTATTATGGGCCATTCATTTTCCAGGAGGACAGTTTGAGGGGAAGACCAGGTTATGAGCACCTAAGTGATCCATTGCATGTCCTTATTGAGGCCGAATTTCCCGCCAACATTGTCGATGTTCGGTTAAAACAAGCAAAGGAAATAGTAGAAGAACTGTTAAAACCAGTGGTAACTGCACTCTCTTTTCTTCGTCTTCATCGGCTTTTCAACACTTCAAAGTACATATATCATATTCTTAGCTTCAAGCGCGTTCTCAAAATTTAGTAAGAAGTGAAGTCTCAAAAGTACATTAGAAGCGAAAGTAATTATTTTTTCTCTCATTCATCAAAATAATAGTATATCTACTTAAGACAGACTTAAAAGTTGGTCTTTCGTTGCTGGCTCAATTTGCTTAATAAAACATAACATGACACCCTTTCCTGCTTCTAGAACACTACAGTCGATTGCACGGCATTAGGAAAATGATTTTATTTGCAAAACAGGTAATTTTGATCCTTTTATCAGCAAAGCCCCGGTGCTGATTAAGCCACAGGGTAAATAACGGTTGATCCTTTTGGTGATTTTCTTTTCTTTTGTGCTTTCGTCTAATTTCAGGATGAGTCACATGACTTCTATAAGAAACAACAGCTTAGAGAACTCGCAATGTTGAATAACAGTTTGAAAGAAGAGAGCCCTCAGCCAAGAGGAAGTCAATCTCCTTTTAGTTCCAGTGGAATGAAGCGCGCTAAAACTGGTTGGTAATATCTTGGTGATTTTCCCTGATCGCTTCTCCCTCGTATCACATTTTGCAGCTTCGTTAGACGCTAAGATGCAGAATGGATATCGCGCCTGTGTTCACCAGCGCTCTATATTTATCATGGAAAATGAAATCCGACTTCGTGAGCTCTATGATGGGGAGAAATTTGAATAGTAACTCGTGCGGGGAAATCTGGTTAACTATGTTCTTTCCTGTTGATCGTAGAAGTGTATTGGATTGATTCGTTATTGACTTGTGTTGGTAGTTTTAGAAAAATATTTGTTCTGGAAAATTGTTTACTAGTGAGTATAGCTATTGGACACAAGGCAACTCTTAACTATGTCTAAAAGTCTTGTTATTTTTTTGATAAGGGAATTCGTACCACCCACCTCATGTGGTTACTACCCTATTCGCCCTGAAAAACACACGGAAAATATATGAAATTGTGTATGTTTTGATTCACTCATTTCTTTTTGTATCAAACCTAGAGGGACACATTTAGTAATGTGTTGAAATAAGTAGCGCGGCGCTCAAATTAAAAAAAAATTATGATCCGAATATTATTTAAATGGATATTGTGATTTAGAAGTGTTTATATCATTTTTCTTTTTTCATCTTCTTGCTATATGAATAATTTTGGACTAAACCCGTAACAAAATTACAAGTCAATGGTAGATTCATCAAAAAGGGAAAAAAAGCAGGTCGACGGTAGAAAATTAGCTCTTTAATAAAGAAGGAAATCAAAGGTGTCCTAACTCAGTGGGGCAGGCGCTTGCCCACGACCTCAAACCTTCCGCCTGGGTGTGGCAAGCTTTAATCTTTCTATGGCTATCTTCTCCTCGTCTGAGACAGTTCTATCTGCCCAATCGGACTTAAAAAAAATAAAATAAAGGAGGAAAATAAATAAAAACGTAAAATAATTTAATTAGTTTTTAGTTTGAGAATTTTTATCTATTGAAATTGTGAACTTTATGTGAGAAATGTGACATCAAAATTAAGAATTTTGATTTGTAGAACGATTTTGTGCACGAATACACCTAAACCAGCCTTATTCATAAGGAAAAGAACAAAAGAAAGAAAGAAAGAAAGAAAGAAAGAAAAAGAACAAGAAAAGAGCAAGGCCGAGCCCAGCCCATTATCTATAAAATTCCAAGTCCAATTAAGATTCCCAGAGGCCCAGCCCATTATATGATTGCATATTCATTCATTCACCTTCTGTTTAGCAACCAGAAGGGGCCTTATGCTCGTCTGAAACCCTAACGTCGCATAATCGGATTGCCACCGGAAGAAAAAAGTCGGAGAAAATGGGGAAGCAGCCGGTGAAATTGAAAGCCGTGGTTTACGCGCTATCTCCGTTCCAACAGAAAGTGATGCCAGGTCTTTGGAAGGATTTTACCACCAAGATCCACCACAAGGTCTCCGAGAACTGGCTCAGCGCCACCCTCCTAATCACTCCCGTTATCGGTACCTATATGTAAGCGCACTTTCATATTAGTTACTGTTATATTCGTTGCGATTTTGATTTCGATTTTTTTGGGTGCCCTAATTAGGATGTCTTTGCATTTCGCGACATATTTTTTAGCTCAAATTTATTGTTATTTGGAAGATCTGAGGTTTTCTGTGTGTTTGGATTGATGGTTTGTTTGAGAATTTCTGTCTCTATGATTGGAAAAAGTAAATTGTTTGTGAGAAGAGATTTAGACTCTCAGTGAGAATTTTGTGTTGGAAATGTGCAGGCCCAACTGTAGTCCTTAAGTTTACATAATTCGCTTGTTCAAATTTCCATAAAAATATTATATGTATGCATTGGTGAATTGATGAATTTCTTGCTTATTGAGTTACAGATTTCTTAGTATTTGAGATTTTTCCTCAACGTTATATTACTGTCTCTGAAACTAGGCATTGTTTTGAAAGAAATTTTGTCGGGAATTTAAATTATGGTGCTTAAAATTGTATCTAGTATCTTTCGATGTTGTCTAAAATATTGTTAGTGTCTATTATGAATGTGTTTGCTATAAGTTCTCATCGCATGCTGCCTCGCTTATGTGGCTTAGCTCCAACGGGCAGACTTGCTTGGGAGCCTTCTTCTCCGTCAGGCAGTATGTCTCGCCGAGGCATTATGCTTGGAGTGTCAACTCAGCATCTTCCCTTTTTTTTCTTTTTGTTTCAAGTGGTTGTTCTTTATTTTTTATTACTTTTAGAAGGTATAAATGAGTTGGTTAGCATTGGAGCGTATGCTTAGCCTTGCTTCAAAATCTGATTTTGTGTCCCACAATAATGTTCCAAGCTTTTATGCTTGCGTTGGAGATGCTCTATATGTAGGTGCTGTTCTGGGTTTGTTCTTGTATTTAATGTTTTCACTGTAGGAGGCCAGTAGGAACAAGACACATGTTTGCAAAATCTGCATTCTTTCCCTTTGCTGCTGGAAATGCTTTCGCGACATGCTACCACGTTTAATCTCCCCCCCTCCCCTCCCCTCCCCTTTTCCCTCTTTAGGTTCATTGAACTAAGATGAATTGAAACTATTTTTCCATATCCGTTTGTGAACAGGTATGCTCAAAATTACAGGGAAAAGGAGAAGTTGTCACACAGATACTGAGATCACATACCCTGAGAGAGAAAGTCAGTCTTGTTATTCTTACTTGCAAATAAGTTCAATGGCTTGGCATTTACTGCAGCTGTAATTGGTGATATTGCATTTCCTGTTCATTTGGAGGTCTCGTAATTTGGTTATCCTTTATGGTGTTTAGTTTTGCTTGTTATTCGTACTGTTGTTGAAACAGCACTTGCATACTTGAAGTTGGTTTAAGTTTTTATTTTGCTAAATTGTTGTTTATTTCTTGCTACTTTCCCCCCAAAGATGTACTCTTGAAACCCAATAATAAATTTCTATACATATAGCATGGATGCATCCATATCTTCCTATTCCTATTATAATTTGGAGATATTTCGATTTTGCCAATTCCAAAAGCTAACAGGATTTGGAAATTCATAATCCGGATGCTCTACATGTGTTTAGTTCAAAAAAAAAATTCGTTTTTCTTTTCTTCTAAAGTCAGTTATTCTAGTTGCAAATTTACGAAAGATATAACTCGAGACTTTGAGCAATGAATTTGCCATATGGTTCAGACTCTGCACTGAGAATAAGGTCTCGTCCATTTTTGAATTCTCTCCATTACTTCAAAAATGGTGGAGATACTCGTGTGAAATTTTCTAGTACATCAATGAAAATTATGATATGTGGACTAATGTGATTTGTCTAAGCCTATAAATTCACTTTAGTTTATTGATATAGTTATTTGTAGAGCATTTTCATTGATCACTGTGCAATGTACAAAAGATGTAATAGAAGATCTAAACTTGGCAGATTATTACAACTAGCACTATTCTATTATATAAAAAAAAAGACTAACATAGTGGACACTTTTTTTATTACACCAGCTAACAACACTCGTCTTTCGTATTAATTAAGACTATAAATTTTTAATTTGATATACATGTTCTAATAAAATAAAATAAAAATTACTAGTCTACAATTGTGAAAATTACCGTGACGGATTTTCATCACCAATTGACAGAAGCTGTTCAAATCTTACCAAAAGGTACGCAGTTGTAAAAACCCTTCCTTAAAAAGGAGGTAAAAAAATCCTTAAGACTTCAAATAAAATTAATAATTAAAGGAAAAAAAAAAAAAAAAGATAAAAACCTATTTTTTACAGGGGTGAAAATCCTCTATCCCCAACCAATCAGAATTTACTATATAAATATTTTTTCCAATTATATATACACAGAATAAATTGTTATTGGCTGGGGACAGGAACGGGGACTGAGAATTTTTTTGCCTTTTTACAGTATATTGTTAGCCACCAAGTGATGCTTTTCAAATTCTGAAAAAGGGCGCTTTCTATTCTCTTCTCCGACCAGTGGAACGGTCATTTTTCTTGTCCCCAATCTCCCTCTGCAACAACTCCGTCTTCTCCTCCAGCTGACCCCAAATACCTTTCTCCAGGTTCCTAACTTTATCTGCCACAACTTTATTGTGATTCTGGGTTTTTTTTCCTTTCCCCTTCCGTTTCTTGTATTTTTCTTCTTATTTGACTCTATTTCTTGATTACTTTAATGGGTTTTGATTATTTCTTATTGAAAATAAATCAAATCAAGTGTTTCCATCACAAGAGTTGGTTCTCAGAAGGGGATAAATAAATAGAAAAAGGGGGTTTTCCCCGATTTAGATTCAGGGTTGGGGACCATTGGTTTCTTTCTCATTTATCACTGTAGTTCTTGCCGCCGGTGTATTTTAGTTAGTTTTTTCCAGTTTCGTTTTATGAAAAAAAAGAGCAAGTATGAAAATTTAAATCTTTTTTTAAAAAAATATTTTTTGGTGATTTCATATAATATTAGTAGCAAATTACCAAGAAAGTTACCATATTGGCCACTTTTAGCTATCCCAAGAACTAGTGTGTGCTTTAAGGCCCCTTCTAACAAAATCTGTGGTTGTTGATTCACTTCTTTCCCTATGTAGAGAAAGATTTAAACATTAAAGTGAATTTCAACTTGAGGGTTCTTTTGAATGACTAATTTGTTACCTATGAGGTTTTGCTAAATAAGGTCCTGTTACCGGACAAATTTAGATACTAGAAGTTGTACTTAACCATATTCAATAGCAAAGGCCGGTTTTTGTAACTTTTCTTGATTTCCTACACAATTTTGATTCCATGAGATATTCTGTGTTTTGTATCTAAATGGATGTTTAGGTGAAGAACAGACAACCAATGGAAATCAACGGCCGGACCAATACCTATGAAGAGGTCAGAAAGCAAAGGCTTTTAGAAAATAAAAAGCGTTTTGAGGTAATTCAGCTTCACCCCTCCCTCTTTCCATAAGATGTAGCCTCATTTTACTCATTAAGATGTTCTAACTTCTCACCTTCCCTCCCCCAGTTTACCATCCACTAGTGGATTTGTTTGCATTGTTATTTTTTAAAGAAAATTATAGTTCAGTGCCCAAATTTAAGTGGAGAAAATTTAGCAATATGTGGAAAGTATTTTGCCAAATGGACTCGAGAAATATAAATGCTAAATTCCTACTGTTAGGCCAAAAAAACGAAATATTTTCACTAAACACTTGTACCATTTTTATCCTTTTGCTCTCTTTGTAAAGGATCTTGGGATTTTGAGCCTCTCTAAAAGTCTGTCAGGCATCTCAAAGTCGGATGAGAAATCACAGGTAATTGTTGTTTAAATTTTTCATTTTGGAGAGCACATGGTTCTTGCATCTCTTGGTGTTAAATTAATTTCCTTTTATTGTTCAACTTATATACACTATACAGCCAAGGCAACGCCTGATTAGACAAAAACAAGAAAGTGCTTACTCGTTGGAGCCAAGACGCTCATCTCGTGCACGCAATCCAGCTCCTTCATATCGCGATGATGTAAGTGCTGCCATTTGCACTATTCAGTTCTAATTGCAAATGGAATGGAAGATTTTATGTTGTTTCTGTTATTAACAGGTTGATGTAGGCCTTCCACGTATGCGGAAGAGGTCAAAGTGGGATTCCTCATGGGCAAGGTGAAATTCTCTTACTATATGTGGCTCTTCTGTATGCTGATTCTTATTTCTAATATCATGATCTTGACCTATCAGTTATATTGCGCGTCCATTGGAGGAGGTTAGAACTGCATCATTTGAAGAAAGGGCTGATGCATTGAAGTCCGCTGAGAAGCTTCAAAGCAATTTACAATCAGGAAATCCATCCTTCATCAAATCAATGCTCCGATCTCATGTTTATAGTTGCTTCTGGCTGGTAAGTATTCATCTCACTACAAATCTGAAATAGGTTCTGCAATAATAGGGAGGGAGGGGGGTTGAAAAGATGGGTAGAATTTGAACCGACTTCCCAACCAACCTTTTGTCAATATGATCATCAGGGGCTCCCTACTAGGTTTTGTGAGGACTATCTCCCGAAATCTACAACAGATATGGTATTAGAGAACGAGGACGGATCAGAATATGAAGCTGTTTTCATAAGCAAGAGAACTGGGCTCAGTGGTGGATGGCGAGCATTCGCTTTGGATCACAAGTTGGATGATGGTGATGCTGTAGTATTTGAATTGGTTGAGCCTACAAGATTCAAGGTGGGTCACAAATTGGCTTTTCTTGGGCTCTTTAGTAGTAGTAGTTGGAACATCATAGATAAGTCTAATTATAATTTGAGCTTATTAGAGGAAAATTAGTCAAATTTAGTAATTCTTGTGATAGAGTAGGTGAAATGCTGTCCTTCAACGCAGGTTTATATAGTTCGTGCATCCTACAGTTTAACTAAAGAGAAAGCCAAGGCATCTGAACCAGGAAATGAAGCTGAGGAAGCGCCTGAGGAGCCTACAAAGTCCCAAAAGAAAAAGAATGGCCGATCAGAAGATACTACACCAGCCAGTGAAGGTGAGGAATCACCCGAGGAGGCTACGAAGTCCCAAAAGAAAAAGAATGGCCGGTCAAAAGATACAACAGTGTCTACTAAAGATAACAACAGCTCAGCGACTACGTCCATGCAACTCAGGCGGAGTACCAAAGGAAAATGATCTTTGACACGGTGAGGAAGCATTTTGTTGAGGAGAAATAGTTATACTTGTTTTGCTCGTCCCTATGAAATTAGGCCAATTGTATTATGTTGGCATTCTCAGCAGCAGGAAATAGAGATGCTAACTCATTAGATCAGTCTGTCAACAATTGCAAAGAGGATTTTGAATTGTATTTTGCAGATTTACCTGCCTGCTGGCTAAATTATTAATGCTTATCCTTATCCTTATCCAGAAAACAAAATAGAATAACCTAGGAAAGTCTTTCTTGGCCTGTAATACCCACCCTAAGCAATCTTAAAAAACGAAACGCATCTGCGCGGACACTAATCCGCTGCTACCAGAATTCAGAGCGAGCAGAATAGATGAAAGAGCCCCTATTGTTGAAGGAAATGACGAACAAATCCGTGTACTAAACTAACAGCACAAGAATTACACAGGTAATCGAGGGTAGCAGTTCCATGTTGATCAAGAACCTACCCAAAACAAACACAATGGTTCAAAAACACCAACCTAGAAGCAGAAAGATCAAAATCACATTGTCAAGTACTAAATTATAAATTGAAACGAGAGGTACAGATATCCTCTGGGATAGTCTTATCAAGCACAACAAATATTTTTCATGAAATACTAGAAATATCAAAATCTGAAGTGCAACACCATCACACTTCATTAGTACTAGCGACATGTTCACTTAATACAGTAAACTAAGCAATAATATCTTCCGATAAAAATGCTCTTCCAGGCTGACGATTTGCCAATGGTCCGTGGGATCCAAGGAGCTGCAAAGTTTGAAGATAGAAGTGAGTATTCACGTGCAAATCAAAATGCAGAAGTTTGCAACACCAGGATTACTACTATCAATTCATTTGGCAATAACATAAATTAAAGAAAAGGAATATTTCTGAAGAACCGTAGAAATGACACGTCATTCATAAGAAAGAAGGTATACAGACCTTGGCATTAACACCATCAGAAACAATTCGATTCTCTTGCTTCCATCTCACATAATCAGTTCGGCTGAACTTAGTAAAACCCCTAAAATTAAGAATAATTGACATCAGAAGAGAATATCTTGACCAAACACAAAAGAAGAGTGAAAATTGAACACGCACAAAAGATTTTACTGAATCTTCAGAAACAGAAAATTCAAAATGATAAAATAGTCAGGTGAGATCAAAGGCAGACTTAATCTACATAATATTTTAAGAAAAAAATTGCATATAGCAACTCAGACCAAACATGGCATGCCCTCTCTGCAAACAGATAAGAAAAATCTCCTACCAATCATAATATCAAAATGCTAAGATTAGCTTATATTTGCAGATTCTATCAAAGCAGAACCTTAAATAATTAACAAAATCACAAATGAAAAAGGAAATAATCATGATGATAGCAGAAGCAGCAAATATGCAGAAAAATAAATTAAAATGAAACAAGTAGAAAGAATAACAAGAATACATGGTCTTCTAACAAGAATAACTGCATACCACTTCCTGCTGACAATGATCTTTTGGCGACCTGGAAACTTGAACTTGGCACGACGCAGGGCCTCTTGAGCATGGTGACTGTTGTTATCTTTGCAACGCACAGAGAGGAGAACCTGACCAATAGCAACACGAGCACACACTCCCTGAGGCTTTCCAAAAGCACCCCTCATACCAGTTTGGAGCCTATCAGCCCCAGCACACGACAACATCTTGTTGATACGCAAGACATGGAAAGGATGTACCCTGACCCTCAAGTGGAAAGCATCCTTTCCTGCAAACTTGGTCATGTACTTATTGCAGGCAATACGGGCAGCCTCAAGTGCCTCGCTTGAGACATTCTCCTTCTCCCAACTGACCAAATGCACACAGAATGGGAATTCATCAACTCCCTTCCTCTTCATCCCAACATCATAAATCCTGATCTTAGGATCTGGCACACCACGGCAGTACCTTGACTTTGGGTAAGGCTTGTTTTTAATCTGACGGTAACACCTTGCAGGTCCTGCATATTTAAATTCCACCCATCAAAATAGATATATTAATTTATTACCATTTCATCTTTAGCATCACTAAAGGCCCACAACGTACTTGAACGGTTTTTATTTTAACTCAAGGACCTATAACCTATAGAGGTGATTGGATATTTGTATCATTTCCATAGGCATTGGTCATTTTCAGTCGGAGTTGTTACTCTCCACTAGGTAAGCTACTCATTAATAACCCTTACATAGGGGCACAATAAAATAATTCTCTCACAGGATTATATGCATATCAAACATCCGTATTCAGAAGTTAAAATTTTCTACTAGGAGATCTCTCATTCAATTCTAGGCATATAGGAATCTAAGAGACAACGGCATTTAACATATACCAATCAAAACATAAAAATACAAACCCTAGACGTGATTAGATTTAGGGCACTTCACAACCACGAAAACTACAAGATATAAATATAAACAGACACAAAAGTTTATGAATTTCAGAACAAAGAGCAACATCTAGTTGGCAAAACCAATACATTCATCATATGATTAGATATTCAAACTAAAATGAATTAACTCATTCAAAAAACCTAATTATCTATGACCACAAATAAACTTTTCTGAATTCTGAAAGCATAAATAAGAAACTCTTGAATCCACAGAAGCAGAACATTAACCGTGGCTCCATTTTAGCATAAAAAACTTAAAACTAAACAGTATCATAAGCATAAACTATTAGTGATTTAACCTATTGGGAAGGAAAAAAATCCGCATTTCCAATTATCACGAACAAAATCCTTAATATACACAGAAACTTCAAAAAAAAAAAAACATGATTTCAACCAAATTTATACATATATAATATGAATTTGAGGATGAGATGAAGAAGCTTACTTCTCCCCATGGCGAGGTCTTCTGGTTTAGGGTTGAACGAGATGACTGCGATGAGGGGAAAAAGAAAAAAACCCTAGTTTGTAATGAGGTGAGGAATATATAGAGGAGGGAGGAGAATTGACTAGGCTACGTGTCGGCTTGCGTCGTGTCATAATTGGGCTGATATTTTTTAAATACGCTTTTGGCTCAAGTTGTTAGCCCACGAATGGAAGCTTCCCAAAATTTGTACCAGTTTCGGTCGGCGCTTCAGAACTATTAAGCTCTAGATCTCTAATAGATATGTTACAAAAAATAATAAGTAAAGTAAAAAGGGCAACAAATATTTAGTATGTTTATAAAAAGGACCTTGCTAGGCTACTAGAATTATTGGCTAAAAGATTGACTAAAATAATTTTTTGGACCGTTTTACCTTTATAGTTGGGTGAATCCCTTATACCAGTAAGGGTGAGATAGTCATTTAACACCCTCAATTGGGGGTTTAGGGTTTCTATCTCCAAAATTCTAGGAGTAAATCATTTTCCTTATAAAAAAATAGGTAAAGTAATAAATAGTTTGATATTGTAAATTTAGGAATAATTAGCCACTTTGATAATCAACGTTTTTTCGCCTAGTCACTTTGGTCAAAATTCAAGGTTTTTAACTTATTTCATCATTAAACATTTTTCGACCTGCCATTTTGGTCAAAAATGATTTTTTTAACTTTTTTCATCACTAAAATTTTTTCGGCCTGCCATTTTGGTCACTAAAGTTTTTTCGGTCTGCCATTTTGTTCAAAATTTGTAGTGACCTAAATGGCAGAATGAAAATACTTTAGTGACCAAAATGGCAGATCAAAAAAAAATTAGTGATGAAAAAAAGTAAAAAAAATCATTTTTGACCAAAATGACAGGCCAAAAATTGTTTAATGATGAAATAAGTTAAAAAACTTGAATTTTGACCAAAGTGGCTAGACGAAAAAACGTTGATGATCAAAGTGGCTAATAATTCGTAAATTTAGTGATGATTAATTACAATCAATTTTTATTAAGAAGAAATACATTCAGCAACTTGATCAAAGATAGAAATAGACTCTGTCGAAATGGTAAAAGTTGAGAGTTTGGATCATGTTAAGTATAGAGAAACGAGAATATGTTGTATACTAGAAACTTTTATTTATATACCTTCATTAAGAAAAAAAACACTAAATAAGTTCAACTACAAACTCTAAGCAGTACTATAAGAAAACAATGTTCTTTCTCCACCCTCCATAAGAAAAAGGGTGGATAAAAAAGAAGGTATAGAAGTGATGATCATCATCTAGGTGCAATGTTTGGAACAGCTCCACTAACAAGATCACTACCAGAAACATCCATCGAAAAGTAAGGATTTCTCATTGCAGATGATGAAGATGAAGATTGTGGAGTCACTGCCTTTTCTGGATCAGTAACCAAAGAGGAATCAACATGTTTAGTATCAGATTCTGGCATCATTAGCCATATGCTTTCGAGTTCACGAACCACTTCTGCCATTGATGGCCGCGAATCTGTCTCTTCTTGGCAACACTTGAGTGCCAGAGTTATGAACTTCTCTACGCATTCAGAAGGGTATGATCCCATTGTATCATCAATTACCGAGAAGATCATACCAGAACGATAGGCTATATTTACCTGAAAGAGATCAAGAAACGTTACTATAGCCACACGCGAAGTAGAATCGTTGGTCTTATTCAGAAGAACCAAAGATATCGCAATAGTTGCTTATGAATAGTGTTGCTTAGTTATTAGAATGGAAGTGTGGTTGGACGGACATACCTCTCTGACAATGTTTTTGCCATGTGAAATCGGATGCATCCCAGTTAGCAGCTCCAGAAATACAACGCCAAGACTATAAACGTCACTTTTGTCCGTAAGCTTATGAGTGAGGAAATACTCCGGATCAAGATAACCCTGCAAATTAAATAGTTTTGAGTGTGCTCGTCTAAGATGGATCGACTTAAACTTTTGTCACTTATTCTCGAATTTAGTTTAAAGAGTTTTCAGCTAAAATTTGGTCTTCAATCTAAAAAGCACTTGGATGTTAGAATTTGTATGTCATCTCATTCTTACCGGAGTCCCCTTGACAACGGTAGATACATGAGCTGGAACGACTCCTTCAAGATCGGGAATAGGAGCAAGCCGCGAAAGTCCAAAATCAGCAACCTTGGCGTTAAATCTGGAGTCCAGCAGTATGTTGGTTGCCTTAACATCTCGATGGAATATTGGGGGATCGGCTTCTGTGTGTAGGTAGAGTATGCCCTTGGCTGAACCCAAAGCAATTCTCAACCTCATAGCAAAACTTAGAGGCTCTTTAGTCTTCCCTGAAACAATGCGAGTACAATGGTCTGCCGAAGCTTTGTGACAAAAGCATAAAGAAATTAGAATAAGGCAAGCAGTGAAAAGAAACATTAACATTCACAAATTACCTGATAGGTGATCTCTTAAGGTACCATTGCACATAAATTCATACACCAACATCTGCATTGAAGAAAAGCACAACGACCAATAATTATCAACTTTTAGACGTATTAATTTGAATATCCATATAGCAATTAAACCAGGGCAGAGACTCCAAGATGGAACCCGTCCCCTGCCCAAAATTCCATAGTCCAAAAGAAAAAAAGAAAACACTACAATTAAGGACAGAATGAACAACTAGGTGTTGGTCAGTTTTGAAAAGTTGGGTTATTGAAGTACCTGTTCACCTTCTTCATCACAGTATCCAAGCAAAGAAACCAGATTTCTATGATGTAACCTTGACAAGAGTTCGATTTCTGTGAGGAACTCCTTTTCACCTTGTAATGATCCCTCCTGAGCTCGTTTTATTGCCACCAGCGTTCCATCAGCAAGAATACCTTTATAGACCTTCCCATACCCACCTTGTCCAACTATACTAGCACTGTCAAAATTATGTGTAGCCGTTGCCATTTCTTCATAACTAAAGCCCTTCACGCCATCAATTTTAATGGAAGCTTTTGAGGCTGTAACATAATGTCAGTCTGTCAGGTGCCATAATAAAATATCTCTAAAATTTAATAAGATTCTTTCATCCATTAATCATCTATTTAGGCCGAATCAAGAATCAAGTGCCTAATGATTACAGAACCACTTACATTGACGTCTTCTTGAAATAGCATGCTGCTTCTTCATATGCAACCTCAGTATAAGAAGTGAGACTAGTGCAGATAATGTAACCGCTCCTGCTATAGCCCCCAGCACGATACCAGCTATTGCACCTTTGCTTATACCAGATGACGAAGAAGGGACAATTACTGGAAATTGCAGTAAGAGTTCAAAAGATTAGAAGTTATCTTGTATACATGTTTAAGGTGAATACTGATAGAATCTTTAAGTTAATCTGCAAGATGCTAAATGGTTTAAACTTGCAGGTTGTGAGACAAGATAAGGAGACGAACCATCATTGTAAGGGTCCAATAGTGTGAAGTTCAGGAGCTCATAAGGTCCAAAAATCATACTATCAGGAATCATCCACCCCGTAAACATACTTCTGATTCGTAAAACTTCACTCCTATTGAATAGTGAAGAATTGGTGTCGATGTATGCAGGAAACATTCTTAGGTACATCCTCAATCGAGGGCCTTCTTCCCATACAGGTGAACCAATATCAAGCTGATAAATATACAGTTTTAGACCAGAGGATAGGTACCATTCAAATGGATGGATATAAGGCCGATAATCTGAAAATCCAGGACTCTTCAACCGATATCCAACAAGCAGAGGCGCAGCACAAAAGCAAGGCACGGGAGACGATGCTGGCGCAT
The DNA here is from genome assembly GCA_026122235.1 of Vinca minor. Taxonomy (NCBI): domain Eukaryota; kingdom Viridiplantae; phylum Streptophyta; class Magnoliopsida; order Gentianales; family Apocynaceae; genus Vinca; species Vinca minor. The sequence goes on from JAOCZM010000015.1 coordinate 14,734,555, forward strand.
ATTCATAGGGATGGGGACATGACTGAGGGTGACATTGAGTGGTATTTTGAGAGAGCACAAGATGACTGACAAGTTCACTTTGAGATCCACAGAACGGAACCAGGTTGGAATTTGAGCATATGGGATTTCCTTGAAGCCTGCAATGTTATTTAACCAAAATATAGAGTGATGAAAGGCAACGTGAGCTGCTGAAATATGATCTAAATAAATAGGGCACTCATTGAGAAAATTTCATCCATTTGTAAAGTGCTGGCCAGAATGTGTTGAATTTTATTTTATTTTACATTTTAGTTCATATAATAGAATATGTCAATTGACAAACCTCACGGTAACATTTGGAGGGAGAATAGGACTTCCGGAGATATTTGAAAGCCTATTGTTCTGCAAATCCCTGTACAATCAACCAGAAAATGCATGACAGTTTGGAACTTCATTAGTTCATGTTCTGAGAAATACTCAATTTGAAGGACACAAGAACCAAGCTGAAACTAGACTGAAATTTGGACAGGAGAACGAGATGCTAGAGAGTCCATAAGGATACTTTTGAGAGATGGTAAACCTGAAAATGACTTACATTTCTAATGTTTCAGATCCATTCAGAGTCCTATTTTGCCAAATTATGGATGGAACAGAACCATTCAACGAGTTGTTTGCAAGTGACCTGTAAAACGAGTCAAATGCAAAGTTAACGTTTTTATTCTTTTAAACACTAGCCAAGAATATTTTCAGTGGAACAGAATGAAGGAAACCCTTAAAAAAAGAGTTTAAATCACCACAAAGCCGTAAAGTCGTATATACAGAAAGGAATACTCACAATCTCTGCAAAAGAGGAAGGTTCGCAAAGTTTTGAGGAACTGTTCCAGTGAGATCATTGTATGACAGATCACTACACATCAATATTATGAAACTCAGTTCGAGAAGCTTAAATATAGTTAGCATCAACAAGTCAAGGAAAACTCAGTATATTTCGGCAGCAGAGCTCACAAAAGAGTAGTGTTTTTAAGTACCAAATGAGTCAAAGTGGACAGCTTACACAGTAGTGATATTCTTAGAAAGCTGGCCTGACGGTATTGGTCCAGTGAGCTGGTTCAAGCTTAAGTCTCTGAATTGTGGTAACATCAATTAGGAACTGGAAAAGCCTAAAAGAATAGTGCTAAAAGAAAACATCATGACAAGAAAGCTGCTTGTAGTTATTGAGATCAAAGCGCGAGCTATTCTTTTTAAATGGGGAAATCCATGATGATTGAGAGAAAGAAAAAAAGCAACATCATCAAGATGACATCCGAATAGATAATAGGTGCAGCAACAAAACCCAATAGTCATCAGTGTCTTACATATATGAAAGGTTAGGCATATTGCTCAAATCTGGGATTGGCCCTTGCAAGCTGCAGTTCCTGAGACTCCTGAAGAGCCAACATCACTAAACTGTCAGAATCTATCGAGTGTAGAAAGTGATCGAGGTCTTATACATTTGTGTACATCCTCTTCTTAGGATAACAGAAAGCTTTTCATTAAAGGAAACGTGTCATCAGAATGCTTCATGCATGTGCAATCACCAAAAACTAATTACAAGATGTTAAAGCCCCAAAAGATATTTATATCTGATGACACATCAAGTTCAAGAGAATAATATAACTTCGACAACAAGAGAGATTAGAAGGCTTGCAGGAGGACAGGATACATATTCCAGAATCCTTTACCCCACCGCAACCCGCAACCAGGGAAAGATATCTGTGATGCCAGAGTCAGCTTATCCCTATAACTCAGAAATGGTATGCGACTTATAATGCATAAGGCCGTGACAACCTAAACTACACATAGACACAAGCCCAATTGTTGAACAGAACCTGGAGCACTTACAGTTTTAGCAAATGAGTCATGTTTCCATAGGAAGCAGGTATTGTATTCCCCTCGAAATTGTTGTTGTCCAGTTGACTGCAAAATAGAGGACACAAGGGGAAGAAGCAAGATAAGAAAAATACAAAATCACAACCCTCAATTAATGTATTACAAATAGAAGAAAATTGGTGGTTTCCATTCAGAAGGGGAAGATTGGATAAATCACTCTTCTCAAAATTTTGATATAATGATGAGCATGGAAGCAGGACCTCTATGAATTTATGTTATTAAACAAAACTAAATATTCTGGAAAAGAAGGGTTAAAAAACAATCAGGCGAGGTACAAAAAGAAAAGAAGAGGAAACCAATTGCGCAGAACTTACAGTATCAATAGACTTGGCATTTCAGAGAGCTCTGGCGGAAGGGTCCCAGATAAGTTATTAGTGTCAAGCAACCTGAAGCAATTTATGTTATTCATAAAGAATTGATATGAAAGTTCAACAGAAGCACTTCAATGAATTGTATTTATACTTACAAATGAACAAGCATTGGTAGTCTAGATAGCTCAGCAGGGATTTGCCCACTAATTGAATTGTTATTCATGTGACTGTCAGAAAATAACATACAGCAGTAGCAATTAGAAAATGTTACAAGGCATGCTAAAAGGGAACTGATCTATTGCTGTGGTAGTACGTGAGACAAACACCCGAAAAGGGAAGTACAAAAGAACTGATGCCAGAAGAGTTCTTACAAGTGTTGTACTTTCATCAAGTTTGCAAATGATTTAGGTAGCGATCCTGATATACGATTCTGGTCAATTTGTATCCTGTTCAGGTTAGGAAGATAACCAATCTCTTCAGGCAATGGTCCTGTAAGTTGATTTCCATTGAGAAGTCTGGACGCAGATGATCACCAAAATGAGTTAACCAGAATATGTAGCATTTCTAAGAAACAAAGAAGTATTACTCGAGAAAAATGGCACCCATACCAGGAAATCAAATACTATAGATCAAAGAAAATTCAGAAGATAATGGAATTCAGCGTAGAGCTGCAGCAACTTACATTAGTTCCAAAGCCGTAATGTTGCCTATCTCCCTTGGAATACTTCCGTTGATCATGTTCCACATAAAATCCCTTTATAAAATAACGAACAAAGAAAGCCAGATCAGAGGAAATAGGAAACAAACCCCAGCACAATGAAGAGCCATTAAGCATTCTGATATCTGGAAAAGAAAAGAAAAGCACATTCTAACTCACAATATTCTCATATAAGTTAAACGGCCCAATTCTGGAGATAAAGTCCCTGACAGGTTCATGTTAAGTAGTTCCCTGTTGAGAAAAGAACAATCAGATGTTACTACCACAAGGTTGAGTTAAAAAATCACAATACTACAGAAGTTATCATTGTCAAATTAGCTAAATATTGTTCATAGTGTCTTATACAATTATCCCACCTCTAGTCCAAGCTACCCAAGCTTTTTTTTAGAAATCAAAAATATCACTAAGGGCAAAAAAAAAAAGAAGGAGCAGAGACATGGTCACGCTTCGGCTGTCCCAAATCAAACGCAATTCCCGTCATGACATTCAATTTGGGACAGACGGATATGCCTCATGAAACACTCAAGAAGAGGAAACTTTAGTGGAGGGCTAAGATTTTGTATACGGCGATGGTATTATGGAATACTGCAAACATATCCGGAGAAAAAGTTCATTATACTGCATTCTGAAACTTAAAAGAAAACCGAATTTTTGAATGTGAAACACTCATATGTGAGAACCCCCTAGCTTTTGACTCCTGAGGGTTCTAAAGAATTAATGATTAATCTTTTCATAATCTGGATATTTTAGGTTTTTATTCCAAGTTACAAGTATCTGAAGTTTGTCTAGTGAAGCAAAAATAAAGACTAAAAAAGATTATGCGGGAAACTGTACGTTCATAGAACAACAATTCAAGGAATTCAGGGCTAGTTGAAAGGCCTAATCGTACAATTCTCTGACATGAAGATAGCCATCGTCCATCGTTTCAGTAAAGCATAAAACTCCAGTCCAATTTGAGGTACATGGATCTCGAGAATTCCAGTTCCTGAGGAATCCATTTGGATCAATCAAATCTCTTCTGATGGACCGCAATGCTCTGACTGCATAAAAGTTTGATGTCATGGTTTTGTTATGTAAGCGAAAGATCTGCACAAATCATAATTTCACTTGCATATCATCTATAATGTCTATATCAGATTTCTAAAAAAACCATGATTCACATCTCAATTTTACATACACCCAACTAACTGTTAAAAACCAGACAATGCATTGCTACAGTCAATAAGAATATGGCATCGCAATGAATCTTCGTATCACATGTTATGCATTTAACTCAACATGGCTTTCAAAATGTCCCATGAAGTGGCTATGTCTCAGAAGAGGTCCAATCCCAAAGGGTTCCACAAAGTCCTGAGCCAAGCAAGATTAGTATACATTGTAAAATTCACAGTCAGAAATCTCAGCCTCGACATCCAGGAATAACCCTGTAATAGTCGATCATCAGGGGGAAAAAAAGAAAGAAGTGTGTTGAAGTCTCTATATGTGGAACAGTTGCACTAAGCATTGAAGTTCAGACTTCTTGGCCATGTCTTAACCCTCGAGCAAGTTGAAACGAGTACCATTAACCTGGAATAGCTTATCAAAACTCATTAACATAATACGTTATACTTCAAGTTTAGCAAGTTCTGGGTTGTGGAGAAGTGGAAGATGGATAGTAGTTTCATTTTCACCAAGAACAATTCAAACAAATGTACAATTTTAAGACATTCATCGATCATATAGTATCAAAGTCATGGGAATAAAATAAATGCGACATCAAAACATAAAGAAAGTGGAATAAAGTGACATCTTAAAGAAGTTAAAAACTCATTATCAAATACCTTCATCAGGATGAGTAAGTTGTCCATGAACACCATTTAGCAACAAAGACCAGCATAACCAAACAATCAAACTTACTGCAAGCCTCGAAATTATCGACTCAGGCATCCCGAAAACAATCATGTTCCCCAACTTTCTGATCATCTTACATCTAAAGACTGGTTAAGTATTGTCCCTGACAGTATCAAGAAAGCATACTACTAAGTCCAGCTTCAAACAAAATTTCACCACATACCACACTGAAAGGCCAAAAAGGATTAATCTAAAATAACATAAACAAAAAGTAAACACTAAACTAACAAGTCTTCTGTAGAATTAAGACTTAGAAATCATTCGTTACTAAGAATAGATCAAGACAAAAACTTACTCAGAAAGGAGCACAAAAAAAACAACCAGATATCACAAGACAACAAGAAACAGACATCCTTATAAAAACAAAAACAAAATTAAGGGTCCCCAAGTAAATAAAAATCCATATAAAGAACATCAATCATATGAACAAAAAGAAAACCCCAGTTTCTCTCGGGAATTTTGCTAGTCAAATATACAACAAAAACTTACTTTTTCAGAAAAAAATACTCAAAACCCGATATCTATTGTTCCGAGCTAGAACTACTGCTCTGAAGTAAAATATACACAAAAAAATTACTTTTTAGAATAAATAAATACTCAAACCCCGATATCTATTATTTTGAGCCATAAGTGCTGCTCTGTAATCATTTACACAAACAAAAACTTATTATTTCAAGTTAGAAGTGATGTTCTGACTAAGCAAATACTTGTTTGCAGTGGTGTGGAAATGATGGAAGGTTGGAACTTGATTGGAAAGGTGAGAACTTTGATAAAGATGAAATCCTGGGGAATATTTGATTGTGAGTAAAATAAGAAGAAAATGAAAAGCAGGGAATTGAATTTGAATTTGACCAAGTCGCCATTGGAGGTTCTTGGTAGGAGTGAGTAGATAGATAAAAATAAAAACAATAACGAAATGATGATGAATGCAGTAGCCATCATTTTCAAAATACTGATAGAATTAATTGAACATATATGAACAGTATAAATATATAATAATAGTAATAATTTCTTTTCTTCCAAAAGAATGAATCTTGGTTTTTTTTTTTTTTTTTATGAAAAAGAATGATTCTTGGTTTGATTCTGTTTAATTATTCTAGAAAAGTAAAGGGAAGGAGGAGGTTGGAGGTTGGAGGGAGTTGACAGTGGCGGCGAGTTACTAAAGAAGGTGACCAATGGCGACTTGGAAGTTGAATTTCCCGGTATTTTAACGGTAGGAATGGGTCGGTCCGTGTTCCTTTCTATATGTGACATTAATAATAAATTTAAAAATTTTAATTTTTTAATTTAAAAAATTATAACATAATAGAAATAGTGAAATTCGAAGGAAAAATATGAATACGTATCAATTATACTGTTCATATTGACAATGAACATAACACATAATAGAACAGATGATTTTGTTGCTGTATTTTCAATTATGGAACAATCATAGTGTTAACAATGTATTTGAAACTAACTCCAACTCCTATATACTAAGTTCTATTATGGTTGTATAGAGGATTATATATCGGTGACGTTAGACAAATCTTGACTTTAATATAATTATAATTGTTTAAGAATAATTGTTCTTAAACTATTGAGAGGAAGAGTCGATTTAGAAATATTTATAATCTCTCTCATCTGATTAATCGATTTGATAGTATAGATCAATCTGAATGGGGCTACAAAAATATCTTGTTGCAAATACCAAATGACTTCCTCACGGGTGATTTTAAGTTGGGAGAGGGATATTTAACAGAAATAGTGGGATGAATTTAATTTTAAGAGTTTTATTTTTCTTGCACGCGGTTATGTATTTTTCTGACATTTAATATGCATGTGGGATTGTTGAAAAAATGAAAATACATTAAAGTTGATAATGTACCAGAATTTTAAAATCTAGCTAGTTCGTACTGATGAAGAAGAAAAGTTCTTGTTGTTCACGTGTTTTCGCGACGACGTCGTATTACTTAAGCCGTCTTCTTCTGCAAAAGTCCGCAAAAACTTCTTAGGGTGTGTTTGTTTTTTGGAATTCCAATTCTATGAAATTCTATGGAATTACAAGTGATAAACTCATATTTTATATATAAAATTATACTACTTTTCACTTAGTTTTTACCTAAGAAATATTATATTTTCATATGTTAGAGTCAATTTGATATTAATTTCTTAATTTCATTTATTTTGATTCGATATATATATTTTAGATAATTTTTATATGTTATAGTCTTATAGAAACATATTATTAAGAATCTTTATTTTAGGATTATATTATATTTTCTTAAATTTATTTGGTAGGAAATCATATTAATTGGATACAAGTTAATATGGAAAATGAAACAAGGACTCTGGGCCTTGGGCTACTAGAACAAAAAGTTGAGAAGGAAAAGGGTTAGCCACCGCCTCACTATTCTATAAAAGGAGACGGAGCAAAAGACACCAAGGGGGCCAACTTTTTGAGAACAAGCTGCACAAAGCAACCACAAAAGGAGCCGCACAAAGCAGCTATTGCCCTAAACCATTGAGCAATCGTCTTCATCGTCACCTCATCACATTTTCATATAATTTCGACGTCAACTTGTAATCTAAAACTTATATCTTCTTATTATTTTCTTAATTCGTAATTTTCTCATGTCTAAATTAATTGCTATGGTTGGTTGCTACATGATGATTGGCTAAATTTTCAACTTTATTAGATTTAGGCTTGTGAAAACTTTGTTGGAACAATGATTTAGTTTATTATTTCTTCCCTTAATATTGTGTTCAATATTCCCTTTATCCCTATTTTATTAATTATTATTAGGGTGTGTTTAATGTTTGTATGGATTTGATCACTCTACACATGATCTCATAATTTAATTGTGAAGGATCGGAAGGTGAAGTAATTAAGTAAGAACTAAGTAATAATAACTCGTAGTAAAACTGACTAGGAATAGATTCGGTTTCTATTGAGCGGTTTCCAAAAGTAGATAACTACGGGGATTGAAATTGGGGAATTCCATAAATCGTTAATGCTGTCTCATTAATCAATTTCACATAGACATATGGTTTTGTTAATTGAGATTAGGGGGTTTATTGCAAAGGAATTGAATAAAACCTAGATAAGGGAATTCTACCGTTAATGAATTAGGAAAAACTTTAAGGGAATTCGACACATTAAAAAGGGAATATTTTAAACTAATCGTTGGGAAAACAAGTTGGATCAATGTCCTAACCAACATTTCTCTCATTATTTAATATCTTTTTTCTTACTTGTTTAATTTAAGTCATTGTTTTATTTTAGTTAGTAGTTAGTAAAAGCTCTAACAAATATTTGTATGTGAATTAGGATAATAAAAAAATTTTGATACTTAATTATAATCTTTGTGGGAACGACACTTGTCCTACTTATATATTCAACTGGACACTAGTTCACTTACTAGGATTTTGCGCATCAAGTTTTTGAATTGGAAATTTAAGATTTTCCAATTCTATGGAATTCCAAGAATTGAATCCTAAGAAATTCCAATTTCAAATAATTGAATTCATTTGTTTGGTAAAACTATGGAATTGAGGTGGAATTCAATTATAATTTGTTTGTTTGAAACACCAAAAAATCACATAATTAAAAATAAAATGAAAAAAAATTGCATCTAGTGTGAAAAGGCTAATATTCTCATAATACATGCATTTGTTGCAAAATGACAAAAATATCTTTGTTAAAGTGGAATTAGCTCATTGTGCATAATAACGAATATATACTTGATAAAAGATGAATAAATCACAAAATGATGAAAACGAAATAATATAACATTTTCCCATTGATTTAGAATGGAGAAAATGCCCATTTTCTAAAATGACAAAAATGCCCTTATTGTAAAATTTTCGTTTTTTAAAAAACGAGTGCTAATTTTTTCTTTTTCATCATGGTTATTCTTTTTCATTTGGTATGAATGACATTTCTATTATTTTCCAACAACTGTATTTTCGGTCATTTTACACCGATAATATTTTAGACATTTCAAGTAAACGGATTTTTTATAAGGCTAATTTTGTCATTTTTTGTTGAGAGAAATTTTTGGTCTACTTGGATTGGGTTTGTCTTGGGATTGGTTTGGGTTTTGGTCTCAAACCCAGACCCAAACCAGCTTTGGATTGAGGTTGGGATTGAGACTGGGGATGATTTAACACTTCAAATCTCAATCTCAGACTCAATCCAAAAGTCTGCTGAGTCCTGGGTTTGAGACCAAAACCCAAACCAATCCCAAGCCAAACCCAATCCTTCATTTTATTCAAAGTTAATTTTGTCATTTTGCACAACAGGTATTTTCTCATTTTTTTAATGGGAGTTTTTTTTTTTTTGCATTAAGGGCATTTTCATCATTTTACGCCAAAGTATTTTTGTCATTTTTCATCAAAAAAAAATTGAGTCATTTTTAATCATATGAATGTTAAGCTATTTGAGCCAAAGGAATTTTTTTTCATTTTGCGCGAAAATATTTGTTATCATTTTGAGTCAAGGGTATTTTCATAATTTTTTATAATGGGTGTTTTGGTGATTTTATTTTATGTATTTTTGTGATTTTTTTTATATAAAAAATCATTTTTCGTGTCTAAAAAATCATTTTTTTGTGTCAAGGGTATTATTGTAATTTTGCACTAACAGTATTTTTCGACATTGTACAAAGGGTATTTTTGTCATTTAAACGAATAACATTAGCTATTTAAAATTAAGGGTACTTTAGTCATTTTGTACTATGAGTGTTTTTGTCATTTTACAATAAGGGTACTATGGTCATTTTATATATATATATATATATATTTATTTATTTATTTATGAGAGAGAATAACACGTATGCATAATATATTTATAACCTACCATAAATCTTGTTGAATTGTAATTCAAATTCTTTGATTATAAAATGGAATTGATATTGTAGAATTGAGGGGTTGCAATACCAAAATTTTGTTGAGAGCCAAACAAGAGAATTGGAATTCCATGATTTGGTTGACAGCCAAACAAGAAAATTGAAAGCTCCAATTCCATGAAAACAAACACACCCTTAACTAACTTACCTAATTAGCAATCTGATATTTATTTTCCGAATTGTGACAGATAAAAAAATAAAAAATCCTCTGTTGTAAATTATGTAGCAGATCCATATTTCCTGGGTTGGTCCTTTGAAATTGTTAAAAAATATTGGACTGCTTAGGAATTAACGTATGTGAAAGGGATCAAAGGAGCTTTCAGGTGGTTGGATATGGACCCTGACTACGATTTCAATATTACGCAGTTGACAAAAAAACACTTGTTATTATGAATCGCGTTATTTGTCACCGTTGCTGAGAAAATTACGTGAAACTAGTCGTAAAAAAACCGTGAACTTTTTTTTTTTTTTTAAGAAAGAAAAAACAGTGAACTTTTATACATTATAGATAGGCAAGTTGGTCCACTATAATCCCTAAACAATTTACAGATTGCATGAAAAGTTCCTAAAGAATAATTATGTACTTTAAAATTCCCAATTAATTTACTTTTAATATGTAAAGTTCTTCCGTCAAAATTTTTATTAGTTAGCTGTGCAATCGAATTTTTGAATGGGTCAATGGAAATATCAATAGGAGCAGAAATGGTAATTTATAATATAATTAACCATCCCACTACCCACTGCCCAACCCCATTAGCCCCACCTGGCCGACACCCCCGCACATCCGTCATCTTCATTTGCAACTTTCGGTCAGAACCCAGTACCATCATCACCGACCAACATGTTGGGGAGAACCCACAATATAGTCCAAGCAACCGAACAAGATCAAATATGCTTGACAAAATATCTCCCAAACTTGAATAAAAACGTAGGACACCAAATAATAATTCCAAAGCCCACGGATGACAATTACGAATGCAACGGAACAATAATAAATGGAGCTAGTAAATTAAAGATAAATCAAGCAAACACAACACCAAGAATTTTACGTGGAAAACCTCTTCAAATCAAAGATTAAAAACTAAGGGACCTTCGGATCCACTCCAAAAGCTTCATTATAAATCAATAGAGGTTACAAAAGAGTATCTAAACCAATACGTGTAAACTCAAACCAACAATGAAGCTAAAACTTCATCTAATACACAAAAGAGATGAGAATAGAGAAAAAAATCACCCAAAAACAGAGCACTATTGCAACGACCATAACTCAGAAACCGACCGTTGAAATCTGATCTCCACATTCCATAATGTAGCCCTATCAGTCTTCTACCTCCAGTTAAAATTTGAGACTGATCCGAGCACAAATGACCGCCTGAATGGAAGATAACCCAAAACTGCGCAGGCTGAAAACTGGCAGCGAATTTCTCTCAATACTCACGACTTCTCTCTCTTTGAAATTGTGTGACCAGCAAAAAGAAAACAAGGGTTTTCTTTATAAAATTTGGCCTGGGCTCTATTCCAAAACCCACATAAGAGGAGAAAACATTATATGACCCAACAAATCTCCCATTTTTCCCGACTATGTGAAAGTCACAAATTTCTTGCCATTCCGGCAAGAGAACAACACGCCTCAAACTTCCACCTAGGTAATGTCTTAGTCATCATATCAGCCCCATTATCATCAGTATGAACTTTTTCAAACTCCAACAACTTATCATCTAACATTTCACGTATCCAATGATACCTCACATCAATGTGTTTAGATTTAGAATCAAAAGTTGAGTTCTTACCAAGATGAATTGCACTTTGACTATCACAAAGTAGCACATACTTAGATTGAGAATGTCCAATTTTCTTGAGAAATTTCTTCATCCAAAACAACTCTTTACAGCCTTCAGTCGCTGTAATGAACTCAACTTCAGTGGTAGATAAAGCAACACATTTCTGCAATCGAGATTTCCATGAAACAGCTTCCCCTGCAAAGGTAATCAAGTAGCCTGAAGTAGATTTCCTGAATCAACATCCCCAGCCATATCTGAATTTGTGTAGCCTTCAAGAATATATTTGTCATTGCCAAAACAAAGTCTCAAATTAGAACTTCCACGGAGATATCTCGAAATAATTTCACCGCTTCTCAATGTTCTATTCCTGGTTTTGAAAGAAAACGGCAAACAACACCAACAACATGAGCAATATCAGACCTCGTGCAAACCATAACATACATCAAACTACCAACTGCTGAAGCATAAGAAACTTTATGCATCTCTTTCTTCTTATCATCGATAGAGAGGAATTGCTTGACACTCAATTTGAAGTGACTAGCAAGTGGAGTGCTAGCCTTATCCATTATGAATCTCTGAAGCACTTTCTCAATGTAACTCTCTTGAGATAACCAAAGCTTCATTGCATTCCTATCACGAGTGATCTTCACTCCAAGAATCTGTTTTGCTGGTCCAAAGTCGTCTTTCATGGCAAAAGACTTGCTCAATTCCCGCTTCAAATATGCAATCCTGGAAGCATTTTTACCAACAATAAGCATATCATCAACATAAATCAAATGTATGATAAAATCATCATCATAAAACTTTTGCACAAATACACAATGGTCAGAATTAGTCTTCTTGAAGCCAAGTTTCCTCATAAATGACTCAAACTTCTTGTACCACTGTCTCGGTGCTTGTTTCAAGCTATACAAACTTTTCCTCAACCTGCATACATTATCTTCTTTTCCTTTAACCTCAAAAACTTCAGGTTGTTCCATGTAGATTTCCTCCTCAAGATCTTCATGAAGAAAAGCTGTCTTTACATCCATCTTCTCAACCTCTAAATCAAAGCTTGTAGCCAAACTAAGTACAATTCTGATAGAAGACATTTTAACAACATGAGAAAATATTTCTGAGAAGTCTACTCCCTTTCTTTGACCAAACCCTTTGAAAACAATTCCAACTTTAGGACGTGGATTTGGAGAGTGCTCTTGCGACTTCCATACATAAACCCACCTGATCTTCAAAGTTTTCTTGCCCTTTGGCAACTTCACTAACTCAAATGTGTTATTGTCATAGAAAGACTTCATCTCATTTTTCATTGCACTTAACCACTGATTCTTCTGCTCACTTCCCATGGCCTCATGAAAGCTCTCTGGTTCTCCCCCATCAGTCATCGACACATACTGATCAGGAGGATACAAAGTATTATCCTTTCTGACTCTGGTAGACCTCCTAGGTAGAGAAACTTGTGGTTCCTCTAGCAAATCTGGAACTGCTGGAACATGATCATCTGAAACTGCTGCAACATGATCATCAGCACTATCATCATCTGGGATCTCAATATCAGTTGTATTCGATTCTATATTTGTCCGAACTTGCTCCTCAACAGTAACAGGTAAACGGTGAGGAATATCTCTATTCAAATAAACAAGACCAGACAGGTAAACGGGGAGGGGTTTGGGGCAGATGGGAGTGGGTTTGAGTAAGCGAAATACCAAAATTACCCTTCAATTTTTTACTTTGATTAGATTATTTTCACCTGATTTATGTTGACCCGTCAAATTTTTTACGGAAGAACTTTACATACCAAATGTAAATTGTTTGGAGATTTTAATATCCATAATGAATCTCTAGAGACTCTACCTCTGGCTATAAATTATTTGACAACTATATGCACCAATTTGCCTTATAGATAATATGATTGATAATGTATAACTAAATCATGCCATATACATTTTTAATTAGAAAATTATGTTATCACTTCTAAATAATTCAGTTTTTATGATAATAAAAAAGCTCAAATTTTACAAAATAAAGACATAAATTTTTAACTAAACACTATCTAAGGGCACATTTAGTAAATTCCTACAATATTAAACTTTAAGGATACTCCTTTCATTCGATATATATTTTTTTTTATGCCCGTTGGACGATTTCCCCCGAGGAGGAGAGAGCGGAGAGTACCCTAGATAGGGAGATTGTAGCATGCTCCATGCCTGGGGAGGGAATTTAGCCTCATAAGGAGGATAAATTATTTGCTCCACTTGGGGAGATATGGGAATCGAACACGGGACCTCAGGCCCGTGTTCGGGTAGCCTTACCACATGGGCTACCCGATTCCCATCCTTTCATTCGATATTAAACTCTAAAAATATTCATTTTGTTAAGAATTGAGTGAATATAAAAAATGATCATTAAATTCCACACCCATTGGGCTTGTGCTTGTGTAATGCAAGCCCATATCATATACCAAATGGACAAATTTGAAAAGGTAGGTTTTGGGTTACTCGTGACTCATTTGTCGGGATTTAATAAGTGGGCCAGTTTTTTTCTAATGTTCCAGAGGCTGTGGATGTGGACCTTCGGATGATGGGCCCATGTGGTCTTAACTTTCCAATATTGAATGAATTACAACCACAGCCTTGAGAGAAGGGCCCTAGCTCATGACCGCAAACCAAATCTCGGGCCCACCATTTAGCCCCATTCATGTTCTAGTTATGACGCTTAGGCTCACATCCCTATCTTTTCAATTCCTAAATTTAGTTAAAACATTTTTTGTTTTTTCTTGGGTTGTGTCTATCCTCATTTTGGATAAAAATAATAGTGGATGTGTTTCTTGACTTCAAACAGAAGCAGTAATTATTCTTGTAAGATTATTTATAAGTACATACTCATAAATTTGAATAGTTATATTGTTTGATCCAACAACTTAAATTATAATTATTTCAGAAAATAACTATAATTAATGTCTGATCAAGTAATCCGAAAATGTAAGTAAAATACTTATAAAAAAACCTTATAAACATTGTGGGCAAGTTGGTATTTGAAAATGAAATAAGTTTATTTTATTTTATTTTTCTAAATAAATTAATTTGTTTACTAAATAATAAAATATCCATTAATCACAAAATGGTTAAGGAGTAAATCAAAGTATTTTTTCTCTCTAGGGCTTCTCTAGAGTTTCTCTCCGTCGCCGCAGCGTACTGTTCGGACGATGAGCTCTCTCATCTATCGGACTTTCTCTCCATTGACATCACCAATGGTGAACGATGGGTGTTGTCCCTATACCGATCACCTGCTTCTTGTACCGATGGTTGACGGTGCATCGGAACCGGGGACGTTGAATATGGCTCTTGCTTTTGGAGTATTGGATAAAGGGGAACTGTTGATTTTGAGTCTCCTTTATCAGCAAGGGTTGACTGTCAAACAAGGCATGGGCTTTGGAGAATGATGGGACTTGGTGTCGCCATTGCAGAGAGGGAGGCGATGATGGGGAGAGGCCCAATTCGGGTAAACCTTTCTAAAGGTATGTCGGGAGCAAGTGTGTGGGTGAACATGAGAGATTCGTCAGATAACTTGGTTTGGCCGGAGCTGGTTCTACCGCCTGAGACGATAAAGATTATCGGAGGTCGTCTATATCCGGCGAAGGACGATATGGTCTGTACAAGGTGGGTCGGGCCTCTGACCCGCGAGAGGCGTAGGTATTCCGAGTTTGGGCCAAGTTGTTGGGCTAGGTCTCTCCCTTCGCGGACCAGACTTTTATTACAAGAAGATGGGCCAGTCTGCTGACCTAGTCCTTCAAGGCCCATATTAAAATCTTGCTCACTGCTAGCCTTGACACAATTGGGCCAGTCACTAGACTGTTGAGGTTTTTTGAGCTGTTTGAAAATCTCTGTTTTGCTTATTACTCTAAAAATCCTGGAGTTTCTTTTACTCCCACAGTGGCTAATGGATTGTTTTTAACGGGGGCTCCCAAGGTTGTCAAAATCGCGAGTTGGATCGTAAAATCGAAAGCCATACATCGAGTTGGATCGGGTTAAAAATCGCTGGAATCTTGGATCGTAATGGATCGTCGATCCAGATCGTAAGATCGAATGATCCATAACGATCCAACATTTTCTCTTTTCAAAAATTGGAAAATAAAATAAAGGAATGCTTACCTTACCGGAGAAGACACCGGCCGGAGCAGAGAAAGAAGGCACCGGTTCATAAAGAGGGAAGACGCCGCAGCTGCGGCCGGACTGAGCCACCACCGGAGCAAGGCCAACCGCGGGTAGCACCAAAACGAGGACGGAACAGGAGGGGCGCCATGGGGGTGAGAAGAAGAGAGTTCTGGAGTCTCCAAATTAAGGAAGAAAGAGGGGCGCCGTGGGGGGGGAAGAAGAGAGTTCTGGAATCTCCAAATTAAAGAAGAAAGAGAAAGACGTAGATCTTTAGGATAAGTGTAGTAATATGCATAATCGATCCCTGAAGAAGTTAGGTATAAGTGTAGTAATTCGCACAATAGGTCCCTCCTGGACAGCAATTAATTTCCTTCAGCACAAAGGCGTTGAAATGTCCCACAAAAATTTAAAAATTTGCGGGTTAACTTTTAAATTAAATACAAATTTAGTCCTTAAAATTTTACTATTAATAATATTATTTAGTCCTTAAAATCTTACTTTTAAATTTAAAAATTCACGGGTTAACTTTTAAATTAAATATTATTTTAATAATTTTTTCGGATATTTTGATCCGTGTTACGATCCTCGTGTTTACGATTTTTTGAGACCCCTTCCGTTCCGAGTCAAATTTACGATCTTGACAACCTTGGGGGCTCCTGCCGTTATTCAGTGTATGGTGGTGGTCGCATGTCGGTCTCGCCAAGACCCATGAGTGGTTTGATCTGAAATTGTTCGGTGTGTTACAACTCCTGGGCAATTCACGTTTTAAAGCGTACCATTTTGGTGTGCATTTTTAATAGTTTTTCCCTCCTCATAATAAATGCATTTGCAAACTTCATGATTAATATCATGGTAGCCTTAGGATTTACTTCTTGTTTTAGATTAGGATTTACTTCTTGTTTTAGATTAGGATTTATTTCATGTTTTTATTACAGCAATCAATGGGATATGCTGTATCAAATTTTGAGAAGCATCTCTCAAGATAGAGTTCTATTGCAACATGGCTTCAAATGGAGGATCGTGATCGGACATTCTGTTCGTATCTGGTGTGGTCGCTGGCCAACTACTCTACGCGATTTTCACCTGATCTCCCCTCCTAATTCTACGTGTTTTGAAAGTTTGCAGACAAGACCTCTGGAAGTTGTGGATGACCTCTGGTTTGTGCGTGATCTTGGTTTTGCTATTGCTTTTTTAGTAGTAGTGTTGGGTTGTATGGTCATCGAATTTTGCACTATAGGACACTTATTCTCTATATTTTTCTATGACAGCGAGTCTTGTAATGTTCTGCCTCATTTGTTTGCTGTAATTTTTCTAAGGCACTGTGCCTCATTTCAAAGAGTAGGGGATCCATTGGGATTTCACCTCCCTCATGTAGTTCCTAATATCTATTAATGATATTACTTTCTTTTTAAAAAAAATCACAAAATAGTCGAGGTCATTACGATCAAAAGATAATATGAAAATATAAGAAAATAAAAGTTATACAATAGTTTAGACAATCATGATAACATATAACCTTGAACTGAATAAAAAATACTAATAATAGTAAAAAAGAAAAAATACATAATAAAATTATTTTTAACATATTATTCTCAGTACTTGAATAACCACACTTTTTTAAATAAATTGATTGATTTGTGAGAATTAAGGTAAGGACATTGCCAGGGAGTTAAAATTTAGCCAATTAATTGACTAAAATTTCAAATTGGCCATGTGAGAAGACTATTTTTCCCTTGAGGTTTTATTGAATGATTTATTACATTTTATATTATTTTGAGTATAAAAAAGGGTAAAAAGTGCCCACGCCCCCTAAACTATATCATATTTTGGTTTTTGACCCTCAACTAAAAAAGGCAAGTGTTTGACCCTAAACTTTTTTGAAGTATCAATGATGACCCCTTCCATCAAATTTCTCCATTAAATAATAACGGAATGTGTCCATGTGACACTCAAACGAAAAAAAATGGGGGCAAATTTGGAAAAAAATAAATTAATCTTTAAAAAGATAAATTAGTAAATAGTATTTTCAATTTATGGCAAAAAAAATTATGGAAGGCATGCTTAGGTTGTTATGGGATATGATGAAGACATTGGATATCTTTTTTGCTCAAAACTAAGTTAAAAAACCTCGGTATAATTAGTTACAACTTTCATGGAGTTTAACATAATTTCATGGAAGTCACGTTTAAGTTATTTAGCAAAAAAAAAAAAAAAAAATTCTTAAGTTGTTACTGGGGAATTTGAAAGATTTTCATTTCAGAAATAAGTGTGATTTCACTAGACATGAAATAAAGAAGAAATTAGGGAAATATTTATGGCGAACCTCGATTTTCTAATTCATTTTTTTTGAAAGGTTAATTTATTTTTTTTCCCAATTTGCCTCCATTTTTTTATCATGTGAGTGTCACATTGACACATTCCGTTATTATTTAATGGAGAAATTGGATGGAAGAGGCACCATTGACACTTCAAAAAAGTTTAAGGTCAAGCACTTGCCGTTTTTTAGTTGAGGGTCAAAAACAAAAATTTGAGATAGTTTAGGGGGCGTGAGCACTTTTTACCCTATAAAAAATAGTATAAAAGTTGGGAGTGACCCCACCTATCAATTTAACATGGAATTGTAATCATTTTTTTTCAGTCCCTTTAATAATTATTTTCTTTTTATTACATTTTTGACATTTTTGCTAACTTTTTTCTTCTTTTTTTTTCTTTCTAACTTTTCATGTTTGTCTTTATCCAGTATTTTGCTAATTTTTGTTTTTCTGGTGAGATAGAGAATCATCCTGAGTCTTGAACATAATTGGTAAAACAGAGAACTTAAATAAATCATTAACAACAAACATTTACACAATAAAGGCTTAATATATATTAATTTTCAGAAATTAGCACATTTTAGAAGCTTACTATACGAAATTAACCAAACTAAAAAGGAAATTAATAGATTTCAGAAAACTATTATAATTTCTTCATCTGGTTTTTCGAACATGCCATGCATCAAAGGCAAACATCATTCCCAAAAATACTTTTTTCTTAACCTGCCAAAATCATGCTAGAAAAATCCAACGTCCTTCCAAAAACAAAACTTCTTCAACACAAACAAAGCTTGAAAAAAGTAGAAGACGTCATATTTATACTGTAAATAATGTCATATTTTTTTTTACGGTAGTTCTCAGGTATAAACACCTACAAATTTAGTGTATTTTGAGGAAGAAGACGATGATATTGAGGTAGTGTTACTGTTTGAATTTTTTGGTTCTAGTGAAAAATTGAATTTTCTTTATGAATAGTTGAAAGATTGGAAGGATATCTCTGATGGGATGAATATATCTCACATTTGCCTTATCAAACTCGAAATTTGGGAGGGGGGAATGAATTGACACTGGTAGAGTAGCCATGATTACTCCTACTCCATAGACAACATCATTGCCTTGAAAATCTAAAGTCAACCCTCTCGAGTTCCTAGTTGTTTCTTGATATATCCGTCCATTATATGAGATATACATTTCACACATTTTTTCTTGCTAAGTTAGGTAGTTGGAATGGATGGTCTATTAGTTGGCTATAAAAGTTTAAATAGACAAGAGGTCTTGAGATCAATTTCCTTATCTTATTCTTAGTATTTTTTTTTTGTGTTTTAAACACCTTCTAAGTGTCTCTTTCATTTTTTTAATTTTTAACTTAGTGTAAGATTTATTTAATTAATTACTCATTTTAATAAATAATACAGGCGGTCATTCTTCTTAATTTTGGCAGTAAAATTCTAGTAATCATATACTATCAAGTGTCGTTAAATTTGTAATGGTGAATATAAATTTACAAATAAATTGAATCTTAATTTAAATTAGCACATTATTAAATAATGATTTATTTATTAAACACTTCTAACTTAATGTTTGTATGCCTTTTTACTCTATATAAGTCATTCACTCACATATTAGACAATTACTTATTATATAAGTTGTTTAATGATATATAAGACGATGCTTTATTAGAGCGATCATCAAATTATAATGAATATTGTTGTATAACAAGCAATTTAGTATACTTATAATGATTGATCAAGTATAATAAGTAATCTAGTATAACAAGTAGTTCATTACTATAAAAAGATGATTGATCAACTTATAACTAACTATAATGAAGAAACTAGTAATGAATGATTTATCAAACATAGCGTTTGTAATATTCATTTAGTTTATATCTAAATAGTTCAATCAATTATTAACTTTTTGAAACTCTAATAACTAATCTATTATAACAAGTACTTCGTTACTATAAAAATATGAATGATCAATTTATAACAACTTATAATGAAGAATGTAGTAATGAATGATTGATCAAACATAACGTTTGTAATATTCATTTAGTTTCTATCTAAATAGTTCGATTAATTATTAACCTTTTGAAACTCTAATAACTAATCTAGTATAACAAGTAGTTCATTACTATAAAAATATGACTGTTCAACTTATATCAACATATAATGAAAAAATCTAGTAATGAATAATTGATCAAACATAACGTTTGTAATATTCGTTTAGTTTCTATCTAAATAGTTCAATCAATTATTAACCTTTTGAAACTCTTATTTAGTTTCATATACTGCAAACACACTTCTATATAAGTCAATGAATAACATTAATGATACTTAATACTCTAATCATTATGTCATACAACTTAATTTGGACAATTAAAATTTACTTTTTAATATTTGGGATCAATTCGTAAACTATAATAAAATATAAGGGTTCATATGCAAATTTAATTTAATACAACACACGGGTTGATTTTCAATATTTTAAAATGCGGGGTCCAAAATGTAATATATGTGTAGTACTTATTGTTGCAAATTCAAATGGTATAGGGACTTAGGTTCACAAATTGTGTAAAAGTATGAGTACTTATGGTAAAATTAAACAAGAAAGTTATGTATGCCACCTCATCGATCATGATATACCCTAATAGTTAATCTAGATTGTCGGTAGAGAAAAATCTAATGGTTTTAAATGAATCTACTTCACATTTACCAATTATCAATTGTTATCATCAAACCTACAATGCAAACCAATATTGTTACGCACAATGCTGAACATATGATGGCCGACGAATCAATAAGTTGACGGTTGAGATCATTAGGATCTCAACACCTATTATGAAAATGTTTAAATACAAATGATCATAGTCGTCGAATTCTTGATCCAACAGTCATAAAAATACAAAAAATACTTTACAAAAAAATACCTTCACACGGTGGGACCCACTTTACCTACTCATTGCAAAAGCTAATGACCATAATCATTATGACATCTCCTACATCAATGATGTGATAATTGACTTTTGTCATTTCAAAGTAAACTTTTCCAATTGTCTTGCCATGTCAATCATTCAATCTCATTTGACAACTCAACAAAATATTTGTAATTATTTTTTTCGGTAGCTATTTTTTCCCCCAAAGAACATAGAGGTCATTTTTCCCCCCTTAGCCAATTTTTAAACAGTAGTGCTTAGCATTTAAGCATTTTCCTTAAGGTAAAACTCATGATGAAGAAATAAAAAAGTACATTGTTTTTGTGAGATTGAAATTTGTCCAAATGCATTAGGTCGCCTTCTTTAGAGCTAGATGTAAAAGGACTTTCACCCAAAAAAATGATGCAAGAGAAGGAAAAAAATTTATCAGCAACGTGTCCTTTTTATCATTCGTTGCAATTGGATACCATGTGGACCCAGATCTTGATTATCATGTCCGGAAAATTCTGATATAGACCTGGGCTATATGTGGGGTTGTGGACCACTTCAACCACATCACCTCTTTTCATTAAAAAAAAATTTCTTCATAGGGCCCATCTGTTTTTATTATTTAATCAAAACTGTGATGTGACTGAATATGAATCAAGTGATCCATGACCACTTGGTAGGCCTGGTCCACAACATAACCGTTCTATCATGTCCTTTGGGCGACCATGCAGAGCTGGAAAGTGGGGCCCCAGCTGACTAATAAAACCGGGGTTAGTGACGTGGCAAAGAGTGAGCCAAGATTTTTGGGGTCTTTGGTATTGAGGGGACTCGGGAGAATAGTAGCCACTCGTTCGAGTGGTGGAGAGAACTCTTTGAATTGATTTTGTTCCTTTCCTATATCCAAATTCATTGTGACAACGTTGATTTAATACTGCCAAGATCCATCATAGTGCATGGGCAAAACCGGTGAATTCCTATTTGGTTTATCGTCTAATCTAATTGAGATATCTATAAAATAAGTCATTTTTGCTAAGTTTTACAAAATATATTTTTGATATTGTTTAATTTTTCAATTAACTTAAACTTTTGACCTTATTATAATTATACTGTATGTCCTTAAGTCAGATGTGAGACTAACTGAACTAGACTTGCTTGTCCGGCAAATTGATATTCATTTTGAAAATAATATAAAATTTAGTTATGAGATTCAAATAATATTTTAACAAAATTGTAGAATAAAGTTTTTAGATGAAATATCAAAATACAATCAAAGTGGGATTCTTTAACAAGTGTTAGAAAAATATTTATATCATATCATATTAAATTATATTTCAGTTTAACATTAAATAATAATTTTCTTATTTCATTTTAGTTTACCTTTGAGGACTGTTCCTATTTAAAAGAGATCTCATTTCATCATATTTCATTATAGCAAATATTTAGTAAGCGATTTAATCTCAAAAAGAAAAATTAGAATATCTGCCAAAATTGAATATAAAAGAGACAAGTCAATAGATAACTTTGTTAATTTAGTAATGATAATGGTTTGGGTTTTCCGTTATGTTTTGTATAATGTGTTATTAATAAGTTGTCACATATTAAATTTTTTTCTCATGTCACCCCATGTTTTTGACTTAACATGTGCAAACATTAAAGACATACTTGAAGTAGAAAATACAAATCTTTCATTGTTAACAATAATTCTATTTTGATTTAATGATACACGTATCTTTATCAACAACTTGTGCTTGTAATAAATTTGATTAAGTGTATGTATACAAAACAAATGCAAGTATACAACTACCAATTAAATCTATATTCTTATTGTAAAGAAAATAAAGGTTTTAAGAGTCACATGTAGTCTTGCTCCGTGACCAAATCAAAGGTACAATAAAGTAAAATTGTGTTTTAGAAAATTACGTTAAAAAGTTACAAAATGTCATATCTATGTTTGGATGCTTTGATGAGATTAGATGGAAGGGGCCAAAAAACAATTGATCCAATAACAAGCAGATAAAAAAGCAATGAACTTTTTAAAAAGTTAAAGAAAAAAGGCAAAAAAAAAAAAAAAAACTTTTTCTCATTCATTGTCTCCACAAATAAATAATTTTTACATGTTTTCACGTTTACCTTACTGATTCACTATTTCCGTTAATTTATAATTTTTTTAATTAAAAAATTAACGGATATCAATTTTTTATTAGTAACATATTAGGATATCAAAGCACACGAAGGCCTAAACAGGAGAGAAGATTCCTACCGAGAAAAAATATTAGAAAAGAGGAATTTGATTTGAAATCTCTCTATATAGTCTTAAACCATATTAGGATCTCTCCTTTTCCTTACAAACCCATTTTGGTTCCTCCAAAGATGTCTGCCCCCATCATGAACACCAGATCACTCTCTCTAGCTATGGAAAGAACTGGCCAATGGTACTGATCAAGAAACAACCAATTTATTTTCATGATTTCATTTTCTTCATACTTCTTTTTTTTAATAAAAAAAAATTTCTAATCCTTTGATTTTCCACAGGGTTTTCTCCCAAGAAATTCCAACTGACGTCATAATTGAAGTTGGTGAAGCCAAATTTTCTCTTCACAAGGTTTCTGTCCATGTTTTTTTTTAACTTTATTCTTGTATTTAGTTATTATACTGCAAAATTATTTGAGCTAATAGATCATGTTAACACGTCTAAACTTTGGTTTTATTCGCATAATTTTCAGTTCATGCTAGTGGCAAAGAGCAATTACATAAGAAAAATCGTGATAGAATCGAAAGAAGCTGAGTTAACGAGAATAGATCTGTCTGATATTCCTGGAGGACCTGAGATATTTGAGAAGGCAGCTAAATTCTGCTATGGAGTTAACTTTGAAATCACAGTACATAACGTAGCAGCTCTCCGATGTGCTGCTGAGTATCTTCAGATGACTGATAAATACTGTGATAATAATCTCGCCGGCCGGACTGAGGATTTCCTTAGACAAGTCGCCTTGACTAGCTTTTCCGGTGCTTTGGTTGTTTTAAAGTCTTGTGAAGATCTTCTTCCCCTTTCTCAAGA
Organism: Vinca minor; assembly: GCA_026122235.1. NCBI lineage: Eukaryota > Viridiplantae > Streptophyta > Magnoliopsida > Gentianales > Apocynaceae > Vinca > Vinca minor. The sequence continues at coordinate 14,758,493 of JAOCZM010000015.1, forward strand.
ACTCAATATCATTCAAAGATCTATTGATGTTGTAAGCTCTAAGGTTAGCTCATACCAATTTACTTTCCTTTCTCACAATAGTACTCACTCAATTCTTATTTAATTGTCGTTTATGAGATATATATGTATTCAAATTAATTGTCATTTACATGTCTTTTATTAAGTGTTAATAATTTATTTTCAATTATACCCTTAATATATATTTTATTGAAAAAGTGAAAGAAAATGAGGAATGAAGAGGGTATTATTGGAATTGTTGTGAAAATATTATTGTTTGTTTGACTTTTCTTAATTTTTTCAAATTATTCTAAACGACATATATTGAGGAATAAAAATAGTATTCTGTAATGATAGTTTGATATGAATCCGGTTCATTGGATCACAATGTCCAATAGACCTGATCCATATCAGAAAAATCATTCTTTAATTGTTGTAGGGTCTATTGACCAAAAAAAAACTAATCAATATCCTAATTAGTTTTATTGTTACGGTCTACGAGTAATCTGATATGCTAAATATAAAAAAAAATCCGGAAGGAGTGATCTTAATAGAGTTTCTTTCTGCATAAGAGTCATAGCTTGTTAAATTAAGCAGCTTATACAAATTTTTAAGATGTTTTAAATTGTTCTTTCCCTTTTAATTTTAGCTTTAATAAGCTGAAAAATAGCTAGTCCTGACAAGCTATTGGTTTATAAGGTAACTTTTGCTTGTTGATCCATATATTCATTCGGACGAGTGTCGCAAATTCATATATGCTTGATTTTTAATACTTTTCATAGGTTGGTAGGGGTATATAAATCAAATAAAAATAGCTTCACAAAATTTTATGAGGCCTGAATTATTGTTGATCTTCAATTGCAGGCATGTATCGAGGCAAACTTTCCTAGCCGTTCGCCACCAAATTGGTGGACAGAAGAATTATCAATCTTAGACATGAGTTTCTTCGGAAAGATTATAGCTACAATGAAATCCAGAGGTGCCAAATCTTTAATCATAGCTAGTGCTATAATAACATATGCTGAAAAGTGCTTATGGGATCTTGTACGTGACCATTCCGGCAATGGTGTTAAAACAAACCTTATTCCTGATGACTCCGAAATCAAAATCCGACAACGGGAACTTCTTGAATCCATTGTTACTATTTTACCTCCTGAAAAATCTGTCTTCCCCATTAATTTCCTCTGTTATCTCCTAAGAGCAGCTATTTTCTTGAGAGCTGAAAATAGTTGTAAGAACGAGCTCGAAAAAAGAATTTCAGCAGCATTGGAACATGTAACAGTTGATGATCTTTTGGTACTATCTTTTACTTATGATGGTGAAAGATTGTTTGATCTTGAGAGTGTTAGGAAGATCATTTCTGGGTTCGCGGAGAAAGAAAAAAGTGTTGGAGTCTTTAATGGTGGCGATTTTAGAGATGTTTGTTCAACAGCTATCCAAAGAGTTGCTAAGACTGTTGATGCATATCTTTGTGAAATTGCTAATTATCCAGAACTTAGCATTTCTAAGTTCAATGGAATTGCTGTTTTAGTTCCTAAAGGAGCTAGGAAGGTTGATGATGATCTTTACCGAGCTATCGATATCTACCTTAAGGTGAGCCACACTGCTCAAATTTCAAGTCATTTTATCGCGTCAGTCTTTCCTAATACTATAAAATTGTGTGACAGGATAAGACAGAGAGTATAACAGATAATTCCATATATGGAATTCGCTTCTACTATGTTTTGTTTAACGTTATTAAATTTTGTCGTGACTGTCACAAATCTTGATGTTGGATTTTGTTGTGAAATGCAGGGTCATCCAAATCTTGATGAGATTGAAAGAGAGAAAGTTTGCAGTGTGATGGATCCATTGAAGCTATCATATGATGCAAGAGTTCATGCATCACAAAACAAACGTTTACCGGTACAAATAGTGCTTCATGCTTTGTACTATGATCAATTGAAAATAAGAAGTGGAGCGGAAGATCATAATCCACCAAATGCAATAACCACAAGAAATCAGCTGCAGGCTGATACATCACTGGTTAAAGAAAATGAAGAATTGCGAACGGAGTTGTTGAAGATGAAGATGTACATTGCAGATATACAGAAGAAGGGTACTCAAGGGACAACATCAACAACAACAACCAAAGGACTAGGAGGAAAAAAAACAACATTCTTCTCATCAATGTCCAAGACTTTAGGGAAATTGAATCCTTTTAAACATGGGTCAAAAGATACCTCAAATATTGATGATGGAGAGGTAGATGTCACCAAACCCAGGAAAAGAAGGTTCTCCATTTCCTAGATTTATTATGAACTAAATCCTTAGCTCTTTGTTTTGTGCAAAAAGTCTGTTGTTTTCAGATTTTGAACTTAGTTGTTTTCTTTTTGGATTATTAGTGATTTATACTTTCTCTTCAGAATAATTCGAACTCTCGACTTTATATAGAAGTGAAACGTCTTTTTACTTGAGTTGTGCTTAGTTGTCGTATGAATTTAGTCTGAGTGTGAAAAGTTCTATGTTCTTTCGTTATTTCACAATTGTCTTTTTGTTTAATACTGAGAAAAAAATTATGAAATTATATAGTTCTGATTCTTGTGAAGTTGCTAGTGTAGGCGAGAATTTGTAATCACTTACTAGATTGAAACATCAATCTTTGTTTCCATTCCTCATTGTTGCTTGGCGATGCGTTGTAGATTACGAAAATATAGTAAATGAATCTTACAAATTTTCGTTATAAACTTCCTAAAATACCTCCCAAAATTTAATAAAAGAGAAAATTATTATAAGTAGCCATTATCTAATTACGGATTTCAATTAATAGACTTATCTTTTTATTCGACTATTTATAGTCGCATCTATTTACGAGCCACTATAAATGTCTAATTAGTGAATCCGGCCAAAAAATAACATGTGCTCCCGGAGTGAAGGGCAAAAATATTCATTACCTTCTTCCTTCTTCCTCTCATCTTCATCATCAACTCCCTTCTCCTCCTCTACCCTCCACCACGGCCCTCCACCCTCTTCCTCCACCACCGCCCTCCACAAACCCACTCCCAAACTCAAAATTTGCACCACTCTCACCCTCCTCCACCACCCTCCACCACTAAAAGTCAAAAAAATCTAAAACAAACCAACCCCCTTCTCCTCTTCTTGCTTTTGTATGATTTTTGGAGATTAATCTAACTAAAACTACTAGCTTTTGGTAGGATTAGCTTAGATTTTTTTATGGGTTTTTGGCATTTCGTATTTTTGCTCCCGGGGGTTTATCATTTATATTGACTTACAGCAAAAATATAGAAAGAATTTATGTCTCCTTTTTGTGGTATATGCTAGAACTAAAGATTGGATTTTTGATGATGTTCCTACTCCATCCATCTTTCTGTCCGATTTTGGTTGCTCTTGAATATTATTTTTGGCGATTAATCTTTCTAAAAATACCATTGTTTGGTGGCTTTTAGTTCAAATTTCTCAAGGATTTATGCTTGGTCTTGAAGCTTTTTGGGATATTAGGAGGAAATTATTTAAAAAGAATAAGGCATAAGAAGAAGTTGTAACTTGCTGGGTTTTATTTCAAAGAAGGCTTTTTTGGTGCTTCTGGAATGGATTTATATCCATTTGCTTTGTTACTTTGACGTGTTTCTTGTTTCTCTGCTTGACACATATTATTACGGCTCATTAAGTCTTCTTTGAGAAGTAAAGGCAGTGTATTTTTGGGGTTTTGCTAAAGGAAGGGAATTTATGGGGTGAACAATTTCGGAACAAATCGGAGATAAGTTTATGATTTTTCTCCTTTTGGAAGCTTGGAGATTGGTGTTATCTAAAAATATTCATGATCCGCCATGGTTGAATTTTCGGATTTCTCGAATGTTCTTCGCAGCTCTTCATGAAGAAGGTAATGGAGGGTGGAAGAGGAGATGGGGGTTGATTTGTTTTAGGATTTTTTTTTACTTTAATGGTGGAGGGTGGTGGAGGAGGATGAGGGTGGTGCAAATTTTGAGTTTGGGAGTTGGTTTGTGGAGGTTGGTGGAGAGTGGTGGTGGAGGAAGAGGGTGGAGGAAGAAGGAAGAGGGTAATGGACATTTTTGCCCTTCGCTTCGGGAGCACATGTTATTTTTTGGCCTGAAAATTGGTCGGATTCACTAATTGGACATTTATAGTGACCCGTAAATAGATGCGTTTATAAATAGTCGAATAAAAAGATAAATCTATTAATTGAAATCCGTAATTAGATAATGGCTACATATAGTAGTTTTCTCTTTAATAAAAATTGTCTAACATGCTTTTCGAATGACCTAAAAAAAGAGAAAAAAGAATCAAATAGAATTAGGACTCAAATTTCAAAAATTAAAGATTTGGAATCACAACATCCAACGTCAACAAATTGTGAAACTAAATTGGTCAATTCGTCTTATACTTTTTATGCAGCATTTCTTTCTCGTGAATCAACAAATGTCTAAATATATTTTTAAAAGAATCAAATAGAATTATCGACTCAAATTCCAAAAATTAAAGTTTTGGAATCACAACATCCAACGACAACAAATTGTGAAACTAAATTGGTCAATTCACTCAATACTTTTTATGCAATATTTCTTTCTCGTGTATCAACAAATGCTTAAATGTATTTTAAAAGAATAAAATAGAATTGTGACTCAAATTTCAAAAATTAAAGATTTGGAATCACAACGTCCAACGATAACAAATTGTGAAACTAAATTAGTCAATTCGTCTTATACTTTTTATGCAACATTTATTTTTCGTGAATCAATAAATGCCTAAATATATTTTATTTTGATGCCCATAAATTTTGTGAGCCTCATATAAAGTTATTATTCATCTAAATTAATTATTTTTTTTTGAAAAAAAAATCTATAGTTATTTGATTTTCGATTTCTAATTTGATAGAGATAAAAATACCCCTTATTCAATTTGATAATATAATTACTTAGCAAATTTGATAATATAATTAAAGGACCCAAAATTCAATATCTCCAAAACCTAGGGGTAAACATATAAGAGAAGTTCCTCTCCTCTCCCGAGTCGGTTTCCATTCTTAAAACGACACATCCCCACCTACGCTTTCTTCTTCTCTACTCCAAAAAACACCCCTCTTTCTTCTTCATTAAAATCCCTTATCCCTAATTAGATAATCTCTCCGACCATGGCTACTCCGATGGTTCTAGATCCCAAATCAGCGTTAGATTTCACTCCACCGTCTTCTATCTCCGCCTCCGACAACGAGGAAGATCTCTACACACGGCTGAAGTCTCTGCAACGACAGCTAGAATTCATCGAAATCCAAGAAGAATACGTCAAAGATGAACTGAAAAACCTCCGTCGCGAGCACTTGCGAGCACAAGAAGAGGTGAAACGGATCCAATCGGTGCCACTTGTAATTGGTCAGTTCATGGAGATGATCGATACGAACAACGGAATTGTTGGTTCTACAACTGGGTCTAATTATTATGTTAGGATTCTTAGTACTATTAATCGGGAGTTACTTAAACCCTCCGCCTCCGTTGCCCTTCATCGTCACTCTAATGCCCTAGTTGATGTGTTGCCTCCGGAAGCTGACTCTAGCATCTCCTTGCTAAGCCAGTCGGAGAAGCCTGACGTCACTTATAATGTGAGTTCTTAATTTTTTAATTTGTTAACCTTTTTTTATTTGCTCGATTGGGATGTATATATTAGAGGGATTTTATTTTAGGGTTTCCGAATTTTGACTTCCAAGTTCTAATTTTTGGGTGTATTATTTGACGCTAGTATATGGGGCTTGCTTTTAATCGAGGGTTCTTTTAATAATTATTTTATTGTATAAATTCTAGCAGCTCTGATATGATTTGTGATATAATGCTTTTTATTCGGGGATTGCTATCTTAGTTAATAAAGATTTGTGCTTTGCTATCTGAATCAGTTTCCTGAGGTATTGAGTTAGGATTTGAAGTTTCTGTTAAATGTTGGTCTAGAGAAACTTTTACGGTGTGATAATCTAGTAGTTTGTAAATTAGCTACGTAAGGTAATAGCTTTGACTAGGAGAATCAGCAGTTTTAGGTGAAACTCAGATGAGGAAACCCCTGTGATAGAACTAGACAGAAACAAGTCCAACAGAATCTACTGGTGTATAAACGCATTATTCTGTCGCGTGTCCTAGCAGCTTGGCCATTGAGTATAATCTCTGCTGAAGCTTTTGGTTGGGATACGATTCAGTTTTCATCAGCACATTTAGCTCACAATTCAAAAGCTCTACTTAACTATTCGTACGTTGATGGGTTGGCAGATGAAGATCTTGTATTTGCATCAAGACCATGCTTCTGTGCATTCAATTCCTACCTTGTAATGGGAATTTTTTAGCCTGCTAATGTTTGGAACTCTGTCCATTTTTCCTCCTTATGTGCTGTCATCTTTTATTAAGTAATGCGAACTACCACACAGAAATCCTATATTGATGCTTTTAGTTGACCCCAATTTCTTGGGATTAAGGCTTTGTTGTTGTTGATGTGCTGTCATCTTTTATTAAGTAATGCGAACGACCACACAGAAATCCTATATTGATGCTTTTAGTTGACCCCAATTTCTTGGGATTAAGGCATTGTTGTTGTTGATGTGCTGTCATCTTTTATCCAGTTTGATTCATTTTCTTTTAATTTGCATTTCCTGTTTTGCTGCCTGAGGTTCAAATTAGCTCTATGAGGTTAAAAAAGACATAATGTTTCGTAGGGTATATTCATCTTTATTATATTTCTGATTCCTTCGCTTTGCCAGGATATTGGAGGATGCGACATTCAAAAGCAGGAGATTCGTGAAGCTGTTGAGTTACCGTTGACTCACCACGAGTTGTACAAACAGATTGGTATAGATCCTCCCCGTGGTGTTTTGCTCTATGGTCCTCCTGGAACTGGAAAAACTATGCTTGCCAAAGCTGTTGCTCACCACACAACTGCTGCTTTCATCAGAGTTGTTGGCTCTGAATTTGTTCAGAAGTATCTGGGAGAGGTATGTTTGAGGAGCTATTTCAATTGTTTAGGGGTTGTCTTCTGCATTATTATCTTTGTTATACATGTTCCCCATATTTTTTAGGTTATGTGCGTTAGGTCACTTGTTTAGGCTTTTTTCTTGAGTATTGGTATTAGAACGGACAAAGAAGCCAAGCTTTATATACTCTTAAATCTTTCATTAAGATTTTCCATTTGCATAGTGCCTAAACTTTTTCCAAGTACTGTCCTAGGCTCCTAGCTAGACCTTTTGTGCTCAGAAGTACATGCAGCCCGGGGATGCAGATTAAACATTATAGTAATGAATAAATTATTGTTCCTGCTGTGATGGTTAAAAGAAATATTAATTCTTCCCTCGGTCTAGCACATTCTGATTATTATTGAAATTAATGTGTGTTGCATAGGGTCCAAGAATGGTTCGTGATGTTTTCCGTCTTGCCAAGGAAAATGCACCCGCAATTATTTTTATTGATGAGGTAGATGCCATTGCCACTGCCAGGTTTGATGCTCAAACTGGAGCTGATAGAGAGGTTCAGCGTATTCTCATGGAGTTACTAAATCAGGTAAGCTTAACTTTCATGTACAGTTCCTTTTCTTAATCCAACAAAAATGATTCTGCTTTTGCATGTGAAGTTGGGGGATCTTCTGTAATCAACTTCGTAAACCAAATTATGGAATGATAAAAAAGATTATAGATTGATCAAGATTCAAGTTCTCTTCCACGTGATATCCAAACCGGATCTCAGTTAGTATCCATGTTCAGAATTGGCAATTGCTTAACCTTGTTTTCTGCCAAATAGCATTACAATTCTCGTGTTTCAAATGTTTTCTGCAGATGGATGGATTTGACCAGACAGTCAATGTGAAGGTTATAATGGCTACCAATCGAGCTGATACTTTGGACCCTGCCCTTATTCGTCCAGGAAGGCTTGACCGAAAGATTGAGTTCCCTTTGCCTGATAGACGTCAGAAAAGGCTCGTCTTCCAGGTTGGTGTCAGAGCCCTTCTGATCCGCTCTTAATGTGAAACACTGTCTCTTTTTGCTGCTTGCATTGTTGTTATAACCTCTGTTGGACTACTTTGTGCAGGTGTGCACAGCCAAAATGAATCTAAGCGACGAGGTTGACCTTGAAGATTATGTTTCACGGCCAGACAAAATCAGTGCTGCTGAGGTTGGTTCATTTTGCATATACTTTAAAATGACTACCCTTCTCCTCCTCTTAAACAAAAGGGGTTTTTTTTTCTCTTCCAATTATCATGCATGTCAATTACTTGAAAAAACAGTTGTTCCAATATCAATATTTGAACATGGACTGGTACCAACATGCAGATCACAGCTATTTGTCAAGAAGCAGGGATGCATGCAGTGCGCAAGAACCGGTATATCATATTGCCAAAGGACTTTGAGAAGGGATACAGATCCAACGTGAAGAAGCCCGACACTGACTTCGAATTTTATAAATAAGTTAAAGATTGTAGTCTAGAGTGGGACTTGGAAAATCAGTATGGAACTTCACAGAACATGTTGCTGCATTGAAACCATCTGTTTATTGGAAGAACATGTAAAACTGTTCGAAGTTCAAGTTACTTTCTTACTGTCATTATCTTTTTTTTTTATTGTGTGTTTTATTTTTTTTGTGACGGTGGAATATTAGCAGTCAAAGTCCTTAATGTATTCTTTTCACAGCATATCCTGTACTTTGTTGATTTTGCCTCGTGTTCTTCTTTCAGTTTTAAATCCCGCGGTTTGTTTATACTGTTGAGTAGAATGCAAGATGAATTCCAGTAGCGATTGAACTAGGGTCTTGTCCAAACTCGAACTAGCATTGTCATTTTTTTGGGTTGTTCTTAAGAGAAAAAAACTGATTTTTTATTTTATATTTGACCTCGTCTGCCCCTGCAAAGAAAATAATTAATTGTCATTTACATGTTTTTTTATTAAGTGTTAATAATTTATTTTAGTTATACCCTCAACGTATTTTTTATTGTAAAAATGAAAGAAAAGGAAGAAGGAAGGGTTATTATTGAAATTGTGGTGAAAATATTATTATTTGTTTGTGTTCTTTAATTTTTTCAAAGTGTCCTAAACGATCTATATTGAGGAATAGGGAGAGTACGTAACACTGTTTACTCCAAAAACAACAAAAGGAGCAAAGCTTTAAATATTTTTCCGCAGATGAGGTGAACATTTTAAAAGGAAAAAGAAAGAAATAAATTCCAATCCGGCAGCTAGAAGCCAAAGTACACCCATTTTAATGCAGAAAATATTTTTTAATCCTTAAAGTTTGTCTGATGATAATAATAATTAACTTGAAAAAGAAAAACAATAAGTGAGAGTTGAGGAAATGTTACAATCAAGAAACTAAAAAAGTTTTGGTATGAGATTGTGGAAGATTCTTTAGGTCACTCCACGACATCTCCAATCAATTCTGCCAAGAATACCATGAATGTCACCTTAATTTGTCGGTTGCTCACATCTTTCATTCTCCCATTATTCATATCTCGGATGGAATCAGTATTCATATATTTTAACATTGGCATTTATTGTAATTAAACTATTTTTATTTTTATTTTCATTATGAAACTTATAGATTCGAGTTTATATGATGATGACTTTTCTAAGATCGATTGATAGGAAAGTTTTACTCTTTTTTTTACTATTCTTAATATTTTTTCTCTTATTGTAAAATAAAATGAAAAAAATGTTTAATTCAATTTATTACCATCGGGATTGAGATTTTAAATGAATTGGACTGGATTACAAATTTTAAAATCGAATATTTCGGATTAAGAAGAATGAAAAAATAAACCGTCCCAATCCATATGGTGTACACCCTTGACCCTAGTATTCACCAGTTGTATATACACACCATCATGGTCCTGGATTAGTAATTAAGAGGGCCAAATTAGCAATTCATTTTGTTTAAAGCTGTATTCTATTTTTGTATTCTCAATAGCCACATCCATGTCTTACATTAAATTTAATGTTACCAAAAAAAACAAAATAGGAATTTCTCGAGGCAACCGTTTCATTACGATATTGCCCATTAGTATATTTCATAATTTAATAATGAAAAAAAATCAACAGATATTACATTAGTCATAGTCATAGTCATAGTAGTCATGTCCATTAAATTAAATATTACTCCATAAAACATTGGAATTTCTCAATGCAACGGTTCTATTATCTATTTGTCGTAATTTAATAATTAAATATTTAAAAAAAACAGTTCAGCAGATGTTTGATAGTAACAAATCATGTTATTACATGAATTTGTTTCATTTGTTAACAATTTGATTTCCATTTGTTACAGTCTTCCAAATGCATCAACGTATGGAAGACAAGATTATTTGTGTCCATCAATCACGTCTGCATGCGATGTTGGAACGTACTAGATCACTCCGGCTCCTATGCTGAACAAAAAAATTCAGTATATGCGGGCCAAAATTGTCAGCCATTGAATTTTATACTTTTGATCCAACGGTCTGTATCAAAACAGAAATATTTAAGAATAAACTTTGAACTCTTTTTTTTTGCAGGAAAACAAAATTTTAAATTCTCCTTTTCTCTTTCTTACTTTTAATTGGAAGAAGATAAATGAGTATCCTAAAATATCTCCCATTTCAAATTGAAGTGTTCGGAATAACAGAACATGTATTCGCTAATCAAGAACATGTGTTCACAGAACAAAAATATGTTGTAAAACACAAGAGAGGGGGTGAATTGGGTTTTAACTAATCTTGTAAACTTTTTCGATTCTTTGCAAAGCTATTGGAAGTTTGAGCAAGAAGAATAAAAAGCAATGCAAAACCCAATCAACAAGACAAAGGATTTAGAGTGGTTCGATTCACTTAGAATCTACATCCACTACCTTGAGCCGCACCCAAGGATTTCAAACAACTTCACTAAGAAGAATGTTTACAAATGTGGCTAACTCACTAAGAGTTTTACAACACAACCACACAATGAAAAACTCACTAAGAGCTTGCCCACACAAAGTAGGACTTTACAAATTGCCCACACAAAGTAGGACTTTTACAAGAATTACCCAATCACTTAGAAAGGGAATGAAATATTTAAATACAAAGATTGATCACTCTTATAAGTGAGAATGTATACCTTTGAAGCACAAACAATTTCAGCTCTTGAACATATGAAGCACACTCTTTGTCTTTCTTTTGAAAGATTGCTCTTGAATGATTTATATCATAGAAATGAAGAGCTTTTACTTTGTGAGTGTTTTGGCTTGATGAGAAATCAATGAATATTTGATATGCAAGCCTTAGAATGTTTCTCTAGCTTTGGAGTATATATACATTTCAAATTTGGCTGAAAAACGACTCTTTAACGGTCAAAAAACGGCTAGTTTCTCGCAGAGTTCGGTTGACCGAACAAGGGTCGGATGACCCTCTTTGGGGACCTCGGTCGACCGAGGTAGGGATAGGTCGACCGACCTTGGTATGTTTTGCTCTCAGTTTCTGCTCGGTTGATCCGAGCTTGAGCTCGGTTGACCGAACTTCCAAGCTGATTTTTCACACGTTTTGAAATCTTTTGAAGTCTTTTAAAGTCTAAAAGGTTTTCCCAAAAGGTAACAAGTAAGAACACTTGGAAAACCATTTTAAAGGACTTAGACTTAGAAAACAAAAGCTTTTAAGATACGAACACATTTAAGAATCATTTCGAAAACAAAGCCTTTTGAAAACGTGTTTATGAAAACATGCAAGACAAGAGTGTAGAGCTTATGTTCATAAGAGCTTTGGTTAGAGCTATATAAGATAAAGACTTATAACGACAAAGCTAATCTAACCAAACCTAAGTCTTCAATCTTCAATATTCAATCTTGAAAGATGATCCTTGAATAATACGACTTTGAATCTTGATCATGGCTTGATTGAAGTACTTAGAGCTTCCAATATATGTTCCGATATTCTATCACAAGATATAAACATTAGACACAACATCAAGTGTTTGTCCATTATCAAAAACCGAGTTCGATCGCCCTTAGGGCTAACATATGTGTTGAATAATCAAGAACATGTGTTCACTGCACAAAAACACATGTTCATTACTCACAAATATACAAGAACATGTGTTCACTGCACAAAAATATGTGTTCACAATATACAAGAATATGTGTTCATTGCACAAAAACACGTGTTCTTGTATAAAGGTGCCTTTTCTGCCGTTTTCTCTCACCTCGGTAACCCAACCATTTTGAGACTAAGAATAAAAAAAATTCAGACTGAGACATAACTCAATCAGATCATTTGTGTAACATTCTAATTATACAAATTTTCACATCTATATTTTAAGCAAGATAAACCCTAAATTTATCTAAAAGATAAAACTTTAAACATTAGTAGTGTTGCAAAAAAAAGTTATAGGAAATATTATGAAATTTCAAAGTAATAAAAACTACACGTGGGACCAAAACTTCATGTTGTAGAGCAAATTGTAAGGAAATATATAAATAAGAGAAAAACATAATAAACTTTTTGCATAATTCTAAAAAGGTAATAACTTTTAATGATTTCTCTGTGCACATATGGCTTAAAGATAGTATAGAAGTCGTACATTTTTCTCCTCATATATATATATATATTGAGTCCTTGAATGTTCATTTTTCTATTAGGGAAGGATAGAGTATAGAAGTGGAAAAATATTTCAATTTGGAGAATTGATCATGTTTTGAAGTTTGCTTAAAAAACACAAGAAGTTAAGTGGTTTACTAATGTTATGTTAATTAGAAAGTCAACCAGACCAGCACAGTTACTCAATAACACTTTTAAATTGTGACAATAGATTAGAGATTTGATTTCTTTCTGCCGCAATATTAATAACAATGTTAGACTAGAAAGAAACTAACAGTGGTGATTTGGTATGAAGTTGGAATTTATGCGTCAACAAGCCAAAAGACTCTGTCTTATTGCACCAAACAAACACGAGGAAAGTGAAATTCCATGGGAATTAATTCAATTCTAACCACTTTTTTCGGCAACTATACCTCTGTCATTAGTAAATGCCAATGGCACCCTTCTACTTCTCATGCCCAAAAGAAGCATTCAGATTTCATAGTCACCTAATTCTATCAATATTTGATGCCTGATATATTGTAATTATATAATAAAATCGGATTTATCTAAATCGGTGTGTTATATTATTACACAAGTGTAAATTAAACATTCGATTCACTGTTAAGTTATTACTTTACATTTTTTAAACAACAATATATGAAACTAAAACATTTGAGGTCCAATATTTTGCTTGGTATGTCAATGATGTTATGATCTATTCTAATGCTTTTGACTCACAACTTGTTTTTGGAGTGGTTTTTGACATTTTATTCGAAGTTAAGTGCTCCAAAGGGGACAAATATGTAAAGGGAATATATAGACCTCCTTTTCTTTGACCTAAAATTATGTGATTTCTTGAATGGATTTTATAAGGGGGTCAATATCATTGCATATAACTCCTCAAAAAAAATATAATAATAATATTATTATTATTATTAATAACAACAGCATAGACACATCATTTTTCCCACTTTTAGGAAGTGGTTTTATTACTTTATTTTTTTTCGTTTTTGACTGGATAATTTTAGGATGTGAGTTACAGTACGAGGACCAGTTTTCCAAAAAATGCAAACAGTTTCCAATCGAGATTCAAGATGAGCATTTTTTTTATAAATTTAAAAAAATTACCGTCCGATTTCAAATTGAATGTCCATATTTAACTTTCACAAAGAGTAAGAGAAGTAATTTGACTATAAAAAAGTTATAATAATACTCATAATTATAAAAGGGCACATGTGTTAGGTGACTTTAACACCTTAAAAAAATTAGTTACGCAAATTTTTAGAAATAAAATACATTTATTTTAAAAAATTAGATATTTATTTTAATAAAAACTAAAATGGAAGCACAAGAGTAAATTAAAAAAATTTCTTTACGTGAGCGAAATTTTAAAGAAAAATTGTGACTTAATCCAGGTATGGACCTCGCTGTTAAGTCATAAACAAATCAAGAATTATTATTAAAAAATCCCACATATATCGGGCCCACCTCTTCTTCTCCTCCCCTGCTTTTTCGCTCTCCTCACACACTCAGTTAAAGTTTCCAGCTTTCCATAATTCTTTCTCTATTTTCTTGGTTCGATTTAGTTGGAAATGAATGCACAGATCTAATATTTGTTCTTGATTATACCTTTAACTAAGCAATTCAGCTAAAGGGTCTTTGTTATTTTGCTTTGTGGGTCTTCAAAATTTTGTTTTTTTGGACCAATGTAGTATCTTCAGTTCTGGGATACCCATTGACTGCAAGCTCAGTAAAAAGATAGAATGTTGCTGTGATTTCCAGTTCAAAGCCAAGAATTCTTGAAAATCCACTCCAAAATAATCAAGAATTGCTTTCCAGGAATGCTTCCCGGTAAAGTTTCCATTTTTATGCTATTTCCTTAATGAATCTTTCCTTCCAGAGCTGAAATGGTAGTTCTTGCCACTTTTTATGGGCTGTAATTTGGATATGGTTTTACTGCAGATCCAAGTAAAAGCAGTGTTTTTTTTTATGAGTTGGGTTTAAATGGTTCAGGAGTTTCAATTGAAATGGCTTGATTCTAATTAAAGATAATTAACAAAGAACCAATGGCTAGCTCGCGGGTTCGCAACATTGTGGGAGCTACTACTGTCGCAGAATTGCAGGATTTCCTGAATTTATTCTTCAAGTTACCTAATTATTGATGATTAAGGAGTAGGGGTTTAGTTTTGATATAATGTGACCTGGGTAGCTTATCAGCTTCCAAGTAATCTCATCCACAAAGGGCTGTTTTTCAAATCTAAAAATTAGCTAGGGTTCTTTCTTTGTGTTTCTTGATTTCATTTCTGTCTATTATTTCTTATGTCTTATAAATGTCTGCCAAATTCCTTTGAATTCAATGAAAATTACCAAATCTGCTTGATGAATATTCATGCCAATGAGAAGATTGACCTATGCTGCTATTAAAATTGTTTAATACAAGAATACATTGTTTCCATGACACATATCTTTTTCCCTTTTTTTTTTTTGCTTTAAGAGTATAAATACACTTTTCATGTTACTTTTTACATGACATTTGTATTATCTAATTATACTAACCTACCAAAAGACAAAGAAAAAGGAAAAAGAAACTTTCTTGTTATCGTTTTAGAGTTAATGCATCTTGAATGGACTTTCCTGTAAAATAACATGATGCCCTTACTTTTTTTTTAAATCTTTTTAAAGATGCCTCTTTTTTTAACCTATTGCTTTTGAATGTTTCTTTTCTCAATTCTTTTGAAACATAATACTGGATTCGCATTGCATTTCATTTTGGCTTCTGCATTGAATTTCAAACATGTGGCAATTGATCCATCAAATTATTCAAATACTCATGTCGGGCCTCGTATCTTTCCAGTGGAGTCATCCTAGTTTCATTTACGCATTTTGTTTCTCAAATGATCAGGACAAGCTTGCTTGCTTTATTTTACCAGAAGATAAGCTGTATAAATACTTCTTTTTTTCCTTTCTAGACAACGGTATATAGAAATTGGCTACAAGATCTCATGATGTTATTTGACATTGTTAAGTTTCATGGTGACTGTGAGGATGTAACTGCTAGCAAATATCTATGTTTTCAGTTGTGCATTATCTTTTGTTTGCTGACTTAGTGACTCTTTAGTTTGCCTCTGATTCTCCCAGGACAACGGCGCCTGATTAATGTTCATTTCAATACATCTGAAGATCCCCTCATGAAAATCTGCTTTAATTTTCTGTTTCTTTGGCTCATTGTCAATTTTATTCTTCTTCCTCCTTCGGTTCTTGGTGACTTAAGGGCTGATCAGCAAGCATTGCTCGACTTTGCTGCTAAGGTCCCACATGGCCGGAAGCTCAATTGGAGTGTTTCCAACTCGACCTGCACTTGGGTAGGAATCACTTGTTATCCAGATGGCACTAGGGTACTTTCTCTTCGTCTTCCAGGCGTTGGACTCACCGGTCCAATCCCAGAAAACACTATTGGAAAGTTGGATGCATTGGACACTCTTAGCCTTAGATCCAATCTCCTCAGTGGTAGTCTTCCCTCTGATATTTCTTCCCTCCCTTCTCTTCGCTTCCTCTTTCTCCAACACAACAATTTCTCTGGTTCGCTTCCAACTAAATTCTCTCCTCGTCTCAATGTTTTGGATCTATCATTTAATTCCTTCACTGGTCAAATCCCGCAAACAATCCAGAATTCATCTCAACTCACTGGATTGAATCTTCAGAACAATTCACTTTCTGGTCCCATTCCCAACGTCACCCTTCCAAGGCTCAAACATTTGAATGTAAGTTATAACCAGCTTAACGGCTCTATCCCTGCTTCCCTTCAACAGTTCTCCAACTCTTCATTTGTAGGCAACTCTCTACTATGTGGGCCTCCTCTAAGTCCTTGCTTCCCTGTCATTCCTCCATCTCCTCCCCCCAATTTTCCACTTTCTCCAGAAGGGCAAAAGAGATCCAAAAGGAAACTCCCATTAGGAGCAATCATCGCTATTGCAGTTGGAGGCGTTGTTTTGCTCTTTCTTGTACTTCTAATATCTGTATTGTGTTGTTTAAGGAAGAAACAAGAAAATGGTGGCAGTGTGCTGAAAGGGAAGTCTTCCGTTGGTGGGAGAAGCGAGAAACCTAGGGAGGAGTTTGGCAGTGGGGTTCAAGAGCCTGAAAAGAACAAGCTGGTTTTCTTTGAGGGTTGTTCTTACAATTTTGACCTTGAGGATTTATTGAGGGCCTCAGCTGAAGTGCTAGGAAAAGGTAGCTTTGGGACTGCATATAAGGCTGTACTAGAGGAGTCTACGACTGTGGTTGTGAAAAGGTTGAAAGAAGTGATTGTTGGCAAAAAGGATTTTGAACAGCAGATGGAAATTATCGGGCGAGTTGGGCAGCACCCAAGTGTTGTGCCCCTACGTGCTTATTATTACTCCAAGGATGAAAAGCTCCTCGTCTATGATTACTTCTCAAATGGCAACTTAACAACCCTACTGCACGGTAAGCAGTACTTTTCCTATACTGTTTACTCCCCCCACCCCCAGGATTCAGCCTCATTTTTAGCTATATTAGCACTGTCCAACTTGTAGCCAGCCAGTTGATAGGAAGAAAACCTGTAAACTGCAGTAATTTTTACATGCAAACCAAGTAAAAAGATAGAAGGAGAAGCTTTCTGTTCATCTGAAGTAAAAAGCCTCATAAGAATTGAAGAGAAATGCATTTCTTTAGTTCCATTGTGTTTTAATTCAAACTCAACTTCAATTTGGTGACAGGAAACAGGTCCAGTGGAAGAGCCCCACTAGATTGGGAGACTAGAGTTAAGATAGCCCTCGGAGCAGCAAGGGGCATTGCACACATCCATTCTGTGGGTGGCCCTAAATTTAGTCATGGAAATATTAAGTCTTCAAATGTCCTCCTCAATCAGGATCTTGATGGTTGCGTCTCCGATTTGGGCTTGGCACCTGTCATGAACTTTCCTGTCACACGTTCTCGGCATGCAGGGTATCGTGCACCAGAAGTGATTGAAACCAAAAAGCACACTCACAAGTCAGATGTCTACAGCTTTGGCGTCTTACTACTTGAAATGCTTACGGGGAAACAGCCGATTCAGTCTCCCGGACGAGATGACATGGTTGATCTCCCTAGGTGGGTCCAGTCAGTTGTCAGAGAGGAATGGACAGCTGAAGTTTTCGACGTTGACTTGATGAGATTTCAAAACATCGAAGAAGAAATGGTGCAGATGTTGCAAATTGCTATGGCATGTGTTGCAAAGGTCCCGGACATGAGACCGAAGATGGATGAAGTTGTTAGGATGATTGAAGAGGTCCGGCAATCTGACTCGGAGAATCGGCCATCTTCTGATGAAAATAAATCCAAGGACTTGAATGTGCAGACTCCTTGATTCCTTGGAAAATTTATCTTTTTTGAACTTTTCACCATTTGTTAAAAGTTCATAAAAATTCATCTGATTCAATGAACTTGTGCCTGGTAAGATTCTCCAGCTCTAATTCTTACCTTCCCTGCACATAAATCTTGGTAGAGTGTGATTATCTGATTATTTACATTTTCCTTAGATTTAGAGGATTAACATTTGAGTTTGTATCTTCTCTCACGTTGCACGATTTGTTATAAGAGTTCATTAATGACTCATTGGTTGCTTTGATTTACTATGTTCCATTTGGTAAAACAACATTGTTTTGCATTATTTCACTTTATATTTCAGCTATAGCGTTATTTCTTCTTTAAACTAGGATTCATTTACAAACAGACAGCGGTTGGACATTTCTTCTTGTACTTCTTCCTTTGAAAAGCAGTGACATTTGATAAAGTTTCTGTTAGAGATTTTTGTCTCAAGGTTTTGTGCGAGAAGTAGCGGGACCGAAGTAAAAGACTTTCATTAAGTTTCGGATAGAAACCTTTCTACATACTGATACAAGGTTGTCTTATGTTGTCAACTGTCAAAGAGAGTTTAGATCTAGGTGTTTTTTTTTATGGTCAATATTGATTTCCTCTGAACCTCAAGTTTACCTACAATTCCTCTGTGGTGTTCCAAAAGTTTAGGAAAACAGATTATGTTAAAGTTGAAACATGAATCTCCTCAAAAAAAGAAAACTTGGTCTGTCCCTTTGAAGCCTCAGCAAACAAGCTTACTGGAGTCCCCTGACTTTCTTTAAGTTCTTCTTCTACAATGGGGGTTTTCACTGCTACTGCTACAAAACATGATCATAAAACTCAAACTGGTCATTCCCCTCCATGGAAAACATCTTCTCTCAAACATAAATTCGTGGATGTCCCATCACTCGAATCTCAACCTCGTTACTCTGATAATGAAGGTGACGGGAAACTGGAGGGCCGATTTAACTTGTGTTGTGCATGGGTGTCCTTAGTACTAGGTATACTCTTGGTGATTCTCCTGATTCTTGGGGTAATATTCTTCTCCTTCTTTGGGTCCAATCTTCCAGATTTCCATCTCAAGAGTCTAAAAGTTAACAAGCTTCGGTTCAAGACAGTAAAGAACGACACTTTTATGGATTCAGACATTGAACTAGCCTTGAATGTGACGAATGACGATGGTAACATTGATTTTTATTACACACATTTGAAGGTTGAGATTTATTCGAGTGACGTTTTTCTGGGAAGTGTTCGTCATCCTGTAATTCATCAGAAGGTTAACAATTCATCTCTTTTGAAGCTTCATACTGTTCTTAGTAAACAACCTGTGGCTGAAGCTGATTATTTGAGGCTTCAAAATGATTTCAAGTATCACCAAATGATTTTTTATGTTGATTTCAGAGGATTTATTCATTATAATTACCATAGACATCAAATTGCTGGATTCCCGTTTAGAGTATTATGCAAGAACATGCTTCAGTACTTGATAGATGAGGGTCCACAACGTTGTCGTGCCAGAATGACCCCATTAACGTAAGTCTCCATCAAATCCTCTATTTTTACACTTTTTTTTTCGATATTTCTTCTTCATCACACTAAAGGATAAGTCTGAACAATGTTTGATTTTGATTATTTTGTCTCGAATTTCGTAAACCTATGTTTTCAAACTTGAAATGTTACAAATGAAAACTGTCCAAATACACGTTTGGCGTGTCATTAGACATGTACATCTTTCGTATTTTCTAGACGAGCATGTAAAAAGACTAAAATGTCCTCAATGTTTGTGTTTTAGCATGTATGAGATTAAGACAAATTTAATTTGTTTTTCAATCTTAATTTGGGGCTGATCTGAGTTGCTTATTGATTTTTTTGGGTGCAGTTGATCCTGATCTTCAAGTACAATTGGGTTGGATTCTTTTAATAATCTATAGAAATTAGTGAGAAGGTGGATTTCTTAGTCTACCATTGTTTTTCTCTTTTTAGGTAGGAGTATTTCGTCTTTTTCCTTCTTTTCACATTTATGTGTGGACCCTAGATGATAGATTTTTCTTCAATAATGTTTTGTGGTTAGTGGTTTGTAATGACGTTTTAATTGGATTTAGTTCAGACAATATGAGCCTCACATTTTTTTTTATCAATTGTTCATGCTTCAAATTTCCAATTTATTTTATTTTATACTGCGTATGGTTTGACTAATTCAATATCGCTCTCCTATACTTCACGAAATCCGATCAATCCATCTTTAACCGGGAAGTGTTAGCTCTTACTACTTAAACTATGCCTCGCGATACCTAAAAATAAGTCTTCCATAACTAGAATAACTAATAGGAGTAACACTAGAGTCTAGAATAATTAGTTATGTATTATTGAATAGAGAGAAAGAGATTGTGGATGCCCCTTTAATCTATGATAAAATACTAGAAAAATCTCTATTATAAAATAGAAAGAATATTATCAACCAATTAAAATTCATGTTAATTACATTATTTTACGTGTAAGAATATTATCTATGTATAAGAAGCTTCGATTTTTGTTGAACTTCCACGAATGAGTAGCAACTCGACTTAGAAAACTTTTTTACTCTTTTTTTTTAATTATGAAATATATTTGTGTGTAATACATAGTTATTGTCAATAAAATGAATTATGAATGCGGCCATGCTGAGGAAAAACTTGTAAATTGTGCAAGTTTTAAATGTACCACATAAAGACTAATAAATTTGTGTAATTAACTATATCATTTTTATGAGAGGAAATTCAGTATTTGTGCATAGTAAATTACAGAATATTATGTATTTCTAAAGTGTCGCATGATATAACTATCTTAATTTTGTAATCGATATTACATAAGTATTTACGATCTTGGGAGAAGAAACACCCCAAAACTGATATTATAAGTGTATTTTAATTGAATTTGATTTAATTTAAAATTTAAATTTTCTGAAATAAAATTTAAAGCATTAATTATCTATAATTTAATTTGATTTTTCCCCCCTTCAAATTGGTGGACTTCTCACGTCATGACTGAGGCACATGGGAAAAGCTCATAAGACAGGTAATTGCTCTATAAGAAAACCATGAATTATAGGGATTGGATGGCCAAGTGGGTAAGGCCATCACACTGAAAGCTTTAGGTCCCCAAGTTCAATCCCCATATCTCGCACGAGGAATGATTTAATTGTCATTTTTTCGAGCTCCTCATGTGGATCTTATACTCTCCTCTTGGGGCACCCGACTCAACGGGCTTTATACGACACCCGCTCAAAAAAAGCGGGACTTCTACTACTCCCTCACGGGGCACCCGCTCAACGGGCTTTTCTACGACACCCGCTCAACGGGACTTCTACTACTCCCTCACGGGGCACCCGCTCAGTAGGGCTTCTACTACTCCTCCTTCTGGTGAGGGTCGACTTCCTCCTGGAGAGTGCTAATTATAAATAATTGTAATAAACTAGACCATACTTATAAATGGTCTAGTTTTTAAAAAAAAAAAAAGAAAACCATGAATTGATACCAAATATAAAATAATCCTGCATTAATATATATATATATATATATATATATATATATATATTGCTTTGGCAGGACCATACCATATATATTTTTATTTTTTTGGTCATCATATGAAATAAATTTTTTTATTTTTTTTTGAGAAATGCGAAATAATTGATTAAATATACCTTTCAATATCTCCTTAAAAAAAATACATTTCAATATGGCACTATAAGAAAAGGAAAAAAACTTGC
Organism: Vinca minor; assembly: GCA_026122235.1. Classification (NCBI taxonomy): domain Eukaryota; kingdom Viridiplantae; phylum Streptophyta; class Magnoliopsida; order Gentianales; family Apocynaceae; genus Vinca; species Vinca minor. The sequence goes on from JAOCZM010000015.1 coordinate 14,780,142, forward strand.
GTGAAAAATGCACAATCTACAAGATTATATATAACCTAAAATAAAATAAAAGGTAGTAACAAATAACCAATATTTGTATTTGGTAACTATCTCTGTATTTTTTTCTTTTGGATTTGACTATTATTCCATTAGTTATTGACAATAAAAGGTCAAGGAGGAAGGGAGTTTTTTCAACTCCTAACAAACATACTGCTAACGAACTTGGGTGATTGTTTAGGATAACATAAATACCGCTAAATCTTTACTATTCTTCTTCTTCTTCTTTTTTCTTCTCTTTTTTTTCTTTCTAGATTATCATAAACAGAAAATGTATAATAACCTGAGTTGTCAAAGAGGAAAAAGTTTAATATTTCTTAAATAAGGTGAAATTTTATTAAGAGCCCTGTCTCCCAAAAGAATTTGATCATAAAAGCACGACAAGTTAGTTGTTAACTGTAAAACGGTAAATAATCGTCTATACTATTTACATATTTATATACTTAACCACTCGCAATTCAATATGTGTATATATAACAAGAAATAATATTCACATGATAAATTCTTTGTAATCAAATATATGAATAAGAATATATATGATTATAAACGATTTTTACCTCGTAAAACGAACACAAATACTGATTGGATATGAGACTTTCTCCTTAAAAAAAGAAATGTGTTTTTTTTTGTTTGTGGGAGCGAAATGGAATAGATGAATAAAGAAGGAATTGTTGAAAAACTTTTTCACCGAGTCCATTATTCATTTACCCGAAGGTGGAGAGGTGCCGTTGAATGTACGCCAAATATGACCGGCTATGAAAATTATAGAATAACAAATTGGACCCCCTTTTACTTAAAGATTCCAAAATAATCCCCAGAAAAGGATTTTTGGTTCATTCAATCAATATTATCTTCTCCTTCTTTGCTTTACTTGCTTCTAACCTCTGCATATCCTCCTCCTTCCGTCCATTCATTATTTCTTCAACCACACCTTTACCATAATTCATTCGCTCCATCTCATCTTCTCTTTCAGGTACACCCCTTGTTTTATGGGGTTTTATTATTTTTTCTGGGTTGTGAAGAAATTAATTGTAGATCTTGCAAAATTATGCTAAAATTGATCTGGGTTTTTTTTTTTATGGGTCCTCTGAGCTGAATCTTTTTAGTTTTTGATGAATTATTTGGGGTGGGTTTTAAGGGGCTGTTAAGGTTGTTGTGATCTGTGCCATGATTAAAAGGTTGTTTTTTTTTGGGTTATGTTTTTAGGGTTCTGATCTGAAGTTTTTGAAGATTTAAGAGATGGCATCGAAACGGATATTGAAGGAACTGAAGGATTTGCAGAAGGACCCTCCTACTTCTTGCAGTGCTGGTAATAATTATTTTGTACTTTGATTTTTCTTTATTTGTTTAAATTATTTTAGGAAGTTGAGGTTGGAATGTTTTGACTACCAGCTGGGTTTTATTCTGTTGTACATGATCTAGAGATATATGCTATAGGCTTGCTTTTTAATTTGGGTTGTTAAAGGGACTTGCAAAATTGATACGTTTGATCTTGTTATGCTTTCCCCCCAGATCAGTTTGTGGTTAATTGGTGATACATCTTATGGTTATTTAGGGCAGCCGCAGGACTAAAATAGATTTTTGTGGGTTGGGGGGCGGGGGGCGGTTGGCTTTCGCAAAGGTGAACTACCCCACTGTGACTATTCTTTTGCTGTTGCTGCTTGGCATTGGCATTAGGAGTATTCTATAGTTCTGCTGTGCAGTGATAGGATTTAACAGAATAAACTGCAAATTAATCAGCTTTCAAATATGTATTAATGGCTGTCAAGGTTTGTTCTTTCTAATTAGACCAGTTTAACTCCAATTTCATGCGTGAATGAACTTCCATTTTTTATGGGTTTTTGGTGGATAAGGAACTATTTTTTTTATAGAAAGGAATATTTCTCAATTTTGTCCTAATGACATGAAGTAAGTTGTTGTCTAGCTGATGTAGTCACGATGCCATGTCCATGCCGGACAAGGAATTAATGACGCTTCTGAGTGAAAATACCAATCGTGCTTGTTGATTGGTTGAAATTTTGTTTCTTGTTCTTTGCGTATGCACTCCTATGAGATCATGAAATGTGTTGGCACTTATTGAAACCTGTAACTGGGCTAGACACTCAGTGATTGATTCCCTGCCTCCACCCACCTCCAATCTCCCTGCAGTTTAGCTTTATTTTGGATCCATCAGTATTAGATTTGTCATTTTAGGTTAAATATCTCTTACGAAATTTGCAAAATGTCTAGTCTTTGTGTGGCTTCATCCGTTAATTTAATTTGGTGGCTATTCATGTTGTTGAATTGATTTTAGTCAAAACTTTTGGTTTCAGCAGCTGCTCTTTTTCTTGAGATTTATTGTTGAGCTTGAGGGTCTTATCTTCTCCTGCCTTGTTTGTTTCACTGAGAATTGTATCAAATTGTTAGACTAAATTTCAACTGGTCTGGATAATGCAGGTCCAGTAGCTGAAGATATGTTCCATTGGCAAGCAACTATAATGGGTCCAGCGGATAGCCCTTACTCTGGAGGTGTATTTCTAGTTTCCATTCACTTTCCTCCAGACTACCCCTTTAAGCCTCCAAAGGTATGATCCTTTGTGGAATATATTCTCCCTGTTCTTTAATGCGCAGAAAGTCCCAACTGTTTTGTAAATTTCTTGATACGCAATTTGAGCAATTTCCTTGACCTTACAAAATTTGCTTTGCCGCCCAGGTTGCCTTTAGGACTAAGGTCTTCCACCCAAATATTAACAGTAATGGGAGTATATGTTTGGACATTCTTAAAGAGCAGTGGAGTCCGGCCCTGACCATCTCCAAGGTCTGCAATCTCTCTTTTTGTTTAATCTCTAGGAAATTTCATCTTTTGGCTTCATTAATTACTCTTAACTGGTCCTGTGAAAGGTTCCCAAGTAACTCTGAATCTGCAATGCATTGTTTTGTTTATGACTTCTCTATTTATTCTGGCTCTCTGATGGCGTGATATATTTCTGGGTAGAAATTCTTCCAAAGTCTTGGAACCAATCAAATTTGGCAAAGAAGTATCAGTAGTTATACTTGCATTGGCTTCACACGTGTTTATGTCACTAACAACTTATGACACCTTAGAAGCTTGTTTTAGCCTGATTTGGTTCCATGAGGTTAAAGCATGTTCGGATTGCCTTGAGCACCAAACTTTCGTCGTTTTGGTCGAAAAGATGTATTATTTTTATCTCTTACCTGGTGGAGTCAGGAGGCCATAAGGTGAGGAAGTGTGTCAAATAGAGAGAATTTTGGATTGATATTCACAAGAGTGAAATGCCTTTCCATTTGGGCGGCAAAAAAAAGTCTCTATTTTGGAAAGTAATATCCGCAACCTTATTTTTTCTATGAAAAAATTGCTTCGCATTTCAAAGTGCGACCTCGATAAAGATATTAGGGGGCAAAACTATGAATGGTGATCCAAGGACAGAAACCTCACCTCCACAAAGTAATTTATGTCATGTAAATTTTTCTTTCGCCTCCCAATAGAAAATTTCTAGCTCCATCATTGGTTTGATATTACGAGGGTGTGCAACAAGGCTGTGCTTAAACGTTAGATTAGGGTAGTGATGTTCTTCTTTTGTTGAAGCTACTTTTTGCCTTGATAATCTTTATTTATTAAAAAAAACCCGTGTGAAAATACCAGTTCTGAGTTTGGCTGATTGAAAATATTCTGTGCAGGTGCTGCTGTCTATCTGCTCCCTGTTGACGGACCCAAACCCGGATGATCCTCTTGTCCCCGAAATTGCTCACATGTACAAGACGGACAGGCCCAAGTACGAGGCCACTGCTCGCAGCTGGACACAGAAGTATGCCATGGGATAGTGCAGAAGCAATATGTGATCCCGCCCCCCAAATTACATTGTAACATTAGTGTTTTTCCATAAATCTGTGGGGTGAAGTAATAAAAGTGTTGGTAAGGAGCTTGATTGATTCTTCCTCAAATGAGGTTGAGAAGGAACTTTGGTTGGTTTCTTCCTCAAACGAGGTCGGTAAGCAACTTGATTTCTTGTTTTTGTGAATATTGATTGAAAAGACTGTTTAGAAAGAAGAAGAAGAAAAAAGTGTAATGTAAAATTCAAGTGGATATTTTCTTTCTGACCTTTCTCTCAAGTTCTTCTGCGGTCAACTATTGGATTGTTTATAGTCCCCCGTCACTCCTGTCACGCAAATATTAGGATCTGCCTCATTTTCCGTGACTAAATCGAGAGCAATCTCAGTGCAGAGATTTTGTCGCATCGTGTTGGAGATGAGCCAAATTCCAAATCGGAAATTACGAAGAGGAAACAGAGGAGGGGTGGGTATTTGAATGCCATTTTGTAGTAACCACGGTAGAAATATCTTTTGGTCCAAAATTGTCTACATCTGACGTCCATGCCATCCCTTCAAACAAACAAGAGGGAACTTCTGAACTATTTAAATAATAACTTATTGGTCGAATACTTACTTATAGTTTGTAAATAAGGAAAGTTGACAAAAACACTAAGGCGTGTTTAGATTCCTAATCAATCAATTAGAGTATTGCGGAATCTAAAAATAAATAAAAATCTGGATACATGCTAAGCTTTTGGGCCTTTTGCCGAATGATTAAACAGGTGGAATTTGAAAATGAGGAAAGTGAAGGTTTTTGTTTTTTCTCCCAAGGGGGGAGCAAAGTGAAGGCTGAGAAGGACGATAAGGAAGGCATGTGTGAATTAGGTGGTTATGGGGACGAAATAAGCTGGTATTAGAAATGCCTCGTTTCATCACCACTGTGTACTTTGTTGATTATCTGGTGTACTTGAATTGTGTTTGGTTTAAATTTGAAAGCTCAAATTCTTTTTAAAATTAAATATACGAATAAAATAAAATTATAAAAAAATTAATTTAAATTTGAGACTTGTCTATAACTAAGATGCAATGCAATCTGATGCTATTACAAATTTGAATAAAAACCCACAGGCAGTGTCATTGCCCCCAACACGTGTTGTTTCGGTGGAAGATGGCTAAGTTGTTGGGGGTCCCTTTTTAATACAAAAGTCTACAAATTTGTAATCTAAAATGGAGATTAGGAATCTATTATTATCGCTTGGTTGACAAGCGGTATATATATATATATATATATATATATATATATATATTTCTAGGATATTTGTGGTTCATGTTGTCATGTGCCGTCCAAGTGGGGATGGTCTCCCCTCCTCAGTCTTCAATTCTTTTTGCTTATCTTTCAAGCTACAAACTACTCCCTCTTACTTTTCAACACCTCACCCCTCCTTATTGTTTTTAATATTTTAGTATCTGACCTGGTTAATTTAGTGATAATTTAACTAAAATAAAATTGATGATTTTACAGAATTTTTTTAAATTAACTCAAACTCTCAATCTTCACGGGACGGGTCACGGGTCAAATTGTCATCCCTATGTGTGTGTCTTCCTTTCTTGGTTGATCAACTATAAATTTGTGGACAGGTTCTCAATTGACTATAATATCTTTCCAATTAATAGCTGGTCCGTTTTTTCTTTTTATGAATAATACCTCAATTTTCATTAATATTCAAATAATTGACATCAGAACTTGACAAAGAACTTGTACCATGATCCAAGCCTACTCTATTACAAAAATGTATAAAATGGGGAGGGAGATATCCTATATGATAGCTGGTCCGTTGTCATGCAAGCTTGCTGACATCATCAAAATATAAAAAATGCTACCTCGAACAAAATAAAGAGGAAAAAGCGGTCTATTCTGTCACATGATTGAGTCCCATCTGATCATACTGATCCCAGATTTTGGCCACATCACTGCATTTCCTTCTCTCCTCATTCTGCGAGGGATGTGCACGAAATCCTGACCATACTTGGCCCACATACTGACCCTGATCCCATATCAGATATTTCCGAAAAAGCAGACTTTGGAACATGATTGACTGAACGTTTGGACACTGCAAATACAACATCATTTCTGCGCCTTTTTTCGACTGTTTCAGACACTAAAGATTGAATTGTAGGCGGACACCCCCAAACAAATCAATAATTCTGCTCTGTTATAGGCCAAAAATCATACTTTTTCTCTCTATTGTTTACTACGTTCCTTCAATAATATAAGTAGTTTATAATATTTAGTAAAAATTAAAAATAAATTAATTAATAAAATTAAAATATTAATATTACTTTCTCAAAAAAAATTAGTGTGCCACTAATTCTATTTAATATAATAATATTGATATTTTAATTAATTTTTTTTTATATTTCTTAAATAATTTATATTATGAAATGATGAAAGTATTTGATTGCACTCAGGCCATCAGCTTTCAGGTCCCATTTATGCAGACAAATTATCACATGCACCTACCTAACTATACTGTTTGGATATCTGTATTGGCATGTAAGTTTTTGAATGTATTGATCTAGTTTTGCTTTAAGAGCATCTAGAACAGAAAATTCTAAAAGATGTCTTTTGTTTTTACCACCCCATATAAAAACTCATCAATTTTTTCATACACTATAATAAAAGCTCTAAAAATGACCTCTCACTATTTATTCCTCCTCATTTTCATATATTTCAACATCATTCTCTCTTATATAAATTAATAATTTGTCTCACAGTTTATTTATATTAAATCAACATATTAAAAAAATAAAATTCCGCTAAAAATTAAAAGCAAATAGAAAAAAAAAAAAATCGACCGCTGTCCTATTTTTTAAATCTAAAATAGAGATTCGGCTTAAAATTTATTTTCTTCATGTCTTCTATTAAAGGTCAAAGGCTAGTCTTTGGGCATAAAAATTCTTCAGAAACCTACTAATTGTTTCTGTTTGATTAGTATAACAAGTAAGAAAAATATATTTGTCTTCTGGCGGTGATAGGGATTGATATCAAACCTTCACTATTAATTAACCAATTCAAAGTTGAAACTTTGGAACTCATAGACGACTTCATGCAATTCCTTACGGAATTGGGGGAGGCGAATACTTCAACATTTTGGCGGGAAGATTACGGGAAGGACGAAGGCAAGACTTTAAGGTTTGGAGAAAAATTGCAATAATATGTCATATAAAATGTTTAGAGCGAATTTGATTAAATATTATAAATTATATATAAAATTTAATATATTTAGTAATATTGTTAAAATTTTCGGGCGAGTGCCCCACCCGCCGGAGAAGCATGATATATATTTATCATACAAATTTAATGGTCTGAATACTCATATTCTTGGCCGTTTTATCATGCAAGTAACTTAGAAATTAAAATGAAAGTAACTGTGAAATTATTTTAGCGCAAAGCTTAAGAATTTTTATTTTTTTTGGATTTTCTTCTCAAAAGATAAAATATGAAAATCTTGAAATCTGAAGTTAGATCCAGCTTGGTTAAAGATTGACTTGGGTATAATTTAATACTTCAAAAAATATCTCAAGAATGGAAGAATTGTCCAAGTCATATAAATTTCAAATATGCTCACAAATTAGTTAACGTGTGAGATCTTCTTTAACAGACTCCATTACGCTGGACATATGGATCATGGGCGTGTCCAGGGTGGGCGCTTATGTGACGTGGCGCATTTCTTTCTTCTCACATAAATTCACGTAGGGACCCAGCTCAAAATATCTTACGGGTGCGTCCCTGCAGGAATTTATGTGAGAGGAGGCGACCACGTCCCCATGTGACCAGTCCCACCTTGAATTTTTCCATGGATCATGGACATCAACAAGGCTCAACGTCAGACTAAGTGACTCTAATATCATATTAAAAATGAATTTGCGTGATGATTCCAACTTTTAAAAGGTACTTGTGAGAAAGAAATTGTCCAAATCATATAAATTCTAAATATAATCACAAATTAACCAATTTAAAATCCTTAACAAACTCTAGTAATATGCATTTAGATTATTTTCTTTTCGATTTCATATTTTTTTAATAAATAATTTTACAAATATTGACAGAGAAAAATTCCTAACAAAAAATCAATACTAATTTTTCGAATGAGAAACTTTTACACTAACTTTCGAAGATAAATATCAATCCAATTATGGAGTTTTGAAGATTGAAATATCAGTGAATAATGCCAAGGAGTGGCTTCCAGGATATTTCGATGCAATTATTTAATAGGTAGAAATGGGACGAAAATGCACAGTTTGGTTAAAAAGGCGCAATGGAAAAAGATTTGATTTTCCTTTGGGAAAAAATCACCCTTTGACACGTCAAGGAAAGCCAGCTGTATGATCTCCTCCTCCACCAAATTCTACTGCTCCCGACACAAATATTTCATTAGTCCTACAAAAAGTCCACCTCCTCAACTTGCGTCTAGTACTTCTTGCTTTCTCACTCACAGTAAGGAGAAATAGATAAACAAAACAAATAAGGAACATTTTAAGGTACGATTAAAATGCGTCTCAATTTGCCCAGTTGGTTCAGGGGTAACATACTGTGTAAGAGAGCACAAGTTCGAATTTTGACAGCCGCAGTGTGAAAGTTTCAACCCTCCAATGTGGGGGATTCTTGCGGTGTGCTAAGACAAGGCATCCCACCAATCGAACCGCTGGGTCACTTTTATTTACATCCTCCACAATTTTTGTCGGATCGGGAGGTGAGGGTCTTGTGAGCACGAGTATCGTCTTTTTGTATAGAAAAACGCGTCTCAATTTGGTATCTGTCTTAAGTCTTACACTAGTCTTAAATTTTTTTATAGATTAATTGTTTAAAGTTTAATTCTCATACTAAATTCAAAGAAAGTTTAAAATTCAATTTAAGTTTAAAATTCTAAACCAAACACAATTCAAATACACCGCTAATATAGACCATATGGTATAAATAAAATGTCCCAACAAATTAACTGATATTTATGTTTTTACTGTCTATTATTGATAAAATTAGTGTTGTTATTGGACCTTTAACTATAATGAGTAATTCTATTATGAACGTGATTGAGAATAATTTTTTTTCCTCAAATATTTGTATGTTTTGTAGTTAAAAAGTCAAATTATTTGTGAAATTTATAACACTCAATTTCAAAAAAATTTGCACGGCAGATGAGTCTGAAATTAAATTTATTATTTCGAGATAAAAAAATATCTTTTATTATTAATAAGATTCTACCACAAGTTGCATGTATACTGCTACTACCATACAAAAGTGAGCAGCACTAGTAGTCGTCCTCTGGTGAATTTCATAATAATTCCCGACCCGTGCACTATATATGTAGGTTGGAAGACTTCACTCCTCTTCGTTTCCTCTCTCTTCTTCTTCTCTATTTTTTTTTTCTTCTCCATCTGCTTCACCTTCAAAGAAGGGTTGCAAGTAAAACAGAGGAAGATAGAGAGAGAAACTTCACTCAAAGAAAGTGAAGCACAGCACAGCAGAGACAGAGTGACTTACTGAGATAGTACTGCCAGCCAGTTTTCTGTTTCCCGCCAAAAAAAAAGAAACCAAGAAAAAAGCTCGACTGTTAGCCGCACAGTTCTCGTTTTTTCTCACCATTTCTCTTTATAATTGTAACCCACCATCAGTGGCCTTATTACTCTGCTTTGCCATAATAGCTGCAGTGTCAGTTTTCCCACCTTCTTGTTGTCTATTTGTCCCTCCCTCCTTGCTCTTTAGTCTCTACCCAACCCCAAACCCCTCTTATCTATTCACCTCCCTTTCATTTCGCCCATGTGATTTTTTCCCTGCTCTGATCCTCTGTAGATCTTCCTTTTGACTCCATCAACTCCTTGATTTTCGAGCTTATCACACCCAATCAAACCCCTCTTTCTTTACCTTTATACGGACCGTCGGTTTTGCTAGCTAATCTTCCGTACTATAATTGGTACCTCCTGTCTCTTTTTTCGGAGTAATTAGCCAGTAGCCAGCTGGGTTTTCTTTCTTGATGCTTCACCGGATCTTCTCATCGATATAAATACAGCCAATATTCTTGAAATTCTTCCTTCTCCTTCTCCAATGGCTTCTTCCTCTTCTCCAATGGAAACCCAGAACGTGCTCCTGCCAAAAATAGTCAGAATCATTCTTACAGACGCCGACGCCACGGACTCCTCAGAAGACGAAGAAGATGAAAGAACTGTAAAGAAGAGAGTCAAAAGACACGTTATGGAAATCAATTTCGGAGCACCCACAAAATTATCAAAGCAAGAGCAACAACAACTCATCAATAGAAAGAGAAATATTAATATTGTGAATCCGCCGGAATCATACGTCAGCAGTCGGAAAAAGTACAGAGGCGTACGTCAGAGGCCATGGGGTCGCTGGGCCGCTGAGATTCGGGACCCGAATCGAAAGAAACGGGTCTGGCTGGGGACTTATGATACCCCAGAAGAAGCGGCCTGTGTTTATGATAGAGCCGCCGTTAAGCTGAGAGGTCCTGACGCCTTTACCAATTTTCCGAAAGAATCGGTCACAGAAATGGAAACTGAAACGGCGATGAAGACGACTGAGAGTGAGAAGAGTAGTGTGGAAACCGTTTCCGTCACCGTGGATGATGCGGCTCTGTCACCCACGTCAGTTCTCCGTTACGATGACGTCAGCAGTCAAAGTCAAAGTGAAGACAAAACCGGAGCAGGGAACGACGCCGTACTGTCTCCCACCTCAGTTCTCTCTTACGACGACTTAACGCCGTTTGATACGCTTGGTTTCAACGACGTTGATGCTTTCGGCTTCAACATTGATTTCCATTTCCCTATAATCTTGCCCGATATGGGACCGTCTGGGACCCACCACGGCGAGGAATTCGGCGATTTTAACTTCGATGACTTCCTCGTTGACTTGAGATAAGAAAAAGAGAAAAAATGCTGTGTTGGAATTCTTTGTCATCTGAAGAAATGTTTGAGGGTTAATATGTAATTAGAGAACATTAGAAGGGTTCTTTAAGAAATGTTTGGCATACTTTGGTGGGAATACTGAGTGTTTATAGTATTTTTCGCGAGCCTTTTGCTAGTGTGACATTAAAATCTAGCCGATTTTAGTACGGCAATTTTGTGAGGGGATATTATTATAATGTATTGTATATCAATTTTGTTGTATTTAGTAGACTATGGTTTTGTTGTATTTATTTATTATATGCTTCCGAGGATAGAACGTGGTTTCACTGAAATGTTAATCAAATTATTATAGAATAATATATACTAAATGGTTACTAACTATTTTACTATTCGGGAATTTTAGTAAGATGTTAGAACCTGCTGCGCGTAAAAGTTTATGGTCAAAAACTCAATAAAAACTTTGTTTATGGCAATAACACGAAATATTACTTAGCAAAAAAAAAAAATAACACGAAATATTGAAATATTGGTGGCCATTTAATACACATGTTGAAAGCGTGAAGATTTTTTTAGTGAAAATAGTGATCTTCATATTCTTTTTAAAAAAAAATTCTCATTTTTTTATAGATCGAGATACTTTATAGTCTAAAATAACACCAATGTATTTTCAAGCATTGCACTCGCAAGAATTTAGTTAGGTGTACCATAATCTTTTCCCATTTAAAAGAAGAATGATATGAAAATTTATTTGTGTTCATGGGGTAAAATTGTAAAGAGGGGAAATTTTGTTATTGTTTGAATTATGAGTCAGACAAATTTAATGTGAATAATTCGCAGTAAAAAAAGGTTATTGGCAGTCCGCCTCTTATGTAGAATATATTTTTTTTAATATATACGAAACACCTCGAAACAGATGTTTGAAGCTGAAAAACATGTGTTTTTAGCTAAAAAATAGATGCTCACTCGAACATGTGTTTTTTTTAAATCAATTTTAACTGTCAAAATTTTAATCCAACAGAAGAAAAAAATTTGTACGTGCGGAACTTTTCCATTCCGCAGCCGTGGTGCGTTGTTTGGGCATTGCATTTGATTTGAGATGGTTGGAGATAAAAGTCAAGGTATAGGAGGTGTGGCGTGGTGATTCGAGGAAGTCACGCCGATCTTTGAGAAATTAGTCCTCCAATACAATCCAATGTGAATGGTGTCAATCAGGCATTGATTTAGTGCAAATGCTAAGGTCTCATGAGTAGGGATTTTGAGTTCGAATTTTCTTCCCGCTTCTTTAATTTTCATTTCTTATAACAGATAGGTCTTATCTTTAATAAATGAATAAAAAAATGTGAATGGTCATGTTTTTTATCATCCAATATGTTACTTATAGGGTGGATTTTGATTGAGTTTGATCGAAGTCAAAATTCAAACTTCACAATAGTATAATTTAACATATTTTTCATGGAAAAAATAATTTTTTCGCGATTTGAAACGTTTAATTTTCAATGAAAATCAAATTTAAATGAGATTCAATTCACTTAAACTCATGATAAAAATGAAAAGCATTAAACATATCACCCCAAAAGAGATTTATAGACGTAACAGTATGCTCTCAATTCTATGGATTGAATTGGTATGCAAATTAATATCCGAATTGAACAAATGCGATAGAGGGTATTACAGTCGAGAAAACTGTTTTATTTACGCCACTCTCTCCATTACTTTCTACAATATTTTTAATTATGTAATATTCGCATCTTAATTATATTATATGTATTCTCAAGATTTATCTTTTATAATATATAACATATTAACAAAAAAAATTACTATTAAAGTGTTACGTGAATAACACTAAAGATTCAAAAAAAATTACTATTAAAGTGTTACATGAATAACACTGAAGATTAAAACTAGGGACAAAGTTAGGAATTTGGCATGAGGGCGAAACTGTAATAATATGTCAAATTATATATAAAAACTACAAAAAAATATGAGGATGAATTTGATAAAATATTCCGAATTACATATTAAATTTATTATATATAGTAATATTTTTAAAATTTCAGGAGTGGCCGCCTCTATCTCCTATCCAAACCGAAGGTGGAGGGAAAATGGCGGCGGTTGGCGAGTAAGGACAATAATAATAGGAGAGCCGACGCTGTGTTTTTTCCTTTCAATTTAAAGGAATAGAGTGCTCATCAGTCCGACTCTTATTCGAAACACTTTTTTTTTCCACACATGCAAAACAGTTTTTTTGTCTTTAAACAAGTATTTTAAAATTAATATCAGTTTTTTCGAATAGGTGTTTTAAAAATTATAACAGGTATTCATTTTTAAAATTAATATCAGGCGTCAAAATTTTAATTCAACGATTAAAATTTTGCCCTACATGTGCGGAATAAAAAGGATTCCGCATAAGAGCCAAGTGTGGGGGGAGGCGTTAGTGGGAATTTGTAAACAATAGAGTACACATTCTTTCACATCACCGGCGGCTAAGGTTTCAATTATATGCGGTCCGGCTACTATTCGTATAGATTTTTTTAAATGTACATATAGGATTCATTAAAAGAAGAAAAAAAAATTAATTGTCCGACCATTCAAATTAAAATGAATCTACATTAACTATTTTAGTAAGTTGTTCGGAATTATAATTGTGACACTACTTGAACAATTAATTTAACGATTCAAATCTTATAAGTATCTATTTAAAAAAATAAATTCATAAGCACATTAGTAGGAGAATTTTTTTATTAGCTTTTTGGTAGGAGAATTTTTTTAGTGCAGCGACTGCACCACTTCATTGATAGGTTTCTCCTTTGGTAGGTTTTATATAAATTTTTTAAACAGAGAACTAGGGTTATGAATAAGAAATATCCCGATGTGTTGCAACTTGCAACACGTTTTTTTTTCCTTCAGAGTATTATAATACTTACTCACTCTTTTGACAGGGTTAATACTTTCTTTTTAATATCGCACATGAAATGTTGCAAGTTAAATCTATTAAATATATATTTTTCAAAAAGACATATATGTTAATATTATTCATTTCTAGTTTCATTCCGCGGAAGAAATAAAATTAATATGAAAGATAGAAAAATATTAATATTCCTATAAAATATGTTATTTTAGTAATTTTGAACTATAATTCTAATAAAATTGGCAATTTCACTTGATTTGCATGTTGTGCTAAATTGATAGCCAAAACATAATGGATTAAATGGGTGTATTCAATCCGGGTTTTAAAAGATTTTAACTAATTTTCAAAAGTCTATGGATTCTGCTGACTTTATGGATTGTTTTAACTCTATATAGATTCTATTGATTTATCATAATTTCTTTTGATTTATAAAGTCTATAGATTATTTGAATAACACCAAAAATAAAGAAAATACGGATTCAGTGATGTATTATACATATTCAGCGCTGTTAAATTTCCAAAGTCAACACATGTTTATCAATTTTTTTTTGGAATTAAATCATTTTGTTAAAAAATTAAAAAGTTTGGTGATGATCTTTTTTTTTTAGATCAACTAACTGCGGCCTTTTTTGATTTATTTGTTCAAGGTTTATATAATTTACTTACTGATATTTTTTTCTTTGGCTTAATTAAGATATGTTTTGTGATGGTTTTGTTGGAACTCTTTTTTTCCGTTTGATTTTCTCTTTCAGGGAAATGAAAGCCATGTTTGGAAAATATAAATTTTGGTTAAATAGAGAAGAAATTGTTTGCTTTCTTTAATTTCTGTTTGAAGATGATTAGGAAAAAATTGTTTGGATATTATGACAATATATCTTGTTTGTTGGGAAATAAACATTTCATATTGAGTTTCTAACGATGTTAAAAAAATTCTCTTTTTTTTTAGTTTGGATATTTCTTTATTTTTTTTATAATTTTAAAAAATGAGATCACTAAAAAATTTGTAATCTAAGATAAAATATCAAAAACATTTAATTTTAATATTAATGATAGAAAATTAAAATCTTGAGAAAAAAGAAGAGATTTCACAATACACATGTAAGCCTAGGAAATCCATCAAAATATTACATTTAATGAAATCTATGAGAATTTATAGAATTTTGAATACCTCTAGTGTGACGCCCCGTCCCTCTCGGGTCGTCACAATCTCACCTCCTTAAAAGAATTTTGTCCTCGAAATTCACTTATTGTACTGGGAGCATATTTGATTCCAGAAATTATGTGAGAAAACACTACCATAAAAGTATTTCCAAGTCATTATTCTGTTTATATCATCAGTATATAAATTTTTGTTATTCATAATGACCGGATATGTTCTTTTCTTTTAAAGTTAATTTATGCGACGACGTTTGTTCACCAGACTTTAAAAATAGGTATTTTCGAAGACGTTTTTCTGCTAAGTGATATCCTAAGAAAGCTAAATACTTCCTATACCGTTTATAATAGAAAAGGTTCCTTTCTACGGGATAACTACCTTATCTTATTCCATAATGAAGGAAGTCTTAAATTAATTCCCTAGGCTTAGAAAATTTTCTTAAGGGATCCTTAAGGTGTTGTCGAAACCTAGGGTATTTCCTGAGGTAACCTTAAGGTATTGTTGAAACTTAGGCTTTGACACCAATTGTAACCTTAAATATATCAAAGACGTTCACGCCAGCTTATTGATATATTCAAACTTAGGGCTATAATTCAAACTTAAGAATAATTGTATCGACTCTAAGTCTTATAGTTTGCTCACGCCAGCTTCAAGCCTAGTGGACACACTACCCACTCCAGGATCTTAGGCTCTGATACCAACTGTGACGCCCCGTCCCTCTCGGGTCGTCACATCTAGATTTTAATGGATATTTAAAACTCTAAATTTAATACCTCTGGATTTTTAATGGACTTTTTAAAAATCTAAATTGAATACCTCTAAAATTTTGTGGACTTTTTTAAATCCAAATTGAATACCTATAAACTTTAAAAATCCTTAAAAAATTATATTAAATACACCCCTATAAGTATCATTTATCTTTTTTCACAGAAGAGTTTAACAATTTGAAACAAAACATATCATAATCCAACTAGTACTGAATAATAGGGACAGATCAGCATGAAATTTCAAAATGCCAATATTAGTTTAATTTGTATGTGCTCTAGAACTGGCCAGAGCAATTTGGGGTTACGATTTAGTGGGGTCCAAATGGGCCCATAGGTGGGTCACCAACAAATAACCAAAATATGAAAAATTCTGATATGGACCGGGTCCATGTGGTCCAGATTTGGCCACATCCGTACAGAATGAGGAGAGAGAAGGAAATGCAGTGATATGGCCAAATCTGGACCGTGTGGTCCAATGTACCCGGTCCATATCAGAAGTGTTCCCAAAATATAGCCACGCCCCAAATTCTTCTACAATAAATCATAATCAAATTAATTTCATACTTTTAATACACAAAAAGCCAATAAATACAGGCCATCCAAACACTGTTTAGAAGCAGCCTTCCACTGAATATTAACTATTACTAGTAATGGCACAATCAATAAGTACAGTGATTTTTAATTGACATTGATATTTTTTGAGTTATGATCAAGTAGAATATATACTGAGTTTGTTATGATTTGAAATTTAAATCGATGTCCAAGCTCTTATTAAGTTTAGTATGAAAATGAAACTTCAAGCGTTAAGTCTTTCAAGAGTTGGACTAGTAATTACTCCTCCCTTCATTCCCAAATAATGTTAACATTTTGTACTTCAATTTGTTCCCAAAATAATATTAACATTTTGACTATCAATGAAAATTTAATGAATTGTTACTATTTTTACCCTCTTCTTACTTTTCTTTTAACACGATTTCAATTTTCAAGATATAGTTAATGAGGATATATTAGTCTTTTGCCTTTAATTTTTAATGTTGTTAGTAATTTTTTAATTAATGTGAAATACTCAAGTGTTAATCTTATTTAGGGATGGAGGGAGTAAAAGACAACTAGATGTGTCAATAGTGTCACAAGTAATCTAGGCCCAACTTGGCCCATAAAAAACTGGCCCAGATTAAGCCCATTCTAAAAATAACATTCTTCTCTTTTTAATTTTTTTCAGGCCCAGAACTTGACCTACAATTCCGCCCCTGCCACTAACGAAGCCCTATATATATAAAACTAGCCGAAACCATAGATCATCTCAGAACCCAAATTCCACAAGAAATCAGCATTTTTTCACTAAAAAAAAAGAAGCTAATCCAGACTTGGCGGATCTGATATTCTAAGGTTCTTTCTCTTTAAATTTCTAGGTTTTAATCCCAATATATTCAAGCGTGTTATGTGATTTCTGAGCTAGGGTTTTTTAAATTGTGAAAATAGATCATTCGCCGGTTTAACTCAATTCGTTTTTTACTCTTTCTGTTGTGAGATTCAGTAAATTTTTTTGGTATTGAATTTCTCTGATATTACCTTGATATTTTCGCTTTAATTTTATTTGTTTCCGTTTTCTGTAATGAATTAGGTTTTTAAGATAATCAATATGGCTGAAGAAGAAAATCAGAATGAAATGATGGAGGAGGACGTCAAGGAAGGATCTTCTGAGGTAATTCCTCGCTCTTAATTTCTTCGTGCCTGGCTTCCTGCTTTTATTTTTTATATTTTAAAACCGGGTCCTTATATGTATATTTTGAAAATTTAGTTACCTCCCATATGTATTGTTGGCAAATTTAATTTATTGGCACTGGTGGCAGAAATCCATCAATTTAACTTTTGAGGGTGCGAGTTCCTACAGAAACATATATTAATGTTCAATATAATTCGTTTCAACAATTTTGGTGGCTGAAGTTAATATTTTAATTGCATTTTTCTGAATTTTGAGTTTGGCTCCATACACCATTTCATGGAGGTGTTTCTCCTTGCACATCAGTTACATTAATTAGTATTTTTTTTTGTCTTACTTGCAGTTTGTTCCATTTGATCCTTCAAAGAAAAAGAAGAAGAAAAAGAAAGACGTCGTGATTCAAGATCCTGCAGATGATTCTGCTGATAAGTTGGCTGAAAAAGTTGACAATTTGTCAGGTATATTTTACATGCCAGGAGTTTTATCTGCGAGGGCTGCAGGGTGATTTTGGTATAATGCTGATAGATGCATTTGTTTATTGCAGTTGCTGATGGTGTTGAGACTAACTTTGCTGGGCTGAAAAAGAAGAAGAAGAAGCCGGTTAGTTTCACACTTTTTTTTGCTTGTTTTATGCCACTGAAGATCAGCGTATATATTATTTTGCTCGGTTTATTATAAAAGTCTTGTAATTGATGCAGGTGCAAACTGATCTTGATGATAAGGAGGACACAGGAGATGAGCATGATGGTAAATACTCTAATCTGAAATTGCAATGGCTTGGAAGTCTCAACTTGAAAGTTTGTTATTATTTAGCATATGTTTAAGCGTGCAATTCACATCATTTTCTCTCCTTTTAGATCAAATTGGAGGTGATGAAGAAGAAGGAGAAGGAATTGTCCTGCAACATTATCCATGGGAGGGAACTGATCGGGATTATTTGTATGAGGAGGTATTTGCTTTCGGCTTGAGCCGTTTCTTCTCCATTTTCACTCCTAAATAAGTTATAACCCATGGGTTGCCTAGTTCTTTTGGGAAGCTGGAATTTTAACCTTCCCCTGTTAAAGAAAAAATACTATAATGACCTTTCTTTTTAACTCATTTGATCATATACTCTTGATATAAATTTAACAGTGTGTGATTAATAACATTAATTAATTGATGCTTAAAGCTTAACTTGAAACACGTGCAGCTTCTAGGCAGAGTGTTCAACATTCTTCGTGAGAATAACCCTGAGCTTGCTGGAGACAGGCGTAGGACAGTTATGAGGCCTCCTCAGGTTCTTCGTGAAGGCACCAAGAAAACTGTTTTCGTGAATTTCATGGATCTCTGCAAGACGTATGTCCTATATATTATTTTAAATACTATGCTGTTTCTAGAATAACTCTAGGTTATCTTTTTCATCCTTTTGAAAAGCATATTATTTGGCATATGTGTGATATAACCAGTGGCGGAGCCAAGGCCCCAAAATTTTCAAAAACGACGAATTTTCTATAGGAAAAAATTATTTTTGTGATATTTTCTTATAAATGTTGTATTTCGCCCTCCATAAAAATTTTTAGTAAGAAATTCGGCCCCCCATGATAAATCCTGGCTCCGCCACTGGATATAACTCTTAGCTATGTTTTTCTTTTTGATCTGTAGGATGCATAGGCAACCAGAACATGTCATGACCTTCTTACTTGCTGAAATGGGAACGAGTGGGTCACTTGATGGACAGCAAAGGCTAGTTGTTAAAGGAAGATTTGCACCCAAAAATTTTGAGGGGATCTTGCGGCGTTATGTTAGTAAGTTCTCGACTTTTTTGCTTGCCTGGGATTTTTATCTGGTTAAATTTCATGACTTTTTTTCTCTTTCAAATCAACCAAGATAAATCTCTGCCCGTCATTTGAATAAAGTAAAATAAAAACCAAAGAAACGAAATTCAACTTTACTTAATCATGGGTATTTATAAGTTCTTCGACTCAATGAATTTCATTTACTTGCCTCTGCCAAGTGTCCTAGTATGTCTTCCTTATATCTACTGCTCTTTGGGTTTGGAGGGGGTATTAGACTAGTAGTTATTATATTTGTTGTAATTCTCAATTGGTATTTTGGCTTTATCTTCAGCTTCTTTACCATCAGGCCAACAATGCAATGAATTCTTTATCACCGTTTAACATTTTGGGGCGTTTTCTTTATCTTGACAGATGAGTATGTTATATGTAATGGTTGCAAGAGTCCTGATACAATCTTGTCCAAGGAGAATAGGCTATTCTTTCTCAGATGTGAAAAGGTATGCATTATCTGTTTCTATCCAAGTAATTTCTGTTGAACTTTGAAATTCAAAATCATTTCTTTTGGTTAATAAGTAGTGGCATTCATCTCAGAGTGACTTTCCGCTGAGAACAATCCCTCCCCCGAGCACAAAAAGAAAATGAAAAAAAAAAATCAGAAGCTGACTTTGAGGCCTGTGATGTTGATCTGTATGCCTACATTGTCCGAGTGCATTACATGAAGAGTACATATGAATTGTTCTGAGGCCTCAGTAACTTTGATGATCTGACATCCCACATACAATCTGATTGTTATTGCTTGTTTTGCTCCTCTCTCCTATTCCCCTTAATATTTTAATTTTGAATATTCTTTATTGTGATTGCATGCTTTAATTGTTGGGATGAGTCAGTACACCTTTGCTTGGCTATGGATTTCAACCATGTGGTGTCTCTCTTTTTATTTTTCACCCGGGCCTATGATGTAGTATATGATTTGCCTACATTGTCTGATTAAATCATTCAAATGGATGAATAAGTCTGTTCTGAGGCCTGATGGAAGTTGGTTTTATGTTAATCTGGACTAGTACTGTCCCCCCCCCACCCCCCCCCCCCCCCCCCCGGTAAAGAAATGGGTCACCAGAGTTGGTAGTATTATTATTTTTCAAAAAAAAGAGGATATCCCTAATTGGAGGGATGACTTGGTACATCCCTTGCCTTGCGATAGTTTTACATCTCCTTTACCTGCTCACCAGCGCCTATGATGTAGTATCAAATTTGCCTACATTGTCTGAGCTTATCAATTTGCATAGATGAACAAATTTGTTCTGAGGCCTGCTGATAGTTTGGTTTGCGTTTGCCTGGAGTCCTGTTTGTCCCTCCCCTGAAGAAGTGGGTCACCCGAGTTAATAGTATCTCAAAAGAAGTTATTACTTTGTATCATGCTATCATTCCACATTAATGGGAGTTGATGTTATTAGTTGCAAAATGTTTAATTTGTATCTGACACTGGTTTTTTCTCTGGTAACTTGTAGTGTGGTTCTGGAAGATCTGTGGCTCCTATCAAGGCTGGTTTTGTTGCTCGTGTTGGCCGTCGCAAGGCTGGAACTTGAGCTGGCTAGACTTGGTACTTCAGTAAATCAACTCCATGAATCTTGAGTTTAGCCTTGTAATGACGTAAAATACTACTTTTGACATAATAATGCAAATAAGCGCCTATATTGTTTTAACATTTAGGGATGCTGATACTGTAGTTTTGTTATATTTTTGTGGCTAAATTTGTCGTGCTTATTGAGCTGCAATGTGCTTTTGTTGGAGGGAAGCTATCGTATGCGCTACTTTTGTTCGTGTCCTCAACAATGGCCTTATTGGCGAACCAGAAAACCCGTTTGACATGATGAATGCAGTCGAGCACCGCCCTTGTATGATCGGCGCAGCCTCCTTTTTCACAAAATGAATCTCCTCCTCTATGCGTTACGTTAAGCCCCACCCCTTCATATTCGGTACATACTTTGATGGGCACCTGAGATCATATTCATCAAAACCTATTTACCATTTACATTAATTTTTGACATTCTTATTAGTAAAATGTTACCAATAATGATTAGAGTAAACTAATCCTCAAATATTCTATATAAGCTTACAATTGAATATCAATTATAATAATTTTGCATCTATTTATTCAGAAGTATAGATAATATAACACGATCATGTACGTTTTTCAACTAGCCACATTTTCTTCAATTAAAGGCTGGTCTCGGCAGCTGCAAAAAGTTCAAAAATTATGGTTTTTTAGAATTTTATTATCCCCTCTTTCTACTTTTGTTTTTTGGTTGAACTCGGCTTTCAACATAAAGTGTCTAATTCCATTATGTTCAAAATATAATGATGCCATCTACCACTGTATCCAAAGGACAAGTTCATAACTGGCTGGGACTCAATGAATGGGAAAAATTTCCTATGGGACGGTCCTCTTGTGAGTCTTGTGAGACATGAAGGTCTGCGAGACCTACCCTGCAGGTGGGTCCTATCTCAAATTATGTGAGAAGAGTGTGGGGCCGTACCCACAAAGGCTGCCCCATGCCAGACCTTCCCGAATGAATGACATTCTATTATTCAGTTCTGTAGACTATTCACACCTCTCCTGGAAGAAAAAAAACATAAAAATTAATTTCATCAGAGATTTATTGGAGTATTTTTTTTTATTTTTTTAAAAAAAAATTTATACAGGGGGTCAATGGTTGAATTCAAATTAAAAAAAAAAAAAAAAAAGCTGAAATAGGTAGCTAATCGTGCTTAGTGCTTCAGCAGAGTGACATTTGTAGGTTCTCTCATTAGTGTTGATTTCTATTTTTTGGTGCAACTTTTTCAACCTCCACGCTTCAAGAGCGTTGACAATTTTGTAGTCTATTTTAGTTATAAAAAAAATTAAAAAAAATTAAATCTATGGCTGATTTTATGATTCATCTCCGTTGATGCCTTTGCCATTTTCTCAGATTCAGCTGCTATTATAATATATTTGTGGAGGACTGATAGTGTTGTCGTCCAAAAATAAGTTTCAAAATTAAGGCGATAATTTACATGCTTATAATGGTACTTAGGAAATATGAAATTTTAAGTATGAGACTTACATTTTTAATCACATATAATTTAATTTTTTACAAAATTTAAAACGTTTTGTTTCAAAATAAATACTACTACAATAAAATTAGTCATACATGTAAAATGATTAATTAACTTTAAGATCATGAAGGAAAGCCAAGGTCGTCGTATCCACTGCTGATCCCACAGATCAGCTTAGTAAGTAATATAATAGTATTTACACTAATATTTAATCCCTTGGGCGCCGATGATGATTCACCAATTAGTCTATAATTTACATTATTCCAAAAAAGAAAATATTTATATGTTACTCCAATAGTCCAATTTAATTTATATGGCCTTTTTAAGGTTTAAGAGGGTACTTAAAAGAAGAGAAATAGAGGAGATGAGCTGTGAAGGGTTACTTAGCCAGATATATGAGTATTTAATTAATTGTTCACATTATGAGCTTCATTATACTTCCGTTTCATAACAAAATAATTTCATTTTTGACAAAATCCTAACTTCAATTATGTTTTTATGATCAAAGGTTCCTTAGCCCAGTGGGACAAGGGTCTGCCCACGACGTCGTGGGTTCGATACCCTTCCCCATACATGGGGTAAACTTTAGTTGTCTCCCTTTCTAGGGTTTTCTTCTCCTCTTGTGAGATGTTCTCTCTCCCCTTATGGGGAATTTCTTATGAGGAATCTATATCATATCTCACAAATAAGTCCTACTTTTGCAAACTTAATGTCATGGTTAGAGAGATGTCCCGCCCCGTGTGATTAATGGACGGGTATGAGGTTATGAATTCCATACCTATTTAAATGCGGGTATCAACGGACATACCCGTGCGGGTAACGGGCCATGCGGATATGGGCGGGTTGCAACCGGGCATGCCCCCTTTGTTTTGTTTTTTTTGTTTTTTTATTAATTTTGGATAGGGATTAATAAGACTCTTTAGTCTTTTCCAAACTGAACAAGAGTCCTATATTTTCACTATCTTATTGCACGCAATTTGATTCACGGTTTCCATCTCTGAATATATGAGTTATCTTCTTCCAAGAAATGTACAAACTCAAATATGTGTACGTAATTTGATTAACGGTTTCCATCTCTGAAGGTAACTAAATTATGTTCTAACTTATCATTTACCATTTATAATGTTTTAACTTCTTAAGGTGTGTGCTTTATATGTGAAGATGATGAGGAGGAATCAACATTATCTAAAGTGGATACAAATAATACTTCTAGTGTTTGATATCTATATCAATAGATGGAGGATATTAAAAAAATAATATCTATTTTCGTTGCTTTGACTTCAGTATGTTTGTTAATTTTGGACATTTAATATTGAAATTGTAGACTTTGATTTTATTTTTTTATAACTATTTTGGATATTGTAGAATATGATTTGATTGTTCTTGAACTATTTTGGATTTTTATTTCACCTCTACAGGGCTGTCAACTGTATGTGAATGAAAAATAATTGCATTTTGTTGATTTTTTCAGATTTAATTTATTTTTTCAAAAAAAATAAATAATAAAAGGGTCGCGGGAATGCCCATCTGCCCACGGGAATTTGGCGGGTGGATACGAACATCTTTTGGTGGCCCGTTAAAAAAGCGAGCATGACCGCCCATCCCCATTTAAAGCATGTCCATAACGTGACGGGCGAGCATACCCGTTTTAACAGTACTAGTCATGGTCTTTAAATTGAACATTATTCAATCAAAACTTTAAAACGTTTTACATCAAAAAACTAAATACGTAAACTCTAAAATAAATATATGTAAAAAAGTTCCAAAAAAGTAAAAATTAGAAAATGACTTCTCATTTTGTCCCAAATTATCCTGAAGGTTTCATCAAATTCTATGATAACATATGTTAAAGTGTCAAATATAACATTATTTAATTTTACTCATAGTTTAATTTTACATTATTTCCTATCTTTATGTTTGTTTCTCTCTTCAATATTTCATATAAGAGTTAACATTGAAAAAATCATTATTAATAAACTTTATATTTAAAAAGTGAATAGTTAATTTAAGAAAGATTAAAATAAAATTTTAAACAGATCTGTGACGGAGAGAGTAATAAAAGAAAGAAAAGGACAGCATGGGGGGAATTGAATGAATAAATCC
Organism: Vinca minor; assembly: GCA_026122235.1. Lineage (NCBI taxonomy): Eukaryota > Viridiplantae > Streptophyta > Magnoliopsida > Gentianales > Apocynaceae > Vinca > Vinca minor. The sequence goes on from JAOCZM010000015.1 coordinate 14,804,434, forward strand.
GAAATCCCATTCCCATGTGAAAAAATTCGAGATTAAAAAAATTAAAAAAAGGAGTCCGTCGTTTCCTCGCTGTCTTCTTCCTCCTCAATAAATACTTCCATTAAAGACTCTTTTCCTCACTCACTCTCCATCTCTTCTTTCGCCGGAGATTCCTCTTTTCAAATCATTATATTTTCTTGTCTTTCTTGAACTACCTCCCCCCTCCTCTCTATATTCAAGTTAAATACAGGTAAGATAAGACTCCCCCATTTTCTCTATCATTTCCATTTCCACTTTTTTTTTTCTTTCTCTGTACAGTCTTCCCAATTTCTCATTCTAATCAATTCTCTAAAAATTTTGGTAATTTTTTCGTCTTCCAGAAGTGCCCTTCAAAGCTGAAGCTGCCTGGGTATCCGCCCTTGCTTCCTTATCTCAGGTACGAACCCATTTCTGTCTCTCTCTCTCTCTCTCTCTCTCTCTGCTTTATTTTTATGTAATTCTAAATCTTGAAACCTTTTCCCCCAAAATCAGCATTTAAAAATTAGATTCAAATTAAAGTTGGTTGCTTTTTTAATTTAGAATAATTATCGGCTGTAAAAGAATTGGAACTTTTTCTCGTGGGATCTTACACCAAATCTGACCACCCAATTTATGAAAATTGATAGAAATTCTGAAAAACTCAATTGCCAAAAAAAAATCCTAGGGAGTAGCATCATGACGTGAAGAACATGACCGCGTGGATATAGCTGGAGGTGGTGTTTGTTGGGACAGTTGTTCAAAGTAAAGACTTCTCCCGTTATTATTTTCTTAAAAAGAGCGATTTGCCTATTTTAGACTTAAACAATTTATACTTTTCGCTTTTTAGACTTAAACTTTGTTTTCATTTGTTTATGATTTAAACAATTTACTGTATGACTCGATATGGATTTTTTTAAATTTCCGTCAAAAAACTCCCGACATGCAAAACGGCGTCGTTTTTTACAGGGGCAAGAAGGTCTTTTCAGCCTAAGACTTAAACAATTTATGCTTTTCGCTTTTTAGACTTAAACTTTGTTTTCGACCTTTTATAGACTTAAACAATTTACGGGTATCCCGATATGGATTTTTTTCGAATTTACGACCAAAAAGTCACAAAAATGCAAAACTGTGTCGTTTTGACAGGGGCAAAAATGTCCTTTCAGCATAACATTTCGGATAATCCATTTTAAAACATATCCGACCCATAATACCAACCCAACTTGACCCGACACATCCCTACTTTCTCCAATTTCAGAGAATCTTTTTCCACCCTTGGTCTTCCTCTTCCTCCCATCCACCATAATCTTCCATATTTTTCAGCCCCAAAATTTTCTTCTCAAGTTCACAGTAAAGAAAAATTCCTGAACATCAAGAAAAATGGGGGATTCTTGAATTCGGGGTTTCCAAAAGAAAGACTCAATCCTTCGTCATTGTGGTAAAGATTGATGTTTTTTTGCACAAGTATTAATCTGTTTTACTTTACTAATTGAACGATGGGGTCTTTGCAGTTATTTTTTTTGCTTGTGGAAATTTCCTATCTTTGCTGATTTGTAGGGAAAAATGGGGAGGTTTTTTCTTGAATTTTTGCACAAGTATAATGGTTGTTGCTATGGAAGATGTATATGAAGGTAAGTGGGTGAGAAATGAAGATTTTTGTTGTTTTTTTTTCAATATTTGGGCTGCCGTTCGGTGGTTGATCGGTGGTGTTGGTGATGGCTCCGGTGGGTGGGTGCTCCAGGTGGTGGGGGAGGAAGATGGTGGTAGGATGAGAAGAAGGGGGAGAAGACATGGAAAATGGGTCGGGTTGGATTTGGTTGGGTCGGGTCGGGTCGGTTCGGTTATTTATTTATTTATTTGTTTAGTTTTGTAAAGTTAAAAAGACCTTCTTGCCACTGTAAAAAACGACGCTGTTTTGCATGTCGGGGGTTTTTTGACGGAAATTTAAAAAAATCCATATCGGGATACCCGTAAATTGTTTAAGTCTATAAAAGGTCGAAAACAAAGTTTAAGTCTAAAAAGCGAAAAGCATAAATTGTTTAAGTCTTAGGCTGAAAAGACCTTCTTGCCCCTGTAAAAAACGACGCCGTTTTGCATGTCGGGAATTTTTTGACGGAAATTTAAAAAAAATCCATATCGGGAGATTCAGTAAATTGTTTAAGTCTATAAACGAAATCGAAAACAAAGTTTAAGTCTAAAAAGCGAAAAGAATAAATTGTTTAAGTCTAAAATAGGCAAATCGCTCTCTTAAAAATTCAGCTTGAAATATTTTTTTACAGTTTTATAAAAAATTCGACCAGTATTATTTTATAGCGAATATATATTGTGATTTTCTATCCTTATTTTTACTAAAAACAAATGTTACATATATTAATCACGGAAGAACAAATATAAAATATGATATAATACCTATCTAAAAATTAATAATACCTGTAAAAAATATATAGTATGTACTGATATTTTAATATTAAGCACTATAGCCGTGACCTTTTCTTTTGTGTCTATGGACTAGAAGTTCCCGCGATGCGCGTATTCACATCTCAAGTCGGCCCGTGTCACTAGATGATATATTAGCCTATCGGGATCAATCCTGGTAGGCCCAATTAGTGATGCAAGTTGGTCATTTTTTTTTAGTGGTGGGAGAGGGGGAGGGGGAGGAGAATTAGGAATGGACCACGAGACCTCGTACAGGAAGGATCAAACTCAACCACTGGACTATTTCTTAATTTCTAAGTTAGTCAACTTAGTGTATTGTTTGTTTCATTCATAGGCCCAAACCCATTCTTACATGGTACCACGTTTTGTCCATGTTGTGGTCGGCGCACAGAATCTTTGGCTACTTTTATGATATGATTTCTGTAATTATTTGGACATTACCCAAAGAAAAAAAAAGGTAATTATTTGGATAATAACCCCTCAATTCTATAATATGAGTAGATATGACATGTAACATCACAAGGTCCTTATCCCAATGAGGCAACGGCTCAAGGTCGTGGGTTCGATATCCCTCCCCACGCATGGGGCATGCTTTAAATTGTCTTTCTTTCTAGGGTTATCTCCTCCTCTTCTTGTGAGGTGTTACTCTTCCCTTTGGGGTGTACGCCCGTCTGGTCTTCAAAAAAGAAAAGAAAAAATATGACATGTAACAAAAATTAAGAAAATAACAAAATAATTATTTGGACAATACTCCCTCAATTAGATTGTTGGTCATCGAAAACTCTCTCGAGCTCAGGCAGTCCTTTCTTTTATGATTAAGAAGCCACGAAACTTGTTAAAAAAAATTCAAACAAAATCTATGTCATAAATCATGGAAATGGAGCTTAACCATATAAACCATCATGATGCTGTAAAATTGTTTCTAATTTGTTTACTTGCAGGTGTTCTTGCTATTCTCTATTCAGCAAATATTTATCAATTTACAAGGTCAAGTGAGAAAGTCCAATGGCAGCCACTGTGGTGAGGAATCAAATTAACAAGCATCTTAAGATATTATTTCCTGTTATTCAAAAGAGACAATTTTATCTGTGTTGATTTAGCATGTTTTTTCCATTAGGGATTTTTTGAAGTTAAAAGAAATCAGTTCTTGCATTAGCATCATGTATGATACTGCTTTTTATGAACTTATCTTTCGTATTCCAGGGTAAGCAGCATAAGATGAGGCGGAGTGAATCAAAAAAATCACATTCCTGGTGGTGGGATAGCCACATTAGTCCCAAAAACAATAAGTGGCTTCAAGAAAATCTTGAAGGTAAGAGATTAGATGACATATTTTATGTTTACCGAAATAAACTTCTTTTTTTCCTATAAGAAATATTTGAACTATAATTCATACTTAATGTTCAGACCTCGAAGTAAAAATATCACCTTAAACAATAAGAGATATGATTGTATGTTTATCCAAAAACCAACAATAAGACTTTTTGTTTCAGAGATGGACCAGAATGTCAATCGGATGTTGAAAGTTATCGAGGAGGATGCAGAATCCTTTGCTAAAAAGGCTGAATTATATTTCCAGAAGAGACCAGAACTGATCAGACTTGTTGAGGAGTTCTACCGCATGTACAGGGCACTGGCAGAGCGTTATGATCAAGTGACAGGAGAACTACGAAAAACTATGCCAACAGATCTCCAATCCCAGGGCTCAGGCATATCTGATGCCAGTTCTGAACCACTTTCTACTTTGCACTCTCCTGGTAAGCGGCCAAGTCGACGAAAATCTGGTCCTAGGGCAGCTGGATTCGAGGTCTTTCTTGGTGCTGGTGGAAACAGCATGGAGTCCACTAAAGAAGGGGATGAATCATCCAAATCATCCACCCTGGACTCTGAATCAGAATCAGACGATTCATCTATAAATAATTATGTGGGAGCGCGGAACAGTGAGGAAGACCAAGTACTGCGTAGGAGAACCGTTGAGTTGGAGGATGAGCTACGTAATGTGAAAGAGAATTTCCGGACGCTACAGGAAGAGATCTCCGAAGGCTCTTATGGAGGATCCAAAACTGGAGACTCTGACATCCTCCTGACTAGAATAGCGGGATATGAGGAAGAGCTAAAGGTTGCGAGAGAGAAAATTAAACTGTCTGATGAAGAGATTAACAAGTTGAAAGATGACCTCCAGAAGTATAAATCAATGGCATTATCCAGCGTGTCAGATGCCGAGGAAGCCAGTTTGAAACTGCAGAAAGTAAAGTCGATGGAGTTTGAGGAACAGGCTGATGATTCAGACGTACTAATGGACCAAGAAAGCAAGATTCGTGCACTTACAGAGGAGCTGAAAATTACAAAAGAGGAGCTTCTTGATTCTGAGAAAGAAGTTGAGCGCTCAAGGTTGGAACTGCAAGGTAATGGATCATCCATCCATCGTTTGCAGGAGCAACTGGGAACGTCACAGAAGAAATTTGAAAAGGAGAAAAGGGAGGTGTCGATGCTGCTGGACCGAATACTGAGGTATAAATCCAATCTATCAGAGCGCGATCAAGAAATCAGGGGATTGAGGGAAACAATTGGTAACGCAAACAAGAGCTTATCTGAAGAAAACTCACAGCTTCAAGCTGAAATCACCCGGCTGGTGAAGGAGAAAACATATTTGGAAGACAATATAAAAGAGATGGATTTGCGCTGCCAATCCTTAGAAGAGGATGTAAGACGTGCGAAGGATGAAAGAGCAGAGATGCAAGCTGAAATCGAGACATTGAGGGCAGGAATCGAAGAAAAGAATGACAACATCGAACAACTGAACAAATGTCTTGTCGAACTGAGATTGAAATGTGATACTCTTGTGGCTGAGAAGGATACACTTGACGCGAAAGTTGCAACATATGTTTCAGAAATTAGCTCAAAAGACATTAAAATTGGTGAAATGAACAAGCATTTGCACCAATTACATATGGAACATGTTAAATTGATTGTGGGAGCCGAAGAAGCGCGTAAGCAGGTGGAAGAGCTGAGATCAAGAGTTAGAGAATTGGAGGAGGAAGTAGAAAAGCAAAAAGAAGAAATTATGGAAGGAGCAGAAGAGAAGAGAGAAGCAATAAGGCAGTTATGCTTCTCGCTAGAGCATTATAGAGACGGATATCATCAGCTACGACAAGCCTTTGTAGAGCACAAACGTCTTCCAGTGATGGCATCCTAAGTTGTTTTGCCCGAATTGTAGGCACTGCTTCCTTCTGGCTTCAGAGTCCCTTTTATCAAGCTAGCATAAAACCTCCTCCCGGTATCCCTCTCCATTTCCCACTTTTTTCCCGCGTAATTTGAATTTGAATTTGTTGTTGTTTTGTTTTAGTCTTGTGGTTATTTTGGCCCTGCTTGTGCATTGACCAAATAACAGCTATGTCAAGAACTTGGATCTTAACCACAATTCCTGTCGGATCGGGTGGTTGGGCCTTGTAGGAAGAACTTGGATCTTATTATATGTTTTGCTGATATGATATGAGGTCTATATTTGCTTTCAGAGCCATCATCTATTTGGTACTACCTAGATTTGCTTGACCGTATAAGACAATCTCAAATTAGAGATTTAACTCCAATAGAGATTGTCAGTCGTCCCAAGCATATCTACAATACTTCTAAATTTTAATAGACTTTTTAAAATCTGAATTGAATATCTATAAATATTGAAAATCCTTAAAAATCACATAGAATCTTGACTGAATACAACCTCTTAATGTTCGAGATTTCATTATTAGAATTAATGTAAAGAGAATTTAAGTTTCAAAGCAGATCAAACTAACTTATACTAGACTCAATGTCAATATATAGTTCGCTGAATGCAAATTACTAGGCGGTTTTCTAATAACTGAGAAAATTTCTGGTATTTATAAGGGAACACGTCATGAAATATGAACCGCAAAGGATAATGTGAAATGGCATTGGGATGACGTGTAATAACTGGTCACTCTAATGGGTTAAGTGGCTAAAGTGCTTGGACGTGGACGTTCTTTTTTCTGAGGATAGGTTCGCCACAATCTCGCCTTCCTCTGTGTGGTAGTAGGTGAACCTTTTACTTTTCCATTTTCCATGTTTTAATGATTTAAGATCAAACTCTCATAGTTTTAAGAAAAAAAATATGCTTTTCTTTTCTTTTCTGTCACACCCCGTCTCCGGGTCGATGACATCAGCTGTCTATCGTTAGTAAATGAAGACCTAAGCCCACGATCAGAGGTTACTTAATTAAAGCGATCAGGTTATGAAATCCATAAATATTAATAAAAACACTAGCGAAGCATTATTCTAAAAATGAAATGTTTCTAAATTATTACATCCGAAGGAACCCTACAAGTTCCAAAATAAATAACTATGAATTTAAATAACACGTGTGAACTAATCCAAGTTAGAATCACTCTTCGTAGCCCCCTTCCCAAGCATCAACAACATAATCAAATTGCTCATCATCACTCCGCACAAGAAAGCGGATGGTGACTGCAGTCTTCGATAGAGGACTCAGAAATGACAATAGTATATATATATATATATATATATATATATATATATATATATATATATATATATATAGACATACGAACATATATAAGAATCGATACGATAATGCAGATGCTCGTTTCCCCAAAATACTCCTATGTAAGTATATGCACACGACTCAATCCAAGTCTCACAAGACTCGGGAACTCAATGCAGGGGAAGTGCAGTGCGATACAAGACAAGATGCAGATCCGAACAGCAATGATGGTTTAGAATGAGCAATGTGGACTGCACCCACTGCGGTTTCCGAAAAATGAGATGCAAACTTCAGTGCAAAAGTGCACTACACAATACCCAATCATCCCAACTCCTATGCGACCAAATAGATTCCAAGCAAATAGCAATTAAAGACCCAAAAGCAGATGTTTGACTATACTTATCAAATCGACATCCCGGATCGAATTCATGACACTGAGCATCCCATACTACTCATGCACTACAAACCAATAGTTATGTCGGACAATCGAGTATAAAACAAACAAGGGACGAACACATATTATGCAACAATTAAGCAATTAACAACATTCTTTGCACCTAAACGATTCCATAACCGAGTGTACGACAAGCACTACGCGTTGCCCATCCCAAGTACACCCAATCACATACTCGCCTTAAATACTTAGAACATCGCTAAGGCTATGACACACAATCCCACCACATGAGCTCGGCTTATCTATTCACTACTACTCAGCGAATAATCGGTAGTGGTCCCAGGTTATAAACCAAACTAGGGACGGTTCAGTAAAACTCGTGGGTTCAGGTTGCTCCCCAAACAACGGTGCACAGATTTTAAGGATCAATCCATTACATTGTCTCATCATCCCTCACCAGGGACTCCACAAAACCACTACCGTATCTAATGATTGGTCCCCACTAGATGAAGACCCCAAGATGCACGAGAGCGTAAGACCTCTCGGGGTCATATATCGAAACAGAGCAGAGCAGAGCAGAAGTCGGACGGAACCTGCTAACTAGTGATCCTAGATAAGAGCTCACAAGGGGCGAGGACTCGGTCGACCAAACCAGTTAGGACAAACAATAACACCAATTAAGACGACCTTAATAGAGGCAAATACAGAAAGGACTCCCAACGGTCCCCTCAAGAGCAGTACTGAGCAGATCTGAGTGACATAGATACAGGTAACGACGCTTATAACATTTTAGCAATTAATAAAAGCGATTGAAATTAAGATATAGACATGCTCGAGTCATCTAACAATTCAGGGAATTCAATTAAGCCCAACGAAAAACCCAACACGACAACAATTATTCCAAGGCGGTTCATGCTTTTCAATATACCCAAAATACTATAAAAACATGCGAGCAAAGATATCAAGTATTATCCATAATTCACAACTATCAGCTTAATTATGACAATTTACATAAAGGCAATAACAAGAGCGCAATAATCAATTTACGAATCAAATTATAATGAATTTAAATCATGCCCAAAACAGCTTTATGCAATATCGACGATGAGTAAACACAATTCGTGAATCTATTTCAGTAAATTAAATAGTTTATCCGCTTTTACCGTGCAAGTAACATGCGAGAATTAAATGACGTGAGGTCCCCTACCCGTTGCGGATGCGATTAACAATGAAATTTCGTAAACAAGTCTTTGGCAGCCTCACTCGCGGTGTGATAACTTTCGCCCGAAACTCCGAATTGCGTTCCGTCTCGCGCTCACTCAAGCCCTTTCAATTATCTTCGAATTGATATGTTGTGGGTCAAAAACGGAGGTCGATAGCCCCTCCCAATTACCCTGTCGAAATTCTGGGCAGAATGTATTTAATCGCACAAACATCCTGGGTTCTGCACTCCAATTCTGACATACAGTACGGAAAATCTAACAGTTAAAATATCGTTCCCTCTTGTCAGATTATACCCCTATCAGTCTAGTTTGTAAATAAAAAAGAATTACTCCAATTGGAGTTCGAATGTTACCTATATGACGATTCTACCGACAGCGACTAGTAAAACGAACTTCGAAATCAGCCCCGCTTCCGATGCGATATCTTTCTGCTCCGAACTCCAAATCGAATTTCGTCTGCGTTTCCTCGAAGCCTTCGTAATTACCTTCGATTCGGTATATCCCACGATGAAAACCTATGTCTCGGACCTCATCAATTGTCGTGACGAAGTTGCCAGAATTTCTCTCAAACATATTTTCCTTCACTGTTGATGCCGCTGTGAGAGGCAGACTCTCCTTTTCTTGTTTTGGCACGATTCTCGAGAAATCCTCATTGCCCAATCAATGATTTCACACACTTATTTTTCTTGTTTTCTTGTTCTTGCGCGCCGCCCAGAGGAAAGAGAGACTCTGTTTTCTTTGTTGTTGTTCGTGCACGAATTCAAAGAAAACCCCCTGACCCATCACACGTTTTGCTTTTCCTTATTCTTTTTTTTTCTTTTATTTTTTTAATCCCCCTGATCCCATGACATCCCACGTATTCCCTTCGATTTGCTTTTATTTTGTTTTCATCCTTAAATCATAATCTAATTAAATTAATCATCTAAGTGAATCACAATTAAATCCTCTAATCACGATACGCTATGCGAAACTGGTCCCTTAATAAAAGATACGTAAATAAAAACATGTAACGTATAATAACAATTAATTAGACACGTAAGCACGTAACCACACAAAATAAATTACGCCTACACCGTTAATCGCAAAAAATAAATTACACGTCAAAAATCACGTACGCAAAAGTTACGGTTATTACATTTTCATAAAAAAAAAAAAACAGAGCATATCATCTCTTCTCTTCTATATTCGAACCTCGTTTTGAAATAGAAATAAACATTTACCAATTTCTGAATAAGATAGATGATGAAACGTAGCATTAGACATAAGATTGGAGGACAAAAAATATTCTATTCTTATTATGTATTTTTTTTATCCCACAAATAAATATTTATTACGTATTTTTTTTTTCTTACAAATTCCACTATTTATTATAAGTTATAATTTTTTTAAAAAATTAACTCATAGAAGTTCATATCCAGTCTGGACAACTATGCGGGGAGTAATTAGTCCCCCTCATTATGCATTAAGCCCACATAATAATTTCAAAATAAGCATAATCATGGCTCACCAACCCCCGATTACCTACTCCCTCTTCTTCCCACGTCCATCGTTAAATCTGACGCCGTCAAAACTTACTCACGTTCATCATCCACTCCACTTACCCCTTTCCTCCGTTCTCCCTACCTACCGCCATCCGTCTATAAAAGAAAAAAAACCCAACTGCAACGCCTTCTATAAATTCCCTCAACTCCCCCACCACCCCCACCAATAACCTCCCTCTTATAATTAATTCCCGCCAACCCCGCCAACATTTCCCCGCCATTTTCCGCCACCAATGATGGATCTTCTTTTCTTAGAGAAGACCCTTTTAGGTATTTTCGCCGCCATCATTGTTGCCACCGTCGTTTCCAAATTCCGCGGGAAGAAATTTAAGCTTCCTCCAGGTCCACTTCCTGTTCCAGTATTCGGCAACTGGCTTCAGGTCGGCGATGACTTAAACCACCGGAATCTCACCGAATACGCCAAGAAATTCGGAGAAATCTTTTTGCTAAGAATGGGTCAACGTAATCTCGTCGTCGTTTCGTCCCCGGAGCTAGCTAAAGACGTTTTGCATACTCAGGGAGTTGAATTTGGATCCCGTACGAGAAACGTTGTGTTTGATATTTTCACCGGAAAAGGACAAGACATGGTTTTCACAGTCTACGGTGAACATTGGAGAAAGATGAGGAGAATCATGACGGTGCCGTTTTTTACAAACAAGGTTGTTCAGCAGTACCGGTTTGGATGGGAAGAAGAGGCGGCGCGTGTGGTTGAGGATGTGAAGAAGAAACCAGAAGCAGCAACCAATGGGATTGTTTTGAGGACACGGTTACAACTTATGATGTACAATAACATGTATAGGATTATGTTTGATAGAAGATTTGAGAGTGAAGATGACCCTTTGTTTGTTAAACTTAAGGCCTTGAATGGTGAAAGGAGTAGATTGGCTCAGAGCTTTGAGTATAATTATGGTGATTTTATTCCAATTTTAAGGCCTTTCTTAAGAGGTTATTTGAGGCTCTGTAAACAAGTTAAGGAGAGAAGGTTGCAGCTCTTCAAGGATTTCTTTGTCGACGAAAGGAAGTAAGTTATTCATTTTTTTTATTTTTTATTTTTAGATTTTTCGTTAATTAAACATGATCGTTTGACTGAAAATATTCAGTAATATTAGTGTGTGTGTGTGTGTATATAGTCTCTATGTACATGGGGAAAATTGGGGACAGATGGAAGACCCACATCCTTCTCAAAAAAATTTACCTCAATACTGAGCTGATTTTTTTGTGATTTTTTTGTGAGGAGAAAGTAAGATCGGACTCATTGATTCGACTTTACCCCTAATTATCATGTATTCAATCAGCTTGTATGCATACATAGTTCGGTTTCATAACAAAAATATTTTGGTGAAAGTAGCAGGTGTAAGGAGGTATATGGCAAAATTTAATACTATGATCGTCTTTGTTATACTGCTCTCACAGTCCTCTCATACTAATTGAGTAGGGACTTAAATATAGATGTGAATTTCGCTAAATTAATATGAAGACGGTAAAGTGAATCTCAAAATGAGGGTACTATGATTGAGTGAGGCGTATGCTGATTGGGGCTGGGGGTTGAAAGAGGGAAGTAGATAGTAGTAGTGGTGATTGGTGAGCCAATAGAGAGGTGTGGCTCTCTGGTTGCCAGCAAGCGTTATGACATAAGCATTTGATTGCGACAATTTATCGAATAAATGGCGTTCAAAATTTATTGCTTGTTTGGAAATGTCTACAAGTGGAATAATCCACTTTTGTGGGAATATTTTTTGTAAAATCCGGTAATGCTTAATCCGTTCCCAATTATCTGTCAGCTACACAAACTTTTATCAATTTTTTATTATTTATCACTTAAAAAATCAAGAAAGTATTAAATGTATCTTTTCCAAAAATACCCTTATCTTTCATTAATTTGGTCAACTATTAATTTTAATTATTCCAATGTAATTGTATTTTCCCATGTTAACACTACTCCATTCAAGAGTTTGAATTAATTACATGTGTTCTGCTAATTTGCAATATATAAACTCATTTGCTCCTGATTTTCGATTTCATTTCGATTATTCTACTCCGAAAGAGAATGATGAAAGAAATAGATCCCAAACTTTTTTATTCCAATTCTTTGTCAGCAAAGAAAATGATTTCAGTAGCCTGAGAAGCCATGGATTTGTTGTAGAAGGAATGATTTCAATTTTTTGACAAACCAAAAAATGATTATAGTGCATACCTGTAGAATGAATAAGAGCAATAACTATTCGTAGTAAATTGTGCTGATCATGGATACTTCACTTTCTGTCTTTGAAATAAATTTTTAGGTTAGTATAGTATTAATTGAGGGTAAAAATGTCTACTTATCCTTACATTTATATATCTTAATCATTTTCTTAATTCGGGTAAAAATGTCTTAAAGCGACAGATAATTGGGAACGGAGGGAGTAGTAGATAAACGACAGAATGGAATTTTTTTGGAAACAAAACATACTGAGTTATACTTTTAATAGCCGAGAATGTATTCCTTTCTCATAATTAGTGTGAATCCTATATTTAAATACATTTGAGTAAAAACGCTATCCTAATGAGCTTCATCAAAGTTACTAACTGGGAAATTTTCTTGTTATAGGAAGCTCTCAAGCACAACAAGCATGGATAACAACAGCTTGAAATGTGCCATTGATCATATACTGGAAGCCCAGCAAAAGGGAGAAATCAATGAGGATAATGTCCTTTACATCGTCGAGAACATCAACGTTGCCGGTACTTTTCCCTACTCCTTTAAACTTATCCTAAATCATATGATATCTTAGCTTATTATATTACTACCACCATTCCCTATTAATTTTCGTTTAGGAGATATCTAGGTATCCAAATTAATTGTCTTTTAAGGTTATTTTATTAGTTGTCAACAATTTATTCCAATTATACCCTCAACATTTTCCTTTCTTTATGACAAAGAAGTGAGAGAGAGGGAGGGTGGGGGATAATATTGGAAGTTTAGGTGAAAATGACAATTTCCTTAATTTTCTCAAATTGTCTAACGAGTCTTATATTTAGGAATGGAGGGAGTAAAAAGTTTTAGGCCAGATTAGTTGTAACTTTCAAACTCTATGAACTTTGCCGTACAAAAAAGTGTGTTTGGCTACAAAATACTGGCTAGAAATCCTCTATTCCATAACTATGTACCTTTTTATATCACGTCACCACTCCCAACACTGTTAAATGACTTGACGATAGATATTTTAGTATTGAGAGTGGTCAAACACGTGGTGTGATATTATAGAAGGGATGAGATAAGAGACATAGTTATGAGACACATGATTTTTAGCTAAAAATAATTGTATGTAATATAAAAGTAACAGAACTTAATAATTGTCAAACTTTTTTAGGTGAGAAATTGACTAGCGCCAAAAGTAAAACAAACTCGAAGCAAAAGCTAGGTTTGCTTTGTTGCTTGTCTTGTTTGAAAAGTTGTAGTTAGTGAGTTCAATAGTCATCTTAATGAAAATGAGATATCATTTCTTGTTTATCACGTTTTCATTTGAATAAAGTCGAGTGTTTGTTACCTTAATCCACAATCTTTTACGTACGTAACCTTATAGTTTCTACAGTCATGTCCAAAGTTAGAAAAGACTTAAAAGTGGGGGTTGGTGCATAAGCTTCAATGACCCTACCACTCATGTGGTAGTGCTGGAAGTGTATTAAAAAACCAACCCATTGCAGTTTTTCCGGAAAACTCTATTTATTTTGTTTCTTTTTTACTTTTGGCTTTTCCCTTTTCCTTTAATGGAGTTGTTGAGATTGGGATGTAATCTCTATTTTGGTAGATCCGTAGCCTATATTTGACATTTTTCAAGTATGCTCAAGCACTGTCTCATCTCAGAACCAAATGCGGGATTTTTTATATATGAGACGATATAACTTTTCCAAAATTCAAATAAAAAATTTCAAAACTAAATACTATTTGAGTTTCCGGCATCAATAGTAGGATCTAATAATGAGTTTTTTTTCCTTGTCATTTGCCAGCCATTGAGACAACTCTGTGGTCCATTGAATGGGGTATTGCTGAATTGGTAAACCACCCCGAAATCCAGAATAAGCTCCGACACGAGCTCGACACCGTGCTAGGACCTGGTGTGCAGGTAACCGAACCCAACATGCACAAATTACCATACCTTCAAGCTGTGATAAAGGAAACTCTTCGTCTCCGAATGGCAATTCCACTTTTGGTGCCCCACATGAACCTCGAAGACGCTAAGCTTGGTGGGTATGATATTCCAGCTGAGAGCAAAATCTTGGTTAATGCTTGGTATCTAGCCAACAACCCCGATAACTGGAAGAAGCCCGAAGAATTCAGACCCGAGAGGTTCTTGGAAGAGGAATCCAAGGTTGAGGCGAATGGCAATGACTTCCGGTACCTTCCGTTTGGCGTCGGTCGGAGAAGTTGCCCTGGCATTATACTTGCATTGCCAATTCTTGGCATTACCTTGGGGCGCTTGGTGCAGAATTTCGAGCTTATGCCTCCACCGGGGCAATCTAAGATTGACACCTCCGAGAAAGGCGGACAATTCAGTTTGCACATCTTGAAGCACTCTACTATTGTCTTGAAGCCGAGGTCAATCTAGTTTTGATCTCAATTTGTTGAAAATCTTGAAGCCGAGGTCAATCTACTATTGGTGTTTATTGTGATTTAGAATCTTTGAGATGACGTAGACAATTATTGTTTTATCAAGTTAATTTCCTAAAGAACAATATGAAGTAAGTATATTTACCATTAATTTCTCATTGTATCGAACATTTTATTGAAATATATGAAAAGAGGCAGTGTGAATTGCCAGTAAAACTTCTGGATATAAAGCGTTTGTTTATTTACCAATGCTGCTTCTAAAAATTGTTGCCATTGCTGAAAATAAGGAAATTTGTTTTTTGGCTCAATGTTTGTTCTGATTGCACTGTCCCCGTGTTTTGTTACGCGATATAATAATACTATGTAACATCTTATTCAAATTTGCTTCGTTAACATTTTACCTCTCCCACATTTCATACTTTTTTTGGTACCCTTCTAAAAATACTACATTTCATGGTTTTATCGGTAATTGTTCGTATAAAATGGCGATCGCCATTGATTTTGAGGTACAATTCCAAATCTGTGACATTTTTTTCAACAAGGTCATTAGACGGAAGAATTGTTGGAAACACTGGGCACATGGTGCTTGCATGCAGTAACTTGGAGTTAATTTCCAAAATATTATTAGGTATAAAAATACTATTATGTATAGTAAATTTTATATGTAATTCGAAATATTTTATCAGTTTCACCTACAAAATATTTTTTTTATCATTTTTATATATAGTTCAACATACTGTTGCAGTTTTGCCACCAACGTCAAATTCTTCATCCCTGAGGCACACTCAAACATTTCGCTAAAAGATTACTCCCAACCATGAGGACTATTTTAAGTAATAAATTTCAGGATCCTTTATTTTCTTTAGTTCTTGGATAGTAGAGAAGAATTCCCAGCTATTAGAAATCAAAATGCCTACAGAGGCCAAACAACGATCATTTATTCCAAATTTCTTTACTTTCAGATTAAAAGAATTGAAGTTGAGAAAACATTAAAAAAAAATTATAATAATATAATTCAGAAAAAAAATGATATTGATGAAATTGTAAGGCTGCAAAATTTAATAGAAAATTTTGAGAAAAATGAATGTAGGTCTAATCCAGGCCCCCAAATCATTAGCCCTAGAAGGGTCAGAGGTGGCAGACATGACGACCTTCGGAAAAATCAATTTCCGTGTACATTACCATGCTTCCTTCATAAATTCATCCAGAGCATCGGCTTATTGCAAACGGATGTACTCTAATCCCATACATACTTGAGCATTTCAAGAGGAAAAAAAACAAAAATAGAAGAAATTCAGCAATTCATGAACTTCTTTTGAATGATGCTAAAAGCAGATTAAACAGCGAACAAAAGGCAAACGTAATAAGAGTTTGAAAATGCACAGGCACGGAGAAGACTGAATGAGGGCTGTGATTGTTTTTTGTTGCCTGGAGTGGTTTATATGTAGGCAGGGGTAGAGTACTTCTAGGGTTAATGCTCCTGCTTTTTGCTTCGGCCCAGTTTATTTTGTCGGCCCAATCTCGTGGCTGATCTCGTCCAAAGTCTAACTCCAACCTAGCAGGTAAATATCACAACCCATACCAACACAAGTTGACTCAATTGGTAAGAATTTGGTACTTTCTTACGAAGGTCAAGTGTTCAATTTTCGCTGCCGACGTGAGGGATGTGTTGGTGGTGATATGTAAGTACCCTTATATGCTATGATTTTTAGGGCCTGCCCTAATCCGTGGTGGTGAACAGAGCCGAACCCACCCAAACTTTATTTCTACCAAAAAAAAATATCACAGCCCATAACTTAGGTAAAGTGTAACACATACTTTATTTTTGTAGAGAAAAAGTACAAAAGAAAAGGAAGCAAGAGACGGTGATCAACACTTTTGCTAATTTATATTTGAGTTTTCGTGTGCAACAATAAACATATCAGACTAACTGAATTATCAGTGTAAATATAAACCCGTTAAAATATCACTCACCAATGAATGAGTATAATTTCTAAAAGCCGACAATACCAGTCAAAACTACACAAGATCGGCTATGTACAGGCCCAATGTACCATACAAAACCGGGTCTCTAATTGTATGGGGCCCCAAATTTAAAAAAAAAAATCACTTAACATATTAAAAAAAATGACTATATCTCCACTTAATATTATGATTGTTCGCACTTTTGAAACTTGAGTTTATAAATATGTTTTGACATTTTTTATAATTTATACTTATTAAAAAAAATTGAGGGATCTAACTTTGATAATTAGCATAGGGTGTCAGTATTGTTAGAGACGGCCTGAAAAACTAAATAACCTCATCTTTACCCAACAACTTGTGAGTAAACTTGAAATCATATAACCTCGTCTTTTTTATAATTGATGAGTTGATGACCAGTTTTTAAAGTCCAAAAAAGGAAGAAAAATATAGGATTTGCATGAAATTGCTGACGAACTGAAATCCAAAATTTCACCGCAAACTTTGGCAGGAAATGGAAGAATTATAATTGAAGAGATTGTAACGGATGAAAAAAGTGCCGCCATGCATATAGAGTTTTTTTTTCCTTTTATTTGAAGCCGATCGGGTGATTGCCCCATATAGGTGAAGAGAACTGTCTCAGATGAGGAGGAGATAATCCTATAAAGGGAGATTAAAATTTGCCGTACGTATGCGGAGGGTATCGAACCCACGACCTCAAAATCGTGTACAAGCGTCAGCCCCATTGGTTTAGGACAATTTGATCCATGCATATAGAGTTTGGCATCACCATGCATGTGTTTCCATAATCTTTTCTTCTTGTCTTTTTCTTTGGCCGAGAGATGCACTTGTAACCCTTATCCTCCCTCTTCACATGGGGCTCAAAATTGTATATGCATTTTAGTACAGTTAAGAGTTCAATTTTTGTCCAGTGTAATAATACAGGGTGTATTTATAATTTGTAATAGGATTTACTTATTATCTTTTTACTTATACAAATTTGTAACTTTGTTAATAATTTGTAAAAAAAAATTATATTTTGAATCAGAGTAATAAATAAGTTGAAGCTCCTATTAAACCAAATATTACATGCCGTTATTGTCAGCCCATAATGCTTTCAGATTGACCTATAGCTTTAATTTGCAATGTTTCATTTCCAAATTAAAAACCTTTAACTATACGCAAATTATGTGTAAATTATAATTTAAAATATTTCCTCGCATTAAAATGAATTAAGATCCAATAGTGTAAAAATATAATTCAAAGATCCAATATTGTCATTTCTAAATGAATTTCTCATGTGTTTGGGTCTGCATTGCATGCTTGATCTATACCTCAAAAACTTCCTTTTTTTTTAATATTCTTTTACCTTCTTGGTTTAGTTTTTTTATTTTTCAAATCATGAATTAGAGATGGGAATACAATGCTACTATTACTCAAAATATTCCTGCCTTCAAATTTTCTTTATGGGTGAACTGAACATGCAACTATTGTTTAACAACTATACATCAATTACGTATTTTCATCATGCAAATTCAATGTGTAAACATCTTATTTCTTGTTTTTATTTGATTTTTTTCAAAATTCCCAAACCAAGTAGTGCATGTATACATATTTTTCGGCAAAAAATCCTCTGTCCCCATCACTGTCCCCCAACCAATCACAATTCACCTGTGCATATATAATTGAAAAAAATATTTATATAGTAAATTCTAATTGGTTGGGGAAAGGGATTGGGACAGAGGATTTTCACCCATATTTTTCTGGTCTAATCACGATATATCTTAGCTGATTCCAAACTTTAAAATACTATACCAAATAAAGTAATGCATGTATTTTGTCACCTCTATAATTCGTATGTAAGGTAATCTTTTACAACAAAGGAAAGAAGTGGAACAAGAATCTCTTCCATTAATATAATACTCATTAAATAATCCAGCAGGGCCAAAAGTCATTCCTACTGGTATTCAATAGGCCAAGTCATCTACTTATTGGGCAGTCATAATGCCAGAGCAAATATCATTCTACAAAAATAATTTATTTGCATATGATCAAATTGTCTCTCTAACATATTAGTTAGTAATTTTTTTTAATTATCTTTACTATTTTCTCTCACCCCCTATTTTCTCTTTTATTTTTTCTTATCTCTCCTTCTTCCATTATTCTCTCTGATATTAACATGATTTTTTTTTTTATCTTTTCTCTCATTTTCTTCACCATTCTTGTCTCAGCCTTCTATCAAAAGAATATCAATAATAATAATAATAATAACTTTAAAGTGGATTTTTTTAATTAAACTCCATTAAAGAAGTTTCCGATCCTTAATCAAATTACTAACAAACAAGTAAGAAGATAATTATAACTGATATGGTAAAACAAACAGGTATTATACATATTTAATCTTCTTTTTATAAGAAAATATTTGCACCATTTATGATCATCTTAAACGGATGATTACCAACAGGAAGCAATTGATATGTTACAAATTTATAAAAGAATCAAATAAATTGTATTATTTTATTACTTATTTTTTCGTTATTACCGTACACATAGAAGACCGAGAGAATAATAGGGGAGAAACGAATGAGAGAGAAAATAAAGGAAACTAGTCAAGATCAGAGAAAATAATGGAAGGAGGAGAGAAGAAAAAATAAAATAGGAATCACAGTGTGGAAAGAAATCAGGGAAGAAAAAAAATAGTAAAGGTAATTAATTTCTTTTACTAATTGATATGTTAGAAGGGTAATTTTATCACATACAAATAAATTACTCTTTTAGAAAGATATTTACTCTAATATTATCACTGCTCCTACTTATTTTGCATGCCCATAAGGTCATACCCACCAACCCCCATCCCTTTCCCACTTTCGAAAATATCTTTTAGGCAAAAGATTTACCGTAGTTGAATTCTAGCAGATTTCATAAATTTACAAAGGCAATTCAAATCTTTCCCTAAACCCTCCTCCAATATTTTATTTTATTTTATTTTATTTTTTTTGAAAAGCCCATATTTCATTATTAAGGAAGGAAAAACCTAAACAGAAATGGTATCTAAATTAAATGCATGGGATAGGTAATTCCAACCAGGGAAAAAAAAAAGTCAATGTACTAATAAAATTCCATTTAAAACAGTAGAAAATAAAATAAAAAAAAAGAGTTGTAACTACCCTATCATATACTGTTAGGTACAGCTGTACATATATCAACAACCCAAACAAAAAGATTAAAACGAAAATTACATTATTTATTACATACTCCCTCCATTCCTAAATATAAGACTCTTTAGACAATTTAAGAAAATTAAAGAAGTTGTCATTTTCACATAAACTTCCAATATTATCCCCCACTCTCCCTCTCTCTCTCATTTCTTTGTCATAAAGAAAGGAAAATGTTGAGGGTATAATTGGAATAAATTGTTGACAACTAATAAAACAATATTAAACGACAATTAATTTGGATACATAGATATCTCCTAAACGACAATTAATAGGGAATGGAGGGAGTATATTTTATTTTTTTGTAATTAAAGGCGGTTCGAATCAACGTATATTTTCACAAATAATTCAACTTTTACAAAATATAAAACAAAATTCCTAGTTTCAAAATAAGTCTCTTTTGTTAAATTTTTATTTATGACACTATATTAAAAGAAAAATTCTGATATGGACCGGGTCCATGTGGAACATGTGATCCAGATTTGGCCACATCCCTACAGAATGAGGAGAGAGAAGAAATACAGTAATGTGGCTAAATCTGAACCGTATGATCCAGTGAACCCGTTCCATATCAGAAGTGTTCATATTAAAAACGCTTCGAATCAAATTCGTCTGTGTTTGAAAGAAAAAATTACAAAAACCTTAAAATTGAGACATCACATGAATCACAAGAGAGAGAGAGAGAGAGAGAGAGAATTTTTTTTTTTTTTTTGATGAATTAGAGAGAGAAAATACTTGAATTGAAGTCTTTGGGAATCTACTAAACCGTCGCTCACGTCTACAATCATCATACTCTTTGACTGCAATCCCCATAAGATATTTACTGTCCTAAAACCACAACCCACCCTCAAAACAAAAAGAAAAAAGAAAAAAAAACTGCCCTAAATTAAATTAAAACCGTAGATTGTTGAGAGAAAACACATAGATAGAAAATTCTAAAATAAGATCGGTTTTATAGAATTGATCCCACCGTCTTTCTCACATGAATTGTAGCGGGACCTACTTTACATATAAACTCTATTCTAATTTATGTAAGAGGATAGTGTGGCCAGTCTAACAAAACCATATCAAAGTAACCCATGTGGACTTCTTAGTTTAAAATTAATTATATGATTATAAATCATATTTTTTCTCATCTTTTAATGACATTAATAGTTATTTTTTTTTTTTTGTTAAGTAATGACATCAATAGTTATGAACTATAGATTGAACGAACGATTCATATCAAAATTATCTTAGAAAATTTTACAAATACGGAAAATTAAAAAAAGAAAGAAAGAAACCAAATCACACCGTCCACAAAATGTCCAAAACCCCTCCAAGAAAATCAAGACTTCTAGAGAGAGAAAGTGTGGGTAAGAAGTGGTATTGAGTAGTATAGTAATAAGACAGAGGAGGTGTGGCGGTGACTTGAAGTGTCGTGCATGCATTTTGTGGCATCTGTTTTGCTTTGCATTGCATGCATACCCCTGTTTTCTGTCTCTCTCTCTCTCTCTCTCTTTATATATGTATACACACAAAAACACAGACCAGCAGAAGCCTTATTACATATCTCTCTCTCTATCTTCTCTCTGCTTTCTTTCTCTCCTCACCTAAAAACCCATCACTTCCGCCGCCGTTACTAATCAAAATCTCATCTTTATAAGAAACCCATCTATTAAATCCTTTGATATCTCCAGATTCAGTTCTATCTCAGGAATTTTTCAGGTATATAGAACAGAGGATTTTCTTTTAAAGTGTTTTCAGTTGTTTAATTTATGTGTGTACATGTGGACGTCCATTTCTTTAATTTTAAGCAAGGTGAGCTGTGTAAATGTTGTTTATTACTTGTTTTCTTCGTTAAATTAATCTGGGTTTTTCTTGATCTGTTTGTTGGTTGATGATTTTTTTTTTCTTAGGGTTTAATTTTGGGTTTTTATTGATGAAGATTTTGCAGGGTTTTAGGATTGCGATTTACTATTTTTGGAATTGAGAAATGACTACGATTTGCTTGAACGAGTTGTGCCGTACGACGACGTCGTCCCACTGGAAGAAAGGTTGGGGATTGAAATCAGGTGGATTTGCTAGGCTCTGTTATCCCTGTGGGTAAGTGATTCTTTAAATGCCCAATTTTATCCCTGTTGCTATGTTTGGGTTTTTGGGTTTTTTTTTTCAAGATTATATATGGGGATTGTTTTTTGTGTTTTTGCTAGCGATTTGGTAATCCGGGTTTTGGGTTTTTGATCCCTAAAATAACTTGGATTTGGATTCTCCGTTTTGTATGCAAATCTTTTTTTCATGGCTGACCCTCTTCATCTGTTTATATGACCCGCATTTTTTGCCTTTCAAGAAAATTCAATTCAATTCAATTTTTAGTTTTGTCAAGTCTTTTCCCAAAAAGATTTAATCTTTGCTAATTTTTTGGAAAAAAAGTAAGTGATTTGGCCATGTTTTTAAAATTGTCATGCATGCTGCTTTGAAAAAACATATCACTTGTGAAAAAAAAAATTTGCTAAAAAGGGTTGCATTGAAAAAAAAAAAAAACCTTTTGTAAACTTTTTGAAAAAAAAGTAATTTTTTTACAACATGCATGCTGCTAGAAAAAAAAAAAAAGAAAAGATAATCACTTTGAAAATATGCCAGATATTTGTTTAAGGGAATGAAATGAGATGCTCAAAAGGGTTGCATGGATTTAATGTAAAAGATAAAGTTCCTCCCATGAGAGAGTCATGGGATCCATGTTTGAGGTTGGCCTTAATTGTTTGATCGTGAATTGTGATCAAAGAGGTCCAGAGAAATTACCACTACTGATCTACTAGTCCGACTCTTAGTATCGCAATTATTAGTTTTTCCACTGATTTGATGAGATGATATGATAATTTTGATGCCTATATGTTCTTTCAGAGATGTTTGAAGCAGATGGTTTATTTCATCTAGAACTTCATTTTGGTTCAGAGACTGTTTGTGTTTTTTAGTACTATGCTTCCATTAGTTATTAGAAAAAAGAAAAAGAAAAAGCATTGGACCGTCGAATAATTTCATCAAACAGGAACGGTCACATATCTATCCTTTTATTTGGTATAGAGAAATTTATATTTTGTTTCATTGAAAATTGTAATTGTTTTTATTATTATCCTTATACCTTCTCTTGCTTCTGATTTAGATGGTCTTTGTGCCTGCTCAAGCGTTTATCTAAGATGAATCTTAAATGCTTCTCATTTTCTCATTTGCTTGGGTACTCATGGACTTATGAGAATATTCTTTGCCTTGCTGTGTAATCGGATTTCTAGGATTGCTTATGAAAATTTAGTTTTCTGTGACACATTCCACCTGGAAGAAGCTGGTTGGAGAGAATGCAGGATATGTGGAAAGGTAGTGGAACACTCTAATAGCCTTAAATTGTCCTTTTCCTCACTTTAGTAGCTAGTGTTATTAGTTCACTTCCACGGTATACTAAAACTCTTATCTGATATCGGTGTGGCAGCGTATCCATTGCGGATGCATAGCTTCGAAATTGTTGCATGATTACCTGGATGTGGGAGGTGTAAGCTGTATAAACTGTGCAAAACGCTTGGAATCTCGTTCCATAAGACCTTTGCAGGTAATTGTTATCTGAAATTTGCTAAACTAGAAGTAATTCCATGCATGCATGCATTTGCTTCATTGAGAGATCTGATTATGAAGCATTAAATAACTTTATGCCCTAAGCTGATGATATTTATACACAATTTTTGAGTTGTTCATGCAATCAGATTACAAAATTTCTCGTATTATTTGCTGTATCATTTTCTGTTCATTAGCAGTGAGAACTTGACTATGTATTTTCAATCATGCACCAATAGATGATAGTCCCTTCATTTGAAATTAAATACCCTTCTTTAATTTGGTGCATGAACCAAGAGAGTATGACTAATTATATTTGTTTGATGTGGGACTTACAAGCTTGTTTTTCGGTTATAGATCCCTGGTGATGAGATTCCCAATGGGACTTTCACTGAAGAAGATGTTCAGCCTGCTGGTGCAAATGGAATTGAAAGCAGAATGTTTAATAAGGGCGGGCGTGTGCAAATGATCAGCGCTTTGGATGTAAATGGGCCCAGCCAGCTCTTTGCGTCTCAGAAAAATGAAACAACAGCGTCTCTTGCCAAGATGAAAGGAAAAGAAAGTATTCCATATGGCGAGGTTCTTGGATCATCTATGATTGTCGGTCCAGATCAGAATAGAGCAAAACAAGGGATTAGAGATGTGTATGAAACTTTAGCTCAGCCATCTCTAAATTTTTCACTTAGCACTTCAAGTCCGACGCTACCTTTTCCCGGGGGGAGTGCTGAAGCAAGTGAGCAGAATAAAGCTTCTAGTTCACGGCAAATTTTTCCCAGGCCACCTAAACCTGACGCCGCCACCACCAGCTCTGAGACAAATACTGGAATGGTTGGTGGAAAAATACGCGTTGCCAGGCCTCCTGCTGAAGGCAGAGGTCGGCATCAGTTGCTTCCTCGCTATTGGCCGAGGATTACAGATCAAGAGATTCAGCAGATATCTGCAGAGTATCCTTATTCCTTGGTGAATGATCTTTTTGTCCCGCGTTTCTTTTTATATCACTATCATTGATTTGTCAAATCAATAATCGTATTCCTAGATAAGGAGTAAGAATGATTTGCTTGCACCTACTTGCTTGTCATCCATGTTTCACATCCACATTTACCTTAACTCTTTTCAAGTTTAAAAGCCACCATTGCACCATTGTTTGAGAAGGTTCTCAGTGCGAGTGATGCTGGAAGGATTGGTCGTCTGGTTCTGCCGAAAGCATGTGCTGAGGTGAGTTTTTATTTTTTCTAGGCGCTTTATTTTCTTGACTTTCAGAACTTCAAATATTCTCCTCTACTCTCTTTAACCCATCGATGTCTCTGCAGGCATACTTCCCAACCATTAATCAGTCGGACGGTGTACCGATAAGGATACAGGATGTTAAGGGGAAGGAATGGACATTCCAGTTCAGATTCTGGCCCAACAATAACAGCAGAATGTATGTCTTGGAGGGCGTTACTCCTTGCATACAGAATATGCAATTACAAGCTGGCGATACGGGTATCTTCACGAGCTTTATTATTCTTCAGATTCAGAATTTTGCAAGCAATGTTGACTCTTTCTATTTTAACCTTTTAGTTCTCTCAAGTTTTGAGGCATCTTTACTTGACTTTACCTATGATCTTCTGCTTTTTGTCACTGAATTTTCGGAATGTCAAGTTGTACTTCTCTCCTGCGTTATACTATGGGGGTGGGCAGTGGGTTTTACTATCCTCTCGAGATGTAAGGGTTGATAATAGGGAATCCCCGTTCTGCTACCTACGGATATGTCTAGTTAAATTAAAATGCAACAATTATGAAGAATTCGAATCATATTGTATCAATTTCATATTTCAAGTTCTCATTCATGACTTGTTGAGTTTTTCCTTTTTGTGTAGTGACATTTAGCCGTCTCGAACCCAGTGGACAACTTGTTATGGGTTTTCGAAAGGCAACAGACAATGGTGATATGCAGGTCAGGCTTCACAGAATTGTTTTATTTTTGAAAAATTGTGTACTTTTTTCTTCCGGTCTTATTAGCCAACTAAAATATTCTTAGTATCCAAATAATCAGGAAGCGCAAACTCCTGTACTTCCAAATGGCGATGGTTCTGGCGAAGCTTCTGTTTCTGGTGCTAGTGATAATATGGTCACAGTAAGTGGTTACCCTTAATATGTATATCAAGAAACTACTTTCTCATGATGTTGCTAATCTGTGCGATCTTATTTTGTTTTGGAAATTGGAAGAACGGAAGCCGGAATAATGAGGAGAAGAAGAAATCCCGAATTATCGGGTCAAAGAATAAGAGGCTTCTGATGCACAGCGATGATGCATCTGACCTGGTAGTAACTTGGGACGAGGCTCAAGAGTTACTGCGCCCACATCCTACTGCCAAGCCAACAGTAGTGATGATTGAGGGCTTTGAATTTGAAGAATATGATGCAAGTACAACATCCTTTTCACTTTCGTTTTTAAAGATTTCCGCTTTCCCTTTCAGTTATCATCTACATCTGTCCATGTATGATTTCTCACAATTGTCTTGAGAAGCTAGGGCGTCCAGAATTTCTATATTATCATACTGAGATGATAATATTGTTTTTTTAATCTTATTAGGAACCACCAATTTTCGGGAAGAAGACTGTATTTACTGCTCTTGCGTCTGGGTAAGAATTTCCGTCATTTTTTTCCTTAAGGAATTTACTTATATACACCAGACTAGATCCGTCTTCACTAATGGTGAAATTGTTTGAATATTGCTTTCTCATTTCTTCAACATTTGAATGATTTGCTTCTGTTGCTGAAAACTTGGAAAATGCTTATTTAGGGAGCAAGAACAATGGGCAAAATGCGATAACTGCTCGAAATGGAGAAAGCTGCCTGTGGATGTTCTTCTTCCAGCAAAATGGACATGTGCTGATAACGTTTGGGACTTGAACAGGTTAGTGAACGTAACATCTTTTTGTTTCCCTAGTTCGTTTCTCCTGGTGAAACAGTTTTGACAAGGTAATGCTTTAGTTGTCAAGGAAGGCTAACACAGTTGGCGTAGCACTTCTGACTCAGAACCATCGGTCCCGAGTTCGATAACCCCCCTCCCCCGATAATAATTTTTTTTTCTTCTTTTTTTTCAACTTTAAAAACATTTTTTTTTTCTTTTGATCTAAAAACTTTATTTCTATATAGGATTAGTTGGATACTTGCCATGTTTTTTAATCCATGTACTTTCATTATTAGCCCCTCTCCGCTTCTCTTCCATTTTGCATGAAAAAGAAGTAAGGTTTCTTTATTGAGGACACAGGACACGTAGCTCTGCATTTTATCGCACTTGGCATTGTTACAAATGGTACTTGGAACAATATGAAGGTGGTGTTATATATGATTGAGAATGGAAAAAACATTCTTACACTTTATGCCTATAATTCCAGATGTTCATGTTCTGCCTCTGAAGAGATCAGTCACGGAGAACTGGAAGCAATCATTCAAGCTAACAAGGGTATGAATTTAGCCTCGTCTTATTCAATCATTAAACTTAATTAATTCTTCTGCTTCATATTTTTTATTGTTCATATTTATTGGCTTAATGTATTTTCATTGTGCGATATTTTATGTTGACATACTTCATATGTTTTGCCCTTTTTTGTGTGTTTTGATGGACAATTCCTGAAGTATCATCCCGTATTTCATAGCAGGTTGTAAAATCTGGATGCATGCATTATCCATATTTCTGACTCTCACTTGAGATTATTTATTGCTCTTTCATGATAATTTTCCGTGGACGTGTTTCAACAACTGTTTTATGTCTTCTTTGCTTTCAGATAGCAAGAAGCAAAGAATGGGAGAGAATGATAGAGCTGCCGAAGACTCCGAGCCTACTGGCTTGGATGCGTTGGCGACAGCTGCCACCTTGGACAACATAGGCAGCAGCTTGGTCGGGCCTTCCTCCGGAGCTACAACGAGACATCCTCGGCACCGTTCCGGCTGCACATGCATCGTCTGTATTCAGCCCCCAAGCGGAAAGGGGAAGCATCCGCCAAACTTGTAAGTGCAATGTTTGCTCAACTGTAAAGCGTCGCTTCAAAACCCTTATGCTGCGAAAGAAAAAACGCCAGTTGGAACGAGAAGCAGAACTGGCACAGCAGAGCAAGGATCAACATCTGCCTAACCCTGTACAAGAAGTGGCAGCTGGAGATGCATTGCTGCAGATGCATCAGTTGGACAGTGGGCGGAAAACGGAAGCCGGGGAGAGTAGCATGGCACAGTTGGACCTCAACTCCCATCCGAGCCGAGAAGATGATATGCTAGCGGAAGCTACAGCTGGGTTGAACATGGCAACTCTTATGAATGCCGCAAGCCTTCCTTTTGAAATGTATTTGGAACAGAATGGTCTTTCGAACTTAAGCTCTTTGCTTTCGAATACTGGGGATGGTGAAGGACCACTTCCTGATGAGGCGGACGAGGAGGAGGCTGGGAAAAAGGACGACGACGATGACGATGAATAAGCTATCTGGATCCGACTTGTGCTGTGTGATATGTGAGATTTTGGGGATATTTACAATAGTTATAGGTCCATAACAATTTTTTTTTATTTTTTTTACAAATCCTTACTTTAGTCTATATTATAACAGATAAAACAGGTTATATTGTCTTTAACTGTTTGTTCTTTTATTTATTTATTTTGAAGGAAAACATAAACTGTTTGAGAGAGAAAAATCCAAAATGAAAAACAATTTTTGAGATGGGATTTGACTTTGACCTAATATTCAGTTCTGGAAGTTAATATTGGATAATTTCATTGTTCTGTTTCCTAATAATAATTCATGTAAACATATGACAGCCAGACATTTTTACCGGCAAATTTTTGAAAATCTTCCTTAGTTCCCGATCTTTCATTAATTCAAACCAAAACCCTTCTGCAGTCTCCTCGCCGTCAATGGAAGAAATTCATATCCCTGACCGGACATTTCCTTTCAGAAGATACCACAGCAGCCAACGAGAGTCATTACAAGATTTCCATGTTGACCACACGGAATGCTGCTCTAGCGATGTTGGACTTGAAGATGATGATGATGATCCCATTTCCATGTACATTGACCTGGAAAAGCTGGATGAGCAACAAGGGATTGCAGGAAACGAAGAAGATGGAGTTCTTGTGAATGGAGGTGGCTTTCTCGTTCAGAGAGAGGACGGTGGTGGAAAGAGGCGGAAGAGAAAGGAGGACAAACATGTGCAGAATCAAACAAGAAGAAAAAAACCGCGGCACAATGAGCCCAAGTCCCTGTTGTTCTGATGGAGGGGTTTTGGAGCCGAGAAAGCCAATCCTTGCGGAGGAGTTGGCTGAACTTTGGACCGTTGATCCTAAACGAGCTCGAAGGCATATTACAACTCTTTACGATAACTCTGCATGACATGATTACAAGTTCTAACAAGATCTTGAAATGTATCGTTGTTTGTTTGTTTCTGAACGCAGGATTTTGGCAAATCGACAATCTGCAGCTCGATCAAAAGAGAAAAAGGCTCGTTATACATTAGACCTCGAGGGAAGAGTCAAGTTACTTCATGCAAAGACGATAGAACTGAACTCACAACTCGCTCAAAACCAGGTTTTATAGCCTCAAGACTTCTTAAGAGGAAAACCCGTGTTTTACCAGTACAATTGCGTTATTTATTTTCTTATGAAGCTATTTCTTGTTATCTGATTCAGAAGGAGATAACAGATCTTGTAGCCGAAAAGTCAGAACTCAAACCTCGATTACAAGCCATGGAGCTCCAAGTTCAGGTTTGTGATGGTAAGCATATCAATTTCACCTCTTCTCCTTCAACACATTCTTCCTCATCAAACACAAAACACCCCAAACCCAGAATACTAATTCGGGCTATCATTTTAAAGACCGCACAAAATCATGGTTGTTCTAACTATTGTTTTCTAGCTAAAAATGAAGAACTTCAACTGGAAATCGAGAGACTGAAGACTGCCATAGGGGAAACAGACTACTCTGGCTGGCTGACTGAAGACGAGCAAGAACCGCATGCCTCGCAGCCTATCAAACTCCAATTTGGAACTTCCTCAGCTTCCAACATCACCAATGTCCCAACAGAAGCTGCTCTTGCCACTTACTTCAAAGCTCCCAGATCGGCACTACATATCGGTACTTGCATACAGAGAGTCCACAGCCAATCACAAAAGTAAGGCACAAAGAAACCCCATTGGGGATTAACAGCAGTACAGAGCATATCTCAAGCAATGCAACTATTCAATAGCAATGACATCAGTGAAAGCAGCACTCACTAATACTAATCAACTGACCAGCTCCAATCAAACAATCACTTTCCATCTACTTTGCGTGAACCTGCAAGAAGAGCATTATGTGCAATCCCTTTACCATGACAACTCAGATCAACTCTGCAAACCACTTCTTTCAGGTTGTCATGGAACTTGTGAGGGTCCAAAATTTTAGTCATCTCGTCGCTTGTGGTTCTTCCAAGACACAAGAACTTCATTTTCATTACAGATTCTTGTTGAACATGAACTGGGATGGTTAACCCGGAAACAGTGTAAATGGATGAAGAAGGAATCCAGAAACAGAAACTTGTGCATCATAAACCTGAAGAACATACTTATTTACAATAATGAGTACACACCTTTACTTTATTCCCCCCCCCCTTTCGTTTAGAGAAGGAAGCCACCTCTGCTGACCACATGCTCCAATGCATCTCACCAATATATGAAGTTTATACGAAAAACACGCTTCCTATTTCCAGCTGTATATTTCAACACAATTTGATAACATATAATCAAGTAATATCTCAATGGTTTAAAAAAAAGTAAAAAACAAGCATGCAGGGAACAAAAATTGGAAATTAATAAAAAAAATCGATTCCTAACAGGTTACAACTTTGGATACAATCGAGGTATGTTGCCTCATCTCAATCTAAGATCAACTTCAAAATGATACAAACTTCAGCCTTTTCATGCAACAAATCTCGAACCACCCTCATCCACATGACTCACTCAGTTTCCTACTGAGTTAAGCTTAGACTTAGTTTGTCGGTAGAGAGAAAACAGGAGATTTGGTGGTCTTATGACCCTATGACCAAACCTCCAAATTCGCCTATGCATTGGGTGGTGAAGAAGTTTTTTTACTCAAAAGACAGGAAAAATGGACAAAAGCCACTCCAAAAACATTCTAGACTGAGCTATCTAAGGTATTTATGCCAAAACTATTATTAAACTAGCTGCCCGGTTACATACAAAAGGCAAATCTGCAATCATATAATGAAAACAAGAATAATTCTAGCTAGTTTATAGACACAAAAACAAGAATCGGTTGAGGTACAAAAAGCCAAAACTGTACAAGATATATACCTCCTTGAGTTAAACACAACAACATAACCCATTAAGTCCCCCAAAAAGCAAATCAAAACAAAAAAAGCAATAAACTCCATCTAGAGCC
Source organism: Vinca minor (assembly GCA_026122235.1). Lineage (NCBI taxonomy): Eukaryota > Viridiplantae > Streptophyta > Magnoliopsida > Gentianales > Apocynaceae > Vinca > Vinca minor. The sequence continues at coordinate 14,835,301 of JAOCZM010000015.1, forward strand.
TTGTGTACCGTGTCATGTTTCTCCACTTGTCCTTCAAATCAACCTAAAAGAAATCAGCTCGGAAATTCAATATTTGGTCTAAAGCAAATGTTAACTAAACAAGTTTTATAGAACATCTACCTCAGTTCTTTCTTCAAATACACCACGGTGAGCATTTAATATGAGCTTCCAGTTTCCACTTCCAAACCTTCAAAAGTTACAATAAAATGAGGGGGAAAAGGTGAAGGTTTCACACTGATAGATACGAAACATCTCACAACAAGATCGAAGGCTCCAGAAGGAAACAATAAAAAAGTAAACAGAAAATAAAAACCCATAAATACCCCAAACAAAAAGAAGGTTGACTAGAGAGCATATAAGCAAGAGAAGGAATTACATACTTCTGTACAGCAGACCTCAAAGTGTCTTCTTCCTGTGTACTCCATCTCTTTATTTTTCTCCTCTTCATAAGATTGTTAGCTTCATATATCTTCAAGGGAGAAACCAGTCTTCTTTTTGGACTAGGCAACTGTAACCCATTTGGTGAAACTTCAGGCGTTCCTTCAATAGAATCGTCCCACTTCAAGGAAAATTCACAAATTCTCAAGTGCGTCGATAAATGTTTATATACAAAGACAATCTAATTTATTATTCTATGAAGTTAACGTATTATATAGAAAGACTCAACATTTATCAGAATAACAACATAAAGAACAAAATTGAAAATTGTTAATAGAGTTTCCAAACACTTCAAAATCAATTTGAATTCAGTTGTCAATTCTCTTGTTCTCAACAATTATTGTCTTTTAAAAACTAAATTCTTATGCTTAAAGAGTCATCGATTGATTGCATATTGTACATCAGAAATGTTTCCACCACCATCATAGCAGACATTAATGGCTATAGAAGAACTCTTATTTCCCAACTTTTTTTTGTTGGATTGATATTAAAGCAGATAGGATACATCACGATCGTTCACCTTAAATTGGATTTCTGTGACTTGGATTTTCCCGTATAATGAGAGAAGCCAAATATAGGTGTATGAGAAATACAAAATGATGATTCAAATTATCAAAATAGCATGATAAGTGTTGATTCTTGTGCATATAAGAACTGCAATAAAACAGCCAAAAAGTATACTTAAAAATAGAATTCCACATGCAGCTTACCATATTTTAAATTATAACTTGAAGAAATCTAAATTTAACCAAAGCCGATATACATAGGGAAGTTTCTATGTAACAGGTAGACTTATCAATGAATAAAATAAGTTCTATATTACCACAAAAGTACGAGCTGTGCTGTTTCGTTCCAATAAGCTTGGTTTGGGCGGATTGCTCGTAACCTCCTTGCAATGTGCACTTAGATCCTCTCCATTAGCTTGAACAGCTCTGGAACTCTCAGCAACAGGAGTATCATCTCTAACTTGACTTTGCTCTACTGTCTCCTTACTCGTGTTTTTCTTTCCCATGAAAGAGAGTAGAGTCTCAGCAAGGTGCAATGCATCTGGAAGAGGGTCCTTTACAACTGCTTGAAGCTCCAAAGAACTTGACTTGAGATCTTCCTGTAATTTATTTACTTCAGGAGTATGTGGGAGATCATACTGTTTAACGTCAACCGCAGGATTATCGGTATCAGCAAGCTTGGCTCCTCTGGTGCGTTTGACCGCAATGTGCTTGCGTTTGGAAAGAACAATTTCTTTGCGCCCTTCTGAAGGAAAAATAAATATAACCTTAACATGCAATTCTTGAAGTATAAAGAGAACCTACTAAACAAATAAGAAAATTCAGGAGCTAATTTAAAATGCATGCTTAACTATTACCACACTGATGTTCACACTGCAACATTATCCAATCAGAACAAGAGGAAGCCGAAGCATAAAACTTAATTGTGTATGCTAATAAAACCTTACAATGATCTAAAAAACCAACGCATTTAAACATGAAACTTCATCTCAATTTACCGGTAAACAAGGCAAAGTATCTTTCTACAAACAACAAAAAGAAACGTAGAAATTTAAATGAAAGACAACTGGAAACCTACAGCTACTGTAGACCAATCTGCACTTCAAGATTTCAACTTTTGACTCATTTTCCACACATTCTCAAGCGCAAAATTCTTAGAAAGGGCTCCACACCTCTCTCGCAAACAATCTACTTTTTCAATCCCCTTGACAGAAATTCTCAAACCAAAAACCAATCCAAACACACACTTAACCCAGGTCAAATGATAGTTCTTAGAGCTAATTCAGTAACAAAAAAAACTACTATTAACTGATTAACACAATAAGTACCTGATTTCCCATTAGAGTGATCCAATTCCTGATCAGCAGCACTTCCATTAGGGTCACTCAATTCCTGATCAGTAGCAGTAGGCAAGTTCTCCACTTCCTCCCTTGCTTGGTCAATCTTTGATTTTCCACCATCACAGAGAACTCTCCTCAATGTATCATCAGTCCTCACCGACTGGGCCACGAATTCCAGAAAGGAAGGCCCCATCTTCCCCTTTTCTTCATTCACATAATCCCTAACTGCCTCAACCACATCAATTCCTTCACTCCTCTTCAGCACATTTCCACAAACACTCTCCTCCCAAACCGCCGCCTCAATCTCATCTTTCCAACTCAACAACTCCTCCGAAACTAACCCCACCTTCTCTTCCGACTTCTCCATTTTACAAACCTTCCCCCTCCATATCCTCTTTACCGCTTCAAAATACTTGAATTTACTATCATACCCTTTATCGCCCAGAAACTTCACCGTACAAGCCACTGCTACCGCACAATAAGCAACCTTTATTGCCCCAGAATGCTCCTCCTCCGTCCCGTTTCGAGAATCTAATTCCTCGATTTGCTCCAGAAAATCAAGGATGTTTTCTGAAACAAAACCCTTTGAAATTTCAAACTCGATTCTTCGTAAAAGAAGCGTTCTTTTGAGACCCGAATTGTCGTTAGGTAAAGGGATGACATCAATCAAGGAGTTCAGTAAACGATTCTCAAGAGGCTGCCGGAGTAAGAATTCAAGAATCCACCGGCCAATGTCGGGGTCGATGTCTAAATCCATATGGAAATCATGAAAATTAAAATCAAGAAAATGAAGGGACTTGTAATATGAATTTCTCTTCCCTTTTTCCAATGGAGGTTAAAATTAAAATCAAGAAAATGGAGGTTATGTGATCTTGTAATATGAATGTCTGGTCTTAGATTAGGGCTAAATTTCTCTTCCCTTTTTCCAATGGAACTCACTGGGTCGACATGAGGCGAGTGGGGAAGGGTTTCCTAAGTTTCACTTTCCAGCCCTTTCTCGACTTTTCGTTCCACCAAGTTGGGGATAAAACCTAATTTACCAATATCAAACTTTTTTTTCTTCTTTTTGCTGATTTTATAGAAATATATATATATATATATACACACACTGACTAATTTGCCAAAGTAGTCTTGAGGTTTGTTTAATTACGAGACAAACCAGATAATTTGATAAGATTACATGAGAAACTTAATTAGTAACTCCAATTCATCTAACTTACAATAAAAATATGGCAAATTGCATTTTTTTTTCCCAAGGTGTGTCCAAAGTATGAATAACTCCTTGAGGTTTATATAAACTACAGAGAAATTTTATTTTTGTTAGTGAATAAGTTTAAAATTTACCTCCATAATAATAAATGCAATATAAGTAGGTTAAAAAATCAATTATCTTTCCTGTGAATTGGCATTATTGGCATACGTGTATTGCACTTATTGGTCTATATGTAAGTTTTAAATTTACTCACTACCAAGATAAAATTACTTATTCTCCCCTCTTTGACTAAAGATTCTGTCAACTAACTGCAATTGAAAACTTAAATTACCATTATACCCAAATATTTTTCAAGAAAAAATGTTAAAACAATTAATTTCCCATGCATACTTTCACCTCGAATATAAAATATCATTTATTCAAAACACAAGTTTTTATCTTCATACATGTATAATCTTGAGATAAGATGTGAGGGATGTCATACTTCTTGAATGTCTGATTCACCTGGAACTTTTTAAGGGAAACACACACATATCTTGTAATTAATAAATTATTTAATAAATTAATGACAAAACTCGGATTTTATCAAGTTCGTCAATGACAATTTTTCTTTCGTTGAGATTGTTGCCCTCATTCTCATCATTACTTTGGGTGAAAGATTTTAGATTTCTGCATTAAGTCTTTGCATATTTTTACACGATACAAGAGGTTGTAAAGATTGAGAAAGAGGGCAAAAACGCCTATTTGGTCCTAATTGATGTTTCTAAGAATCTTTTGAGTCCCAACAGATTTTTTTTCCCTTTTATATCTTGTATGTATTTACGTGATGCCTTTTTAGTCATTCCGTCCATTTTTTCGTTAATTTTCTGTTAAGTCAGTCACGTGTCTCACATGTGATACACTTTTTAAGGGTATTTCAAACATTTCAATATATTTTTCTTTAAAACAAATTGAGTACTCCAATGTTAAACAAAATAACCATTGATACTCAATCTAAATTAACTAAAATATAAAATATCTAAAATCTAAACTCATCTCTCTCTCCCCCTACATCTTTCTCCGGCCCTTCTCCACCACCGTCAACCACCATCACTACCACCTGCAACCAAAGAACTAAATCCATCCCCTCCCCACTCCATCTTGCTCCGCCCCCACCCTTTCCCCACCACCGTCAACCACCATTACATCAACACTCACACAAAACACCACTAATTTTCATACCACCTATATACCATCACAACACACCACAAAAATCAGTATCACCATGCCCTCAAAGTTTTGTTGCATGATAAATAAGCTAAAAAAGGGAAGATAGTTTGATTTTCTCTAGTTTTACCATTTCTTTTTACTCTTTCCCGACGGGCTTGAGGGTAATTTAATTATTTTCGTGTTCATCTTCATTAAAACATTTAAGCCACACCAAGTTTCTTGGATCAATTAGTAGTGGCGGTGGTTGGTAGTGGTGATGGTGGTTTGTGAATATGAAGATGGAGTGGTAGAATTGGTATTCATAGTTGATTTTTCCATCAGATTTCAACAATTAGATAAGAACCAATATATAAAACAATTCTTAAGAAAACCCAATTTTTAAGAAATCCAATTCTAACCTTCATATAGCTCCTCCGGAATCTGACTATCCCACTCTTTACCGGCGACGGAATCCGGCCTAATTACCCACAAAAATTTAATCCCACTATTTACCAGATCGTACCAATACTCCATTAGCTGTTCTTTAGTTAGAGTTGCGAAGCTTCCAAAGCTTACATAAATTACATATTTGGGTGATTGTGAATCTAGCCAAGTTAAGCAACTAATGTTTTCTTTCCATAAGCCGCTGCTGCTAGAAGAGGTGGAAGACGGTGTCGTTTCTTTTGATAGTTTGATCTTGAGATGGGCATGGAGTGGTCCAATTGTGTAGAGATTTGGACAAACGGTTCGTATATGGGACAGTGAAGGATCCATCTAGTTCTTCAAAAGTGTTGAGTATTAATCCACGGGCTCTGGTGTTTTCTTGGCTCTCTGTTTTGTATAGCTGGATATTTTCGTTGGATAAATCACCTAAACGGCAGAAATCCGGCAGATATCGTTGCTGGAGAAAAGTCTCTGTTCCTGGTACAGAGATGTCCATTGAAAAATTGGCAGACGATGGCAAAGACTTATGAGCTTCATATCCATGGTTGCGGGGTGGTGGACCGTGGTGGGGGAGGGGGAGGAAAATGGAGGTGGGGAGGGAATGGGTTTAGTATTTTATTTTTTAATTTATTTAAGTTTAGTACTCATATTTATTTTATTTAACAATTGAGTACCTAATTGTTTGTTTAGATAAATATGTTGAAATGTCTGAAATACCCTTTAAAAATGACTCACATGTGAGACACATGACTGTCTTGACGGTATCTAGACAAAAAATTGGACGGAAGGGCCTTATAAGCAGCACGTAAATACATACAGGATATAAAAGGAAAAAAAAAATCTGTTTGGGACTCAAAAGATTCTTAGAAACATCAATTAGGACCAAATAGGCGTTTTTACCTGAGAAAGAGTATCACATTTGACAAAAAGTAACAATAAACCCTTTAATTGTTGTATGTCTGATAGTGTTTTCAAAAAATTGTTCAATTAACGTCCATAGTTAATCATAGTAATCGCAATTGCATCTTCATTTTACTCAAAGGAAAAAGAAAATACTCAATCCCATTACATTTAATACTAATCCAATATACCGTAATTTGCTAGAATATTCCACTCAAGTTAATAATTTGGCGAGTGTTTGAGTTATAGTTTAAAAGACTTGACTTAGTTTACCAAGACGGTTAGAATATTTTTGTGTGGGGACGAATATGCAATTTACGCTATTATTATTATAATTTTTTCTGTTCGAGGGAAATTATTATCGTTATTGAACGCGGTTGAAACGGCTAGTAATAAATACTATGAACCGACTCGTGAGAAAACCTATTGGATGTAGGAGAACCGAAATCCGGCTAGCGGTTTTATTAGTATTAGAATCATCATCATCATCATCATCAATACCATACTCTACTATAAACACCCTACTTCTTCCCTCAACTTCTCTGAACATCACTGCCGCCGCAAGAAGAAACTTTCCTCCGCCGCCACTTGCTATATCGAGAGAGGGAGAAGAAGAAGACGACGTCGTTCGTTTATCAAGTTCTCCTCTCTTATCTCTTCCTCTCCGTCGCAATCGGCGCATTAGAATGGCCGTCGGCGGCGGATCAAATTTCTCCTCTTCCGATGATATAGTCGTGAAGTCGCCGAACGATAGGCGGTTGTATAGATATATTCAATTGTCTAATGGACTATGTGCTTTGCTTGTTCACGATCCTGAAATTTATTCTTATGTTGAGAGTGAAGGAAGTCGAATGGAAGTAGATGATGATGAGGACGATGAAGACGATGAAGATGATGATGAAGAGGAGGAAGATAGTGAGGAAGGTGACGATGGAGAAGAAGACGAGGACATCAATGGAAAGAAGAAAGGCGCTTCTGAGAAAAAAGTAGACTTTTAATTTTATTTTTCCCGTGGCTTTGTTTTTTTGTTGTAGTAAATAAAATTTACTGTTGAGGTAGGTCAATTATTATATTGGAATTAATTTTCTTGAAATGTCGGATAATTGCAGGCAGCGGCAGCATTGTGCGTAGGATTGGGCAGTTTTGCAGATCCTTACGAAGCTCAGGGTCTAGCACATTTTCTAGGTTTGTGCGTTTTCTTCGTCTCTGTTTGTGAGATTTTGACATTATCTACTTTCCAATACGGATTAGAATTTAAGAGGAAAATTTTCAGATCTAGGCAAGACTGATGATTGTTCAAGTAATTTATTTTAATGTAACGGTCTAGAAGCTGGGGAATCTCCTTTAGTTAACTTTTATATGATTGCCTCCCCAGCTTGACCATGAATATTTTGATCTAAGCTTGCCTTGGCATAAATAGTTACTCGATTTTAGGGCCAGCATGCATCTAAATCCTTGCAGCTTGTTGCAATTTTTGTTCCCAACTCCAAAATGTGCAGTCTTTTTACTTCAAGAAGTTGATGGAGCTTAAGAGCGGGTTGGTTAGGATTTATCAGGCATTACTTATTTTGTAATTTTCCTTGCAGAACACATGCTTTTCATGGGAAGTACTGAATTTCCAGATGAAAATGAGGTGTGTTTCTATATTCTAATCTTTAAATACAAAGAAATGAAGTTCAAGTGAAGGAAAAGGATATATCGTGGTTTTTGTTATTTTCTTCGACTGCTGTTCTTTACTTTGTCTTTCATGTTACACCATCCACTTTAACATGATAGTTGACATAACGGGTCAATAACACTCTTTGTACTTGCTGTTCGACTCTATTCTTTGCTAGTATGACAGTTATTTGTCAAAACATGGAGGTTCCTCAAATGCATACACCGAAACAGAGCATACCTGCTACCATTTTGAAGTTAAGAGGGAGTTTCTTAAAGATGCATTGAAAAGGTAACTTAACTTTTTGGATGGATCATCGCAAGCAATTCCTGATAACATTCTTTCTGCCTGTATGATTATTATCTGTTAGTTGTAAAATGTAGATGTTTCATTCCCCATCTTTCTTCCTCCTCATCAACGAGGGCATTGAGTTGCTGATACATTGTGAAGGTAGTAAAAAAAATTTGCTTTCATTTTCAGATTTTCTCAGTTTTTTATTTCTCCATTAGTTAAAGCTGAAGCAATGGAACGGGAAGTATTAGCGGTAGACTCAGGTAACTTAGTATGTACAGATGGGCTAATTTTATACGAATAACATGTTCCTTTGCAAAATTATTTTTTAATTAGTGTTTTTCTGCTGCCTCTTTTCCAAAGGCTAACTGCTAAGCCAACGTGTCAATATTGTCGCAGAATTCAATCAGGTGCTGCAAAGTGATTCCTGCCGGCTGCAACAACTGCAATGTCATACATCTACTCCCGGTCATCCTTTTAACCGATTTTTTTGGGGTATGTTCATCTCTTCATTCATACCACCTTCTTTTTGTCTTTATATGCACTTCTTATTTGTGTAACTGGTGTTGTTCCCCGTGTCCTTTATATCTGAATTGGCTAATATTTTTCTTATATTAAAAGGGAATAAAAAGAGCCTGGTTGATGCAATAGAGAAGGGAATCAATTTGCGGGAACAGATTCTGAAGTTATACAACGAGAATTACCATGCTGGGTTGATGAAGCTAGTCGTTATAGGGGGAGGTAAGTTGCTGATTTTTTCAAACTAAACATTGAAGTAATTATAATAATTTGTCCTGAATTGCATAAACGAAGGCCTGCATTTAAATGGACTGGACAAACTAGGTTTATCTCCGATCCAAATGCAGTTGTCCGCGGGCTAGCAGCCCGTTTGACAGTGCTATGCATCCAGTTGTAGGCTGGTTTAACCATGGAAGTTGATTCTTGAAAAAATAATAGTTCTTTATTCTTGAACTTCGATTGCTGCAGAGAGTCTTGACATTCTTGAGAGTTGGGTTCGTGAACTATTTACTGGTGTCAAGAAAGGATCTCAAGCAAAGGCAGAACCAAGATTGGAACTTCCTATTTGGAGAGCTGGAAAAATTTACTGGTTAGAAGCGGTTAAAGATGTTCATGCTTTGGACTTGTCGTGGACTCTGCCTTCTCTTCAGCAGGATTATTTGAAGAAAGTTGAAGATTACCTAGCTCATCTCCTGGGGCACGGTAAGTTTTGAGCTTTCATTTATTTATTTTGTCGGTGTATCTATCATTTGGAGAAAGGTGTTAATACTGAATGCTTTCCTATAGTCATGCATCTTTTTAATCTGTGCTTTCAGTTCACTCGCGTTGTCTGACAAGCTTGATGGATAATCCGTTGAAGGACCTAGGACCTAGGTTATAGCTTCTCATTATAGTAAAAATTAAACTCCGTGTTAGTAAAATTATATCTGGGACAGGATTTTCTTTTGAAAATAATTGGTATATCAAGAGACTCTTTTTATGAAATATGATAATATTCCTTTCCTGGGAATTAAAAAGCGCGTATAGGCGTGAGGCGCACTGAGGCTATGGAGAAAAAGCCTCCGATGGCTGAGGTGAGTTGGTGTCCTTGAGGCGGGCTTGAGGCGCGAGATGCGCACGATTAAGTGTGAGGCGCCGGATGCTCAAAGCGGCTGAGGCGCAGGGGATTACCAGGTACGTCTTCTCACTTCATCTTCTTCTTCCTTCTGGTTCTCTTCTTCTTCTGGTTCTCATCTTCTGCGCGGCTACGGTTTTCATGAGAGGAGAGATGGGTTTTTGTTGCGGCTAGGGTTTTTTAGAGAATGACCAAATCTGGACCATTGATAGGTGTAAAAATATAAAAAAATCTGGTCCATTGATTTTCTTTCTAAAATCAGATTAAAAAAAAATCTCCTTCGCTTCTCTTTTCTAATCTCTTCATCCATACCTAATGCTAAATCAATATTCATCACCATCTCCAATATATAAGTATTTTATAAAGAAATACGCCACGCGTCCATGAGACGCTCGCCTCGCGCCTTGTCGCTTCGGACCCTCATCGCCTCGGTGCGCCTCACGCATTTTAAAACTAAGTTCCTTTCTGATATCTAGCCCACGCAGTAATTATATATCTATTCTAGGCTACTTATATTTCTTTTTCTTTTCCATTTTTTTGTTACTAATATTTCAAAGAATAATCTCAGTTGACTTGGCGTTACAGTCAAATTGAGCGGCTCTCAATTTGGTTAAATGGAACCTGAGTTACTGGTCTGGATATGTAAGTCACTTCTCGGCAATATGTTGTGACAGCATTCAATAATGTTGAGCAATTCACTTCAGCTATCGTTAGTATGGAAGTGATTTTCTTTTCAATTCACTGTGAACCATTTTTTTCACCTAGTTTCTTTCCTTTGGGTATTACATACCCTCTATGATTAAGATATTCGGTTTTAGTTAATTAATCCTTGCAGCCGAGATCTCTGGATATGTATTGACAAATACTCATATTTGCTTTACTTCATGTAACTGGTTACTGTGATTTCAGAGGGCAGAGGAAGTTTGCTTTTCTTTCTGAAAGCAAGAGGTTGGGTAACTTCTATTTCTGCCGGTGTTGGAGATGAAGGAATGCACCGGTCCAAAATTGCTTATATTTTTTGCATGTCCATACACCTAACAGATTCTGGTTTGGAAAAGGTAACTCTCTCCTCTAAAGACCAAAGTGTAAAATGAAACTTAACCAGAGGAGAAATTTTTTACTTCTTTCGGCTAAAGATATTTGTTCGTCTGTATAAGCTACTTCTTTTCTGTCTTCGATCCGAAGGCATGCTTTTCCTTATACATCACGCTGAGAATGGTTTGATAAAATGTAATCAGGTCTTATCTAATAATTTTGTACTTGCTAATTTTATTGATGAAGGATATTCTAAAGAAATGTGGCATAGTTAAGACAGTGTGCAAGAATCTAATTACTACCTGGAAATTATTCTCTAGTAATCTCATTTAGTTGTAATATGATTAATGGCTTATGTATGTTGACTGAAGTGTTGTGCCCATTTTTTTTATATTTGGTCTTTGGTCATTACTTTTCTTTCTTTCCCTTCTGTTATTAAACATGCATTTCAAAATAGGACAAGTGCTTGGATTGTCAATAACCATACACAAAATCCATGGGTTTGTTTCCCTATTTGATCAACACAGTTTTGAATACTAGGGAGCACTAAGGGGTATATTTACCACTAGATCCCCTGGCAAAACCCAGGGACAACTTATAAATAAAAGAGCAATACAAAAAGAAAAGAAAATATACTCCTCCTTCTGGAATTGAATGCCCACTTTTCTATACTTCTTTCGGCTAAAGATATTTGTTCTTCTGTATAAGCTACTTTTTTCTGTCTTCGATCCGAAGGCATGCTTTTCCTTATAAATCACGCTGAGAATGGTTTGATAAAATGTAACCAGGTCTTATCTAATAATTTTGTACTTGCTAATTTTATTGATGAAGGATATTCTAAAGAAATGTGGCATAGTTAAGACACTGTGCAAGAATCTAATTACTACCTGGAAATTATTCTCTAGTAATCTCATTTAGTTGTAATATGAGGTTTCTCTTCAGTCATTTAGAAGGTCCCTATGTTTCCCTCCCTCCAAAACAGCCAAAATTAAATGTGATGCTATACTTTATGCCTTTCTGTTAGATGGAAGACCTTCCAGAAACCGTCAAAACTCACCTAATTAAAGCTTGCATATTAACCAAGTTGCGGTTAAAAGGAACACTGTCTAGGGAGCACTATGCAGTAAAGAACTTCTGTCTCTTCCCGTAACTCTCTACTGATTCTGAACCAAGTTCCGTACACCCTTGCACTTTTCTTAATTCATCAGTAGCAACCCTGGTATAAGCTCCGGAATGCAAAAATCGAACCAAGGGAAGGAAAGCAAAAAGAAGGATCAGCCTCTTGGGACTTCGTGACTGTAGCATGAGCTGGGAAATCTTCCCTTTGGATAGCACTGATAGAAGCATTTGTTAAAGAGCTTCTGATTAGGTCCTTCCAGTCCTATTTTTTTGTGTGATGGAAGCTTGTGGAAACTACCATGGCGAACTGTTAGAAAACTCGATGGCATGGATCAACCCCGAGTATTAAGCTGAATCCTAATTTGTTCATCCCCAATTATTTGGTCTAGTTCTCCCTGATAGTTAAAATATTTTCATGCTGATAAAATCTCTATTCGAATTGTTTTCGTACCTTTGCAATGTACCATAAACGGCTTTTACATGCTTGTGGTCCTTGTGTAGTACCCTTTTGTTTCCCAGGTTAATTCATGAAGCCATTGTTGCAGATATATGAGATAATTGGCTTTGTTTATGAATACATCAAGTTGTTGCGGCAAGTTTCTCCCCAAGAATGGATTTTTAAGGAACTCCAAGATATCGGTAATATGGACTTTAGATTTGCAGAGGAGGAACCTCAGGATGAGTATGCTGCAGAACTTGCAGGTATTGCCATTTTTGACTTTATGCAGGCTTCTCTGCCTTTCAATTCAAGTTCACATTATCACTTTGCTAACTTTTTTTCAAACTGAATTTATGCCGTAAAGTTTCTAGCTTAGTTCCTTAGAAGTATTGTGTATGCCCTGCCTATCCCAAGCACGAATTACATGTGTATTCATTTTAATTAATGTCTATTCAGTATTACTTTTACTTGCTTTTGTTAGATTAGTTTGTATGGGAGAAAATATCGAGAGAGTTACTTGCTTTCTTGGTTTTACAATCACAGGACAAAAACTAATTATATTTTTAGAGAGACAGTTATAGTTGGCCCATTATTATACATTGGCTAGAGTTGATAGTACTGTGTTTTGCGAAGTTAATCATATTTCCTTCCTTGACTAGAACTGATATATTATTACGAAGAAGCTAATCCTGTTCTTTTCTCAGCTCACTTACTTTCTGTGTATACCCATGTTTTCATTTTTACTCCTGTAGTTCCCTGATTTTAAGTGGATCCATTACCTACTGAACTATTTTGTTCGGCTATAGATATGACTAAAAAGTATCCAATTGTTGGCAGTGTTGTCAAATGGCGCCGCCATGGCGGTTTTTGCAGCCATCGGTATATGCAATGGCGCCATGACTTTTGAGTTATTTGTTTGATTCATGTTGTTTTTTTTGCTTTTTATTACATTATGCAATATTTTATACATATTTTGCATATTTTATTGTGTCCGCTATAACGTTATGGCATTTTTTTTGGCTTGCCGCCGTGATCCGCCATCTGCGGAGAAACTTGACGAGTTGGTTTACCTCTGAAAGATCTTTTCCCCTTCCTGATTGAATTGACTTGTTCAGTTTTAAAATTTTGAACTTCTCTGCGTTGAGCTATCCTTTATTTTATGTATTTCCTTATCGTTTCTGGTTGGAATATTTGTTGTTGCAGAGAATCTTCTTGTATATCCTCCAGACCATGTTATTTATGGCGACTATGCATACACAATTTGGGATGAGGACATGATAAAACATATATTGGATTTCATGAACCCACAAAACATGAGAGTTGACGTCGTGACAAAGTCGCTTAAGAAGCCACAAGGTGTGTTCCAGTGTGCAAGTACTCAAAATGTGTTTCCTTATTTAGTTATATTAGTTTCTGTGTGGAAGAGCTACTAGTTTCTCTCCCACAGCACCAAACTTGGTGGTTGTTTGTGAAGCTCTGTAAACAGCAAAGGCACATTTTGGTGAAGGGGAATATAACATGATGGTTTTGAGGATAATGACTTCAAGGGCTTGAAACAAATTCTTTATTAGGCGATTGATTTATCTGGTGATTAGGTGTTATTCATTGCTCTATAAAGGCGAGCAGTCAAAACAAAAGTGGTCCATCTTTCCACCAATTTCCTAGTTTTGGATGTCACTAATCTCTTCTCAATCACTTCATTCATTAAAGTTCAAGTATATAGTTTGCCATTTTTTTCAACGTAGACTCCATTTTTGTCTTTATTGTGGTGGAGTTTTATTTTGCCTTTGGCATTTTGCAGATGCTAGAGAAGAATATATGTTAATTCCTTTTCTCTTTGTCATCCTTTGTTCTTTTTTCCCCCAGACCTTCAACATGAGCCATGGTTTGGATCAGAATATGCTGAAGAGGACATTCCATCTTCTCTAATGAAATTATGGCAAGATCCTCCAGAAATTGATGCATCCTTGCATCTCCCGTTGAAGAATGAGTTCATTCCACGTGATTTTTCCATCCGTGCAGATAAGTCATCCTCTGAATTGGTGGAGGTGCCTGTTCCAAAATGCTTACTCGATGAACCATTAATGAAGTTCTGGTACAAGCTTGACAAAACGTTTAAAGTTCCTCGTGCTAATACTTATTTCCGTATCACCTTAAATGGGGGATGCAGTAGCCTGAAGAATGCTTTGCTGACAGAATTATTTGTACTTCTTCTCAAAGATGAGCTTAATGAGACTATTTATCAGGTTTATTGACTTAATGTTTTTGTTTGTTATCTTTAACCCAAGAAGAGTTTCAGGATATAGTTCGCATATGATGTCATTTGCAGGCCAGTGTGGCCAAGTTGGAGACTTCTGTTTTTGTCTATCATATGCGCTTATTTATACTGTGTTTATTGCAGGCCAGTGTGGCCAAGTTGGAGACTTCTGTTTCTTTGTATGGTGACAAGCTGGAATTGAAGGTGTATGGTTTCAATGATAAGCTTCCAGTGCTTTTATCGAAGGTTCTGGCAACAGCAACATCATTTTCCCCAAAAGAAGATCGTTTTAGGGTATGTCTAAATAAGATACTGTGTGCTTTTCATTTTCATTTACCCTTTGATCTTTTATGACATTGGCATGAGAGAAACCGTCATATTTCTGAACCACAAGAAGGGAGAGAGACATGCTAAGAAAGTTGTTTCCTAATAGTCGGAATATTTTCCATTTTGAATGCCCTAGCTGGGAATCAAGAAGATTGGAGAGTTAATTCTTTCATATTGTACAATTAAAAGGTTGAAGCTTGTTGACCTTTTTTTTGCCATAGAGGATACACGTAATCTGCACTGCATGGATCTGGTTTATTTCGATTTGACTGTGGAAGTGTACCTTCTGTTTGATGGTCTATTCTCCCAAACAAAATGTTGCATTTGTGTCCTCGTAATCTCTTTGATAAGGGAGGAAAAAGCATTTTTTATTAAATCTGTCCAAATTCATCTCTAGTATCATTCTGGCATTTTTTTTTGTATTTTATTTTTTCGCTGATGGAGGTAAAGATAGATTCCATTTACGCAGGCAAAGAAAAAGAATCTTGGATTTGCCTGTTGTGCGATTACTGATGAAAGTAGATGTACATGCCTTGCTAGATTTATTATTTTCATAATATTTTCTTCTCGATGTCAGCTGAAATTTCTACCTACTTCAATACCTATTGAATTGTGTAAAACCTAGCTTTATATGCCTGTTGTGGACCTGCTAAAATTCGAGTTTGATGTATTCTAAAGTGTCTTGAATAATATATGACCTTTTCCTTCTGATACCTGGCTGATGGTACAGGTTATCAAAGAAGATTTGGAGAGAACTTTAAGGAACACAAATATGAAGCCACTGAGTCACTCATCATACTTGAGGCTGCAAGTTTTGTGCCAATGCTTCTGGGATGTAGATGAGAAGTCATGCATGCTGAATGATTTGTCTATTTCTGATTTAAGTGCTTTTATACCGGATCTCCTTTCCCAGGTGTGCTCTTGTTTTTTGTTTGTTTCCCCTTTTCTATGATTCTTGTTATTGACGATACTAAGTGTGCTGAATGGTTGCACCATGTGTTTTAAAATCAATAAGGTGTCATCTGATATTGTCAACAGAAAGTGGAAATGATCAGATTATTAGCTTAAATCCTGAAAGCTTTTAGCTTCATAATTATAATATACCATGAGCAATTAGTATTGTCCTTTACAGTTTCTCTCTCGTGGGTTTTCCCCCCTGTTTAACAATGTCGATTAACATGTTATATAGCATGTATCGATCTGGTAGCTTCATTGGATTCACTTCCAGCTTCCTTTTTGCAGCTATACATTGAGGGCCTTTGCCATGGCAATTTACTAGAAGAAGAAGCAGTTCTACTATCAAATACATTCAGAAGTCACTTCTCTGGACCACCACTACCTATTGAATTGAGGCACAAAGAGTGTGTTATGCGTCTTCCTTGTAGTGCAGACCTAGTTAGAGATGTCAGGGTGAAAAATAAGCTAGAAAAAAACTCAGTTTTTGAGGTAACCTGGAATGGCCTCCTCATGACTGATTTGTGATGGAAACAATTCATCTATGGAGACAGTTGATGATTATGTGCTTGTGTTTGATTTTGTTTGCAGCTATATTTTCAGATTGAACCTGAAGTAGGGGCTGGATTGATTAAATTAAAAGCATTAGCAGATCTGTTTGATGAAATTGTGAATGAACCACTTTTCAATCAACTCAGGTATAAAAAGACACTGGCTTGTCATTGATGATCGTAACTAAGTTATATTTGCTTTACCAGTTTTGAGGTCCTGTATGGCATGAGTATGACGAAGAGATCACACTATCATCAAATGTCTGTCTATGTATCTACTGCAGATGGAAAGACTGCTTTCATAGAACGAGTTCTTATGAAAATTAATGTTTAATTTGCTTCCGCTCTCATGCTTAAAATAGGACAAAAGAGCAGCTGGGATATGTTGTTGACTGCAGCCCAAGGGTAACATACCGCATAATGGGATTCTGTTTTCGTGTTCAATCTTCCGAGTACAACCCTGTTCATTTGCAAGCAAGGATGGATAACTTCATAAATGGCGTAGGAGAGATGCTGGTATGCCCCTATAGTCTTGGTTGCCATGCCTGTGGTCAGAAGTATCTGTCATAAAATGATTGCCCAATGTCGTATTTAAAAGTGGGAAACATGATAATTAGTTTGAAAGTTTTCTATGGTAGGATATGGACAAGCTGATTTATGTGCTTACCATGTTTAAGTCTGTCAATTTTCATTCAGCTTAAAGAAATAAAAATCCCCCCTTTGTCCCAAATTGTGTCTTTAGTTCCATTTTCTTGTCATATACTATATATTCCCCCAAATTGAATGTTTGTGTTTGCTGAATTTAAAGTTAATGTAATCGACCGATTTCTTCATTGGTATGGCAGGATGCACTTGATAATGATTCCTTTGAAAATTACAAGAGTGGTTTAACAGGGAAGCTTCTGGAGAAAGATCCATCTCTTTCCTATGAAACCAATCGTTTCTGGGGTCAAATAGTTGATAAAAGGTATGCTACCTTCCGCTGGTTTTTAAATAGAATCACAGCCTTCTATTCTTGGTTTTTGGTAGGAATATTTAAAGTATTCCGTACCTGTGGACATAAAGTCTATGGAGACTTGTGGATTCTTTTGATTGAAGTAGCTGGAATCTTAAATGCTCATTGCTAAAAGGGACGATGAATGTAATTTTTGGGGGTTCTATTTTGCATGATTTTGTTCTTTTTCCCTCTCCTTCCAGGGGGCTGGGGTAGAGAAATGTGAAGGAAAATGAGGAAGGAGGAGAAAAGGGGGGCTTTGAGTTGAAGGGGTTTTAAAAAATTTAGAAGCCTGGCATTCTTTGAAATTTTACTAGGGCTTTCCTTTAGATCTTCCCCCCTCCAGCTGTTCTGGTTGGGTTCCCACTTTTAGAAACCAACACGAATGCACACCAGGGTTTGGATATCTAATTCTACACTGAACCCTGGGAGATATGAGAAACTTGTCACGTGAAAGATTATGTTGATTTTTGTTTTCCTAAAAGCATAAGACATTTCTAGGCAGTTTAGAACAATTCTGAACACTCAAAATTCTTTTATCCTGTTAAAGTTGACAATTAAGATCATTACTTTTCAGGTATATGTTTGACTTATCTGAGAAGGAAGCACTGGAACTTAAAAGCATTCAGAAAGAAGACGTTATGGAGTGGTATCGAACTTACCTGAGGCAACCTTCTCCAAAATGTCGGAGGCTTGCAGTTCGGATCTGGGGTTGCAATAGTGGTTGGAGAGATAGTGATGCGCAAATGAAGACATCAGGCCAGGTCATTGAAGACCTTACAACTTTCAAGTCATCATCTGTGTTCTATCCTGGAATGTGTTGAACTTCTAAATTATTACTTCTGGATAACCCCTGAATTGAAAAAAGATACTACTGGACTTCATCTAGTGTTGCACTATACAGGCGAAGGGGTATAAGTATTTTTTAGAAAATTACAGGATGCAGGTTAGGTTTTGTAACATCTTATTTATTTATTTTTCTTTATTGGCTTCAAATTCTTAGCTGGTAATTTAGAAGCAGAAGTTATTGGCTCGAAAGAATTTATGAATAATGGTTTCATTCTTTGACAAATTTTACTTGTTCCAGATAAATTAGACACATTGACTGATCTACTTGTAAGTTCTTTTTCTTCTACTGGCATTAGAATTTAAATTCTGCATTTTCCTGTTTGATCTCCCATAGCTGTCTAACTCTGGATCTCACGTCTGAAGTCTTCTGCTGCCCAAATGTACCGAAAATGACTATTATGGCTGGCTCCAGAGGTAAGGCTGTTGATCATGTGAGATTTAATACGATGCTGATCTCGGTATCCCAGACAAGTTCACAATAACACACATGAGATGGATGTGGACTGTATTTCTTTCTGCCATCTTAATGGTGAGCTTTTAATGGCATACGTTTTGTGTGTTTCTGTTTTCTTCCACGTTTTATTGGCCTTGAAAGCTGACAGAAGATTAAACATGCTCGATCTCTTATCCAGTTCTCCCCGATCCTTAGACCCATATGGAGTTAGTAAAATGATCAAATCAAAATCTTGGGAGGTCATCTGTTCAATAAATGAGTTCTTGTCTTCTTGATCATCTTAAATTAGGAATATTAATTATGATCATATTCATATCCATGCATAGCCAAACCAGAAAATGTTGAACCCTAAGAATGCATCTCAAAATCTGACCTCACAAGTATAAGAGGGTTTGGTATTTGATAGCCTAACAAGAACATCCCCATGTGCCTTCCCCCATTTTTTTAAAATATTTTTTAGCTTCAAACTTGATTGAAACTTGAAACCCCCTCGTGGATTCTTGACTGCTATTCATCCCCATCTATTTTATTTATTCACACAAATATATATTACGCAAATTTTCTCTCTTAAGTATCATATTGAATAATCTCACACATAAAATACAAGTCTAGAATATAAAATTTTGTATTTTAACTGAAATGGGATGTTATATACAATTAAATCGGTCGTACTACACCAACTCTTGTGTAAAATAACTAAAAATTGTGCACATTAAATTCCAAATAAATATAGTATAATGTAATACAATACAAAAAAATGTTACAGAGAATTAGAAAGCATTCAAATAATAACGTGAATTAATTACAGGAGGAGCATGCGGTTATGGAAACTTGTGTAGTCAAGGATATAGAACGAGCACTGCAGCTCTGAGCACGGCATTGTTCAACGACGGCTTAAGTTGTGGTGCGTGTTTTGAAATGAGTTGCAACGACGACCCACGGTTGTGTCTCGGCGGCACTATCACTATCACCGCCACCCGCCAAACTTTGCTTTGCCAAACAACGACGGTGGGTGGTGCAACCCTCCTCTCCAGCACTTTGACCTTGCCGAATCCGCTTTCTTTGAAAATCTCGCTCAGTATCGTTCTGGTATCGTCCCAGTCGTTTTTTTGAAGGTACTCCTATTCTACGAAATTAATGGGTCACTCAATAATAGGACTGTCTCGTGAAATTGGTTCTACAGTCCCCTCACATGAATTGTGTGGAACCCACATCTACAAGTAAGTCCCGCATAATTCATATGAGGGTTGTGGGTCAATCTCACATGGACGGTCGTTGTATTGAATTTTCCGTGAAGTAATGATGCATTGGGTATCGATGTGAACAGGGTGGCATGTATGAAGAGAGGAGGGATTAGATTCAGTATCAATGGTCATTCATACTTCAACTTGGTATTGATCACCAAAGTCGGAGGTGCAGGAGATATCCATGCAGTCTCAATCAAAGGGTCCAGAACGGGCTGGCAAACTATGTCAAGGAACTGGGGTCAGAACTGGCAAAGCAACTCTTACCTTAATGGCCAAAGCCTTTCATTTATGGTCACCACCACCAGTGACGGTAGAACTATTACCAGCTACGACGTCGCTCCATCTGGTTGGCAGTTTGGTCGAGACCTTTCAAGGCAGTCAATTCTAGATTATTATTTTTTTATTTTTCCAAATTTACAAGTGTTAAAAAAGTATTATTCATAAAAAATAAAAAATAAAAGTATTATTCAAATAGCACCACAAAATATTTATATATAGAGTGAAAATTTGTATATTTATAAATCTCTTTCAACATATAAATTTATCACTTTGATTTACATATTCATTTTAAAATTTAAAATCGACATATGATGCGAAAGAATTCGCATATTTTACTGGATTTCAAATCACATATTGTCCCAATATATAAACAAATTTAGGAAAAAAAATATATGACCAATAATCTTCAATTCAAAAGAAAAACTGGAAAAGTTGGCTAAAATTCCGCTTCTCCTCCATTTTTGATTCAGATATTTCGCAAAAAATCTCTCCATCCCGGCATCTTGAAAAAGTCTCTCACACGACTCGCCGGCTCAAAGTTTGAAAAACCAACAGAAAACAAAACAAAATCGAAAGAAAGCCAAAGTTTCCCCATGGTCATAGATTTGTTTTATCATTATTATATTTTCACCACTATGGGTACCAAACAAATCGGTCTCGCTATCCTGTTTATAGAGATATTTATAAGTATATTCTTATTAAAAAAAAGGTTAAATTATGTTTTCGACAATTTAAATTAAAAGTTAATTTATAAAAAATTATAGTACCTACATACAATAAGATAAGTTGTTTAGCATATCTAACGGAAATTAAGAAAACAAAAAAAAAGTATTTTGTTAGTTAAAATATCAATATTATACTCTCATATATGACTTGTGTACAAATGATATCATATGAGAGCTCATTATTAATATTTTAATTAAAAAATATATTACTATTACTTTCTTAATTCTCATTACATATGTTAAAGTTTAGGTGTTCATTGTTCGATTTTACACATTTTTCAAACCAAATCAAAATATTCGGTTTGAACATTTTGAAACCAATCCAAACCATTCAAAATCTTAAACTGATGCATTCGGTTTGGTTTGGTTGTTCGGTTTTATGAGAAACAAAATATAATTATTATAAAAAAAAGACAAAAAATTCTTTATATAATTTCTTAACTTCTAAAAATATAAAAAATATATCTATTGTTTTCACGAGTTGAACACAATAAAGAAAACAAAATAATGAAATATAAATTCTTGATCTTAATTCTTGAACTTCAAACGAATTACTGCAAATTTATCCTACGAGAAAAAAGAAAAAAACATATAAAATTACACTATTATTAATTCAAAATAAAACAATAAATCTAAAAACACATATTAACTGTTGACTCTTCAATCGTGCTTTAGCACTTGAATAACTTGTTTGTCATGGGTATAAATAAGGAGTTACATATATGTGTGTGTGTGTCCATATAGACACACACACATATATGTAACTCCTTATTTATACCCATGACAAACACAAGTTATTCAAGTGCTAAAGTACGAGATTGAAGAGTCAACAGTTGATAAATTATGTAATATGAGTTGTTTAACATAGGGGTGTTAAAAAAAAACCGACCAATCCAAATCGATTTTTCGGTTTGAGCGGTGCATTGGATTGGGTTCGGTTTGGATTATAAGTTTTTTTTAAAACCAAACCAAAAGTTCGGTTTTAATTTAGTTCAAACCGAAACCAATCCAATGCACCGCTCAAACCGAAAAATCCGTTTGAATTGGTTTGGTTCGGTTTGAATTGGTCGGTTTTTCTTGAACACCCATATGTTAAACAACTCATATTACATAATTTACAAAGATTTTATTTAAAAATACCTTATAAGCATTTTAACAAAATTGCAAACTAGCAAAAGGCCTATCATTTAAAAAAAATATTTATATACACAAATATATAAATACAAGTTTTTTTATTCATTCCGTTGAGCTTCTTCCTCATCCACCACTGGATGCTACTCTCTCATACATAGACAATTCATTGATTTTTCATCATCACCAATCTCAATGATCTGATTCTTTTATCTTCCAGATTACATTTCTCAGCCTCCACCAACCGCCATCACATTTATGTAAGCTTTTTTTTTCCTCCAAATTTTGAATTAATGGAGCAGATATAGGGTTCTAAATTCGAATAATGCTTATCATTTAATATTGTTTGCGGTACTATATTAATCATTTTATGATTCTTCGTTTGCTTTTAATGTTGTAGTTTCAGACGTTTCTTAATATTTTGCAAGTTTTTGGCTAGTACTGTGGAGATGAGGAAATAGTTGTTTTTTCGCTCGGAATTATTTTTGCTTATTCATTTATGTGATTTTGGTAGGAATTTGAATAGAAATGTGATTTTTTTCATGTGTAGATATTGAGATTGAGAGCAAAATTTTGGCTTGTATCGTGGAGATGAGGTAAGAGTTTCTTGGTTTTAGCTCGGAATTGTTGTTGGTGATTCATTTATATGATTTTGCATAGGATTTTGAATGGAAATGTGATTTTATCATGTGTAGATATTGAGATTGAGAGCGAGTAAGCTTTTATTTTACCGTGGCTGTGAAGATGAGTGACGGCCAGCGGTTTCAGCTGGGAACTATTGGGGCATTGTCCTTATCCGTAGTTTCGTCGGTATCAATTGTGATTTGCAACAAGGCATTAATCAGTACTCTTGGTTTTACCTTTGGTAAGTTTGTAAACTGTGGCCAATTTTACTTTGTTGTTGATGAAACTTTCAGAATTATAAGATGAAGCCATGCATCAGTAGTTCATAGGAGTGGCCCAGGAGGTTATCCGGTGATTTCTTATTAGGTCCTAAATACTGTGAAGATTAGGAGTAATACTCTATTTACAAAAACATAAATTCCACATACTGAGTTTTCTGTTTTTATTAAATTTTGTCTATATTCCTCACCTAGCAAGTATAAATATCCTTCTGAAATTGAATATTGGTTATTACTTCGGGCAGATGACAATTTTTTTCTTTTTTTTCTCCCCCTCAAAAGTAAAGCATTCGACTGTGAGATTTGACTGAGTTACGTCTCTTGGAAGTATTATCAGTTTCTTATTGCCATCTCATATTAGTAAATTGAATATAACGAATCTGAAGTACATTTTTATTTTTTCAATACTTGTCTAACTGTAATCCTTTTCTGACGTTTACGTAGCCTATTACGTTATCTAAGTTTTGCTGCATGACGTCTTTAACCTTGACTTTTGCTTTTAGATAGGAAAGCTTGAAATAAAGTTATACTACAAGAAAATCCTATAATTTTGTGTATCCGAGGTCAAAAATTTTCTCTTTCAAACCATTGATATAGGATGACATTTCGGTAAAAATATCACAGTAATGTTTCTTTATGTAGTTCTATTTTTTATACTTGGGCATAGTAATAGTTCCTGGTATTTTGAAATATATCCTAATTTTATCTAATGTTACTTCTCAGCTACAACGTTGACAAGCTGGCATCTTCTAGTTACCTTTTGTTCTCTTCATGTAGCATTATGGATGAAATTGTTTGAGCACAAGCCTTTCGATCCAAGAGCTGTCATGGGCTTTGGAATATTGAATGGGACATCCATTGGACTTCTGAATCTCAGCCTGGGTTTCAATTCTGTTGGTTTTTATCAGGTTAAAATATTTTTGGTTGTCCTCTTCTAGAGCATGTTTTCAAGTGATTGTTTTTCATATTCGCGATGCATTCACACTGTGATGGCTCAGCAAAAGATTCTGTTGCCCACAGGCCACAATTATCCATCTTTTTTCTAGAGGGACTGCAAATCACACAAACTGCAGCAGTTTGTGATTTATATGCTGCTAGAAAAGACAATCTTATAAATTTCAAATAATAGTACTTATTGCAGCATTGAGGAACACATTAGATGCGATTCAAAACCTGTTTAACTATCATGGTTATGCTTTATGGCAGTGATTAAAAGGTTCTGTGAAATGTTAATAGCGACAATATACTTCAAATTTATATTGCCATAGGACCTGCTATTTTTGCTCTTCGGCAACTCACTAAATGTCCCTTGCTTCCTGAAAAGGTTCTATAAGTCTGACCTGATGTATAACTTTGTTTACTTCATATCTGTTTCAAGTACATTTCCATTTCATGCTCTTTTTTATTTTTTGTTTTGTTCATTTGGTAGTCTTGCTGAGGACTGCTTGCTCACTGCAGATGACAAAACTAGCAATCATTCCATGTACAGTGCTTTTGGAAACCATCTTTTTCAGGAAGAAATTCAGGTCAAGTCCTAACACACCTATGTTATCTTCACTCCGAAACTGCTCTTTCTCTCTAGACACACGTCATCTCCACAAAATAGATGATAGCAAAATCAAGTCTGAGGAATTTTTTATTTTTTTTTTGGTTTGCCCAAACACGCTTTAGTTTCTTGCTAGGGCCATATGCACCAATGACTTTTGAAGTGAAAACTGGAGGAGAATTACTTTCTAAAATCTGTCAGTCCATGTGATGTATTTGCTATATAAAAGTAATTTCGAAAATTTTGCTAATTGACATTTGAATTATATTTCCAAGTTTTAAATTGCACTACTGAGAACACAGGATATACAAACAGAGGAAATCTTGCAGATTGTTCCTGTTATTAACTTGGAAAATTAGACTTTAGTCATTTATGGTTGTAGAGTTGCCTGAATTTTTACCTTAAGTAAAAGAATCTTGAACTTTTCAAAATTGAACCAGAGTTAAACGTTACTAATTATGCTTCACGAAAAGGAGAAAAAGAAGAAGACCTAATTGATAAAGATGGCTGTTATGTACTTATGTGTTAGCTTGAAAAATGGCAAATAAATGGCTGTGCTTTTTAACCAGTCTTTTAATGGTTTCCATGGTGTACAAATGTACTGTTATTAAACATCTAAAAGTTTGGAGTTTTTTGGAAATATGTTTAAAATCCTTAAACTAAGAAAGACTGATGTAGTTTATTGAAACTATGGTTAGATTATGAATTCATTTAGAGCTTCCAACTACTTTTTAATTTAGTATTGATCCTAAAAGCATCTCTATGTTTGACATTCTGTGGGTATTGTGCATAGCAATGGTCTGATGTTCCTGTATTTTCGTAATTTGTACCTTATGATCACTTTTTGGATCCGAGGCCATTACAGTTTTTCCCTAACGAGTCATCCTAATTCACATACTAACATAGTGGCAACCTCAAATTGCAGTAGAAATATCCAGTTCTCTCTTGGTGCTCTTCTCTTGGGTGTTGGGGTCGCCACTGTGACTGATCTGCAGCTTAATGTCGTTGGGTCTGTCCTGTCTCTGCTTGCTCTTGTTACAACTTGTATTGCACAAATTGTATCCTCTGCTGAATTATTTTCTGCTCTACTTTTCACATTTTCTGTCATTTGCTTTAATATTTTTGAGGATAAAAATAGAAAAGTTTTCCCCGCCATCCTCCTCCTCCGTGTTAAGCAGAATGGGCTAGAAAATTGTGAGATCACAATGGAAAATCAAGAGATTTGACTTAGATTTTGAAGTATTTGTTGAAGAAACTGAAGTTTTCCCTTTTTCCCCCTTTGAAATTGTTATCTATCATTTGGAGCTCTTAACCAGTTCATCTCAGATGACTAACACCATTCAGAAGAAGTTCAAGGTTTCTTCAACCCAATTACTGTATCAATCTTGCCCCTACCAGGCAATCACACTCTTCTTAACTGGACCATTTGTTGATGGACTTCTGACAAATCTGAACGTTTTTGCCTTCAAGTATACCCCTCAAGTACTGGTGAGCATTGTACTACTACTTGCAATGACAACAAAATTTGTAATGCTTTAATTCTTTCTCTGTTTTTCTTGCAGGGATTCATTGTTCTCTCCTGCCTAATTTCTGTTTCTGTTAACTTCAGTACCTTCCTGGTAATTGGTAAGACATCTCCAGTGACTTATCAAGTTCTTGGACATCTCAAGACCTGTCTTGTTTTGGCCTTTGGCTATGTACTTCTCCACGACCCTTTCCGCTGGAGGAACATTCTTGGGATCTTGATTGCTGTAGTTGGAATGGTACTTTATTCTTATTATTGCACCCGAGAGGCACAACAAAAAGTCTCCGAAACAGCAGGAGCACAGTTGGCTCAGGTACTTGATTACCTTCTTATTTTCCAAACAATTGCATAGTTACGTGCATTACTACAGAAAGAGGAACTAGCAACTTTCAATGGTTATGCATTATAGTTTGCGGAATTTATTTGCTGATTTCTCTTCGTTGTCTGTGTTGAAGGCAAAGGAAAACGAAACTGATCCTCTATTAAGTGCTGAAAATGGTGGCAGTATCTTAACTGATGGTGTTGTCAGAGCTCCTGGTCCTGGATGGAATTTAAACAAGGACCTGATGGCATAATCATCCCTCAGGTTATATTCACTTAGTTCACTCTAGTTCAGAAGTATGAGATGTAAACTATCTCGGCGATGAAGATGTCGCTGCAAGAGTTTGTGCACGTTTTAGATGAGTTCAGTCATTTCAATAGATCTAAAAGATACATCTTAAGTAGAGCAGTTTTGTTATTCAGGACTGTACAAGTATATATAGTATTTGCCCATAGAGTATTATTGTCCAAGTAGTAGCAAGGAGGCATTCTGATCCCCAGCTTTGTTCATGTGAAGTTCAGCAAGTGCTAGATATTATTGTTATGGTTTGTAGCAAAACATAAACCGAGTATCTACTCTGGTTTTGACTAGTTTTATAGTAGTTTTGAGTTGTAGTTGATTTTGCCATTGCTACTACTTCCACATTCTATTGGTTGTTCGAGTATAATGTTTCCCATGTTCGCATTTTGGTCACTTTCATTCTTCATTCTCCAAATTGAATTTAGATTACCTTTTCAGGGCTGGTGAGCATGAATTCAAAAACAAAAAAGAGAGCTCTGAATTCGCTCTTGTCATCCGAGAGTCGGATGTGTGGAGAGACCCCTAGTCCTCCTAGTAGCGTGGGAATCATCATTGATCTCAGAATGCACCAGCCGGGAATCGAACCCGGGTCTGTACCGTGGCAGGGTACTATTCTACCACTAGACCACTGGTGCTTGTTGTTTGCTAAGGCCCTCTCAAGCAAATGGCCTTTCTCGTTACAAATATGCCAAGTAAATTGGGAATTAGAGCTTGAGAATATTTTTGCTGACATATACTTGAATTTGGATTTTCGATTTTGTCCAACATTTTTTGTAATGCTTTTGGTTTTGTCCAACATTTTACTGATTATATATTTTTTAATTATATCGTGTTCACACCTTAATTATATTTTTTCACTCATAAGATTTATCTTTTTTAATTTAGAATATATGAATGAAAATTTATGCAAAATTAGTATATTGCAGAAAGTGTTCTAAAAAACAATACAAAGAATTTGAACCCATTTAGAATCAATGGGAACAATAAAATATGATATCCTATAAACTCTTACGTGGGTAATATCTAACAATAATGATTGTTGGATAAAAAAATTTGAATCAAATAAGCTTTAAAGAGTATAAAATGAAAATTAATGTGACATCATATCTTTTTTATTCAAATTTGATCCTAAATTTTTTATCATACCGATACCGCACAATAAAAAGGTACATTAGATATGGTAGACAGGTCCTTAAAAAAAAGAAAAAAAGAAAAAAAGTAAAAAGTAAAAACTCTTCGAACCGTTAAAACGGAATAGAGCCTAAGCCCACTAATGAAATGAAATATGGGCCACAAACTATTATCCATCGTTGGATGCCAATACGTGGACCCCAAATCCAATTATCCATAGGCCCAATTGTCAAAGGGAATGGATCATTTGGATCCATATTCAGTGAATCAGACTTATTGGATCAAACCTGCTTGTAAAGCATTAGGGCGGCGCCTATATAAATGTATCTTTACATAAATTTTCCTCTTCATCTGCAATAAACCCTAATTTCCGCCAGACTGTTCTACTTCTTCCAGGAACAACATGGTAAGGCCTACTATTATCTGATCTAAGCATATCATTTTTTGAAACTATTTTTTATTTTGTTTTTATTACAGACGTTCAAGCGAAGGAATGGAGGACGTAACAAGCACGGCCGCGGACATACCAAGTTCATCCGCTGTTCCAACTGCGGAAAGTGCTGCCCTAAGGTCCTAATTCCTCTTTGATTTTTGGTTTTTTACGCTATTATATAAACTCTTGTGATTGTTCATATTTATGTGAATTGTTTTTTAATTTATCGCTGAAGTCTAGGTTTATTAAAGCTTTCTAATGAGTATTTTAATAATTAGGATTGAGTTGTTGAAATAATCTATAATTTTCGTTGGTGGAGATTTAATTTACTAACTTGTTTGTAACGCTAATAGTTCTGTTTAATCTAAGTAAAATTTTGGTTGATTTAATCAAATATGAATATGTTTTCCGGATTGAATCAAATATTATTGGTACTTCTCTCTTTAGTTTTGTTAGGTATTATAATGTTTTTGTGGCTCCTAATTGGGTCTGGAACAGGAAAATTTTAAGTTAATATATCTTGATTTTAGAAATTTCTGGAATCTAATGCTTAGTTGCCTTTTAAGTTTATACTTTTTTGTTATTGTTTTTCTACCATGCTATAATAGATAAATTATGTGTGTTGTCATGCTGTGTCGTAATAGAATGTCCATGTAATCATTTTATTCGAGTTGGCCAAAATGAGCTACGAAGTGTTTTAGCTTTGGCTAAATTCGGTAAACATTTTGTAGTGTAAGTTGTAATACATTGATGTCAATGTTGTGGGGTTCTTTGTAGGATAAGGCCATCAAGAGATTTCTTGTCAGGAACATTGTTGAGCAGGCTGCTGTAAGGGATGTTCAGGAAGCTTGTGCCTTTGAGAGTAAGTATTTGAAATTATGGTCGTCTCTGGAGGTGGTTACATTGTTACATTCTGGATATTCATTTCAATTTTTTAAAAATGTTTAGGCTACACTCTTCCCAAGCTCTATGTAAAGATGCAGTACTGTGTTTCATGTGCTATCCACTCCAAGGTTGTTAGGGTCAGATCTAGAACTGACAGGAGGGTCCGTGAGCCTCCACAGCGTTTCAGACGCCCAAGAGTATGCTTTCTAATTCTTATTTGGTGTTGTTGACGGACTTTGTACTACTTGTTTACTGAGTTGGTCTGCGGTTGGATGCATTTTTAACCAATGCTTGGCTGCTTTTATTTGATGCATGTTCTGCAATTAATTGCATGTTATTCTCTCTTTTGCAAAATAGCATGCTGTTTAATGAAGTTATCACAGGATTGTGCTTTCAGTCCTTCCAATTTTACCTTTTTTGACTGAATAAATGGGTTTATCTGATTTATATGGCTTGATAGTGTGTTTTGACATACATGTGGGTGTCTATAGTGTAATAGGGCACGGCTTGGAGTGCATATCGGTATCATTATGAGCAATAAATTTCACATTTTTTTCTTGTTTAGTCACTGTTTCTTAATTATGAACACATCTGTTTTGTAGTTTAGATAATTCTTGACTTTCAAAATCATTTAACATTTTGTTCTAATCTGATGCATATGGCTTTCACTATTCTCTTCCTAAATCGAATTAGGCTGTTTGCCTTTTTGATTTAGTAACTTTGCTGAACACTAGCGGTCTCTCGTACATTATTTGGGTATTGTTTTAGATTCTGTTAAGATCCATGAATGGATTTGTCTCACTAGTAAAGGCTGATTTGTAGTAGTTTTGCATCCTCTCTCCTCGTTAATACTCATTGTCATTCGCACTTGGGATTGACATCCAGTTGTTTTAGATTCCTTTATTGCAAAGCACGTTGTTGAAACCTCTTTCCTCTCTCCATCCTCCAGCACAAATGAAGATGATTCATGAATTTGCCACGTTTTCTTTTATATTGAATTGACACATTTTGTTTCTTCTTTTGTTTGAGAAAGTGGTTTATTTCTCATGGTTAAATCATTTTTCTGCAGGATGATTTGCCCAAGCCAGGTCAAGCACCTCGCCCGGCTGGAGGTGCCCCAGCTGCACGCACTTAAGACTTTGTTTGTTAAATTGCTTCAATAATAGGCTCAGATTCTTGGTTCTCCTTTATGGTGCGCTGTGCCTGTTATATGAAAAGGTTTTGACTAAATGTTCTAGTTTTATGGGATTTGAGTATAATTTTACTCTGTTGAGAATTCCTAAACAGACGTCTCTTTTTTAGTTTATGAATGAACAGAAGATCAATTTGCAAATTATTTTCTTGCCGTGGTTGTGGAATGTGCATAGAAGCAATTTTTGGCATTGTCTCCGTTATCGCCATGAGTAGGCTCACTGAAGTCATTTTTGGTTCAAAGCGGAGTGGCTTTTATGAACATGGGGATTTGCCAGCAGTGCTTCTTAGTGAAATAAATAATGTGTAGAGCCCGCGATATTTCAGGTGGACTTCTTTGAACTCATTTTTTCGACTCTTTACACAGTCGTCAACTGTTAAAATCATGTAGTACTTGTTAGATGTGCTCTAAAATGTGCCGATACCCAGGATTACTCTATTATAAGCCATTTTTTTACTTGTTTGTTACTTCCAAGATTTCTCCTTTTCGCCTCTTTCAATATAAAAGAGTCTACGTATAAACTTTCGTTCTCACCCTTGCCACGCGGTATCCCAATTAAATCTATTTTCATACACATGATTTCGTGAATCTTTTACCTTATTTAACACTACCAATAATCTTTTATTTGAATTTAGCAAAAAAAATCATCTTTTGTTTGAGTTAACTTGTTTTTTTTGTACGATTTATAATTTGCGACATTATTCTTTTGGTTTTACTTTTCTCTTTTGTTCCATCGGTGTACTTGAATAAATATTTGTGCATTGCACGATAATATTTAAAGAATTTTAAGTATTGTACAGTAATCATTTTTCTTTAAAAGATTAACATATCTTTTGACGTTATAATTTAGTCTATTTAATATCCTTGTGATAATATATCAAGATATTTCCGACCAAAGGGAGTAATATCGTCTTCTTTAAGAGGAAGTAGATAAAACTATGGATAGAACCTTAATATTCTTTAAAGGAAACTGAATATAATAAGGAATATGAATTATGAGAGGATTAGAAATCTGCATGCAATTTATTGGAATATACTTAATATATCACTAGTATTCTAATAGTGTTCAAGCAGTTACCTCATTCTTTCGAGTAGTGTTATATTAGTTACCTTATTCTTAAATAAGTTATATTGTTAAGCAATTTCCGGTTATACTTAGGACTCTCTTATATTTATATTGTGTATTTTCATCACTGATTAATCAATCAATTTTTAGTTGATTCCATATTATTTTACACAATTAAATATATTATTAAGTCAATGAATATCTAATTACTAAAGCCTTTTATGGGATTAATTGGCAACTTTTAGATTCTATAAATTCAATTTCATCAACTGGATTATATCAACTTGTTGGAAGAAAAAAAAAGTTAGACCTCAGTACACAGAAAGTGCAAATCAGGGATGGAATTGCGGATAAAGATTGCCTTTTCATTTATGGGTTTTGACTACTAATAGTAGTATTTACCTTTTTAAAAAAAAGAGTATTGTTTTTTTTTTTTGGCTAAGTAAATGATTAACCATTAATCGAATACAAAGGTGGATCAAAGTTACAAAAAGTGCCACCCCTATCACACATGATGGAAGGGGGAATATCAGAAAGCTCAATGTTGCCAATTACAATATTTGACTTAGCCCAAACAACTAAGTTATGAGCATGAAAATTGGCTACTCTATTCACAAATTGAATTTTCCAATCTTTGAACCTAGCAAGTATACCAATTCCAGAATTGATAAGATCCATACCAGTCCAATGGACATCCTGGGAATGACCTTGTAGACCCTTCAGGACAGTTAGGCAGTCCCCTTCCACAATGACCTTGTCAATATTCATGGACTGTAGGTGTGCCATAGCAATTACAGCAGCTTGAGCTTCTGCCTCAAAAGGTGATCGAGTCTAGTATCTATTAATCCACACCCCCTGAACTTCCCCATTCTCATTTCTGATAAGGCAGAACTAACAACTTTATTCTCACTAATAAAACCAACATCAAAATTCATCTTTAAAAAAAATTTGGAGGTCTCTTCCATGAAGAAACTTTCTGTCTAGCTCCTTTCTTCAATATCCTCCCAGTTGCAGCTTCCCAATATTGTGCATCTTTATCCTCAATCTGATAGAGTAATTCATCCCCCCAAAAAAAAGTATTGTTAGGGAGCTAAAATTTAGTCAATTAATTGGTTAAATTGGTGGCAAAATGGTAAATAATTGGGTGAACCCTTTATACCAACAAGGGGTGAATATTGTTTAATTTGGAATTTTTAGTCAAGTTTGCTTAGCTCTTTATCATTTCCCTTTAAAAAAAAATAGAAAGCATTTGTATTTACCTTTCTTCTTCTTTTTTTTAAATAGAAAGCAATAGCATTATCCTTAACGGGTGATGCTAGATGGCTAAGACTTAACTAATTAATTGGCTAAATTAGTGGCAAAATTGTAAATAATTGGTTGAATCTATTATTTCAATATGGGTGAATAATGTTTAATTTTGAATTTTAGACAATTTTAATTAATTTTTCTTAGCCATAAAGTATTATCCTTAACTTAATACTCCCTCCATTCCCTATTAATTGTCGTTTAGGAGATATCTAGGTATCCAAATTAATTGTCGTTTAAGGTTCTTTTATTAGTTGTCAACAATTTATTTCAATTATACCCTCCACATTTTCCTTTCTTTTCTTTATGATGTATTAGTGAGAGAGAGGGAAGGTGGGGTAATATTGGAAGTTTAGGTGAAAATGACAACTTCCTTAATTTTCTTAAATTGTCTAAAGAGTCTTATATTTAGGAATGGAGGGAGTACTATCTACCATTAAAGTTTCATGAAAAGAAAAAAGAAAAAGCCCTTCATTAAAGTAGCGGTTATGGCAAAGAGATATAGATACTACTCATTTGATTAAAATGCACAGTTTATTAATTAAATCGTTGAGTTGGATTCAACGATTGTCTTTATATTTATAGTTACGGTCTATTTAGACTATTTAGAGTATGTTATATATAAAAAAAATTGAAATATCCAAAAGAATTGAGAAGAACCAATATAGAGTTACCTTAAATTCTACAATCTAGATGGTGAATCAAGTGGAACTAATCATTTTAAGAAGACTCTTGATTTACTACATTTGTCGTAAATAACATTTATCCTTTATCTTGAATTTAGGACACTTATTCTCATTTTATTTATATGTGCGAATTTTTTTCCTATTCCCCATAGGATTCGGATTTAAAAGAGTTGAATTGTTCTTGCAC
This sequence comes from Vinca minor, assembly GCA_026122235.1. NCBI lineage: Eukaryota > Viridiplantae > Streptophyta > Magnoliopsida > Gentianales > Apocynaceae > Vinca > Vinca minor. The sequence goes on from JAOCZM010000015.1 coordinate 14,868,752, forward strand.
TTGCAAACACAATCAATATGCATGTTAATTGGACTCAAGAGTTCAGGTTCAGATTCAGATTCATAAGACATAATTTGGGTCTAAATAGATTTTTCTATACTCAAATTTAGATTGGGTCTGGACTCATATGAGTAGGATCAAATCCAAGTATGAGACCCAAGAGTTGTGGGTCTAAATTATAATTGTATAGACTCAAGGACCCAAATATCCAATTAAGATTATTTTTTATTTTGTTTTATATGAACACAAGGATATGATGCTAATATTAATTACCAGTGCATATTATTTTTTACAAAATATTTCGCTAATAATCGTTATTTATTTTATTTAAAAAAATATTCACGTTTCGATTGATAAAACTGAGTATCAATAAAATTATAAGTAAAATTAGTGAGTGGGTTCAAATTAGATTTAAGACCAAATGTGATTGAGTCTGGACTCTAATTGAAAAGATTTAGATCCAATTCAATAAAAATTCAACTTGTGTCTCAATTTAGTGGGAGTGAGTGTGTGTCATATATTGATTGTTATCAGTATCTAAAAGCAGCCACGCATTGGTCCTGGACAGTCCGGCTCCAGTGCGGAACCTCCAAAGTTCCGCACCTGCGGAACCATCCTAACCAGTCGAAAAGCAATTTTTGAACCAGTCCCAAATCCTGAGAGAAAAGTTATGGTGACAATAAAAAAATAATAATAAAAAAAATTTATATAATAAAAGGGTACATATGTAATTTTACAAATAAATGATCAGAGTTAGTCAGGAGAGAGAGAAATATGGTCGAACAAAAACACATGTTCTTCTTTGAGAACACATGTTTTTGGTTAGAGAACATGCTCTAACCAAAAAACATGTGTTCTCTAGAAGAATACGCGTTTGTTTGTTCACCGCAACTTTTCTCTCTCCTCCTGAACAAAAAGTAACACGCAACCGTCACATCGATTGTTACCAGGAGGAGAGAGAAAGTTGCGCTAAACAAAAACACATGTTTTTGTTAGAGAACACATGCTTTTTGGTTAGAGACATGCTTTCTAACTAAAAACATGTGTTCTCTAAAGAAGAACATTTGTTTTTGTTCAAACTGCAACTTTTCTCTCTCCTGAACAAAAAAGTAACACGCAAAGTTTATCCCTAAAATACCCCTATTTTGATACAGATCGTTGGATCAAAAAGTAAAAAATCCAACGGCTGAGATCGTGGCCCGCACCATACGGAATTTTGAGGGTCTGCACTGGAGCCACGACGGGTCCTGGAAGAACTTTCTCATTTGACTTTGTCCCTAGTAAATCAAAACAACGACCAATATTGGATACTTTTTTTCTAATTAATATTAATTAACAAAAGATATGGAAGACATTAATACTGTCATATTCTAACGTTCAAATGATTATATTATATTATAGTATAAAAGAGGGGATCAAATAATAAACTTCATGTTTATGGACGAATTTTATATTGAAGAGAAAGATGTCACGCATTGTTTAGGAGGCAAAATGTGAAATTGTCAATGTGTTAGATCATGTTTAAGTTAATACTATTCAAGAATAGTAATAACTCGTGTAAATATCAAAAATAATGAATTATCTATTGTGAACTACTGAATAATGTGCAGAAAATGGTACTTATATATATATATGACATAATTGTTTAAAGTTTGTAATTTAGTATACAAACGAAAGTAAATCTTTTCTAGTCCCTTTTATTTAAGACAAATTAGAATATATGACGTTATTTTCTAAATTTAAATTACATTTATACCTTTTAACTAAATGACACAAATATTTCATTTCGTTCAAAATTACATAATCTCACTCTTTTTATTTAGTTATGCTTGCGATGTTATAATATGCCCATTTTATTTACAAACGTTCCCCTTAACTATATCAAACAATTATTTTTATAGATAAAAATTACCGTCTCATATAACGGTATTTAAAAAAATAAAAAAATTTAAAATTGTACAAATATAGTAATATTGGTGGACTTCGTCATAATACGACGTCGTGATAATTTTTCAAATAGTTATATTTACGACGTCGTAATAATTCACTCATTTTATCCACAAACGTTACTTTTAACTTTATAAGCACAATAATTTAAATAAATAAAAGTCGCCGCCCGTATAACGGTATTTAAAAAAATGAAAAAATAATAATTACAATTATAGTAATATTGGTGGACTTCAATGGTTGGTCAAAAAGGATAGTAAGAAATGGAAATATATATAAAGATAGAAGACGGCCAAATGCGAAAATAAATTTATACATTCTCAGACAATAAAAATACCCAAAAAAATTCACCCCAAATTCTCGTCTTCCCCTCTTCTCTTCATCTTCCTCGGCAGTAAACGGAAAAAGTAAACGAAAAATCTGCAAAAAAATATTTCTTTTTTTCTTACAACCCTTTTTTCTCTGACTTGTAAGAAAGAGAAAATCTAGCGGTTTTCTTTTTCTTTTTTCTTTTTAAATTTTTTTGTTTTTTGAAAAAAAATATTTCTGGGGAGTCATCTTCCTTATTTACTGATACAGGTAAAAATTTATATGAATAGAAACAAAAGAAAAGAGAAAGTCATCAAGTTTTAAAGAGGTTTGTTTGTTTGTTTGTTTCTGTTTCTCTTTTTCTTCTGCCAAAAAAAAAAGTTGTAGAAAGAAAAAATAAAAGCAGAAGCAGAAAAGAAAAACCCAAAATTCAAACGCAAAATTGTTTGTCTGAACATCCCGGATTTCGCGTTCGCTTTTCTCCCCATCTTCATCTCCTTCACGCCTTAGATATACGTATGTTTCCCGTATACATACAAAAAATAGCTAAACCCGAACCGCTTTCAGACACAGAGAAGAGAGAAGAGAGAAGGAGCGGAATTTACCACCTTCTAAACCTCCCTTTGTATCTAGAATTCTCCATTTCCATTTGGAAATGATAAATTAACAGCAAAAGAATTGTGGGCTCTGTTTGTTTTTTTTTTGTTTTTGGATTAGATGAAATGGGTGATTTAGGGGCGGTAGAAGGAAACGGCGTTGGAATGGAGGAGCGGTTGGGAATTAACAATCCTGATCCCTCCACAATTAGCGACGATCAATGGGCGGTAGCTGAAGAGGCGACGGAGGAAGTGATTAATTCTGTTCACCCAACTCTTGACTCAGAGGAGAATAGGAAGGATATTATTGATTATGTTCAGAGACTCATCAGATTTTCTCTTGGATTTGAGGTCTAATTTTCTATTCTTGTTTTGCATGTTCACTTTTTTTTCTCGGGATATTCTGTTTTGGGGTCTCCTTGGTTAACGTGGGCCATTTCTGGATTATTTTCTCTTTAAAAGATTCAATTTATTTTTGCATAAAATCGTGTATCATTTGGTCCTGAATTGTGGTTTTTTTTAATTGTGTTGTTGAAATTTTTAATTTTTTTATGTGGGATTTGATTTTTATTAATTTTCGTGAATGTTCTTCATTTGGATGAAGATGAACTTGGTAAGGCTGATTTATTATGACTTTGAGAGGTTAAGACTTCTCAAAGTTTGCATCTTTATGAATTGGGAAGTTACAAGTTTATCATATAGACAAGTGCATGAATTGTTTTTTTTAATGGGCATTTTGTGGTTTTAATTAGCTCTTTTCATTTTAGGACTAATTGAATTGAAATAGAATCTGATCTTGTTTTACTGGATTTGTTCCAGGTTTGCGTTTTTACTGTGATTTTTGCATTATCTTAGCTGATGTATATACAGTTTACTTGCCTGGAATTTTGGATTTTGACTTAGAAATGGGGGGGGAATGGCATCTTTGGCCTTCCTCTTGATTCACTTCATATGCTGCAAGACCTTATGGTTGAAATTTGTGTAACTTGAATTTGCTAAGACTCTGCACATTGATAGGTCTTCCCTTATGGTTCGGTGCCATTAAGGACGTATCTTCCTGATGGAGATATTGACTTGACTGTTCTGAGTAATTCTTGTGCTGAGGAATCTTGGGCTAGTGATGTTCTATTTGTTTTACAAGCAGAAGAAAATAATGAAAATGCTGAATATGAAGTGAAGGACACCCATTTTATTGATGCTGAGGTATCTAACTCTCGCTTTCTACTATTTCTTCGGTTTTTTAAGTATCTTTCAGTTTCTTAGTAAGAATGGGTGACAGGTACAGGTATTTTGAGGTATTCTGCCTAAATAGTAGGTACAAGTAATAATAAGAGAATACTAAGGATCCGAGCCCATGGAACTTCTTGATATCTAATGTTCTGAATTTGAATTGCCATGGCGCGCATTTATACTTTTAAAAAAAATTGTCTTTATCAGCTCTCTTAAATATTTATGTCGTAACGTCCGCCGTCAGCTAGAAGAACACAAAAAGTAAACATCAAAACTTTTCATGTTTTTAGAAAGGCTTTGCCTGTCCCATTATGAACTTTGCAAATTTATGATCTAGATATTCCTTGGTAACGTCTGACGTTTGACGTCAGCTAATGATCAGATATTTACTGAGGATGCTTTATTATGCGTTACTTTGTTCGGTATTTACGTTTTCTTCAACTATAATCTGTCCACTTTCTGAAGGTCAAATTAAGGAAGTACGCTTTTCTGTTCTCAGGTTAAACTTGTGAAATGCCTCATACAGAATATTGTTATAGATATATCCTTCAATCAATTGGGAGGAATTTGCACTCTTTGTTTCCTGGAGCAGGTATCTTCGTACCCTTCCTTTTTCATTGTATTTTTATACAGTATTGAAGGCTTCTAAGTCCTACGGAGCATTTAATGTGCTCGTGGACTTGCTTCCTGACTAGTTCCCTTCATCTGCCTGTTCTAATCACAGACTTTTCTAGTTGAGTTGATTCAGCTATATCCATATATTTTAGTTTAAAAGTTTCGCAAATTTTCTTTCATTGCTCTTTATTTCTTGATTTTTTCATTTTATAACCATTCACATTAAAAGAATTATATGTATCTGTCCTATTTTAGGCTTTGATTAGACGGTTTTTCTAGTGCACAAGTTGTTGGATTTTAACCATTTTTCATTTTTATATTGCAGGTTTGCATCTTCTCTGTTCTTTTCCGCTGATCTGTGTTCTGACCTTCTTTGCTCTCTAGAAGTTATGATTTTGTTATTTTCATTAGTAGTTGGTCTACAAAAATGAACTAACTAAGCATGAGTTAAATTTCCGCTGAAATGAGTTGAGTTGTTGTTCTTCTGTTAATTGAAGGAGATCTCAAGGCCAATGGAAAGTAACCTCATCTACCCCTTCTTTTTTGTCAGGTTGATCGGATTGTTGGGAAAAATCATCTCTTCAAGCGCAGCATTATTTTGATTAAAACATGGTGCTACTATGAGAGTCGCATTCTTGGTGCACATCATGGTCTTATTTCTACTTATGCTATGGAGACACTGGTGTTATATATTTTCAATCTGTTCCATTCATCCTTGAATGGCCCTTTAGCGGTAACTTCTATCGACTACGTGGATTGGCATTTCTTTTAGGTACAATAATGCTAAAGATTTGGCTTGGCATACTTGTTTCTTTGTTTGTAGGTTCTCTATAGATTCTTGGATTACTTCAGCAAGTTCGACTGGGAAAACTACTGTATCAGTCTGAATGGTCCAGTTCCCAAATATTCTTCTCTTCCTGATATAGTGGGTAAGTTGTAGTATCTTTTTGGTTATTTTGAGGTTCTTACGACCATCTGACTCCGTCTGTCCTGCGCTTCTGTCTGAATGCCCTTGCTGAACTTTGGGCCCCTTCGTACCACGGATTTGAGGTAAGAAAAAATTATGCTTCCTTCTACTAATTATATTTTTACCTGTTTGCAGTTGAGATGCCAAAGAATGAAGCGGATGATCTAATGCTTAGCAAAGAGTTCATGAGAAATTCTATAGAGATTTTTACAATTCCATCAAGGGATTCAGAGACCTCTCGGGCCTTTTGCCCAAAGTTCCTTAATATAATTGACCCCCTGAAGGAGTACAACAACCTTGGACGCAGTGTCCACAGAGGTAGGTTTTGAGTTTCTGTAGCTAACAAGGGTGATAAAATGCAGGAACTTACCATATGTAATAGTGTTCATGAAATAATAATTTGGTAGGTCAATTGTAGAATGCAATATTTCCCCTCAACATTTGGTTAAAATCCTCGCGATCTCTCTGAGGAATTTGTGTAAATACCAGATAAGACACTTACAGAAGATGCCACCTCCTTCACTCTATACATTTAGGCATGTTGCTATGGTATTTTGGGGTTCTAATCTGCTTAACTCAGCTAGTTTTTCTTATCTGAGTTCTTTTGTAAATCTTAAAATGGAAAGATTAAAGATTCAACATCTCATTTATTCGTGTCTTTTGCCTTCTCGTTTGCAAATATCGTTGCGCCTTCGCAAGGGAAGACTAGATGGAGGGTGTAGTGTATGCACACTATGGAGTTGACTATTTATTCAATTATCTTGAATGCATCGTATCCATTAATTAGCGTATCTTTTAGGTTCATAAATACACCATTTATTTAGCGCCTGCCTAGGTGGTTCGAAAATTTAAGAAATGCTTTTCTCTTCTTTCATATTTATACTCTTGACTTCCTTCAGGTAACTTCTACCGTATACGTAGTGCTTTCAAGTATGGTGCTCGCAAGCTTGGGCAGATTCTTTCATTACCTAGAGAAGAAATAGCTGATGAGATCAAGACATTTTTTTCAAATACTCTTCAGAGTCTAAGCTGGAAGGACAGGTCTGATATACACGATTATGCTCTACCATATGGGGCGGGAGGCTTGGGTGCCTTCGATCCATTTTTGCCCTGGTGAATCTTTTTCTGTAGATGACATGCTTCCAAAGTCATCCACTGGTGATTTTGAGAATGATGGTTTAGCAGACTCGTTAAAAGTATTTTCTTCACAAACGATTGCAGAAAACAGCTACTCATTTGATTACTCTGCTGTTGCTGGACACGGTCTTAATGGCGATGATTTTGACCTTCCAGCATATAGTTCTGCAGATTTCAGGACTTCAAATGGTACCTCAGAATGCTCGCCGAGCGGCAATTATAGTGGTTCCTTTTTGTCCAAGTCATCTACGGAAAATGGGCACTTCAGCCAAAGTAACCCATCTGATGGTGTTGAAGAGAAGCAAGACCTAGTTCCGTTGCTGGAAGATAAAATGTATGACTTGGGAATGGTCAATACATATACGTCATGTGACGATAATTGGGATAGCTTTTGCTCCTTCAGTTCAGCAGCCTCAAGTCCAAAAACAAGCGTTATGGAAAGCTTATCCCTTGATTTTAGAGAGAGGGATTCAGCCAGTGATATTGATGCAGAACCTTTGAACCCGTTGGCAGATCTCAGCGGGGACTATGATAGTAACATAAGGAGTTTGTTATACGGGCAGTGTTGCCATGGGTATACTTTATCAGCTCTTGGGCTTCCCGACTCTCCTGCATCACTTTCACAGTTGCAGAGCAAACAGCCGTGGGACACTGCTTACCAATCGAGACCCCTTAGGTCACTCTCATTTTCTCAGATGAACTCAAGTGCTGTGGAACAACCTGCTAGAATCACTCGATCCAATTCCGTTTTTGTTTCTGAAGAGAGACACAGAGGTCGAGGAACAGGAACTTACTTGCCTGTGATGGTATGCATTTTTTCTTTCTTTCTTCTCTATTCAATATTTTGTTTCTCCATTTGTTAATATCAGTTAGTATGTCATCCAGTAATCAAAAGCGATATATAATAATGGAATTCTTTCTCTCGTGATCTTGCAGAATTCTTTTGGCACAGATAGAACCTCACAAGGGAGGATGAGGAATAAATCATCGGGTCAATTACAGAGACAAACTCATAGCAACGGGTTTGTTCCTGCTTTCTCGGAGACCAATGCTTCAAGAAGAGGTATCCGTGAGATCACTAGCGCATGTGATCCTGGCCAAACCCGTAAGAAATCTAGTGCAATACGCCAGTCTTATCATCCCATGGAAAGCGATGTTCATAGCAATGGCTACTCCAACTCGTCACGCAGAATTGAGTTTGGTTCCCTTGGGCATCTTGCTGTTGTTGGTGGCTCAAATTCCAGTACATCATCTGATAAGCCAACTTCAGCATCTGAATTGATCAAGGGGGAAGAAAGGTGTGAGAGTATCCGAATTCTCTCGCTCATTTACATTATTTTGTTAAATTTACTTTTACGAGGGATTGAGAGGGAACAATGGTCAAACCTGGGATTATGGTCATCAGTGCTATGTTGACTGCGCTAGCCTTCCTTAGACAAAGAGTATGACTTAAAAAGGTTTTTGGAGTTGTTCTTTTTTGGCTTCTGACTAACATTTTATCTTTTGATTTTGGATGTTACAGGGTCACAAATAAGTCATTCCACCTGAAGAATGAAGCCGAATTTCCCCCTCTATCGGTATGATTACCTTTAGGAAAATGGGTTAACTTGTAAAAAAATAAATGAAAAATAGTGATAATAATGGTAGCTGTAGATGCTGACAGAAGTTATAGAGCATAAGGGGACTTATAATAGTTGATGAAGAGGGGAGATATGTTATAAACTTTGTGAAATGCTGCTGCTTTTTGCTGTTTAGATTTTGATGATCCCATTAAATGGAAAACATACCCTGGTTAAGGGTCGATATAACTGCATATATGGATCGTCATCTCGTGTTTTGCTTGCCTTCAATGCCCTTCTAAAATATGATCCCAGAAAGAATGCGATATAAAACTGTACTACAACAACAATAAAAGTCTTAATTCCAAAAATCCGTGTGCTCGTTTACATTAATACTTTCTTTTCATCTCTTTGTATTCAACACTGTATTCTCATTCAATTCTAACAAATTCATATCGGTCTTTATTACTTTTACCTACATTTTCCTCGGCCTTCCATGTCTCTTACAACCTCGTGCCTTTACCCTTCAATTTTTCGAATTAAGAACTTCAATTGGTCTTCTTCTTATGTGTACAAACTAACGCAAACGGTTGAAAAGCGGGTTTCTTATAAAACGGTACCTTTGAAATTTAATATACACATAAAAATGTCAACTCGCAATTTGGAATGAGTCTGCTTCATTTATTCTTGTGGATTTTATCTTATCTTATACGGTGTTGTATTTACCGTTTGCAATTAATGACCACTAAGACTTTTTACGCGTTATTTCGTGGAACACGTTATATCGCACAATGAATAATTAGATTATGCGTTTGTAGTACTATCTTCGTTCTAAATTGAATTTCTACAATTAACTTTTCATAAGAATTAATAAGAGTACTTTGATCATGAGTAATTTATAATAATATCATTAAATATAAAAGATTCACATGTTAATGGAATTTGCGCATCTTAAATATAGGATGTTGGTTATGGAAGGTTAAAGAGAACATATATCCATTTGAAAAAGTGAACATTCATTTTTAAACAAATTAATATAGAAAGTTGACATTCAATTTGGAGCGGAGGAGTAGTAATGTTTAAATAAGGAGTCCAACTAAAAAGATTATAAAGTAAATTTCAAGATTTGTTTAGCAAAGGACTCCAACTAGCCATTTGCAATAGTAGCATAATAGTTGAAGCAATAGGTTTTGCCAAACAATTTTTCCCATACCACAATAAGTAACAACACTCATTAGGCAAAGCATGTTTTGTTTATGTTAGGTTTTGGCTCACTCATTTTAGCTGAAGTATTATTATGCTTACCTTGCATGCTAATGGATAATACCATTCAAACTTTTAGGTGGATCCTTTGTTATAATTGTAGTGTTCCCTCTTTTTCCCAAAAGGTCATTCCATTATTTTCTATTTATATGTGGGACACAATAATAATAATATCATAAATCAATGTTCAGTATGCATTACCACATAGACCTAGAGCTGTCAAAATGGGTATATGCCTATGGGCATGCCCGCCCCGTAAGATTAATGGGCGGGTATGGGGTTATGAATTCCATACTTGTTTAAATGCGGGTATTAACGGGCATGTCCGTGCGGGTAACGGGCCATGCGGGTATGGGCGGATTGCAACCAAGCATGCCCGCTTTGTTTTGTTTTTTTATTAATTTTGGATAGAAATTAATATGGCTCTTTAGTCTTCTTCATACTCAACAAGAGTCATATATCTCCACTATCTTCTTGTACTCGTTCTTACCAAATATATGAGTCATCTTCTTCCTACAAGTGTACAATCTCAAATATGTGTACGCAATTGGATTTACGGTTTCATTTTTGAAGGTAACTAAATTATGTTCTAATCTATTATTTATCATTTATAATGTTTTAACTTCTTAAGGTGTGTGTTTTATATGTGAATATGAAGAGGAGAAATCAAAATTATCTAAAATGGATTCAAATAATATTTCTAGTGTTCATCATCTAGATCAACAGATGGAGGATATTAAAAAAAACAATATATTTTTGTTGTTGTTTTAACTTCAGCAATATGTTTGTTAATTTTGGACAGTTGATCTTAAATTATTCTTGAAATTGTGGAGTTTGATTTGATTATTTTTGACCTATTTTGTATATTGTGGAATTTGATTTGATTATTCTTGAACTATTTTGATTTTTATTTCCCTCTATAGGACTGTAAACTGTAAGTGAATGAGAAAAAACTGCATTTTGTTGATTTTTTCGGATTTGATATATTTTTTTTACAAAAAAAATAATAATAATAAGGGCCGCGAGCATGCCCATCTACCCACGAGCATTCTGCGGGCGGGTACGGGCATCCATTTTGATGATCCGTTAAAAAAGCGGGCATGCTCATTTAAAATATGCCCATGACGAAACGGGACGGGACGGGCGGGCATACCCATTTTGACAATACTACTTAGACCTACAAATTTGATAATGATGGGAAAGTTAGATCCAATAATATTGGATAAGGCCATGCCCAAAGTAAAACTATTGGGCTAAATGATCGTGACACAAGAAAGAAACACATTACTAGGTTTACAAAATGGTTACACTAGCTGTGGGCTCTCACCAAGGTCAAACCATGAGCCGAACTCTTCACGGTCTAACAAATACAATTCTACTCGGACAAATGAATCAAGTCCGTAGAAGCTATTTAGCCGTACCAAACTCAACGGACAACCCACAAAAACAGTGACAAACTCTTAATAAAAATTAGTGCTAACCCACCTCGAACGGTACAAGGTATGATATCTTTGAGCAATGTCATCTAACTTTCGAAAATTACGCTATTTTTTTATTTTATTTTAGTATCTAAACTAATTTTAACATCGGAATGAGATTGAGATATTCCCCCACCATCTGTAACCTTACTTATCTTAGCAGTCGATCATGTACTCAACAGAAATGTGGAAATCCCAAATCTTTGCCCGTGGCTAAATTTTGCAAAGATGGAACAACTGCATGCATCACTGAAAATAATGTTTTCCCCGCGAATGTTGAGCCTTTCAATCTGAAAACGCTTAATCCCACCGGCTCCAGTGTGAAATGGGAAATGTTTGCGAAACGAATTTTTATCCGTTAGATTAAAAATTTGACGGTTGAGATTGATTTAAAAATAATATTAGTTTTTATTAAAAAAACACATGTTCGCCAAACACCTTTTTTTTTATAAAAAAACCGATTTTAAAGGCAAAAAAAAAATGTTTCGCATATATGAAAAAACCTATTCCGCATAGAAGTCAGACTGCTTAATCCCTTGGTACATAAATGTTAGCACTCCTGCTCCTATGCTGAACAAGAATTTTCAGTATATGCGGGCCAAGTTGCCAGCCATTAGATTTTGTACTTTTGATCCAACGACTGTATCAAAACAGAGGTATTTAGGGATAAACTTTGAGCTCTTTTTTTTTTGCGGGAAAACAAAATTTTAAATTTCCCTTTTCTCTTTCTTACTTTTAATTGGAATAAGATAAATGAGTATTCCCTACAATATCTCCCATTTCAAATTGAAGTGTTCAGAATAACAAAATATGTGTTCACAGAACAAAAATACGTGTTTACTAATCAATAACATGTGTTTATAGAACAAAAATATTTGTTCACAGAACAAAAACACATGTTCATTAATCACAAATATACAAGAACATGTGTTCACTGCACAAAAACATGTGTTCACAATATACAAGAACATGTGTTCGGCTCTATTTGGATTGGGTTTGGGTTTGAGACTCAAACCTAGATCTAGGTTTGGGTTTTGGCGGGAGAGGCTAAAAAGTGGGCGGGAAATATTCAAATTCAAATTATTTTCTTCAAATAATCGTAAAAATTCAAATTTTGACCTTTAAAATTGGCGGGAGATGTTCAAATTCCAAATTTTTGAGAAAAAAAATTTGGAATTGAACGATTATTTGAAAAAAAAATATTTGAATTTGAATATCTCCCGCCCACTTTTTAGCCTCTCCCGCCAAAACCCAAACCTAGATCTAGGTTTGAGTCTCAAACCCAAACCCAATCCAAATAGAGCCTTCATTGCACAAAAATATGTGTTCTTGTATAAATGTGCCTTTTTACCTTTTCTGCTGTTTTCTCTCACCTCGGTAACCCAACGGTTGCGTGTTCCCCTTTTTTTTTAAGTATTTATTTGTGAAATTACATATGTACTCTTTTAGCTCTCTTTTAAATGGCAGTCGTCGATCCATCTAAAAAATAAAATCAACGGCCCTCGACGTGGTCTGCACGTGCGGAACTTTGGCTGTTCCGCACTGGAGCCGGACTGAAATGTTAGCGTTTCTCGACTCTGATAATGGATCTGCACAAAATTTAGAATAATCCTCAAAAAACAGATTCCAATAAAGAAAATAAATAGTTGAAATTCAACACTGAGTTAAATATACTTATTTAATTTCTCTGTACTATTATTTTTATTGATTAAATCACTTCACTTTTTTCAACTTTATTTGGTACATAAATGTTAGCGCTTCTCGACTCTGATAATGGATCTGCACAAAATATAAATAGTTTAAAACATGTATCGAAAATTAAATAAATAAAAAATAAGATATTTTTTTAAATAAAACATCAATATTAATTTCTTAAATAAAATTAGTGACATACAAATTATATTTAAAATAAAATATTATTATTTTGACTAATAAAGTACATTTATCTTTTTCTTTATTAATTTTCACTATATGTAATAAACGAGTTATATTATGGAATGGAGGTAGTACACAGTATCCGCTTAGGTGATTTAGGTTGTTATTAACCAGTTCGGATTCTATGTGAAATAACTTTTTTCAGTACATATGAAACACCTCAGAACTGTATTTTAAAGCTCGGAACAGGTGTCCTTAGATTCAGAACATGTATTATGCGCGGTTAAAACAGAATAGATGTTTTGAGTCTCGAAACATATGTTCATTTTAAATCATTTTTAACCGTAAAAAAATTAATCAAACGTATGAAAAAAATTCTGTACGTGTGAAATTACTCCGTTCAGCACTGTAGCCAACATAGTTATTAACAGTATTCCCCCAACGACCACTGCTGCCACCGACAAAGTTAAATCAACCCCCAGATTATATGGGTCTTGTTCGATCGACTCGGAGGTTAGTTTTCGATTCTCTTCTTTACTATTCATCTCCGAATTTCTCGGCAATTTTATTGAAATATTGAATCATTGAATCATTACCATGTGTTCGACTCTAATAGAATATCAAAGAATATTTAACATGACAATTTTGATTTCGAGAACCTAGGTCTATGATAAAATAATAGGCCGATGTTTTATTTATTATACGAATTTTGGTTAACCGTGTGATACATTTCAGCCTAATTAACTAATTAATCTTGTAAACAATCTTGATTCCTCGTGTGTTTGTCTTTTCTGGTCTGGAGATGAGAAAGGTAGGTAGTAGGCAAGCTGGTCCAAGACCAGACTAGAACAGAGAATATTGTACTAACCCAATTTTATATATTTACATCACCAAGTATTCCATGTCATTCAGGCCATTATTCAATTCATCAGTTCCTTATTCATGTTTATCACCAATTTCGGTTATTAGTCAGATTCCTGAAATTCGAAATTGTCAAAAAAAAAATTGGAGCTGTGTGTGAAACATCCAATTAAAAAAATAGGCATTCTGATAAAAACCGCTAAATCCAGTTAAGGTTTAAAGATACTATTGCAGATTAGGCTGAGATTCCCTTAAACATGCGATATCTCAAATGGATGACACTTTTTTTTTACTGAGACAAACATCACTCTATTATTAATTTAATTTACTCATTAATTTGGAGTACATCCCGAAGATCTTTAATTTTCTACTCCAATAGATAGTTATTTTATCACCTAACAACTTTGGAAACATTAGAATTCTTGTATGATCTGTAAATCTCAAAATCCTTTATTTATTTTGTGGTCCTTGAGATGATATGTGGTTCGGGAAGTGCCAAAACTATTGAAAAATGTGACTCAAAGATCTGTGATCAGGGTGCACCTGCAGATGGTCCTCTTCTGCTAAGCAAACCTTCTGTCCTGCCTTTAAATGCCAAACTTGCATTTATTTCTCTCCAGCCACCTTTTTCTCTGATTTCTCTTTGGTTCCTCATTATTATTATGTTCAAAAGGAAATTTGTACTCTCACGAGCTTTTTTCGGAGTTGTAATACGAGTGTCATTGTCATAAGACGTGACCAAGATAAATATTTTACGTTTTTTTTTTATAGATTTTTTTGATATTATTGAGGCAAGAGTGTTTGAAATCTAAGGTTTGTGGTAATATATATTAGGGCAGCAGTCTTGGCATGCGTACTATCATGAATAACAACTTAATGGAGTAGTTATAATGTATGGAAATGTAACAGGGGCAAAATGATTTTCCTCCATATACACGTTAATGGAAGCTTCTCATTCGTACATGGTATCGATATGATCAGAAGAAGGGTCCATTTGCTTGTGCGAAACAATAGCAAAGCAAAGTTGACTTTAACTTTACAAATAAAACTTTTGCTTTAGACAACAAATACTAACTCAAAAGCAGCACTATGATCTATTACCCTTAATCGTTTTTAACCCAAAAAATGAAAAAAAATTGTACTTACGTGTATATGTCTGGGCAGATAGTTGAAGTTGCTTAAGCTGACGCCGTTGACGAGGGTTTAATTACCTTTGGTGGAATTCGACTCTTGCGGGATTTTCTGCGACTGAGAGCGTCGTTTAAGCAGTATGGGTTAGGTTCTCTCCCGTTGAGAGGTAACGCTGCGGGCCAACCGTGAGACCGAGTCCGGATGTAGTCACCACGTTGTCGGTGGATACCGGATGCCCCAAACGGATAGACAAAAAAAAACTCAAATATTTGTGTTTAACATCATTCTGTTCCAGGAGGTCAAATATTTATTTTTCTATTAACTTTTAAAAGAAAAGTGAAGAACTAGTGTGATTGTTGTAATGAACAGGAGGTTTCCAAGTCACATAATTTGTTTTCAAGACATCCAGAATTGTCAGAAAATTAATCTAACTATAGAGAAAGCATGGGAATCGGGTAGCCCAAGTGGTAAGGCTACCCGAACACGGGGCGGAGGTCCCGTGTTCGATTCCTATATCTCCCAATAATGGGGCAAAAATAATTCTCTTTCTTATGAGGCTTATCTTCCCTCCTCAGGCATGGGGCATGCTTCAATCTTCCCTATCTAGGGTACTCTCCGCTCTTCCCCTTCGAGGGCAATCGCCTTCGAGCGCTCATTAAAAAAAAAAAAAAAACTATAGAGAAAGCAAATGGAGATATGGGTCTGAAGCAGATCCTCCTTCAGAAGAAAATGAGCATTTTTTATTCTATTATGTTACCAGCATTTTCAATACTTTGGATTTGTTTTCTTCTTGTTCCTATTCTGGAAGAAGACAACATTTCATTATTTTTTGGGAATTTTAATTTGGGTACTTTTTTATCCAAATAAAAACATAAGGTACCCTTTTATTTTTAGGGTAAAATTACAGGTAGCCTTTTGAAATTAACAATTATTTATACCTTTCGAATAATCAAGGAATGACTATTACCTCAAAAGTTGGACTTAGGCATAGGCCGAAGCAGGGACGAAGTCAAGAATTTGGTGTTGGAGACGAAACTGCAACAGTATGTTGAACTACATATAAAAACGGCAAAAGAAAAATATTGGGGGCGAAACTGATAAAATATTCCGAACTACATATAAAATTTACTATACCTAGTAATATTTTTTTATAAATTTCGGAGGCATTCGTCCCTGGGCCTAAGCCTAAGGTACAACGAGAGAAATAGAATTGTCCGAGTCTGGAGATTCTCATCATACTTCATCACGCTCATGACTAGATATTTGGAGTATGAAGTCTTGAATCTAATACAATGTTAAAAATTGAAATTAAATATAACTGCACGCTCAAAAGACGGGAAAAATTACCCAAACTTTTTAAAAAATAAACTTATTCAATAACTTGCCAACCTGCAATTCTCAAATACCTGAGTGCCATAAAGTGCTAAGACTAGAAAATAACTACAACTATGTTGTATACAAGTTATTATTAGGAGAAATTTACAATTGATCACCAAAGTAAAAATCTTTACAGTTGAAGATGAGGCAATTTGAACCAGATTTGTTCAAATGCCTTGATAATAAGCTCATGATACTCATCCGAATTTAAGGAAAGATAACAAGCAAGAAGCTCCTCCAAGTCCTTTGATGCCCTGATATTGTTTTCCACTATCATCTCCATCATTGAATCTCTGAAATCTTTCTGGGGATCAAAAGAAGCTTTCACTACTGCTAAACTTTCCGAAAATGGCATTTTATTTTCTGAAGACGACTTTAAACGCTTTGATGAAATGCTCTTTCTACCTTGGCCCCTGTAATTTCTTGCTTCCCGCCAATTTCGGCGAATTTGCTCTGATCTTTTATCCCCGAAACCGATTTTCTAGACCCCGGACTTCTTGTTGTAGTTTCCTTTCGATGAGTATTGATTCTTTCTTCCTTAACTAATTTGATTTCCAACGTTGGGGGAGAATAATCATTGAGCTTTGAAGAAGGTTTTGTAAGAATTGGAGGAAGGTCTAACTCAGGCATTTCATCGAACACATCTAAGTGTGTGAAAGATTTTTCATTAACATCAATAATGATGTCAGTAGTAGAAGAACTGAATCCATTGAATGATTCAAGTGTACAAGTGCTTGATCTTGAAGCTAAACCATTGTTGAATGATTCTTCTTCAAGTGAAGATGTAGGAGATTTAAGGAAATCGAATTCAAGAGAATAGTCCTGAGAAGAAGGAAGAACAGACGAGGCGGAGGAGGAAGTTGTCACCCCACGTCTTGGAGAAGGCTTATAAATGGTTTTTCTTATTGATCTTCTCTTTGATGATGATGATCTTCTTGGAGGATCAGAAGATTTTGTCGAAGAAAACCTCGGAGAATTCGAACAATTCATGAGATTCTGATCGGTCCGAATGGAGGAGGATGATTCTTCCCAGGTTTTGTAGTAAAAAGATTGTCTTGGGTGAGACAGATGAGGTAGTTTGTGTTTCTGGGATGTGGTGGAAAGATTGTTTATTCTTCTTGGTGGGGTTGTGAGAATTTCTGGTTTTGTTGTTGCTCATGTCTTTGAGCTTGTAAAACCATGCATTTGGTATCATATCTGATAATCTAAATTTGTAATTCCCCATTGATGAAGAAGATAATTGAAGAGACTATATTTGTGTTAACCTCTTTTTTTCTCTTTGGTTTTTTCTGGTGATGGTTTGTGTTGTTTATGAGTATGAAAGTTGAATAAATAGAGAGAAGACGGGGAGTTTTGATTTTTATATTGGGGAAAGAAAATGGTAAAATTACTTCCGTCCTCAATTACGGTCTCATCCTCGCTATCATTTGCAGATGACATTTATGACGTTACTCACTTTCATTTCTCTTACAGCACGTTTGATACGCCGGAATTAAATCGCTTTCCACCCAAAATAACTTCGGAATCCTCTTTCCATTCCAGTGTTCGGAAGGCAAAGTCATAATGGAATGTCAATTTCTTTTTTGTGTTTGGTAAAACTATATTTTAATGTCAGAATTAGATAAAATTAAAAAGAATATGACCGAAATGCCCTTTTAGCATATACTAGTGATAAAACATAATTAAACATTCATTACAAAATCTTACTTGGATAACACTGACATTATATATCAATATATATATATATATGTTAAAACATATTTTTTATTAAAATATCAACATAGTAATAAAAATATATTTACTTTTAAAATTTAAAATAGATTAAAACTACTACCAAGAAAAAGAAATATTTATAAAATTATCATATATGAAATTATACTAAGTGAAATAGAATATTTATTACCAAATATAAATACGTTGCTATGTAAAATGAATGTAATAATTAATTAAAAGAGGGGTATAAAAGTAAGTTTTTATTTATTGATGATTCCAACTTCTCCTAGGAAAGTCATTCCATAGGTTTTGGGGTGGAATGATCTTTCCCACTTCTTCCTAGAATCGGGAAAAATTCCCCTATAGTAACTGGTCCCTCGTGCACTGCAGACATAAAGCGCCTACGTAACCTACCCCCTGCAGTGGGTCCCCTGTCTCAAATTATGTGAGAGGAGTGTGGGGCCGTACCCACAAGAACTGCCCCATGCCAGATTTTCCCCTGGAATCGTCATTCCCACTTTAAATTGCTCAACCAAACGCTGGAATGGAAAGAGAAGTGGTAAAGAGATTTACATTCCTTTTCATTCGTGCGTACCAAACACGCACTTAGATTATAACTGGTCACTTGATTAGGGTGACGTGTCAAGCTCTCATTCATTCATTTCATTTAATTATTTTTTAAAAAAAATAATCTGATAATCTGTTATTACAGATTATTTTATTCCATGTGTCAATTGATAATTGATTTACCTCTATTCTTTAGGTGCCGAAATTTTACCCTTTCGGCACCACAATACTTTTTTTTTAATAATTAAAAATAGATAATCCCCCCGCTTCTTTTTTTTTTTAATAGAAATTCGTCTAACTAATTTGACATAGATTAAAGAGAAGCGATATTTTGACTCTTACATCTTAAATAATTTAATTTTTTTCAAACATTAAGTCCTTTTATTTTTCTATAGTACTAGAAATGTTATAAAAATGTTTTCAAAAAAAAGAAAGAAATGTTATAAAAATAATATATTTTAACAATGAGAAAAATAATTTTTCTTCAAAAAAACAAAAAAAAAAAGAGAAAAATAATTGAATACAGAATAAAACAAAAGATTCGTAAAAAACGACAAGGGAAACTAAAATTTGGTAGCATTAAAAATGGAAGAGAGCGACCCTTCCGTTAATTGAGAAAATAGGGATGAGAGAGCATGTTGTGGAAGAAGGTAGGTCAGTTAAAATTTATCCATCAAAAAGGAAGAAGGTAGGTCAGCCTTCATCATCACAAACGGCTAGGAGTGAAGACTGAATCGAATCGCCACTTGGCCAATCAATCTTGCTTTTTTCATTTTTTTCATACCTCAAAAAACCGACCGAATTCAAACCGAATTCGATTTCACCGAATTCGACTCGACTGAATTGGTGAATTCGACTCAGTGCCGACTAATTGGCCGAATTGAGGGTATATTTTTTTATTATATAATATATTTAATTATACAATAATAATATTTAATTATTAAAAAATTCAATAATAATATTTAATTATATATATTTAATTATATAATAATAATATTTAATTATTAAAAAAAATCGAATTCAATTCAGCACACCAAATTCAAAAATAGTCAAACCGAATTCGTCCCCAAATTCGACTAATTCGAATTTGTCTCGATCGACTATCGAATTCGAATCGCTAAATCAATTCGATTCGGCTTAATTCTGCAAAAAACCGAATTTGCTCACCCCTACAAACGGCGGTCTGTTTTTTGTTGTGTGCTTAGATTAATTATTACCAAAGACGCAATTATGTTAGTGCCTTTGTCCTTTCTAAGGGAAATTCGCAGGTAAAATTATTATTTTACCTTTCGATTTTTTCTTCTTCAGAATAGCCTTTTAAAATATTAAGTTTGCACCAAAAATTACTATTGAGAAATATTAATATCGTACTTTTATATATATATATAGAATTGGTCCTTCAATTCAAAATTGTTAGATTAGTCTCTGACATTAATAAGCTATCATTTGACGAGTTGAACAGTTTTGTTAACGGAAACATGTTTGATAAGAAGTCCTAATTAAGGATATTAAGAAGCACTCCGACTCTTATGCGGAATAGAAAAAGTTTCGCAGCGTGCGGAACAATCTATACAGTCGAATGATAGTTTTGAACGGTCTAAATTTAGATAGATAAAAGTTTTTATTTTTTAAGTCCAGCTGCAAATTTTTTTCTCTCCAAATTTGAACCGTTAAAACTATTATCTGACAGCTCAGATTGTTCCGTATGGTGCAAAATTTTCCCTTTTCTGCATAGAAGCCGGACTGATTAAGAAGTGGTAATTAATCTCTCTAATACTACAAGTGAGGTCCATTGTCTCCACAAAGTGCTGTTATCCAAAAATTCCGTGCCCCTCACAAAATGATGGCAACCTAAGGCCTTTCCACTGATCCACACGCGTGCCATCCCATATTATAAACTTCACTTTGCACCGCCACTTTCGTAATACTCCCTCACCGATTCAAAATATAAGTACTTTTAAAAGTTTTCATACAAATTAAAATATTAATCTAAATTACTAAAATAATCCTAATTAATAATCCAAATAACATTAAATAGTGATTTTGAAATAGTGATTTATGTCTCTTTAGCCACATATATAAATGAATAATCTTGTTACTTGATAATGGAGGTACAAGTCCCAATAACAAAGACTTGATAATGGAGTACTTGGGAATTACAATTAAATAATGAAAGATTAAATGGTATAGGGGGTAAATTAGTCTTCAAATGCACAACTTTTGTAAAAAGACTTATATTATACAACAAAAAACAATGTCTAAAAAGACCTATATTGTGAATCGGAGGGAGTAATATACTTCTTCTATACCAAATTATTTATTCTTCTTTATATTTTGTACAGAAATTAAAATTTTATCAAGTTTTATAATAGAATATGATAAAATATGACTATGTTTAATTTTACTCATAATTTAATTGTATATTTTTTTTCTCTCTTCTCTCTCTAACATTTAATATAAGGGGTATGATTGAAAAACTCATCATTAATGAGTCATTTATTTATAAAGTGGACAACTAATTTATAATAAATTAAAAAGCAAATGCGGACAAATAATTTGGGACGGAGTGAGTAATCTATTACATGAAATCTATAGTATTAATGTCGTCAAATTTATAATATATAAAGTTATGTCAAGTTGAGGTAGAAACTTCATGATGTGATATGTGACATATTATGAGATGTGTTCCAATCATAAGCTTCCATGTGGCAATTTTGTCATTATTTTCTTCTAAAAATAGCGCTTCACGAGTTATAATCTTCATTTTCATTCTGAAGTTACTATGAAGATGAATAGTTTAGCTATAATCTTCATCTTCATTCTAAAGTTACATATTTATAAATTATACAAAAAGTGTGTAACATAAATGAATTTAATTTAATTGAAGAACTTCAATGGTTTTTTTTTAATGAAGAAGTTCATTGATTCTTTTTAAATGAAGAAGTGCAATGTTTTTTTTAAATGCAGAAGTTCAATAGTTTAATGTATATAGGAATTCTAAAAGTTTTTCATTATAAAGTAGATTTAATATTCTAAGAAAATAACATGTATATAGGAATTCTAAAAGGCTATGTAATACTCCCTCCATCCCAAAATAAGGTTAACATTTGACTATTTCACATGAATTAAGAAATTCCTAAAAACTATAAAAAGCTAAAAGACTAATATATCCTCATTAACTACACATCTTGAAAATTGAAATTGTGTTTAAAAGGAAAGTAAAAAGAGGGTAAAAATGGTAAAAGTTCATTAAATTCTCATTGATAATCCAAATGTTAACCTTATTTTGGGACAAAATTAAAGTCCCAAATGTTAACCTTATTTTGGGATGGAGGGAGTATAAATGAATTGAATTTAAATGAAGAAATTCAATGGTTTTATTTTTGAATGAAGAACTTCATTGGTTCTTTTTAAATGAAGAATTTGAATGAGTTTTTTTTTTTAAATAAAGAAGTTCAATGGTTTTTTATTAAATGAACTTCAATAATTTTTTTTTAATGAAGTAGATATAATGTATATAGGAATTCTAAAAGTCTTCCATCATAAAATATATTTAATATTCTAAGAAAATAACATGTATATAGGAATTCTAAAAGTCTTATATAAAAAAGTATGCATAATGAATTTTTTGATTCTTATTAATGCATAAAGGAATTATAAAAGGCTTGAATTATGAAGTAAATTTAATAAAAGTTAATATCATTGAAAAATAAAAGTTTCTTACTACAAGAAAAATGTATATAAGACCCATGTTTCAAATACATAAGAAGAAAGAGGTCCTAATAAAGGATTTAATGTTCCTTTTAAAACACCTTAATTCAACAACTTCTTCTTTTTTTCTTTATCTTTTTTTTTCTCCTAACCCTAAGATTTAATTGGCTATGTTAATGTTGTTACATATTTTTTTGTTAGCCATCTAATGTGTCGGTATTCTCATTTTCAAACTAATTCAAATTCGGTCATCGATAACCTCTTTAAACTCTGACTCTTATTTGAAAGTAAAATCTGACACGTGAGTAATTTAACCACCTTAAGAACTAAAAAAGCATGTCATATGGTTGTTTTATGATACACTCCGCTGCAGCTCCAGTGTGGAACTGGGTTAAGTACCGCACGTGCGGGGTTTAACCTCGTCTATCTAATTGAAATTTTGACGGTCAAAATTGATTTAAAACTGACACATATCCTAAATTTACGATGTTTACCATGTTTTTTAATGATATATGTCATATTTTTGTGTTTAAAAATAAATGTACTGAGACGAGACATTCCGTTTATATCGAAAAAAACTATTCCTGCACTGAATACACAAAGGGTGATAGGGTCAGTTCTGCTAGCGGACACTAATAATCAACGCAACCACATGATTTATCATTAAAAAGCTCAGATTGACTTGACCAACTGAAAAGATTTGATCATTTGATTTTTGCCATCCTTCTTAATCAAACGATAAAGTTTCATCTAGTTGACAGACATATCATATATTGCGTTGGAAAATACAAGACTTGTCAATTAATTTGTATTGCATTATCCCCTTTTCGGTTTACTTTTTTGCATTTGAAGTAAAAGATAATTATTTGTTCTTTTGTTAAGAAAGATAATTATTTGTGTGAAGTATAATAACCTTTACAAGCACAAGTCTTTTAAGTATTGCTCTTTCTTCAAAATCATAAAAGGTCAACTTAAAGATTGCTTCTTTTTTTTTTTCATTTGGATTATCAGTGACAATTTTTTATGATATTTTCTGTGATATTTTAATTAAATAAACTTTCATTCATATAACTTAAACTAACATGGATAAATCTTATGGGTGAATAGATCAAATTTAGTTGTGAACATTACTATACTTATGAATGTCACAAATGATTCAGTTTACTTCTTTATCTCATTTATTTTAATTGAGTTTTTATTTAAGAATTTTTGTTTTAAAATTGAAAAAATAAAAATCTTTTTAAAAGAAGACGTGAAGTTAAAGTAAGAATTTTGTCAATTCTACCCAAAAAAAAAAAAAGAATTTTGTGTTAAAAATGAGGAGGAAAGGCAACCAACCAAATGCACTTTGTTTTACTAAAAGGGTAGAAAATGATGTAGACCTACAAAAGAAAAAGGCAGGCAACAAGTATGAGACTGATTATGTATCAACGGCAACCAAATAATGGAATTGGAAAGAGAATGATTTATAGTTTAAATGGATTTGAAGGGTTGATATCGACCATTCAATTGGAAGTGACAATGCAACTCATGAGGAATTTCTTGGGAGAGTAAGAAATTCATGGTAAATAATCGTCTGTACCGTGTGTTTTCATTAATGTGTTCAGCCATTTACAATTCACTATTTGTATATATAATTAAAAGAAATATTTAAGTGGCGTATTCTGACTGGTTGAGTATAAAAATAAAAATATACACGAGTACAGACGATTTTCACCCAAAATTCATGCTTTGCGAGTCTACCCTCCTCAAAGTGTATTGATCACAAGTCAATGGTCTGTGGCAACAGTAATGTTTTACCACGGTCTTCAACACACATTCAATTTTTTTAACACTTACGAAAAAAATCGTCCCCCTTGATAACAAGTGTTTAAATTTTTTTGAACAAATGTTAACAAAAAATCTCACCTGTTAATTTTTTTTATCTGAGTATCGCGATTATTTTGCATGTATAAAATTTGAGGCGCTTCGCACCAGATCCGAATTTATAATTGTTACGCCCTATTTCACAATATGAGACATTTTTGCATTTTTTGTAAAAAAAAATGATAAACAAAAGAAAAGAGCTTCGACTGCCTTGGTGAGCTGGGTTGGATAAATCTCATTTTTGCATTCAGCAACTCGAGCTTAGTTAGTTGTATGCGGTGTGGATGAACTCTGTCAAACAAGCCCATTAGCCCTCTATTTTATTTTGTTTATTTTGTTTCAAAATAAGTGTTTACTATTTTCAAGTTGTTAAACTCTCATAACAAACTTTTTAGATTTAATGGAAATAAGGTCCACTAATTTGTAAGTGATATCACCATTTGTAAGTGATAACACCACTAATTATTATTTTTAATTATAATAAAAAATCAAATATAAATATTTAAGTTGAGACGGAGAAAATATATACTCAGAAATTATAACGTATATCTTTTAATTTAGTAAACGTTTAAGAAATATAACCTTACCCTTTCCATCGATTAAGAAATTAACATAAACAAAAATTTAAACCCCAAAATACCTTTTCCTTAAAGCGCCCCCTCCAAGTTATTCAAGTCCGGTGAAACATATCTATTTTTCAGAGTCCAGATCCATACTCATAAAATACAATTTGGGTACAGATAGATTTTTTTATACTTAGATTTAGATTGACTCTGAACTCATATGAGTAGGATTCAAGCCAAGTATGAGACCCAAAAATTGTGGGTCTAAATTATAATTGTATAGGCCCAAGAGATCCAAGGACTTAAAGACCAAATTAAGATTGTTTTTTTATATTTTGTTTATAAGAACCCAATGATATAATGCTAATGTTAATGAACAGTGCATATTTTTTCACAAAATATTTCGCTAATAATCGTTATTTATTTTATTTTAAAAAATATTCACGTTTTGATCGAAAAAAATGAGTGTCAATAAAATTAATGAGTGGGGCCCAAATTAGATCCAAGACCCAATGTTGTTGAGTCCGGACTCTAGTTGAAAAGATCTAGACTCAATCCAATAGAAATTCAACTTGAGTCTCATTTTAGTGGACTTAAGTCTGTACCCAATAATTTAAACTCAATTGATAGACCTACTTGCTATTAACTAATAAATCAAGACATTAGGTACCATCATGATAATACAAAATGTTTTTACAAGTATGAATGAGAATCGGGTAGCCCAAGTGGTAAGGCTACCCGGCCATGAGGGGGAGGTCCCGTGGTCGATTCCAGTATCTCTCCTTGTGGGGCAAATAAATTCTCCTTCTTGTGAGGCTAAATTCCCTCCTCAGGCATGGGGCATGCTACAATCTCCCTATCTAGGGTACTCTCCGCTCTTCTCCTTCGGGGCAATCGCCTTCGGGTGAAAAAAAAAGTATGAATGAGAATGGCTTATATATTCTAGCCCCTATATGGACTCATTGAAAGATATGCATCTTCCTCAGAGCCGAGGTGTTAGAAAACAAATCCCTACACAAGTCACCATAAAATCTACACACTAAATCAATGAAAACAGGGGAATTGAGATTCTTGCGGCAATGTAGAAGCTCCTCTACATCCATCAAATCCCGCGTTTTACATTCCTCCACAATGTTCGTATCCATCAAGTAGTTTTCAAAAGACCTACAAGCATCTTTCTGAACCTCAACCTCCATTCTAACATAAGCCGGGGTTAGAGGCCCAAAAACTGATCTAATCTTTATGACTCTCTTTCTATGTATAGTCTTTTTGGATTCGGGTTTCAAATTGCGGAACCTTAGTGCTCTTATAAAGAGGGATTTTCTGAACCCGAGCTTGAAAAACTTTAGTATTCTTTTGCATTAATTTGAAGGAAACTGGAGATTTTAATTCATTTTATTGATGAAGAAGGGAAATTAAAATGATGGTTGTTTGGTGTATATTTTGCTTTTCTGGAAATTAAATATAAATTGAGGGATTTATAATGTATGTTTTGGTAATGGGATTTACAATATATAGTAGTATGAATTGAAAGGGTTGGTGTGAAATATTTTGCAGGCTTGCCTCCCAAACGTTTCGAACCGGCAAAAAATCATCCATACACACGTACATTACACCATATGTGTTTCCAACCACCCGCAAGTTGCCTCATATATATAAAATTATAAAAAATGTACAAATGATAAATTCTGAGTATTGATAAACATGCACGAGGAATGACGATTCTTAGCCCTAAGATTGTAACAAATGTTCTAAAATTATTTTGTTAGTTACATTAGGAGATGATGGGCAAAACCTGGGATCAAATATTTAAATCACCAGTTGCCACGAGTTGGGCTAAATATAGTGGAGTTGTCTAACGTTATAGTCCAAAGTTCGGCCCTTTTTCGGCCAAAGTTAGCCCAGGCCAGTAGTCTTATTAGCCCCCATTTTCCCAAGAACTGCAATATCTAGGGATGGCAATTCGGATCCTATGCGAACAAATTTTTTTTCAAGATATATGAAACGCTTAAAAACAGGTGTTCTGATGTCCAAACCAGGGACGAAGTTAGGAATTTGGCGTTGGAGGCGAAAACTGTAACGTTATGCCAAACTACATATAAAAACTGCAAAAAAATTGTTGGAGAGCAAATTTGATAAAATATTCCGAACTACATCTAAAATTTACTATATCTAATAGTATTTTTTTAGAAATCTCGGGGGCGACTGCCAACCCCCCTGTCTTCGTCCTTGGTCCAAAACAGGTGTTCTGAGGCTCAGAACATGTGTTGCGCACGGTAAAAAATAAAACAGGCGTTCTGAGGCTCAGAACAGATTTCATTTTAAATTAATATTAACCGTTAAAATTTTAATCCAACAGACGTGAAAAGTTTCACACATGCAGTGATCTACGCGTCCTCTCCATGAATGGTGGACTTTTTAAAGTTATGTGAGTTGGCTGATGGTTTAGCAAGAAGACATGTATATCACTAAAAAGTAAAAAGAAAAATTAAATTATTTATCTAAAAACAAATGTTTTTTTCCTAAAATGGTTATTAGCTTAAATGACGAATAAAATTGTCCGTAAAACATTTATTACCCCTATTTGTATAAGTTTTTCCAAACTAATTAGCATTTATCATATTTTTTAGCCAAATAATTAACTCGATCTTAAGTTAAATAATACTATTTTTTTGTACCTCTGGCAAACAGTTGTATAGCTTTGCAAAATGTGATTTGTTTATTAGAAATGACTTTAAAAAAATCATAACCTCTTGCTTCGAGTATGCAAAAATAACTTAATATATATACATATATTTTTACCTTTATGTTAGAATATTAGAGTGAGACTTTAAAATAAGCATAATGATGATTTAGTCAGGTAGAAATAGTTAAGGATGTGCATTTGTGCGATTTGGTGAAAACCGATTTACTAATGCGGGTATTATACGAGTTTTTTAATATATATTTTAAAATTATACCGTACCATTTTAACTTCCAAACTGTAATTATTTTAGTTTGGTGAAATTAGGTGAGGTGAAAACCGACATAAAAAACTTATAAAATTATTTAAATATCTTATGACTCATGAGCTCCAATGTAACAGAATCCACAGTTTTAATGCGAATTCAAATAAATAAATAAATGTCTAAGTTGAAAACGTTAGCAAAATACTTATGTTTGCTTTGAAAGTTCTAAACAAATAAATCAAAAGTTCTCATCAGACCATCAATTCCAACTAATAACATCTTGAATCATGTGGTGATGACAACCATGAAGTAACTCTTCAACAACTTGTCACCGAAAACCTTACTAAGAAATTCTCTATTCTGCATAAGATTGTACTACAAGCAGTTGAATCAAGGAAACATAATTATGTAAATATATCATATACTTTTAATAATAAAAAATAAAAAATTATATAGGTATATAATGCGGTTTGCGTTGCGGTGTAACTTAAAATTTTCTAGACCGCAACCGCACCAAAAAATATTTGCGGCTACTAAAACCGTACTTAACCGCACTATAATTAACTAAACACCGCACCGTATAACAAAATTAAATTTGGTGCGATGCGATTTTCGATTAAAACCGATGAATGAACACACCTACAAATAGTAAAATAATTTGTATACAGAAGAATCTCTAGTTGGACACTGTTTAGACCACGTTACTTCTCCTAACCCTTTTAAAACTATGACTTATTATTATGTTATCATAAAGAAGTAAGAGTTTAGTTCACCAACTTTCTTTCTTTAGAACTTAGCAACCAAAAAAAAAACCTTTCTTTCTTTAGGAAAAAAAAAATTGATAAATAAAACTATTTAAAGTTTGGGAAAAAATAGTCCGGAAGCAGCAAATTCCAGAAGGAAAAGTTTCCGATAAAGGAAAAATAAAGAAACAAAGAAGAAGAAAATACTATTAGCCCATTTGGACCATAAT
Organism: Vinca minor; assembly: GCA_026122235.1. Lineage (NCBI taxonomy): Eukaryota > Viridiplantae > Streptophyta > Magnoliopsida > Gentianales > Apocynaceae > Vinca > Vinca minor. Next base: position 14,897,438 of record JAOCZM010000015.1, read on the forward strand.
ATCTTTTATCATAAGAATGTTTTTTTCTCAATTGACGAAATTATAAATAGTTTTTTTTTAAAATGTTATCTTGAATTTTGTAAAAAATAAATTATTTGCACCTTTAAGAAAAACAATGTGAACAAGGTTGCTGATATTCTAGCTAATTCGGCGTGTGACAATCGCCAAAGAAAAATATTTCTCCGTTTGGTAGACCTTTCACAAGAGGTCCGAGGGCTTTGTACCTTAGATCGTCAACAAATCCCACACATTAGACCGTAGCTCTTCGGTAATGTTCACAGAATTTAGGGACATCGCTTGCACAGCCTTCCTTTATGTAATGACACGCCTCAGGCCCCTTTTTATATGGAATAAAATAGAAAGCTTCATTTTTTTTTTTTATAAAAAAAAAGTGTTTCAAACATAATTTTTTGTCTTAGGTTTATAAATAAAATGCTATAAAAAAATGTATACTCTCGAGTTTCCTAATGAACTCAACAAAAAAAAAATCCATTTATAAATTTTTTACTTGAAGTCAAATATATTATTTTACAGATACAAATAATACAATTTTTCGAAATTCAAAACAAAAATTCTTAAATAAAACGAATCTCAAACAAGGAATAGATAGCTCAACTATTTTTCCTCTTGTTGTTTTCTATTTATGGGGAACGGGGAGTGTCTAATGAAGCAAAGCGTGAGGATGTCCTGCGAGTGCTGGTGATGAAGAATCTTGATACTCCCTCCGTCCAAAATTATATATCCACTTTGTATTTTGCACGGGAATTAAAGTTTAATTAAAATTTATAGTAGAATATTGTAAAATGGCAAACATGACCTTATTTAATGTTTCAAAGATTCAACTCAAAAGGTTTAAGTTCGGATATTTCTCTAATTTGAACTAATTTCAATGGGAATATATTCAGCTCAATTCTAAAGTAGATTAAGTATCGATGGAGGCTGAAACATCACAACAAGTGAAACTAACTTGTTAATACAGTAACTCAAAAGAATGAATGAATTCTATAAGAAGTTCAATTCACGAGGATCTAAGGAATAACCTTACCAAATAGTATATATCTAACATAATTACAATGGTGGCCGAAATCCCTCTTAAATAGATTAGGATTTCGGCTAACAAACCTAACAAATAAGAGTCCTTGAAAAATTAAGACTCTACAACTACTAGATAACTAATCACTTGACCATTATCTAAACACATAAACAACATGTCCTTTATTATAGCAAACACTACTAGATAATGCGGCTATACATGTCTAATTAAATAATAAATAAAATTGAAAACTAATTAAAGTCTATAATAGATTTTAATTTACAAGTTTATTAAAATCCCCTTCTTAGCCACTTTTGCTTGATAAGGACGAATTGCACATTTTGTAAACTTAAGAGGTTGACTTGAATATCATCTTTTAGTTGAAGTTTAGCTTCCTCTTTAGTCTTTATGTCACGGATGAATGATGTAATAAGTTGATTCACATTCCTTGTCACTGTTCCTTGTAGTTTGGTTAAGAGATCCTTTGAGTAGGGCAACCCCTTGAATAGTCCCTCATCAGCTAGAGATATTGACATAAAATAGCTGAAACTAAGTTGACTATATGGGTTAAAGTGGTCGGATATTTTTCTTCTTCTTGTTTTGCCCTTATTTTTTTTTTAGATAGAAGGATTCAATTATTAGTTCACACGAACAGAAAAGTTTGGCTACACATATTCCTCTTCTTGATCGTTCATTTCTCTATTTGAAATTTGGAATTCAACATCCAAGTCCTATTCTACTACTTTCAGAGATGGAACCCACTCTCAATTGTTCCCCGATATTTTTTTTTTTTTTAAATTGCTCCATAAAAATTTTAATTCATCATTTTAAAAAGAAAATTCCTAAACTTCTTTTTATATTCTCCCTTTAAAGGCAAAGTACTAATTTCGTTTATGATTATGTTAATATTAGTGGGGCAACAAAAAACACACAGATAATACGAAGAGAAAAAAAAAAAGAATAAATAATCATCACAGAAACACCACAAAATTTTCAAGGTGATTTGGTATCTCAATAAACTTACGTCTAAGACTTTAAAAGAAAAAATTGCACTATGTGATTTAATTCCATTCCAGAACCTATTTCTCCGTACATATATATTAACAATCTTGATCTATCTGTATTGAAATAAAGCTAGACAAATTACATTATCGTTATACACAAGTATACATACACATACATAGATGCATGCCTAGCTATTATTTATGTCAACATCGTGCATATATCATAATTTTTTTTATCAAAACAAGTGACAGTCGAAATCTGTCTACATTAGAACTTGTAGGACAATAATAGAGTTGGACAAATAGCATTGTACTTTTTTTTTTTTGAAGCCCAGTTGGGCGATTGCCCCATGAAGGGGGAAAGAGAACTATCTCACAGGAGAAGGAAAAAGTCCTAAAAAGAGAGACATATTACGCTTGCCCCATGTATGAGGAGGGTGTTGAACTTGGGACATCTCGATCACGAGTCGAAGTTTGCCCTACTGGACTGCGGCCTCTTTTGACAACAGCATTGTACTAGTACAAGTATTACATACACAGATAGAGGCAGGCCTAGCTATAGCAGGTGGCTAAAAAGGGATTTGCAGGTGGGTAAGAGGGGGGAGTGGGTGGGGGGGGCTGATATGAGAAAATTCAATTCTAGTATTGTTCTTGTGGGAGTGTCATACATTCCTTTCACATAAATTATGCAGGGCTTATTTGCACTCAATTCATATGAGAGAACTATCAAAGGACGGTATTATAATCCAGTGATTCGGTGGTAAGTTACTGGGTTGGGGAATTGTAGAAGGACAGTGAGAAAAGTCTGAAACAGAATCTTTAGGCCCAAACATAGCAAACTACAACAAAAAAAACAATCCCTCCTCTTCTCCTTATTTCTTTGCCCCCACGGACCACCCCTCCCCTTTTGTACCTCCAAAGAGAAGAAATTACTGAAAAGTTTAATCACAGATCAGAAATTTCTGTGTTGAAAGTTATTAATTAAGTTGCATGGGAGATTGGGACTCAAGAAATCAGAGTAATCCATATCATTTCAACAACAATCAGATTCGCCTGAAGAAGAATTAAGGAGGTGGTGAATGATGGAGTTTACCAAGAAAAGGGTTTTAATTCTATACCTTGTTTCCACCCTCCTCTTCTTTTCTTCCATCTTCACCACTATGATCCCACAATATTCTCTAGGTACTTTTACTATATCTATACACATCAATTTGGTTAATCTATTTCTTCTATTATTTTGCAAGTTTTAATTTTGTTTAATTATTGGTTGTATTTCTTGTTTGGTCTCTGTTTTCCAGAATCGAGACGTCCGTTCATGAACAAAGGCGATTTTTACATCCAGGTAGGAGTTTCTATCTACTATCTTACTCTCGTTAAAATAATAATAATTCCAATATGAATCAAGTTTTATGCTATGACATGGTAAATTCTTATTATCATAAAGTCTAGTGTACCAGGTTTGTGACTGAATTATTGTATGGCACGGACAAATCCATAATTGCATGAATCTTTGGTATGTATGGTGTATTTGGATTGAGTTTGGTTTGGATTTAATTTGAAAATGAAATCTTAAATATTAAATTATATAAAATTTAATTTGGATTAAAATTAGTCTATGACCTAAATTATGAATTTCAGAGGAGACTCACCCAATCAATCGGGTGAAAATCGTGTGTACCCGTCTGTATACCCATTTCTGTGCCCAACCAATAAGAATTCACAATGTGATCAATCTTTTTAATTCTTATTGGTTGGTACATAAATGAGTATACAGACGGGTACAGAGAATTATTTGCCCAATCAAACCCGTAATTTCTTCATTTTTTTGCCATTATGCTAGTTGGGCCTGGGATATGCTCGTTGGTTGTGGGCTGTTTAGCTTAAAATAATGGAGTCTGAACAGGCGACCTAATGGTCCGGTTGGTCTTGCCCATGACGCTTATAACCAGAAAAAACATGAAAGCGAATATTAGCAGAGATGAGGCCCTGTGCTGAGCCCGAGGGCCCGTTGCCCTTTGGATTTTCATATATTTTGTCCTTTTTTACAATTTAAAAAAAAAGGAAATTCAAACAACTCTTTGTTATTGATTTTTAAAATTTAAGACTAATAAATATTATTTATGATTTATTTATTTATTTCATATTCATCAATTATTTTTTTTTAATTTTTGAACAAGTAGTACTGATTAATTTTGAAAAGTATATATATTCATAATTTATTCAGTAAACATAACAAGCAAATTAAACATATTTAGGGATTAAATTTGAAATAAAGTTTGACCAAAGACAGGGGAGCGTTGTTCTCTGATTTGCCCTCGTGATGACTGGGCCCCGTCCAGGCCCACTTTGTATTTGACTGATTATAAAATGAGGTGATAGTAGATCAAGAATTAACTGCATGCCACCCTACTTAAATTTCTGTGTAGACGCTGCTCACTTCTGCTAATGAATGCTGGAAAATTCAATTATAGTATCGGTTTTGTAGGACTAATCTTAAATTGAAAAAAAATTATTTGTATATATGGGTTCCGTTCAATTCATATAAATGGACCGTAGAGTCCTTCCCACAAAGATGGTCCTAAAATTGAGTGACACATTCATGCTTGATGCTTCCTCCCAGTAAAAATTAGCCCGGTCCAACCTCACACTCATTTTTTTTTAGATTTTCCCATAAGAAACTTGTCTTCACATAGTAATAAATGATGTTATATAAAAAAACATATATACATTTTGTTACATGAAGATGATTTAAAATACTTGCCCAAATATTTTACCTTGAGTGACATTGTTAATTTGTTTCAATTTTAGATCGTAATATTACTTGTACTTAATGAAAATTAATATCATATTATACTTAATATTTGTACATGTAGAACAGGGACAAATACATGACTTTTAGGTTGGGGCGAAAAATTGAACAATATACTGAACTACATATAAAAACTGCAAAAAAAATATTGGGGCGAATTTGATAAAATATTTCGAACTATATATAAAATTTACTTTATCTATTTTAAAAAATATCGGGAGCGACTGCCCCCATTGTCTTTGTCCCTGAAGTAGAGAAATCTTTTAAGTTTTCATAAATACATGTATTTATTTTACTAAAAACTATGTACATGTTTATTTAATTTATGTAGAACTTAAGGCAAAAGAATGCAGTAGAGACTTATGGAGTTGAATCAACGGTGTTGGGCATAAGGAAGCTCTTAGGTGTTCCTGGTTCATCGCCACCGCGATGCGTATCAAAATGCGGCAGATGCACACCTTGCCGGCCAGTCCATGTTCCCGTGCCACCCGGAACACCTGTAACAGCCGAGTACTACCCTGAAGCTTGGAGATGCAAGTGTGGGAACAAGTTGTATATACCCTAATGCTTCCCTTATCTTACATTTATATTCTCTTCTATTTCGACCTTTATTCTTATACATAAATCTCTTTATCTATTTTTTAGCTTTAAAAATAATACTAACTTCCGTATAATACCCTACTCTTCCTTCACGAGTTGACACATAATAATGTGTAAATTAATTTTAAGATTATGTTATTCATATTTAGAATGACACGAGTTTGAGAGATTCTCAAATTTGTGTATATTTCAATTTGCGATAATTAATTTGGAGTATGAGCTTCAATTAAAGAAAAAATGATGTTTTAAAAAAATAAAGAAAAATGATAATTCCACGGGTGACAAATTTGACTTAAACCCCGGTACACCACAGGGGCTCTGGCAAGTGGCAACTATACTTAATATTTTAAAAAAAGATTTGAGAGATCTAACATTAATAATTAGCACATTCTAAGTATTGTTCAAGATGAGTCTGTCTAGAATAATAAAATGTGATGGTTTAATTCTAGTTTAATAAGCATTTTCATAAAATCAAAGCTCTTTTATACTCTCTCTCTCGTACTCCCTCCATTCCCTATTAATTGTCGTTTAGGAGATATCTAGGTATCCAAATTAATTGTGGTTTAAGGTTGTTTTATTAGATGTCAACAATTTATTCCAATTATACCCTCAACATTTTCCTTTCTTTATGACAAAGAAGTGAGAGAGGGAGGGTGGGGATAATATTGGAAGTTTAGGTGAAAATGACAACTTCATTAATTTTCTCAAATTGTCTAAAGAGTCTTATATTTAGGAATGAAGGGAGTATTAAATTAATTTTAATTGTCAATTAATTTAATTCAACAGCTAAAACAGGATCGAGAGAAAGAACCGATTACTCAAATTTGTTCATCACAATTAACCACAACACACATCAGCCCTCGAACTAAAATAAAATTAGAGTTAATTCCGTCTAGTTTTGACCAAATATGTGGGGACCAAATTCTAACAAAATATTCAACGAATGGAGGCTTTCCAGGTAGTACCTAAACTAAGAAAAATAGAAAAAGGAAATTAAAAACGTGTATAAATAAAATAAAAATAAAATAATAGCAGCTTCAAGAGTGGCGTATAATAATGTGTATATATAGGCCGCACAAACTCCCAACCCTTCTCTCCATCACAGTTTCAAATACCAGAATTCTCTCCAGTTTCCGGCAACAATCAAATTCAGCCGTTCTAACCAAATTTACATCTTTTTAAAAAGCTCAAATTCCCCACTTCTTCTTTAGCTAACCCATTTTTCCATTTCTCCACTCCTTTCCTTTGAATTTATAAAAATTAAAAAAATAATTGTATAGTAAAAATCAGAGACCTGCAAATCTGCTGGTCTCTGGTTCATCGTTGTATCAACCGATGATGTCACCAGAGATCGCATCCCCCGTCGTCCCTTCTTCTTTTAGTTGGTCTAATTTAACATCATCACAAAACAACAACAACAACAACGCTTTATTCGGTAAATATGAAGTCGGAAAATTGCTGGGCTGTGGTGCATTTGCAAAAGTGTACCACGCTAGAGATGTCCGAAATGGACAAAGCGTCGCTATTAAAGTCATCAACAAGAAGAAGATTTCTAGCAACACTTTGATGGCTAACATTAAAAGGGAAATCTCTATCATGCGCCGCCTCCGACATCCCAACATCGTTAGACTCTACGAGGTTTTGGCTACAAAGACCAAGATATACTTCGTTATGGAGTATGTTAAAGGTGGTGAATTATTTGCAAAAGTATCTAAAGGCAGGTTAACCGAACCCCTATGCAGAAAATACTTTCAGCAATTAATTTCCTCCCTTAGTTATTGTCACTCCCGTGGAGTGTTTCATCGCGATTTAAAGCCTGAAAATCTTTTACTGGACGAAAATGGTGATTTAAAGATTTCTGATTTCGGTCTTAGTGCCGTGACAGAACAAGTTCGTGAAGATGGACTTCTACATACCCTTTGTGGAACCCCAGCTTATGTAGCCCCAGAAATCCTAGCTAAAAAAGGATATGACGGAGCCCAAATCGATGTTTGGTCTAGTGGGGTAATTTTATATGTCCTCACCGCTGGTTATTTACCTTTCAACGATCCAAATCTCATGCTTATGTATAAAAAGATCTACAAAGGTGAATTTCGTTGCCCTAAATGGATGTCATCAGATCTCAAGAAGTTTTTGTCTCGTCTTCTTGATACCAATTCAAAAACTAGAATAACATTAGAAGAAATGAAAAAAGATCATTGGTTTAAAAAAGGGTACAAGGAATTAAAGTTTTACGAGGGAGAAGATTATATCTCCGACGACCTTATCAAAGAAGACGACGAAGAAGTAAAGGATAAGGCTATGATGAATTTGAACGCTTTTGATATTATTTCATTTTCTACGGGTTTGGATCTTACCGGATTGCTCGATGAATCATGTAATTCGGTTCAGGATTCGCAGAGATTGGTGGTGGAATCATCGTCGCCGGAGGGTATTTTGGGTAGAATTGAGGAGATGGCTTACGGGGAAGAGAATCTAAAGTCGATTAAGAAGAAAGATCGGGTCGTAGAGTTACATGGCCCGAGCGGTAAATTTATTATCGAGTTGGAAATTTACCGTTTAATTAATAGTTTGGTAATTGTCGAGGTGAGGAGGAAAGCCGGCGCTGCCGGTTTATTTCATGAATCGTGGAATAATAAGATTAAACCGGCGATTCTTGGTTGCTGCCGTCAGGACGAGGAGGTTTCCGCCGCCTGCTAGAGTATTACTCACTTATGGCAATGATGGATTGGGTGGATTTTTTTATTATTGATGATGATGATTAATCATAATGAATTATTATTATTAGTAGAGTTATATTCAATTTTGTATGTTCTTTTTAATTTATGTACATAAGATCGAGTACTATTTTTTTAATTCATTCTTGGAGATTAGGAAAAGTATACTCAAAGAGTGAATTAGAAAAGGGTATCGGCCTTGTTGTAAAAAAAAAATTATTTTTTCTGTTTTGGTTCTCTTTTGTGGATGAAGAGAGTTTTTTTTTATCGTAGACTATCTGTATTTAAATTTGACTAATCTGGATCGGGTGTTGCAGAGGCTAAAAAAGAAGACAGGGCTTATCAACATCTATAACTCCATACAAATGTCATGAACGCTGAGAAAGTTGTTATTTGTTAGTACAATGTAACTATTGTAGTTGGCAATTGATGCTTTTAGAGTCCTTATGTTGTTTTGTATTGTGTATAATATACATGATGGAAAAAAAACAATGTATTATTATTGTTTATATAGAAAATAATTAATATATGATGTTCTTTTGCCATGATCAATTATAGTTAGGTTGAGGAAACGGAACCACAGCTGTTATGATGTGTTTGTTTATAAGCAAATGCTTTTCCAATCTGTCTCTCATGATTGAAAAACAAACAATCATTGAATAAACTTCTTAAATTAAGGTTGTAATGGTATTTGAGTTTGTATTTCTCCATTTATATTTTGATTTACATAAAGTAACCCATATACTGTAAATCGATTATTTTGGTGTAATGAAAATGATGCCATCCACACCAAAAATTTATTGGCAGTTTTTTTTTAAAAAAAAGATCACGAGGTGTTATGGACCGTCTTAATTTTAGGATAATATATCAAAACTAATCACTGATCGCACTAGATTAGTCCATTAAAATAAAGTGCTAACAAAAGTAATATCTCTACGCACCAATGGGATTCGTACCTCGAGCTGGCTATATTACAAAATATACGAAATTTCATATATGCGAAATGCATGGAGTCGTTTGATATTTTATGTAACCGCTGAGATTTGGAGAGAGAAAATTTATAACAACTGTTACATTCAAAAAAAAAGAGAGAAAGAAATCAATCATTTTTCTCATCTATTAGATATTTTTATTCAACGGTCTAACCGTTTATCCCACTCAACCTCCAGTTTTGCAGCTGAACTTGGATCCTGAGGCTACAGCAGGAACAACGGGATTTGCATGGGCTTGGCCCACTTTTTCCATTTCAGTCATGACATGGCACCCGAAAAAGTGGGACAAACATTTTTGTCCATAACTGAAGTCCCCACTTCCGTCTCGAAAGCCATAACTGAAGTGGGGACTCAGTTTCCTACTGACGTGCAGATTTTCCCACGCGTGCAAGACGCTGGCTGCGTAACTAAGCTCCCACTTCCGTTCTGAGACTTCCGTTCTCAACGTGATTCTTTTGTTTTTTGATGAACTTTTGATCCATTCCACTTTTTGTCTTTTTCTTTTGTTTTTCTTTTTCTTTTCCTTTTCTTTTGTTTTCGTTTTTCTTAAGTTTTTAATATATATATATATATATATATATATATATATATATATATATATATATATATATATATATATATATTAGTTTTCTACAATCATGAAATGAAAAAACTCTAAATCATTTAGACATTATTTAATGTAGTAATATGATTATTTTAAACACATTAATTGATTTTACTCCAATAAGCACTACTACATATACAATAATTTTAGTAATATATTAGATAATGTATTCTAGTATACACTAAAATAAGATTGACATTTTAAAGAAGAAAAAAATTGAGTCATATCCACGTTTCCTTTCCTTTTTAATTTTCTACTTTATTTCTTATATTATTTTATTAAGTAACCCCTATTTAATTCCTTATTAAATTGATGTGATTTTCTATATATATTATTTATATTATACTAACTTTTCTAATCCAAATAGAATTCCTAATTAATTCTAATACCAATCCCACATCTAATTAACTTATTAATCTACGTGATTTACAACTACACCCCCGATTACGATACGCCAGTGAAACGCCCATCAACAAAACGTTAATCAAATATAAAGCACGTAACACGTGATGAAAAAAATAAATTGTTTAAAATTTCATATCGAGCAAAATAAATTCAAGTCAAATTATCATGCATCAAAAATTTAATTACACATAATTAACACGTAGCGTAAAAACTTACAAGTATCACAAGTGCTTTTCATACCGGCACGTGGGAAGGGATGGCACGCACCTAGTGTACTGGGACATGGCTCACACATTCTCTCACATATTTTGATGCATGACCCACCTGCAGGGTAGGCCCCCTCCTCAATTCAGAGTTATACAGTCCCCATTGGGACCTCGTCCCACCCCTGCATTTTTTCCGAGTCACGAGTCTAGTTTGTCAAGGAACATCCTCCAAATTGTTTATTTATTTTATTATTTTTTTAGTAGAGTGGAGAAATTACAGGAGATGCGTACTAGTCTTGATGTCAAACTCGCAAGAGAGAGTACGCTGTCATTAAAACATGTTCTCATTGACTCCAAATTAACTACTTAGGAGTATAAATTCTAACCCTGATAACCCTAACAAAACCCTAATAACACTAACAACCCCTACTAACCCTAACAAACCCTAATAACCCTAAAACCCTTTTAGTCTTGATGTCAAACTCGCAAGAGAGAGTACGCTGTCATTAAAACATGTTCCCATTGACTCCAAATTAACTACTTAGGAGTATAAATTCTAACCCTGAGTGAGGCCAAGCTTGTCAGACGTCCGTGCAATACCCCCATTGGGCCAGGTATTATCCAACGGCCCAATACGTTTTCTGGGTTAAGTCAGCCCAATATGTTTTCTTGGTAAAAGTCGGCCCAATACAACCAAGTCAAATTTCTACCAATCCGGCTACTTAGATCCAGCTGTTGTTCCTGGGGATTTGCATGGGCTTGGCCCACTTTTTCCATTTCAGTCATGACATGGCACCCGAAAAATGGGATGCATAGTATCAAGTAGATGACTTTCCTATTGGGGCAGATATCATTTGTTACTGGGAATTTATTATCTCATCATAAGATTAGTTCTCTTATCACATTGATTCATTATTTTCTTTTACATAATTCATTTACAAATAGAAGCCCTTAATGCAAGTCTAGGATATGGGGTGGCCCACTTGTGCAAAATTTTATGTGTTTTATAGGCTATTTTCAATGATAAATGAGATGAATATCCGTATAACTTTTATTTTCATATTTTACTTTGATTGTAATAACTTTGCAATTTAGAGAAAAAAAAAAAATCATCTCCGTAGGTGTACCATCAACTTTAGGTGGCCTCTAGTCAAATCTTTTTTTTTGGTAGAAAAAAGTTTGGGTGAATTCGCCTCCGGTCGCCACCTCAGATTAGGGCAGACTCTAGGGACCATAGGTCGCTTATAAGGGTACTTACAGATCACCCACCAACACAGCCCTCACTTCGGCAGCGGGAATTGAACACTTAACCATTGTAAGGACGTGCCAAATCCTTACCAATTGAGCCAACTTGTGTTGGTCTCTAGTCAAATATGTTACTACAACCTACGCCATTATTCCTTCTGGAAGTATAGACTTTTTTTTTAGTTTCTTTTAGTTTTTTGATAAATCTATCGTGGACTTTGTGATGCATGATTGTTCATATCATTATAAGATAATAAGATAAGGAGAAAGATAATCTTATAACGATGTGGCCAGTTTTAGACTATAAAATTTACCATATACTAGGTTAATATCAATTTTTTTTCTCTCTAGTGGTTCTAATGTGATCAGCCTTCCCTTCTGCTACTTGTTTAAGAGGTAAGAGCTTTTATCACTTACATGAGTATACTTGAATTGAATTTGGTTTGGTTTGAAACTCAAAATGATGTTCAAATTGTTTTGGATTGAGTTTGAAAATGAAACTTAAATCACTAAATAATCTAGAATCTAATTTGAATTTGATAATAGTTTGAGATTGATATCAAAATCTCAGCATGAGACCAAATCCAAGTAGGCCCAGGCCGACAGCAACTTCAATTGGTGTTGCTTCTTTCATTTGGCTGATTAAACGAATATGAATTTTAATTTTGAGCTCTTTTATGATTTTTTTTATTATTATAACAAGACAAAAATGTTGAATTTAGATGTATTGTTTTAGTCAGAAGCATTTATACAATTACACTAATCTTCCTTTAATATGATAAATGATTTCCACTTTCCATAATAACAAACCAAATTCAATAAAAAAACCGGTGACGACTAATTCAGTAGTTGTTGGCCTAACTTCAGTGGATGCATATTGCATATTGCATATTGCATATTGCATGTCCTATTTTTTTTTGGGTTAAAAAAAAGTTCAGGGTGGGTTTCGTTCCCTGGCCAACCACCACGGCCGCAAGCAGGCCCCAGTGACTTACAAGCATGACTTTACAGATCACTCATCAACGCAGTTCTCACGTTGACAGCGGGAATTGAACACTTGACATTTGTGAGGACGTGTCAAATCCTTACTAATTGAGCCAACTTATATTGGAATTGCATGTCTTTTTAATTAATTTGAAAAGTATAAAACGCGTACATGATTTTTTGGATGGAGTCAAAGACAGACGATAACAACCCAGCTTTCCTTAAATCGCGTATTTTTTCTATATTATATAAAATTTGAAGTTGACTTTGTAAAGAAGAAAAAAAAAAATGAAATCTACCACTAATCTAAAATATATATCTAATTATAGAATTAGAGGAGAAAAGGTGTTGAGTTCATGATAAATGTTAGGTAAAATGCGATCCCACTCATTCTCCATCATGCCAAACATACCCAGGGACGAAGGCAGGAATTTAGCGTTGAAGGGGTAAAACTGCAACAGTATGTCGAATTACATATAAAAACGGTAAAAAAAAAATATTGAGGGGGCAAAATTAATAAAATATTCCGAACTACCTATAAAATTTACTATGCTTAATAGTATTTTTAAAAATATCGACGACTGCTCCCTCCCGCCCTCTCTGTCTTCGTCCCTGCTAATAACAATTCACACTATTTCTCTTCGTTTTTCTTGATTTATGTAGTTTTACTTCATCAAATATTTATTTTTTGATTATTTTTTGTTTAGAATGTTATCATTTAATCTCGAATGAGGTCAATTGTTTTAGTAAAGAACAAAATATATACATAGAAATCCATACTATGCATAAATGATTTTTTATTTTTATTTTTTTAATAGAAGATGGTAAGATTGATTTTCTTCTATTTTCAAATTTGACATAATATTTTTATTTTGAATTTCATCTATTTTTTCCCACATATTATTCACTTCACATACTTAAGAAAATGAATATCTACTTTCTTTTAAAAAAAAATTGCATATCGAAGTCAAAGCCTTCATTTATGTGTAACTCTGATATGGACCAGTTCATTAGATCTTGTGATTCAAAATTAATTATATCAATTATTATCACAAAATAATAGAGAGACAATTATACAACGATGTAACTAATTTTGAATCACAACATCCATATGAATTTGATTTATATCAAAATTTTCTTTTATTAAAATTTTATTTATTAAGCAAGAAGAAAATTGAAAGGCATATATTTGTGCTTGCATGTCAAATTATTCCAACTGTGCCCCTAAACACAATTATCCACTTCCCTCCCTATATTATCAAACAAATCATTCTCCTCTCTTTATCTCTCTTAAACCCTCTAGAACGCCACCACCGGAGGAGGAGGAGACAAAAAAGAAAAAGAAAAAAGAGAAAGAAATGTGTCCTTTAAGAATAATACTAATCTTCCTCTCAGCCACTCTTGCCGGATTCTTCGTCCTCCGAAACCTTAAATCTCCGGACTCCGGCACCGACTCCGACAACACCATCAAGGAAAACAATTCTTCCTCCATTGCCCCCGATTCTCTTCCTATTTCCTCCAAGGTCCTTAACTTCTTAAATTTCCTCCATTTTTCTTTATTTTTTTAAATATATTTTATGTGTTACAGTCAATTTAATTTTTAATTTTTAATTGTTTTTCTTGAATAGGTATGTGGGGCGATTAATAGGGGATTTTGGACGGGTGTGGACATGGCAAGCGGTAGATATTTGTGGAGAATTTTGATTGGAGCTGTTGAGTCTTCTAAAGCCAGCTGATTGATCTCTGGTTTGTAATGGGGAAACTTTTTAGGGTGATTATATTGGCCCTACTTCAGCTTGGAGATTGTGATTTTAATTTTGATTTCTAACCCTAAATTGTTTGTTTTGGGTGTAATTTCGTTTTGTTTACACGTTATTAGTAGCTTCCAGTTTATCTTGATTGTAGAATTGGAGAAAAAAGGAGGATAATTACTCAATAGTGTGTTGTCTGTGTTGTAATTGTAATGTGGTTTCTGTATAGAATTTTCAGAATAATAATTGAATATCCTTTTGGGAATTGGGACCTTTATCGGATGTATGCTTTCTTATTATAGTTAGTTTGATCTTGTTGAAGCATCAAATTTGTGTATATTTTGAATGAATTAATGTTTTGGTTTCTATAATTATCTACATTCTGTTGTTTGTTTTAACAAAAGATTGTTTCTTTAACGCTACTTAGAAGTTTTGACATATTTTTTTTTTTTGCTGAGGAAAATAGAAAATAATGAATTGCTTTTATGGCTCTGGGTGAATTCTGGGGATATTGTGAACTTATGTTCATTTGTTAATAATTTCATATATAGGGTCATGCTTGATAGTATCGTAGTGCAACAGGCCTATGGAATTTTCTCTCTATTGCATAAGTTCATGACATTACCAGAGAGAGGAGTGGATGTTATTCAATATGAACACAGGCGCCCACTGAAATTCATTGTGTATGTGCATGCCTGTGTGTGTTTGAACCTCTTGGAAATTTAAAGAAGTTGGTTTTGATCACGGTGATCTTTGTATTGTGCGCTTCAGAATTTTGGAACCTGTTAATCATATGGTTATTTTGCACTCATATCTTTCTTAAAACCTTTTATGACTCCAAACACTTGCTGGTTAGATCTTGACCTGAGAGTTGAATGTCAACCGAGGATCCTCTATGATTGTTCTGAACTAGATACACCCGTATATCTGGACTGGATTTTTTTTGGGGGGGGGGGGTGGGGGGGTGGGAAGGGGTTACGTTCAATTGAACTATCTGTTTTTTTGCCTTTGCGGTCTTTGCCTTTGCTTACTTCCCAATCTGCCCCTTCCTTATTATTAGTTGTCTGCTAGTTTTATCAGGAAAATCACAATGAACAAGCTGCAGCTTCGTTGGTAAGCAGTGAAACATATGATATCACATGAATGATGGTGCCTTGTACTCTATGTAGTTGCTGTTTCTTGCTGGTGATTGGCTTTTGTTGGTATTTGGTTCACTATACTAGGCCCAGGTATAAGAGTTTAATTTTTTACCATGGACAGGCTGGGTAATCAAAGCCATATGTTAAAGATTTGGCTGATGAATTTGCTTGCTACCCATCCTTATCTTGACATGCATTGATGGTCCTGAAAAAACCACAGGTTCAGATTATCAGATTTGGATAACCTGGTAAAGACTTGCTTGCAATCCATGGGGGTGGGGATCTCTCAGCAGTGCTCAATGCTGCTCCAAACTTGTTGGATTGTTTGTACTTTAGAGGCCAGACTGTTGCATATGCGTTATTGCTATCAGTTGGGGGGGGCTGTTAATCATACACTTCTGAATTTGTTGCTATTCTGGACTGAAATATCGTTGTTGGTGAATAAGCTGAAAGAAAAATGTTCATAATTGAAAGTAACAGAAGGATCATATTTTGTTAATAAGCAAAACAAGCTTAGACTTTGTTTGGTTCGCGAAAGGGAAGGGGGTGGGGGGTGGGGGGTGGGGGGAGTGGCACCAATGACTTCCCCTAGGGGAAGGGGAGAGTAAAACAATTGAATATACGTCTATGTGTGCTGGAAGAGAAGTAAATTGATTTTATTATTATTTAATTATAACGTTATTTGCTAGATTGATGATCATACCTCTATTTTTAGTGGAAACGAGGATTTTCACTCGAAAAGATGAATGGGGTTGGTGTAACAATGGAAGATTTTTTTTTGAAGCCCGGATGGGCGGTTGCCCCATAAGAGGATAAGATAGCACCTCACAAGAGCAGAATAAAGCACTAGAAAAGGAGACAATTAAAAGCTTTCGCACTACGTGAAGAGGGTGATCGAACCAACGACATCTTAGTCATGTACGGGCATCTTGCACTGCAAATGCTAAGGGACCTTTGATAACAATGGAAGATTTGGGGAAACTATTTTGTGGACCCTTGCCCCACTCTTTTATAAAACGTAAAAACTTTTGCATTTGCATAGTCATTCTCAAACTCAAGTCAATATTTCACATTTGTGATTGACATTTTTTGTCACAGATAATTTAACATTTACAAAATTTAAGTTAAAAATCTCAAATCACCAATTCCATCAACATAATCCAAATATATTTGTTTCGGAGATGCAAAATTATATATTACTCTTCAAAAAAAAGAAAATATGGAAAATATATTTGTTTTGAAGGAAAAAAGTGAATTCCATTTTTTTTTAGTTGTCAGTGTTTGATCCCAATATTTTGAACTATATATCAATATTTTATTCACCAAAAAAATTATATATTGGTATTCGATTACCATGCTATTATTACCTGAGAGCGGCTTAACGAGTGAATTCATTTGGCGACAAAAAGAAAAAAAAACACACACACACACATCGAGTATATATATCTTCTTTATTCTTTTCACATGGGATATATAAGGGATTCAAAAAAAATGGGCAATCACAACGGTCAAGTTATACCCGATCAGAAGGACAGGAGAACCCAGAGAGAAAGATGGGGAGGAGAAAAGGGCGAAAAGATAATCCGTCAGAAACCCTAATTGGGACTGAGAGAGAAAATGATGAAAACGAAGATGAAGGAGGAGGAAAAGGAAAAGGAAAAGTTCTTTGCTTGTTGCTATCTACTTACTTCTCTCTGCCCCAGATTCAAAGGTCACACCTATATCGGGTTCGTCTCAGTTTCCCCTGCCTTCTTCTTCATCGATTTCTTGCTTGATAGTATAAAAGATCGCTGCTTTGATTGAATTTAGTCGTCAAATTTTTTTTAAGCTTTCGATTCAGTGGAATTGTTAGTTTAAAGATGCTGATTTTTTTAATTTAGATTTACGGTGAATCCCCAAGCGTAGAATCAGGCAACACAATGGGGAAATAGGGAGCGGTGCTTGGAGAACCAAGAAAAGGCTGCCCTGGGAAATGGTTTTATGTATATATGGCTTTCCCGCCAACGTTGCTGCTCTCCAGGTACATACTACTCCCTCAATTCTTTAATGCATGTAGTTAAAATTAATATAGGTGTTTTTTAATCAAAATATTAATATTACTCTCTTAACTAGAATATGTCAGGCCTAAAAATTCTGAGTCTGGATTGCTACAAGATCATGTTAGAGATTCTGCATTTTTTTGTATGGAAAAGTTGAAGGTTCTTGGCTTGATGATATTAGTTGTTTAGTAATTTTGATTTAATTTCATTCGATCAGGAATGAAAATTGCATAGCCCTGAATGATTCCATTAAGGTTGACAAGGATAATAACTCGAAATTTTTGCTTTTCTGATCGAATGTTTTCGGAGCCTAGATTTTCTGTCTGCTGAAATTTATAACTCTGTTCTACTGTGAAAGTACAAACCTGTTATTTTGAGATATCTGAAAGGAAAATGTAATGCATAAATAATTTGAGGTAACGAATGAAATTTGCAGTTTGTATGGGCCTGGCAGCATCCAGTAGAATCTTTGGCAGTAAGGAAAGCAGCTGCAAACTTTAAATCTCTTTCTGGGCTTGCAAACAAGATAAAACTCGCATATGCAATGCTCATCCTTCCAGCATGGCAGAGGTATGGAATATAATCTTTGGAAGTTTATTGATTTCTTTGATGCTCACCTGATTTTTTTTTTCTTTCTTTTTTCTCTGTGATCAGCTTGAATCTCACGGTGAATTTCTTCAGTCCGGAACAGCTATTTTTTCCGCACATGCGGAACACTTTTTTTTGCCTTGAGAAAAGCTGTTCTTAGCTTCAGAAAAATTAACAGCTGTTCATTTTTTAATCAATTTCAGCTGCCAAAACTTTAATCTAACGGACGAACTTTTGTCCCGCATGTGCGGAACAAAAGCTGTTCCGCATAGGAGCCATGAGCGAATTTCTTCTCTACGAAGTACCAAAAGCACATAGCTGGTTGCCCAAATTTGCCAGGGCATATGAGGGTCCAAGTTTGTTCCATGGATGACCTCCCCTGTTATACTGGAAACAATTGCGATATGGGGGGAAAATGATGGCTGGAATGATGATGAAGAGTGGGATCTCAAGAATCTACAGAGAACAGACTAACTGAGGCACAAAAAATTGGCGATGTTACAGGTGTTCTGAACAATCTGTAGATACTCAAGGTGACAAATGTAACTGGATCCAAGAAGATGGAGAGGAGAACTGGCAGTCACTTCAACTCGATAACTGTCCAGTGAAAGCATCATCCTCATGTATTTCAAGCTGCAATGGTATCATAGAGGAGAATTGGCAGTCACTTGAACTTGATGACTGTCCAGTGAAAGCATCATCCTCGCATATTTCAAGCTGCAACGACATCATAAAGGATGCTGAAGATCGAAGAAGTTCCAAACTATTCACCGTGTATGGACTGGAATATGATCATCTTCCTGAGCAAGTGTCCCCTACAACAATAATTGCCAGTAAAGAAAGAACTTCTAGCAAAGCTAGTACAGTTGAAGTCATAGATCTTTTTACCCCCTCTCCTTGCTACAAGGCAAATACAGGAAATAAGAAGAGAAGAATCTGTCCTGAGATAACAGACTTGACAAATTCGCCCTTGTCTGTTTGAAAATGAATTTCTTTATTTTCCTTACCTTCCATGTATTGTTAAGTTTTCAAGATTGACGATAAGTCTTGTAATTTAAATAAAATCAAGTATTGTGCATATCTCTTACTATGCTATTAGAGGGAATAAAGGTATCAGAGCCCTTTGAACAACTTCCCTATGAGAAGCTCTGCTGAAATAAGAGTTAATTTTCGATTCCCATACGAGAAACATGTAGTATTTGACATGAGTCGCTAAGTAAGAAACCCATTAAGCACACTGGCCATTCGTATGTGAATTGTTTGAAACAAACAACAATTCAACGTGGAGGTAAAAAAAAAGAAACTACGAACATTTACAAGTATAGGACAAGAGAATAATACTCTGCGAAATCACGGTAACTTCTCCTGCTGCGGCAACTGTTCTACTAGTTGTTGTTCCGTTAGTTGCTGTTGCTGGTCTTCTGAATCTCGGCTTTCATGCTGTTGACTTTCCGTTTCCTTATCCAGCTGCTGTGACACCTCCTCGGGCTGCTGTTCCCCGTGCCAAACCCAAACAATATCTTGAAGACCAGGTCTTATACCATCTCTTAAAATTTTCTGATATTCCAAAGTATCCCCGTTTGATTTCTTCATCTCCACTAAATGAAAAGCTGAAGTTACCTCAAAGATCTCAACATCAATGCTCAATATCCCTTTTCTACCTTCTTTAGTTCCTTCAAATTTCAACAACCCTGATTCCTTTTTCGCTGTCTTTAGTTTCAGACGCTTGGCAACTTCTTTGAGTCTTTGAGATGATAACAGAAGCCGGTCTCCAAGAGGTGAATCTAGCTTCTTTCTTAAGACAAGGTTCTTCAAACAGATTGGACAGATCAAAACCAGCTGAAAGAGAGATGATATCAAATGCATTTAGAGTTACCATATCTTGCCTCTCAGGAACAGCCGAGCTGCTACTCTCTGAGTCACCAGACACAGAATTCGTACTTGATGAAGCCATGTCATTGTTTTCCATACGAGTTTTCACGGATTTGGTATTTGTTCCCCTCTTAAACCAGGAATGATCCCGGATTTTTGAAATTGAAACTCTAGTATTTGGATTTGGATCCAATATCCGCGACAGCAGCCGGCGAACTTCAAGTGGAAAAAAACTAGGGCATTTAAATTCTGCCTTACCAATCTTCCTATACATTTCCATCAAATTTGCATCATAAAATGGAAGATAACCGGCCATTAGAACATACAAAATCACTCCACAGGACCAGATATCAGCTTTTGTCCCATCGTATCCTTTCCTGTTAATCACCTCAGGAGCAACATATGAAGGAGTCCCACACGTGGTGTGAAGAAGCCCGTCTTGGCGCTTTGATTCAGCCAGTGCACTTAAACCAAAGTCGGATATTTTCAAATTTTCATATTCGTCTAGAAGCAAATTTTCAGGTTTAAGATCCCGATGGAAAACACCCCGACTATGGCAGAAATCCACTGCATTGATCAACTGTTGAAAATATTTCCTTGCAACATCTTCTTTCAACTTTTCCTTTGGCAACTTTGTTAAAAAGCTCACCCCCTTTGGCATATTCCATTACAAAATAAATCTTCGTTTTAGTGGCCATGACTTCATAAAGCTGCACAATATTGGGATGTGTAACCAGTCTCATAACGGTTATTTCTCGCTTGATCTGATTCATAAGTCCAACCCGTAAAATCTTTTCCTTATCTATCATCTTAATGGCTACACTATCCCCAGTTCTAATACACCTAGCATAATAAACCTTTGCAAACGTGCCTTGTCCCAGCAATCTCCCTACTTCATATCTTTCCAATAGAACACTCACTTTGTTATCCATGTCAAAAGCTGAAAAAGTTATGCCAACAAGTTATCCTTCTCTCCTACTTGATACAATTACACTAAATCTAGGCAGGAGTGTACAGTATTTGATGCAGGTTAACCGTCCTCGCGTTGATCATGCATTAAAAGAGCCAGCAGCCCTAGACTTGGTATTAGATTTTGCCTTATAGCTTGAGAATTGAATGAACTATGACCTAAAGAACCAGTGCCATCCAATATGAAGGACGAGGGGTTGGCTAACGCCAAAACCTCGTGGATATCAGATGAAGGAAGCAATATGCTCAAGCACATATTTCTGCATTCCCTGGTTTCTCTCGGTCAAAGATTGACCAGAAATGCTGAAAGGATATGCAAATGAGCTACCAAATGAACTCAGTAACCAGTTCAATAGAAATTGGTGAACCAGCAAGAAGTAAGATCCCAGGGAGCGTGTTTTACTAGACCTGTAACCAGGAGGGGAAAATGTTATACGTATATCTCACGACAATACGGACAAACAAGAACAGATAAAGATAATAACTTGTTGAGCCATGAAGATGTAGGTGTCGATATTTAGCACGGAGCAACAGATAAATATCATATGCCGATACATTGTAAAGTAATCACCAGAAAACAACAACTCATGTCACTAGAAAGGGCAATAACAGATGCAATTTAGACACCAACATATACTCATCAAAGGTATGAAATACATACTCATGGTATGGATCTTAGAGAAGGCAATACACAACTTTTCATAGCCAAAATTGCCGATTAACAAAGATTGGATATACAAATACATTTCACTTCAAGAACAGAACAACAAAGAGAAAGAAGGTACAACAGCATCATCATGTAGAGTATTTTCATTTTCCTTTTATTATGCTCTCCCTCCGTCCCAAATTGAATGTCCAAAATGAATAAGTAAATAGACATTCAATCTGGGAAGGAAGGAGTAGCATTTAATAGTTGATTTCCAAGTTACCGACTTCAACCCAACAAATAATGATTCTCAAGAACCCCATTCTCATAAACCCAAAAGAACGATCTTCCGAGTATCACAACGAAACCAAAAACACATAAAATTCTCCAATTTCAATGGATGCCCATAAATTAAACACAAAATTAGTAGCTGAATTGACTTTTTTTTTATGATTGATGACAAAAGCCCAAAACTTGAAGGGGTGAAAAAAGATTTACCTTTTATGGTCTTCTTCTCTATTCTGAGAGAATCCCTTGAACAATATGAGTGTTGGCCAGAGAACCAAGAATGATCCTTCTTGCTGACTCTGTATTATAATACTGTATGTATAGGAAGGAGGGAAATATCTGATATGGGACTAGGTCCACATGCGACCATGTGGTTGATTTGCCACATCCCCTGCAGAATGAGCGAGAGGGAAGGAAATGCGATCGACGTGGTCAAATCCGGGACCGCATGGTCCGAAATGGGACTCGCTTACGTACGAGAATAGCACTGGGAAGGAGGGGGGAATATTCTTGTGTGCTCTAGTCTAAGGAAAAAGAAAAGTGGGCTGTCGTCCTTGAAGATCTTGAATAGTGCTGGCTGGTGAGCTTTACCGTATGAATACGAATCTGAGAGGACAATTTTATGATCCCATGAATTGTGGGAGTCCAAATGTCATCTGAATCTTTTTTAGAGGGGAGAAAAGGCAATATGTCACTTTCTCCTGTACGCGTATGGTGCATAAAGATTACATATTTTTTATTATTTTGGACTGTTATATTAAATATTTTAACAGTTCAAATCTGTTATGTAAGCAGTGGCGGAGACATGATTGAAGTTTTAGTGGGGCCGTAGTAGAAAAAATTAAAAATTCTTGGGGGAGTCGTAGTATTAAAAAAAAATTTTAACAGTTGGATATATATACCTAGTATATAAAAAAATTAAAAATTCTTGAGGGGATCAGGCCCCTCTGCCTCTCTTATGCTTCGCCATTGTATGTAAGACAAGTGTTACATGTATAAAGACATATGTTCATTAGAATAAAATATATGTTGCATAAGATTTAACACATACTCAAAAAGCTTCATATATACTGAATTTGAAATATTCATCTAGACATGTTCATCTACTTTAAATTTTCTAACTTTTTGTAACTTGAAATTTCCCTTTAGCACACTCCCTCTCCCACCCAAAAAAGTAAAGTCCTATCTAAGGAAAAAGTAAAATTAAGAATTACGAATTTCAATCCTATCTTGAAATTTGCCTAGCAATTACGAAATTGATTTGATAATTTAATGAATTTATGGAAATATATCCAAAAAGTATAGATTGAATCTTGTAACTAATAAAAATATTCATCATTAGATGCATTTCTTAATTGTATTCTTTGCTCAACTTTGTCCTCGATCTTTAGTAGTAATACATTTTTTTTAAAGGAAGATAAATCATGATGTTTTATAAAAAGGAAATATGAATCAATATAATTGATTTATTGAATATAAATGGATTGAAGTTATGGTGGATCTTTGAACAATATCATGTGACACCCACCAACACAAAACATGCTTATGACGATTTGACACTACATTTGTGGGTCTTGTGTAACTAAACTTGGCTAACCTCTCTTAATTAATTAATTATATATATATATATATATATATATATATAAATAAATACTTCTTCTTAATTTATTTTTTGTTCACACGAAAAATATTCTTATATCGATATCAAAAGTTAAATGTGGTGGAAGAAAATTCAGCTGTTCTTCAAACAATTAAGATAAAGCTCTAATCATCATTGTATATCAATGAATCAGAAAGAATATTATATAATTCGTAGACAAAAGATAAATTGATTATATTATTCACCAATAATTTTTTTATTTTACTAACACTGTGCCATATTAGAGAAAATTCTCTTCTACTTGATGAACCCAATTAATCAGAACTTGACAATCATAGGAATATATTCATAATAAAGATTAATAAGAAATGTTTAATTCAATCGAGTTGTATCGTTTTATGTTCTTTCTTGGGCGTGTCAGATGTACTAACAAATGCTGAGGCTAATTTGGATTTTATTCGCAAAACGCTTTTTCTGGCTCTTATTCTACCTTATCACCACCACTAATCCAGGCCGGTTAAGGTGGTGTGGGTCTAATCCTTAGTGCTACCGTATTGATAACATAAGATTAGAAAATTTGACGATTGTAATTCAAAATAACTTTTCATATCAAAATAATTAGTTTGGCTTAAAATAACTATTTTGCTTTACATTCATCTAATCTTTCAATCTAACAACCCGAAAGTATTTACACGGTGCTGAAAATTTACCACATACCTTAAAGAAAACCCCACTCATTCTAGAAATATGCAATAATAATTGTCAATTTGACACATATAATAATTTTGTAATTTGTTTTATGATAATTAATACAAAGATCTCCCTTAAACAAAAAAAAAGTAACTTAAACATAAACCAATCTGGCTCTTATGCGGAACAATATTTTTTTACTTTGAGAATAGGTGTTCTCAAGTTAAGAAAACATGTTATGAATAGGTGTTCTAAAAATTAGAATATGTGTTCATTTTTCAAATCAGTCTCATCCGTAAAATTTTTTAATTTAACGGATGAGATTTCCGTTTTCGCACGTGCGGAATAAAAAGTGTTCCGCATAGGAGCCGTGAAATATAAACATGGTCATACAAAAAATATCCGAAAAGAAAAGTACATAAGTCGCCTTCATATATTCATTAAAAAAAAGAAGAAAAAAAGTCGCCTTCATATACCTGCAACTCCTCTTTCTTCAACTACCAGTCCAAAATAACAAGAAGACACACCTTTTGCTAGGGTGTTCATGATTCGGTTTGATTCGCTTTTATACATTTTTCAAATCAAATTGAAATATTCAGTTTGAAAATTTTGAAACCAATCCAAACCATTTAAAATCTCAAACTGATGCATTCAGTTTGGATTGGTTTGGTTGCGAGACACAAAAATATTGATTATAAACTTAAAAAAAAACTTTATTTAATTAGTTAGTTGCTAAAAATATGCCTATTATTTTCTCAAGGTAAACACAATAAAGAAAA
Organism: Vinca minor; assembly: GCA_026122235.1. Lineage (NCBI taxonomy): Eukaryota > Viridiplantae > Streptophyta > Magnoliopsida > Gentianales > Apocynaceae > Vinca > Vinca minor. Next base: position 14,922,398 of record JAOCZM010000015.1, read on the forward strand.
AATAATAATAAAACATAAATTCTTGGTCTTTTTTATTTTATTTTTGTTGATGAAAGACATAAATTCTTGGTCTTGATCCTTGCACTTTAAACAAATTACTTCAAAATCATCCTACAAGAAAAAAGAAAAACACAAAAATTACATAATTATTAGTTCAAAATAGTGAAATACAATAAAATCTTTTGGTAAATCTAAAATCGCATATCAAATGATGACTTTTTAATCTCTTGGTTTAACACTTGAAGAACTTGCATTTGAAAATTTTAGAATGAGATTAAAAAATTAGCAATTATATTAGAAATCATTTTAAGGAAAAATATATTTTATTGCAAAAAAGTCCTTTAATATATTTTGTATTATATATTATATATATTCGGTTTGGATCGGTTTGGTTTATAATTTTTTTTAAATCAAACCAACAATTCGGTTTTAATTTAGCTCAAACTGAAATAAGTCCAATGCATCGCTCAAATCGAAAATTCGGTTTGGATTGGTCGGTTTCGGTTTTTCTTGAACACCTCTACCTTTTGCCAATTAAATTATGAACCTTACCATAAAAGTATTTTCCCAATTTTTTTTTTTAAAATCGATAATACTATATTTTAATTGTAGTAACATTATAATAAGAAATAATTATATAAAACACTCTGCTAATATTTTATATAAAAGAAAAAATTAGAATGAAAAGTGAATAAATAATTAAAATAGTTCGAGACAGTTTTAATTTAATAAAAATAAAAAACGAAAAACAACTTGTTTCAAACGATTGAGATAGGCTCGTAGAAGAAGAAGAGATTTTTCAACCTTGGTGAACAAAATTAACAAAAAAAAAAAAAACCGAGGTAGATGAAAAAAGAAAAAGATGCAAAAGGGGCTCCAGATATTGATTGAATAATTATGAGGTAGTTGGAACTTTGTTACGAGGCAGAAAATTGGTGTGCACCACGACGCCATCAACTCGTGACTATCACCAAATTTTCCAATCTGCAAAACATAAAGAAATCGCAATAGAGTTGACACGTAGCAATAGCAGCCAAGCGATTTGAATTCTTTGTTTACCTCCCCTTTAGCAATCATATTTTGTTTACTTAGATAAACTTTAAGAGTAAAAATATATAATTAAAATATGAACGTGACGTAATTAGAGAGTGTTATATGAAGTAGAATATATAATTTGATATACTCTCTGAACGGTTTGAATGATCCCACTTCAATGTAAGGGAGAGTGTTAAAATATAACGCCTCATATTAGATTGCCTAAAGGTTCAAATTATAAGTTCATAAGTTAAAAACTCTAATTCCTAATTGATTTTGAAAAGAAATAAAGGCCCCATAAACTAGTCTCCCAAGAACTAGTCTCACAATGTATTAGAGTGAATTCTTTGACGATAAATGTGTGAAGACCATAAGTTATTTTCGCAGTGTCATTATATTTGTCCTCTCATATTTCTCATTTTTTTTTATTGTCGGAAAGTAATAATTTTTTAAATTTCTAGAAATCAAACTAAACACTTTCAAATTGTATTTAAATTATTATTTAGTTTTCTAATGATTAAAAGAAGCATCTAAAAGTTTTTTTGTATTATATGTTACGAATTAATAGCTTTTTTTTGCGTTATATTTTATGAATTGAGAAGCCGAAATATGAAAATTAGAATATGGTGTTAATAAATAAAAATATAGGGGGTGTCAAAATAGTCTTTTTCTTTTTTTTTTGGAAATGGAACTCCTACTACATTCACATTCACATTCACGGACGTATGGCCTGTGGATTGTTCCTGATTGGGCTGATTTTATATGCATTAATGGATCAGTACTCTTCTCGACTAAATAATGTGGGCCTATGTTAGATAATGGGCCAATTTCTCACTGGTCTAGGTTTCAGTTTGGAAATTTGGAATCGTACGGCTTCACTAGATTTATTTGAAGCGGCCCAATCTTAGCATACCCGAGAAGAAAAGTCCTCCTAATGATTGAAAAATAATTGAAAGCGGAAGTGAGACAACTCAGTCCATTTTCCCCTAAAGGGAAGCGAGAAAAACAGTATTACTAAAAGTAGCAATAAAAAATTTAAGATCATTGTATAATGCTCGCACTTTTTTATTAGGTTTCAGACTTTTGTTCATATTTTAATAATGTTCGATCCATTGTGTATGCGTGTAAATATTGCTGTGTTAAGTCTTTTGAACTAAATCAACAAAATCGTTAGTATAGGTTTTTAGTCATAGAGTATATCTAGAATCAATGTTCACTAAGCATACACTTATCTTTCTTCTTCTAATGATAGCAAAAGATTTGAAAATAAAAAATGAAGAGAATTCGAATATCTACATTCTTTCCCTGCCAGCAAATATCGATCTTTCATTTCGAATAGAGGTGCTAAATATTTGTTCATTGACTTTCACAAAACACAGATGAATGTTTGTTGGTGTTTAAGGTTATTGAAAACCTTGGTAGTCAGCATTGTGTTTACAGTTTATAAGGTTAAGTAAGGAATGGTGAAAACATAGGAGAGAGTTAAGTAGTGTAATGAACAAAGAAGCGATTTCTTAGCCAGAAAATACGGGTCAAACGAAAAACCATGGCAATATAACATTGCCTTGCATTTAAAGCAAGTCTTTAATATGACAGTATAGGAGTATTACTATAGTTATTAGAATTATTTTTTATCCTTCCAATGCTCCCCCTCACAGTCCACATTATTTATTCCCTTTATTGGTTTCCCTCCTTTTCTGCACCTACCTTTGATCTTGATGCATTCATCCCTTCCCCAACATTTTTAATAATTACATTTTAATCGAGAAATAAAATGCAGCGAGAAAAGTATATTATAAACAAAATAAATATATGATGCCACTAATCATACTTAAATTAGATATCAAGGGTATCTATATAACAAAAAATCGGATTAAGTTAATCTCATTTTATTTATTTTCTCTTAATATTTAGAATGCGATGGTACGTGGGCTTCTTGCTTGCAACTGTAGCAAAGCTAGCGTATTTCCTTTATGTCTAAGCAAAATATACATATATATTAAATACAAATAATAGCTAAGCTAGCTAGTAGAGAAGGGTTTCAATGTTTAATCCAAAATCTCAAATTGTTAATTAGTTCATTGGCTTAATGGTGATGAAAATGTTTAAGCCTATTAATGTTTCAAGCTAGTTAACTAGACTCTGTAAACTTGATTTCCTAATGACCCCGTGGTGGCATGAAATCTCCAAAAATTGACAAAATATTAATAGTAAGAAATTATATGCTGTGATATGTAAACCAAAGTTCACCTAATTCCGAAACAAAGATTATCAAACGTTAAATTACTCTTTTTTTATTTTATTTTTAGAGATTCGCCAATTAAGTTTTAAAGTTGGGTAACATTTTCTTAATTAGCTAGTTTAAGAAAGTATTTTAGTACACAGAGACTATATAGTACACCAATGGTGAAATCCAGTTGGCCAATAGCCACCCTCAAAAGTCAAAATCTAAGAGAAGCCACACGTGGGCATAGCTTTGACAGAGCTGGCATTCCCCTCTTCGAGCCCTCTCTATACCTTTAACAGTTTAACTTCTTAATTAGAGTTTTTGAATTCAAGTTCTAAGAATGAAGATCCACGCACATGTTGTACTGGATGTGTACAATACTCGAATAAGATTAGACGTCGGTCAATAAAAATAGATAGGGTAACGTGAGTACAAGACCTACTTAGGAAAAGTAGAGCCAACTATATATACAACAACAATAATAATATAATTCATTAAGTTTCCAATAATTGAAGTATGAACGGAGAGAGATATACAATAGACCTAACAATATTTGACAATAAATGCGGAAATTGATTGCTTCAATACCTACTTTCCTTGGGAAAATGGAGACAAATATATATATTCAGGAAAAAAAGAAAAGAAAAGGAAAGAGCCAACTCAGGCTAGGGGTGATGATGAAGATCTTATTGCACAATGATGTGTTGGTATCACACATTTGTTTTTTTTTAGCAAATGGATGGAGTAGTATAATATTTCACCATCTAAAGATATACTTAATTTGTAGCTTCTTACTATGAATAAAACATTGACCTACTTTTTTCTTTGATACCTTGCCTTTTAAGCACTCCTTTTCCCCCTTTAAATACTTTCTTCTTTTCCTCTCCTCTTGAAGATTTCCCCTCTCCCTCCCCCCCTCCCCCAAAGCCCATCTAAAAGACTGCAACACCATTCTCCGCCTAGCTCCAGCGGAAACTGTGGAATCTTGGATGTCCAGGGAAAGGTAAAAAACCCTATTTTTTTAACATATAGAAAGGAAAATAAAAATAAAAATCCTTGATTAATGAATTGGAACTAAATAAATTTCAGTTGGGATTGTTGTAGGGAGAGGTTAGATGAGATATCGAAGAAGTTAAAGACGGAGTTGGATGCATCCCAACAGATGGGAAGGAGACATATGTTGGGTCCACCAGGATGCTTGAACACCATAACCCCTTGTGCTGCTTGTAAGCTCTTAAGAAGGAGATGTGCTGAAGAATGTCCCTTTTTCTCCTTATTTCTCCCCTCATGAACCCCACAAATTTGCAGCTGTTCACAAAATCTTTGGTGCTAGCAATGTTTCCAAGATGCTCTTGGTAAGAAAAACCCCTCCAATCTTCTTTTTCTTCAATAGTTTGGGACTTTTGTAGAGTACCTGATATCTCCACCCTTGTATGAAATTAGTTTGTGTTGTGCTGGCAAGAGTTTGACTATTATCTCTCGTGAGATTAATCTGTATTCAGCCCGTGTTAAGCATGATATCCTTAACTTTGTATTTAACTAATTTGGATCGAGTCCGTAAGTGTCTGACTACCACTTCGTGTGAGATTAATCTATGTTCAGCCTGTGTTAAAGCCGGCAAAAATTATAGGTTCGACTCAGATTGCACTTGCAGAGTACATCTAATATCTTCACTTTAATTGAAATTAATTCAGACTTGGTCGGAGTTAAGCCAGCAGAGTCTGATTATCTATATACCTTCGGTCCAAACTAAACAGTGTTAATCAGTAGAGTCTGACTCTTATTTCCACATTCAATGAAGATTAATTCTTCCGTTCGTATTGTTCTTGTAGAGTTTCACTTTTACTTGTAAAAAAATAGATTTATTCTTCTTTTTATCTTAATAGTATCTTGTATATGTGGGGATAATTTGCAGGAAGTGCCGGAGAGCCAAAGGGCAGATGCAGCAAACAGCTTGGTATATGAAGCAAACCTGAGATTAACAGATCCAGTGTATGGATGCATGGGTGCAATTTCAGCTTTGCAACAACAGGTTCAAACATTACAAGCTGAGCTTCATGCTGTCAGCTCTGAGATTTTGAGATATAAATATAGAGAAGCTGCTAATACTATAATGGCATCTACTCATGCTGCTTTAGTTTCTTCTGGTGCTGTTTCTGTTGCTGAGATTCCACAAGCTCCGGCCACTCCTACTTCTCCTCCTCCACCGCCTCCGCCCCTTCCCTCGCCTTCTGTTCTTGTTGTTTCCTCTTCTTCTTCCTCAGCTAATTCATCTCTGTATGCCCCACCTAATAATTCTACCACCACCCCCACCTATAGAACTACTAATCCAATCAATAACATACCTTACTTTCATTAATCTTTTGAACAATCTTACAAAAATAACCGTTAAAGATGCCACATCGATTAGTTTGTGTGCATATTTGTAATATATAAGGCTTAGGCAATCCTCCCCCTCTTGAGTTACCTTTTGACAAGTCCATTTTTAACAATAACGCTTTTAACAAGTGTACAAACTTAGCTATTCTCTTTTATAGAGACTACATATCTTATGATCATATGTTCCAATCCCTGTCTCATTTACTATCCCTATCTTAAGAAACGGAAAATACTATCATAGACCTGTTTCATTGATCGTGGACATACTTCTCTCTCCCATATTGAGGGTAGGAGTACTGAGTCCAAGACTAATGGAGCAAGTTAATTTATGATAGAGTTTTCCGTGTCTCTCTTACCCATCAAATAAGATTGAAATTGAAGACAAGATACATAATGAAGAAAAAGATCTGGACTCTGACTTCTGCTAATTAGGGTTTCTATAAGTTCCATATATTCTCTCTTTTCCACGTCTCAAGGAAAAGAGTGACTAATTAGTATACTTGTAAAATAAGATATAGCCCGGAGAAGTGGAAGTTCCGGCAGCTAGCTAGCCGCCAAGTATTTTTGTCCGGTGGTTGGGATCACTTAGAAAGCTGAAATGGGAGTTTGCACTGCTGTGGGGTAATAACATTGAACTCTCTGTAGACCAGCAAGTCTGTGCCATGAAAGGACCTGAGAGTTTTAGCAACGGACAAAGAGGAGGGAGACAAAAGAGTATGCTGAATTTGATTCTTCCCATAGAAGATCAGCAAATTAAACTTGACAATGAGTTTGGTCAGAGTGCAGTTGTTGTAACATTAATATTCAAACCTTTTTGCCTTTTCAAATTCTTTTGGCTGGAAGTTTTTGCTTAATTATAATTTTTTATTTTTGAGTTTTTTTTTCCTAGTTTTAAGTTCATCTTCTTCTTCTATATCTTTATTATACATTAGAAATGAAAAAATATTTTGCAGGAATCTAGGTTTAATGATTATGATTTGAAGCTTAACTTGGTAGGAAAAAAATTGCTTTTGCAGTACTTATAATAAAAACTTAATTGGTTGTCATATTTGGTAGAAGGAAGAGTAACATACCATGTGGCAGTGTTTAGATATGTTCAAAGAATGATGAATGATACTATATAAGAATGTATCAACATATTAATTGTCAAATCACTCATTTTGTTTAAATTCGATACTGGATTTTCTGTCAATTGATGATGAAATCGCAATTATCACACTGTGACAGTATTTTTCACTATATTTATAACATGGATCGTTAGCTGGTAAAATCTTCTCGCGTAAATTTACCGAATGATTCTTAAGTACTTTTAGGGTGTGATTGTATTAAGTTTGTGTTTGAGATTTTGGTTTCAGTCTCAAACCAGTCTTAAATCCAAACTCAATTCTAGATGATTTAATACTTTGAGTTTCATTCGCAAACTCAATCTAAAGCTCCGGATTTGAGTTTCAAACCAGACCAAACTCAAACAAAACCCAATCCAAAGAGTCAAATATAACTTAGGATATCTGTTGGGATAACGAAAACAATTGTCAAATAATTGACAATGAATATAGTATCAGTGCTATGAGTTCCAAAGTGTCTCTTTATTGACATGGTATTGTCAAAAGAGAAACCTGAAGCTTACATTATAGTACTCCTTTGAGAGACTAATGCATGGCATGGTGCAGAGAGCACATATATACGACTGAGAGATCAGAATGATGAGAAAAAAAGAAAACTAATTAAGACCATTGCTTTTACTTTGCTTGGAAACTGAAGCTTTGGCTACGAGTTTAAGTTATCTTGGCGTGTGGAGCTCATTCGGACTAGGACAACTGATGTCCTATTTAATATTTATACTTTCTTTCATTTATTATTATATGAATAATAATAATAATAATAATATAACTATATTATCAGCCCTATATTGATCCGACACTGTTACCTCCCTCGGTATTTTGTGATAGGGGTAGAACTTTTTGTAACTCTAATCCGGTTTTGGGTTCTTCTAATGGTTAACATTTTACGTAGCCAAAAAAAAAAAAAAAAACATGAAAATGTACCAGTTGAATTACTACCTGAATTGGTCTCGCTTCCTATCTAGTATTATATTGATTTAAAAACGACAAGATGGTTTTAAGGGTTTGTTTGTTAACTTGATCACTAGCTCTTTCCTTCCAAATCAAAAAACACTTTTATTAACTTTTTAAATAATAAATAAAGGTATGGTTTATTATTATTGTCCAATAGTATACGGACACATCCAAGGACGAAGACAAGGGGCAAATGGGGGCAGTCACTCCTGAGATTTTTAAATTTTTTTACTATATATAGTAAATTTTATATGTAGTTTGGAATATTTGATCGAATTCGCCCCAATTTTTTTTGTGTAGTTTTTATATATAGTTCGTCATGTTATTACCGTTTTTCGCCCCAAACTATTTTTTTTTGACTTGGCTCATGAACACATCATGTTTAACCAAGAAATAAATTAATCATCAAAACGTGTTTAGAAGTTATACAACATATATAATCTAATAGTCAATGACTGGTGCAACCTTTTTTTTGAAAGGCTGGTGCAGCATTAACAGTAGTTGCATTGACAATTTCTAATAGATTCTCATTTCAACACTTCATAATTCTATTTTAATTAAAAATTCAAATCGTTACGTGTTTGGATCAATCAATAGTGTACCTAAATTCCATATCATTCTAACCCCGAGTTCTGGGGCAGCTAGTTGGAGCTGCTTAAGTTGACGCCGTTGACGAGGGTTCGATTCTCGCTGGTGGAATTTGACTCTTGCGGGATTTCCCGCTGCTGAGAGTTCCGTTTAAGACCAGTATGAGCCAGACTCTCCCTGTTGAGCGGTAACGCTGCGGGCCAACCGTGAGACCGAGTCCGAATGTAGTCACCACGTTGTTGGTGGATACCGGATGCCCCAAATGGGTAGAAAAAAAAATTCCATATCGTTTCTATGTTGGATTTTAATATAAATTACTATCTAGTATTATTATTATTTCTGGGAGCTAAATTAATTTAATGTATGTCATCACATGGATCTTTATCGAATTTCAATGAAGCTTTTCAAAATTGGTCCTTTCTGTAAATATTGTTTGAAAAAAAAAAAGTTTAATAGTGCGCGAAATGAACCCAATACTATATTCTTGTATGAAATCATTTAAAATGAAATTTAATGGAGGAAAATTAATTTTTTTTTTTTTTACGGGGATGCGGGATCGGACGCAGGACCACGGCCTTTTTCCACTGTAGCCAGAGATCCCACAGGAAAATTAATTTAAGCATTAGCAGGCCACGGGGTTTTCACATCCTTAAATGTTTCCTCCAATCTCAAAGTCTTCGCTGGCAGTTGTACCTAAGGGAACATTGTTCCAATGCATACACATGAGTTTGACTTTCCTTGTACTGTAAAATTATGAGGTCATTTATGCAAAGTTTTTGTCTAATCTCGGGCTTTATTTATTTATTTTTGCTAAGTAGATCTCGAGTATTTTATACTCATAGTTTATGAGCTAAGTCGGCTATGGCAGATTCAAGAATTCAGCGATCTAACTTGTATTTTTTTCGTTAGTTATGCCCTCACCAGTGATAGTGGTAAGATAAATCTAGATTTGATGATAAATTTTATTCATAAAGCAAAATTTCTGAGTCTATCGTGCTGAAGATGCGTCACTTGCAGGGCTAACTTAAAAAAAAGCTTACTTATATAGAGTAATGTAATAGGTTTTTTTATAATGTTAGGGACGGAATTTTTTTTTCTCATAAAAAATGTGATATTTTTCAAAATGTTACTCTTACCCTCTTGAATCCGCCACGTCATCTGTCAAAATGGAAAAGAAGCAGCAACATAGATTGTGGGCTTCACGACGCATACGAAAACTAGCATTCAGGGGTTTGAGTAAGGGCCCGTTCGAGAAAAGCAATGCTTGTTTTAATAATGAAGCCCAAAAGAGAACGATAACATGGGCCCAACTTCACTATGAGACTCATTCCTTTCATTTTTTCATTTTTCATTTTTTCTTTTTGCGTTGAATATACTACATTTTTTTTTTAAATTAGCTTTTTCTAACACGACCGGTACGTTTTAATATAAACAAATTATTGTATATAGTACTTCATTCATTTCATAATATAAATTGTTAGTAACATTAATTTTCTATAATTTGGCTCCTCTGTTATCCTTGTAATTATTTCTATAATTGTCAATACAAATATCCTACTATAAAAAGAACGACTTATATTGTGGAATAAATGGAATAATATATGTTTAATATTCCCTTAAGATTCTCCTATTTTTGATAGAGTTTATAAATTTTTTATAGATTTAAATTTTCATATAAAGAATGTACTGGCTTACAACAAAGTACTACCTCTATTCCTTAATATAAGACTTTTATTACATGTTGTGAAAAATAAAGAAGTAAAAATTAAGATATTTTTTTAATCAAAATATCAATATTACTATCTTAAATAAAATTAGTGGTATACAAGTCATATTTAAGAAATAATATTTGTATTTTAACTAATAAAGTATTTTATTTTTTGTTTAATTTTTCACAATATATAATGAAAGTCTTATATTAAGAAATGGAGGTAGTAGTAGCTTTATTATCTTTCACTAAAACACTTATAGAATTCCGTCTTTGCTGATAAATTAAATATTGTAGAAGTTAAATATGATTTTATTTTTATTTTTTATATATTTCAAAAAAATCATCTTGTCCCTAATTGGGTGCATATAGAGTGATTTTATCTGTATACTTGACAACAAAGCAGAAGATCAGAAGTCTATACAGATCCTTTTGTACTCGATCAAAATAATCCTAAATTCATATTTATTAAAAAATAACAGAGCATGATAAGACTTTATAAATTGACTAAAGAAGAAATAATCAAAAAGCAATTTATTAATTAGGACAGACATGTTTTATTCATGAAGCAATTACACTTGACACTGCTTCCGGACTTAAACACGAGATGCAGGACAAACCGAAACGCAATACTTTATATAAAAATAACTTCCTTATAGTAATAAAAAAATTTAGTCTCAACTTGGGATCAGTTATAAATAAGAATACTCTACATTGTAATATTTCATATTTTTTGAAGGATTATCCTTAAGAAATTTACCTCCATATAGTAATAAAATAACATGAAATTTTAAATATATTTATATATCTATATAAAATAGCAACTTAAGCTTATGGGGTATCTTTTAACTATTTTGCAAGATATTTTTTGCTTCTAATATTGGTTGGTTTCTTTCATTTTGCGCAACTCGACACGAATACTTTCAGTGATTTGAGTTCGTTTGTTTTTAGGTGACATGACTTGCTTGAAGTAGAAAATTTATGATTTGAAATGATAATGGAATTTATGATTATGCTAGCATTTATATATGTATAATAAAAAGGAAACAAACGAAAAAACATTTCAAAGATACAACATAAATGAGTGAATATTCTAAATGCATACATGATGTACATACTTTTTTTTTATATAGCTATTGTATGTATATGAATGAATCTTCTAAATCTAATAGACACAATGTACATGCATGATGTACGTACATTTATTTTTTTTAAAACTAATGAATCTTATATATCTTTTAAATTCATGTTTTTAAAATATGAATGGACAAATTTTCAAGTGTCGTATAATGTATATTGGTTATTTTTTAAAATAATTTTTATATGTAAGCCTCTATTTAAAAATAACCTCCCTATAGTAATATTTTTCTTCGATCCTGAGAATATTACTTTATAGAGATTTTACTGTACATTGAATCATTTGACCGGCTTAAGAGCAGCCTCACCCTAAAACAAACAGAAGACGACAAAAACAATTAGATCATGACCCAAAATTGACAATACTTTCATTCCATAATATAAATCGTTAATGAGATGTAGCAAAAATTAAGGAAATAAAAGTTACTCCCTCAATTTCTAAATATAAGACTTTCATTATATGTTGCGAAAATTAAAGAAGCAAAAAATTATAATATTTTTGTAATCAAAATACCAATATTACACTCTTAAATAATACGTGTATGTCACTAATTCTATTTATGAGAGTAATATTAATATTTTTATTACAAAAATATCTTAATTTATTCTTTCTTAATTTTCGTAACATGTTCTGAAATTTTTATATTTAGGAATAGAGATAGTAAGGTATTTTATTAGTTAAAATATCAATATTATTCTTTTAAATATAACTTATATATCACTCATTTTATTTAAGAGATTAATATTTATACTAATTAAAAATACTTTATTTTTTGATACACTTATATTAAACGACTTATGTTAAAATAGACAATCCTAAAGCAACACGTACGGCATTTTTTTCCTTTTATGTCTCAATCAGTTCCACCTCCTGCAGTTCTTTCTGACCTCTCCGTTTGATCCAGTGAGAGGACTAATGTCTCCCATCTTGATCATCGCCGCAGCAAAATCAGAGTAGAAGGTCTTCAAGTTCTTGCTGTAGGTTTCAACCAGAGAATCGGTTGAGCCGCCGCCGCCGTTGTAGAGTACTTGATCAGAGTTAAGTAGACCCTTCTGGTTTATCAGATTTCTGTAGTAATTAATGTCAAAACAGGCCGGAGTTTGAAGGTCAAGAGGAGCCAACCTATCGTCACCATTGCCGGTCTGTAATGGACAGTTAGCTTGTCTGTTTCTTGCAAATGATGTGTCTATGTTGGTCTGGCTGTATATCCTTGTCCTGAAGGTTGTGCACCTTGCTTGTCCAATTGTATGTGATCCTGCACATATATGGTCCGTTTGATCAAATCAAATTAAATTAAATGGCCATTCCCTTTTTTTTTTTTTTTTTTTAAAACCACGTACACATTATGGGAAAGTTGGGCATGAACCTGACCTATTAGTCATAGCTACACACCTTTATCACTTTTTTTATGTGAGTTAAAATCTTTAGCAGTTATGTGAGAGGTAAGACCCATAAATAAAAGGTAAGGTTCTTGGCATTTGAATATCAGGAATATAATTCGCTTTTACTATATTATTTAATACATTATCTAGTATAATAATGAACTGCTCCATGCATGTGTAACAACTTCATGAGATTTAATGAAATGAGTGAGTTTAGACTAATTATATTGTTCTATAAATAAATTTAATCAGTGTACTAAACAATGAATCGAAGATCTTCAGCCATATTAATCCAATTACCTGATAAGGCGACCATATCTTTGGCTGAAAGACCAACATTTTGGAACCGATTGATAAGGTTTTGGAGGGTAGATGTGGGTGGGGGAAGAGCGCCGCTATTTGCACCTGAAAAACTGGCAGTTCTGGAGTCTCTCCTTCCTACTTTGACATTCCAACTCGGTCCTCCAAGCTAATTCATAAAAAAAAAAATCATGAAAATGAACCGTATCAATGCATGAATGGCATCAGGGTATGAACGTTTTTACATGCAAAATATTTGGGTCACTCAATCTTAGAACAATTTTTTTAGGACAAACTCCACACTCCACTAATATAAATTGAACGGAGACTCTATCTCTGTAGGTAAGCCTCGCACAATTAATGTGAGAGGGCTGTGGGGTTTTCCACCTGAACGGTTATATGATTGAATTTTTCTAAAATATTTGGGTTTAGTTAATTAGAAGAACAGAGAAGACTTACAGCGACGACGGAATCACGGGCAGCAATGGCCAAAATGTCGGCGCAGGTGACCACACCTGGGCAGGCCTTCTCTACCTCAGTTTTGATATTGTCTATGACGTTGAATCCTCGGAGTGAACGGTTGTTAGGACGAGCAGTTTTCTCCCCTCTGAAAGAAGTTGTATCGTCCAATAGTACTGATCCATCGCACCCCTGTAATTCAATCAAGATAAACTCAAGTAATATTATCAACATATAATCTTGATAAAAATGTTAATTGAATCATTTTATTGATCGTTATTTTCATGACTTCATCCATTTACTACTTGTCTTTCTTCTATTTCTTCTTAATTGTTTACTAAGTCACGTAGGTCATTAAGGGACGGATTTACATGGTGGTCAAGGTATGCCCAGGACCACCCAAGATTAGTGGTGTAATGGTATCAATTACATGTGTTATGATTCATATAATATTTTAGACTTTAGTCTTAATGTTTCAGTCTCATAAAACAAGCTCTAATATTATCAAAGTTTGATCGTACCCATCATAAAACAAACTCAAATGATGGGTTTGATTTGTGTGATAGTTTGTAATTTTTAGCCCGTTAAAAAAATCTATATTTAAGTTTTCTAATTATAACTTTTTTTTTTTCCTTTTTCTTAATGCGCACCATGACAATTAAGAACAAAATGCTAATAATAATAAGTGGTTAGAATCCTGTGTATGATTTCCAGTGACATTAACATTAAGCTGCTAATTTCCATTTCTATCTACAAAGAAAAAACTAACCAAATTATTTATTTGAGGAGAAGAACTCCACAGCTGAGAGCACTATGCACATTCACACCTACCTGAGCTTATTTGTTTTGTGTAACTATTATCTTAGTATTGACATTTGTTAGAAATTTAATTCTCAATATTTCAATAGTGTTGAGAGAATGAACGATTTGTCTGGGATTCTCTCAATATCACACGTCAAGAGTTTGCAAAGTAGTAGGAGAAGATTTTTTTTTGAAAGTTGGCCTATATGGTATTTAGTGTTAAATGTTCACACCAGCAGCCTAGGTTCGATTCTCCTCTGCAGCGTTTTTTCAGAGTGTCAAGATGGATGATAATTTTTCCAAGTTGAGGAGGATGCAATTTCCCTGAATTAGAATAAGACATTTACTTTTGAGTTGTAATTTAAACTATCGTTTGGTTATGTAATATTGGTATACTTTTGCCGATAATCGTTTTCTACTATATTTTAAATTGTTGAGGGATCACCCTAAATTTCAATCCTGGATCCGCCCATAAGGTCATTATGTCAAATTTTCTGACTTTTCAATCCATGCAGATTAATAATTTTCTAACATCGTCCCACGTCATATATATGACCTCATATATTATTCTCTATCTGATAAGCCCGAGATTTTTAAATTTTTTAATATATATAGTGAATTTTATATGTAGTTCGAAATATTTGAACAAGTTAGGCCTCAATATTTTTTTTGTAATTTTTATACGTAGTTCGACATATTTTTGCAGTTTTTTGTCCCCAACTTAAAAGTTCTGAGTTTGTCCATACCTATTGTATAGCTAAATACATTCCAGAGTAGCACTCAAGATCGGGGACGTCGGAGCTTGAACTTTGAGATTAAAAGGGCAAATTTTACGAAGTTAGGGAGTACAAAAAACTATAAAGGAATTTTTCGAAAAAATATTAAGAGGTGAATTTGGAGAATAACTTGTTTAAACCCTAAAAAGAATTAATAACTCTAGTGCAATTTACAAAATATTGGGGGACAGGAGTGGGACCTGTACTTGCCTAGGATCCTTCCTCAATTTTCTCTTCCGGTACGGGTCATATGTTCTACTTGTAGTATGCATGATCTCACATTCATAAAAATTGTCACGTATTGTATTTTTTTAGCGTTTCAATTCTTTTTTAGATTTTAGATAAAAGCCTGTTATGGGGCAGCTATGTAATAACATAACAGAGAATGAGACAAGCAATGCAAAAACAAAATTCACGTTAAACAAAAAAGAATAGAAAATTACTTGAACAAAGCAATCATGAAAATGGAGGCGAAGGAGCGAAGCACCCATGCGTTTTTCATTTGACACAGCTGATTCAACCTCTTTTCTTACAGTAGTAAAAACTTGGGGACAACTCTTAGAGTAAAATCCAGTAGAAAGCTGAGCAGAAGAAAATCTCAAAGAGAAGATAACCATAACCATAACTAATGTAACAATAACTGTAACAAAATTAGAAGAAGACGACATGTTTGCTTAGTTTTTTAAACTAAAGAGCTGTGAGCTACTGAGTAATTTGATGCACTACTTCAAGATAGGGTGTGTGTATATATAGAGCTGAGGAGGATGTACTTAGCCCCAAACAGCTTACCTAATAACTAAGACTACTTCATCATCATCAGAAGAAAAAACTTTCTTAGAGGGAATAGAAATTAAAAATTAAAACAAGACAATAAAAAATTTATGGAGAAATTCAATTGGATTATTGATGGATTAATAAAGTAATATGCAGATTAGGGGAAGACGACTATGATGATTTTATTCTTGTCCGTTCGCGTAAGCGAAAGAAAAAAACTATAAAGACTCAAATTGATCATTACATGGAGACTAAATATAAGTATTTTAAAAGACGTTAATTTTTAAAATTATAGGCTCATTTGGCCTTTTTACTATGTTTTTTTTTATTTGTTTTCATTATGAATAAAATAATTTTTTTAAAAAAATAACAATAAAGTAATATGATATGACTAAAACACGTTTACATAATTACATGAAATGAATTTGTTGAATGGTATCACAAGGTGTATAGCCCAGAGGGGCTATGGCTTGCCCACGACCGTGAGGTCGTGGATTCGATACCCTCTCATACATGGGGCATGCTTTAAATTTTCTTTTTTAGGGTTCTCTCATCCTTTTGTGAGATACTTTTATCTCCCCTTTATGAGGCAACTGCCCAGTTGGGCTTCATTGTTGAATGGTTTGATTTAGTTGATATGGCAGGTAGGATGTCAACTTTGCTCTATGTTAAAATGAAAATTCTGATATGGATTAGGTTTATGTGGACTTTGTGGTTCAAAATTGACCACATCATCACAAAGTTGTCTCTCTCCTCATTATGTGGTGATGTGACCAATGACGGAGTCAGAAATTTATCTTTGAGAGGCAAATTTCTTAATGAAAATTTTTAGGGGCGAAATACAATATTTATAAGGAAATATCACAAAAAATTTGTCGTTTCTGAAAATATTCGGGCCCCTTGATTTCGCCACTGCTCATCCATCATAGTAATACAGTTACCTGATATTTAGGAAGAAGATTAAATCAGAAATTAGAAGAAAAAAAAATTGAGAAAAAAAAGTAGATATAAGGGAGATTCATTAGTGCCATTTTAAAACATGAGTTAATTCATGAAGTAGCAAAGGCAATTGGTTTCTATGACAATTTCGATAAACAATAATATACAATTACCTGTAAATGATGTCAAAAGAATTTAAAGGTATACAAATTGTCTTTTTCGAATATATATACGTAAGTGTGGCAGGATGAAATATACAATAAATTTTGATGCTATGGGAAAAATGGTAAGAAAAATGAAAAATTACATAAAGTGTGTTAATTTATAAAATAATAAAAATATAAAATATTTAAGAAAGAACATGAACTAAATTCAAAGATTAACATATCTCAAGACTTCCAAACCCCTAAACTTGTTAAAATTTTAACCAAAATTGTTAAGATATAAGTGGTGTCGTTCCTATAATTCACGAACTAAAAAATCTAATTTTAAATCGTAAATTGATTCAAAATGTTCACGGGACGAGGTGTTACCAAAACAAAACTAAAACTATTTTTGGAAAAAACAAGTGCCCCACCAGGCCCTTGTTGGCTCCGCAAGTGGATGTGACCAGTTCTATATCGCAGAGTCCAATAAATCTAATTCATATCAGAATTATCCATATTAATATACTTTTTTTGTCAGGGGTGGATCCAAAATTTTCGTGTTGAATGAGAAAAATATATATAAAAAGACCATATCAATTATTTTTTTGGCAAAAGTTAATATTTTACAGGATTATTTCGGAAGAATTTCAAAGGCAAAATGGGTAGCTATCCAAAATCTTAAGGATGACCGCTACCCAACTCTAGAGCCGCGGCTGCCTGTAGTTCTAATTTTTTTAATAGATTAAATAATTCAATCCATGCAGGACGGGACGTAGAAGTTTCAACAATATTTCTGTTTCAACGTAATCCCATTAAGTAGCAAAGAAATTGACAAGTTACTGTTTCAACAATATTACTTTTGCTCATGGATAGACTTTGCACATATCCGAAATAGTATTTTTTTTTTTTTTTCCTAATTCTTTTTTCTAGGCATCATTGCTTAAAAAATTACACATCAATTAGAGCGGAATATTTGTGATATCCCGTCCCATATAGGATAAGTGTAAAAGAAATGTGTAGCCATAGACATTCATGCATATTGATCATTACTGTAAGATATCTTATTTAACATAACACTAATAGTGATAAATATAATTAATTAGTTGTGAATATTGTCACGTTAATGTGTTGTGCCCTCAGGCCTACCCACTCTCTCCAGGTAGGAATCCTCTGTTCCTATTCAGTGTCTCCTTTTCTATCCCACCAATAAGAAAATGACACGTATTAAATTTTTAATTAAAAAATTATAACTTAAAAGAAATAGTGAAACACACAAGAGAAAAATACACATGTGGCAAATATCTATTCGTAGGAACATAATTACTATCACTTTTCATAAGTAGCTAGTTTTCTTCGAGCATTACATCTTAAGGTACTTCAGAAACTATTGAAATTGCATTTTTGTGTGGCTAAGGACTTCCATCAAACAAGTGGAGTGCAGCAATTGTTGAATTTTTTGGGTTTGAAGCAGTTAGCCTAATCAATTAATCCAACTGCACCGAATTTCCTAATTAATGTTTATCAGATTATTTGATATTGATAGTAGCTTAAAAGTATATGGTAATTTAAATTTCTCCATAAAGTAAGTTGATTCCATGAATCACTGATAAATGCATGCATGCTAAACTTCCATCCAAAAAAGGCAAACTAAACCCTAATTTCTTTTTTCCCCTTCTTTTTTAAAGTTGCCAAACCCTAATTTCTAAGGACAAAGAAAACTTGTGCTAATTATCTAAAGTGAATAATTAGTATTCTTCTTTATTGTCCTAAAATATAATTCTCGGTGTACATATTTGTGGATCTTAAATATTACTCGGAGTATTTAATAATTATTAGGTAATTGACATTTGACAATAAACCGTTTAAGAGCAATTTTTTTTAATAATATTAGGCAATTGACCTTTGACAATACCCATTTAAGAAAGCAATTAGGTTACAAGAAAAGGGAGTCTGCGTAGAAGAATTTGTCATACTTTCATTTAAAGATTCCCTGTGACTTCTTCAAGATCGAAAATGGGATAAAAATTGACACTTTGATGCCCATGATTGAAGGCAATCCTAGCCAGTTAGAGATATTAGCCCTTTTTGCCCTATCACTATTTACGAGTTTCCGTTTTTGCCCAAAATGTATTTTGTGATCCCGGTTTGCCCTCGCACTATTTACGAGTGCCAAATATGCTCAAAATGGGCGGATTCCGGCAATCGGAGTGTTCATTTGTCACGTGCAACCCGCATGGACGTTTTATTAGGGGTATTTTTGTCTGAAATCATAATTCATTTCAAACCATCCGACCCAAAGATAATTCCGACCCGAACCCGACCCATTTGATAGAAGTATATAAATTGTAAAACCCGTATTGTTTCATAAGTTTTTCTTCTTCTTCGCGAAATTCCCAAAAGTTTCCCTCTGATGATGTCCAACAGTCACTAGACCATTTCTTCAACACAGAAGCAAAATCCTAAATACCTTTATTTTTTTTTTTGAAGAGATGGTGCGGTTGAAGCTGAGGGCAGCGGAGGACAGACACAATCCAAACCCTAAATACCGTAAGTTTTTTGTTTTGTTTTATGATGTATGTAAAGTTTGTAAGGATGTGTGTATAGTGGGTTGTATGTTTCTGTTATTTTCAGTTTTGATTTTAGATTGAAGAAAATGGTGGTATGAAGGAAGAAGATGACTTAATGAGTGTTTTGGTAGGGAGTTTTTTTATTATAGGACAATTATACCCCTAACCCAACAGCTCTTAAATAGATCCGCCTGAGATCTCTCACTCAGATTGCCGGAATCCGCCCATTTTCGGCATTTTCAGCACTCGTAAATAGTGCGAGGGCAAACCGGGATCACAAAATACAATTTGGGCAAAAACGGAAATTCGTAAATAGTGCTAGGGCAAAAATGACTAATATCTCAGCCAGTTACTAACAAAAAACTATGATATTTGGCACATTTTCAAGAGTGAAAATGGGATAAAAATTGACACATTTTTTTTATTTATTTTTTATTATTAAAATTAGAACTTAGAACTTTTTTTAAAGAAAAAAAAATTGGGGAAGGGGGTTTCGATCCCACAACATATTAAATGTCACACCGCATTACTAGCTATTCTGGCAGATGTTGTCAAAATAAATTAAAACTAAATAAAATAATTTCTTAAGGAAAAAGATAGTTTTGACTGTAGTTTATACTTCAATATGTCATTTCCAAAGGAGAAGTTGGAGTTATATACATCGACTAAGTCCTTTGGACATTTATATACATTAGGCATTATAGGAAAAAAGTACATATAGAGACGAGCAGTGGCGGAACCAGGAATTTTTCTTTGGGGGCACAATTAACATTAACAAAATAAATTCATAAAAGCATATAAACATTGGCGGAGCCAAATTTTTTTTTTTTTTTATTATTATGAAATCTTTAGGCAAATTGGCTCTACAGGTCCAAAAACAATTTAACTTTGGTGATTTTTGTCCAAAATCTATTTTTTTGGTGGGGAGGGTCCAAAAACAATTTATGTTTGGCGGCGTAGGTCCTTCCATCCAAAATTCCGTCAGTCAACTGTTTATTCAAAATTTGAATTTGGTCAAACAAAAACTAATGAGGGTATTTTGGAGATTTTACACACCTAATCCCCCTCCCTCCACCCCTACCCCTACCCCGACCCCGTCCGAAACTCAGCTTCCCGGAGCCAATCTTCTCACCGCCGGAGAAGACAACCTCCTTCTTCATCTTCCTCCTTCATCCCCTTCCCCGCCATTTCCTTTTCTCCCATCTTCTTCAAACCCTAACCACCACCAAACGCGGCCCTGCTACTAGCATTCCCTTTTTGCCTCCCCGTTTAACCCTCTCCTCTCCTCCCCGTCTAAAAGACGGTGCTGGGATCTTCTTTGCCGTGGGGAAGGGCGAGGGGTGGAGGGAAGTCGAAGAAAGCAGGTGGGGGGTGGAGGGAGTCGGGGAAGAGGCGGGGGTAGAGGGAGTCGAAGAAAACGAGTTGATTTTTGCGGTTGATTTTGATTCGGCGGCCGCAGCTCGGCCTTCTTCTTCCTCCGGTGAGGGGTTGGAGTTACGGGGGAGGAGGGGCCGGTGGTGGTGGGGGAGGGGTGGGTGGGGGTGTCCTCGGTGAAGGATTGGGTTACGGGGGGAGGGAGGGGGTCGGTGGTGGTGGTGGGCAGAGGTGGGTGGGGTGTCCTCCGGTGAGGGATTGGGTTACGGGGAAGGGGAGGGGAGGGGGCATTGGGGTGGGGTGGGGTGCATAGGAGTAGCTATGTAAAATCTCAAAAATGCCCCTCATAGTTTAGGGTTGACCATTTTAAAATTTCAAATTAACGGTTGACTGATGGAATTTTGGACGGAAGGACCTTCTCCGCCAAACATAAATTGTTTTTGGACCCACCGCACCAAAAAAATAGATTTTGGACAAAAATCACCAAAGTAAAATTGTTTTTGGACCTGTAGAGCCAATTTGCCGAAATCTTATAGACTAGAGTTATACACATTTTGTTCACCCTTTTCTAGTAGTAAATTTTATTTATTAAAGAAATATTATAGTCTCTTACACTCTTAAGCTTGTTACAATTTTAACCAAAAGTAATAAAATATAAGTGGTGTCATTCATATAATTTACGAATTAAATAATCAAATTTTAAATCGTAAATTGATTCAAAATGAGTACAATAAACAATGTTCATGAGACTAGGTGTTACAAAAACAAAACTAAAACTATAATTTGGAAAAAAGTGGTCCTTGGCTCCGCCAGTGCGAGAGAACCGTTCTTTTATTGCTTGA
The DNA here is from genome assembly GCA_026122235.1 of Vinca minor. Taxonomy (NCBI): domain Eukaryota; kingdom Viridiplantae; phylum Streptophyta; class Magnoliopsida; order Gentianales; family Apocynaceae; genus Vinca; species Vinca minor. The sequence continues at coordinate 14,943,908 of JAOCZM010000015.1, forward strand.
GGGACCAACTGGAGGGGGGACAATATAATCTTTTCACTCTACTGATCAGTGCTTCATCAACTTAAAAAAAAATTACATCAAGAAAAATTTTCCAACTTAAATCTTGAATCCCATAAATTTGCCTCATTTTCATTGAAGAAGCATTAAAGGGGTTACCTAGAGTTATAGATTAGAGTTATACACACTTTTGTTCACCCTTTTCTAATAATAATTTTTTTAATTAAATAAATATTATAGTCTCTTACACACTTAAACTTTGTTATAATAAAAAATGTTCACAGGAAAAGGTATTACGAAAAAAAAAACTATAACTATAAAAAAAACAAAAATTGGAAAAAATTGTGCCCCACCAGACCCCATTGTGCCTCCGCCAATGAGTGTGATGTTTAAATAAGTTGGTAACCGATTAAAATCTTTGAAAAATATATACAGTGGTTATCAGCATCAGGACTCACTTTTTTGACATTATCATTAGGGGGCAAAAAAAAATTAAAAAAATTAACGATAAATAATTACTTGGGGATACATAGCTTTCATGTCCAGTAACTAATAGGCTAGACACTGGACAGTTGAATCTAAGGGAACATTGTTCCAATGCATACACATGGGTTTTTGTTTTTTTTTAGTCTAACCAGAGGAGGAGAATTGTTGCCCCATGAACGGGGAGATATAGCAATCGAACACGGGACCTCTGTCTCATGTTAGGATAGCCTTACCCACTTGGGCTATCCGATTCCTATGCATACACATGAGTTTGACTTTCCTTGTACTATAAAATTATGAGGTCGTTTATGCAAAATTTTCGTCTAATCTAGAGCTTTATTTATTTATTTATTTTTACTAAGTAGATCTCGAGCATTTTACACTCATAGTTTATGAGCTAAGTCGGCGATGGTAGATTCAAGAATCTAGCAATCTAAGTTGTATTTTTTTTCTTTGGTTTTGGCCTCACCAGTAGTAAGATAAATTTAGATTTGTTGTTAATTTTTATTCATAAAGCAAAATTTCTGAGTCTATCATGCTAAAGACGCGTCATTTGCAGGGCTAACTTAAAAAAAAAAGCTTACTTATAAAGTAATGTAATAGGTTTTTTTATAATGTTAGGATCGGAATTTTTTTTCCTATCATGCTAAAGATGCGTGGGGCTTTGCATGTGCCTGGCCCATTTTTTCTCAATCGGTCATGACATGGCACTCAATTTTGGGGGACAAACATTTTTGGCAAGGCCCACTTCCGTCCCGAGGCCAAGACGGAAGTGGGACTTCCGTCCTGGTTGACGTGGCAGCCACCTTTATTTTTTTTTGGGTTTTAGCTTGGTTTGGACACAATTTTATATCATAGTACTGAAATAGACAGATTTTTTTTGAGATTATGAATCTAGGCACAACACATGTTGTGCGTGTGTCACACCCCGTCTTCGAAATGATATCATGGCAGTGCCCCATTGGTTAATGAAACATCAAAGCCGCAGTCAGAGAATTACTAAATAAATGAGTTTATTAGATAAATCCATCAATAATAATAACACAGTAGCGGAAACGTTATTATAAAAGGGAAATATGTTTAAGTTATTACATTTCAAAGGAAACTAAAAGTTTCAAAATAAATAACTATAAAAGCAATAACATGTGTGAACTATCCAGTTAGGATCACTCTTCGTAATCCCCATCCCAAGCTCCATCATCATAGGTATAATCAACATCTACAAAACCTGAAACAACAAAACCTGATATCGGACTGAGCTCAGGTGCTCAGCAGAGACCTAAAACAGTAATAAAGATAATAAAAACAGAATAGCAGAAAAAAATACAGATAATGCAGATGCCCATTTCCCAAAATACCCCTATGAAAGTAAATACAAATGACTCGTCCCAAGTCTAGCACGACTCAGAACTCAGTGCAGGACAGTGAAGTACAATACATAATATATCATAACAGAATAGTGAACTGCACAACTGCAGTTTTTAGAAAAAATAAGTTATAAACTTGTGCAAAAGTGCACCAAAACATTACCCAAACACATGTGACCAAATAGACTCCAACAAACAGTAATTAAAGACCCAAACAAGGACGAACACATACAATGCAACAACTAAACAATTAACAACATTCTTTACACCTAAACGATTCCATAACCGAGTATACGAGAAGCACCACGCATTGCTCATCCGGTACACCCGATAACATACTCGTCTTATATACTTAGAACATCGCTAAGGCTATGACACACTCCCACCACATGAGCTCACATATCCAATCTCTACTATTCAGCAATAACGACAGTTGTCCCAATTATCAACCAAACTAGGACGGTTTCAGTACACTCGTGGGTTCAAAATTTCCATAAACTACGAGACATATTTTAAGGTTTAATTCTTACATTGTCTTATCATCCCCAACCAGGGACTACACAAAACCACCACCGTACCTAATGATTAGCCCCATTAAGTATGGTAACAGGACATAATAGAGTATAATACCTCTTGGGTCACAGAACAGAGAGCATAACAGAAGGCAGACTGAATCTGCTAAGTAGCGATTCTAAATACGAGCTCAATAAGGGGCGACGACTCGGTTGACCAAACAAATTAGGACAAAACAAATACATCAAACAAGACCACTCCAAACATGACCCATATGCAATTAACAACGAGGCCAATATAGGACAGTTACAGTACGATACATAAACCGTTTATAAATATGTTTGACAAATAATTAAAGCAACTGAAAACAGATTATAAGACATACTCAATTTACTCAATTGAAGATATAAATCAATTTAATAAACGACAACATCAAATAATTAATTTCTGCAGTTTATGCAATCGAATATCCCCAAATACAGTAAATAATGCCAGAACAGAAATCTAACAGTAATAAATATTCCGGAACAAAATTCCATAGAGTAAAGCGGGGTCCTTACCTCAAATCCTTAGAAAAACGATAAACGTACAAGTGCTGGAAAATTTTGGTTCTGCCTCCTACTTCTGACATACATTACGAAAAATCTAACGGTTAAATCTTGATCCCTACGGTCATATTGTAGCCCTATCAGTCTAATTTCTAAATAAAAAAGAATTACTCCGATTGGAGTTCTTATGTTAACTTACGATGATTCTACCGGAACTGCACAGAAAACAAAATTCTGGAAATCAGTCCTGTTCGTGGTGCGATATTTTCCAACTCCGAATTCGAAACGTGAATCCTCTTCTACGCCCTCATATCTTGTTTCGTCGTGATCAATTTTCATATAAGGTTCGTCGAAATCCAACTAGGATTGCTCACTCAAAAATCCTCTCGAAGTTGCTAGAATCTCATAAAATATATTTTTTTTTTGAGCGCTCGAAGGCGATTGCCCCCGAAGGGGAAGAGTGGAGAGTACCCTAGATAGGGATAGGGAAGATTGAAGCATGCCCCATGCCTGGGGAGGGAAGATAAGCCTCATAAGGAGGAGAAATTATTTGCCCCATTAAGGGAAGATATAGGAATCGAACACTAGACCTCCGCTCCGTGTTCGGATAGCCTTACCACTTGAGCTACCCGATTCCCATTGAATCTCATAAAATACACTCTCCGAAATTCTCTGTTCTTCGCTACTCCCAGACACCTTCTTTTGTCTTGTCTTTGGCACGTTTCCCCAGAAAGGCTACTGATGCCCCATCTTCAGTCCGGTTCCTATGCGGAAAGCTCAAAAATCCGCACGTGCGGGACACAATGAGAGCCATTGATTTCATTTTTTAAATGGATCAATGTCTATGATTTAAAAGAGGAGAGAGAAAAGTTAAAAGGGTACATTTATTAGAGGAGAGAGAAAAGTTGCGGCTGAAAAGTCAAAAAGGAGGAGAGAGAAAAATTGCTGCTGAAGGTACATTTCTACAAGAAACTGAGCTTGTGTCACGTGTTCGGTGAACACACATGCTGATTGCTTGTTCAGTGTGAGCAGGATGTTACTGCAGTTACGTGAACAGCATGTTATTGATGAGAGAGAAAAGTTGCGATTTGGAAAAAAAAAGAGTCGCTCAAATACGCTTACTTTGAAACAATCAGTTGGATGAATCCAACGGCTATTTCGACTGTCACTATGAGTCCGCACCAAAACTTTCCGCATAGGAGCCAAGGTCCCCCATCTTCTTATTCTTTTCCACGACTCCCCTCATTCCCACGTTACCCTCTCTTTAATTTATTATTCTTTTAGATTCTCTAACGCCCATCCCACGAACACGAAGTCCTTCCATTTTCTTTTAATTTAATTCCCATTTATTCCATTCCTGTTCTCATGCGTCTCTTTCTTTATTTTATTATTTATTAATCCCAAATTATTTCCTATATGAAATATCTTTTCTTAAATTTATTTTAATTCATTTTATTTTTATATAATTATTATGGTGATTTTTCTAATCCAATTAAATTTCTAATTATTTTCATTCCATCATCTAAGTGAAACACAATTTAAATCCCTTAATTACGATACGTTTGTTAACTCCTTCATTCTTGGATTAGCAAGAAGATACACGTGTACGATGTGGTGCAACAATCGAATTCACTATCAATGTCTTTCGCGACTGTCCGTCGGCAACAAGTCTTTGGCAGGCGCAATTGAGAGTTCACATTTCTTTGATGAGGCCCCATGTTGTTCGGTTGTTGGACAAAAGGACTCAAGGAGACTTGACGACTTAAGTATGACTAGGGATGACAATTTGACCTGTGATACGTTAACCCGTTCTGTCTCAATGTCTTTTGGGACAGACATGTTCCTCGAACGGGGCGGATCGGGCCTGGTTTTCTTGTCTGCCCCGCCCAGCCCCATTTTGCCCTATTTATATTATATTATTATAATATTGTTATTATTAGATCTAATCATGTTTAATTTTCATTTTAATATACTAATTGTACTTGTTTGAGAATTGATTTGGGATAAAATGTACTAATTATATTTGTTGGAGACTCTATTTTTATGATTTTAAAAAAAATAATGATTTTTTTTTTTAAAAGTAGGATGGGACGGGCGGGTCAAATCTGCCCCCGCGCGAGGCGGGGCGTAATTTTTTTATCCGGAACGGGGCGCGGGCAGGGCGGGACGAGGGTTCAACATTGCGGGGCGGGACTGATAATTGAGATACCCGCCCCGATATTGCCCCATTGCCATCCCTAAGTATGACCTATTAAATTGGACTTTTATCATGCCGAAGTCGGCAAATAATTCTCTATACCCATCTATGTACACAATCATGTGTCCAACCAATCACAATTCACCATGTGTATATATAATTAAAAAAAAATCTAAGGTTCCTTAGCCCAGTGGGGCAAGTACCTGCCCACAACCTTGAGGTTGTGGGTTCGATACCTACCTCACACAAAGGGAATGATTTAATTGTCATTTCTTTTGGTTCCCTTGTGTGAGTCTTATACTCCCCTCATGGGGCACCCCCTCAACGAGCTTCTACGACACCCGCTCAACGGGCTTCTACTACTCCTCCTTTGGTGAGGTCCAATAAATAATTGTAATAAAAAAAAAGTTAATATATATATATATATATATATATATATATATAATTAAAAAAATGATCACATGGTAAATTTTGATTGGTTGGGTACAAGAATGAAAAATTGATCACATGAGTATAGAGGATTTTCACCCGCCGAAGTCTATAGCACCCTATTGCAGGGGAGGAATCAGTCTTTTCATGAACCAGGATTTGTTCCGCTTTCTTTTGCATAAGCCTACTGAAAAATTGAGCTTTTATCATGTCGGAAGTCTATAGTACCCAATTTTATCCAAAGTTAAAGGCGAAAGTCTGGCATGGAGCGACCATTGTGGGTACGATCCCACACTTCTTTCACATAAATTTAGACAGGACCCACCTACAGGGTAGGTTCCGCAGGCCTCCATGTCTCACAGGTATCCACAAGGTCCGTCCCATATGAAATTTTTCCGAGTTAAAGATATCATGAATGTTCCAGCCAATGTGAATTTGGCTCCTCTCTTATTCTTGTAATTATTTCTATAATTATCAATACAAATATCCTACTTTAAAAAGAATGACTTATAGTATGAAATTAATGAAATAATATTTGTTTACTATTCCCTTAAGATTCTTCTATTTTTGATAGAGTTTATAAATTTTTTATATATTTAAATTTTCATATAAAGAATGTACTGACAAATGAGGCGTGTGATTCTCGTACCTCTTGTGATTATAAAGCTTTTGATCAACTTCCATTGAAGATCAAAGGCCTATGCCGATTGGATAAATCAGGGACCTTCAACTTCGGTTCTTAAGGAGCTAATTGCATAGTTTAGCTTACTTATTTACATTGTATTTATGGCTGGCTCATATACTGATGTAATTTTTTGGCAGATTGCCCAAGACAATAAAATTCCGCACATTACATAAAAAATAAAATAATAATAAGACTTTTATTACATTGTTGTGAAAATTAAAGAAGCAAAAATTAAGATTTTTTTAATCAAAATATCAATATTACTATCTTAAATATTTTAACTAATAAAATATTTTATTTTTTGATTCCTTAATTTTTACAATATATAATGAAAGTTTTATATTAAGAAATGGAGGTAGTAGTAGCTTTATTATCTTTCACTAAAACACTTATAGAATTCCGTCTTTGCTGATAAATTAAATATTGTAGAAGTTAAATATGATTTTTTTTTATTTTTTTATATATTTCAAAAAAATCATCTTGTCCCTAATTGGGTGCATATAGAGTGATTTTATCTGTATACTTGACAACAAAGCAGAAGATCAGAAGTCTATACAGATCCTTTTGTACTCGATCAAAATAATCCTAAATTCATATTTATTAAAAAATAACAGAGCATGATGAAGACAATTATACTTGACACTGCTTCCGGACTTAAACACGAGATGCAGGACAAACCGACACGCAAAAAAACAACGTAATACAGTGAATTATTTGACAGGCTTAAGAGCAACCTCACCCTAAAACAAACAGAAGACGACAAAAACAAACAAATCATGATCAGGGGCGAAGACAGGGGCGGGCCCTTAATATTTTTAAAAATATTATTATTTATCGAAATTTTATGTGTATTTTAGAAAATTTATCAATTTATCAATATTTTTGTAATTAAAATATCAATATTACTCTCGTAAATAATATTTGTATATCACTAATTCTATTTAAGAGAGAAATATTAATATTTTGATTAAAAAAATATCTTAATTTATACTTTTTTAATTTTTGCAATATGTTCTGAAAGTCTTATACTTAAGAATGGAGGTAGTAAGGTATTTTGTTAATCAAAATATCAATATTATTTTTTTAAATATGACTTATATATCATTTTTTTTTTTTTGCTAAGTATGACTTATATATCATTAATTTTATTTAAGATGTTAATATTAATATTAATTAAAAATACTATATTTTTTTATACATTTATTAAACGACTTTTATTAAACGACAATCATAAAGCTACACGTACGGCATTTTTTCCTTTTATGTCTTAATCAGTTCCATCTCCTGCAGTTCTTCCTGATCTCTCCGTCTGATCCAGTGAGAGGACTAATGTCACCCATCTTGATCATCGCCGCAGCAAAATCAGAGTAGAAGGTCTGCATGTTCTTGCTGTAGGTTTCAACCAGAGAATCGGTTGAGCCGCCGCCGCCGTTGTAGAGTACTTGATCAGAGTTAAGTAGACCCTTCTTGTTTATCAGATTTCTGTAGTAATTAATGTCAAAACAGGCCGGAGTTTGAAGGTCAAGAGGAGCCAACCTATCGTCACCATTGCCGGTCTGTAATGGACAGTTAGCTTGTCTGTTTCTTGCAAAGGACGTGTCTATGTTGGTCTGGTTGTATATCCTTGGCCTGAAGGTTATGCACCTTGCTTGTCCAATTGTATGTGATCCTGCACATATATGGTCCGTTTGATCAAATCAAATTAAATGGCCATTCACTTTTTAAAAACCACGTACACATTATGTGAAAGTCAGGCATGAACCTGACGTATTAGTCGTAGCTACACACCTTTATCACTTTTTTTATGTGAGTTAAAATCTTTAGCAGTTGTGTAAGGAGTTTTTTTTTTTAAACTAGACCATTTATAGTATGGTATACTTTATTACAATTATTATTATAAGACCTCGCCAGAGGAGGAGAAGTAGAAGACCCCGAGAGGGGAGAAGTAGATGACCTCGTTGAGCGGATGTCGTAGAAGTCCCGTTGAGCGGGGTGCCCCGTGAGGAGTAGTAGAAGTCTCGTTGATCGGGTGTCGTAGAAGTCCCGTTGAGCGGGTGCCCCGTGAGGGGTGTATAAGACCTCACACAAGGGAACCCAAAGAAATGACAATTAAATCATTCCCCTTGTGTGAGGGAGGTATCGAACCTGGACCTCTCGGTCACAAGCAGTGGATGTTACCCACTGAGCTACCATGCCTTCGATAGTTGTGTAAGGAGTTGTGTGAGGAGGTAAGACCCAAAAATAAAAGGTAAGGTTCTTGGCATTTGAATATCAGGAATATAATTCGCTTTTAGTATATTATTTAATACATTATCTAGTATAATAATGAACTGCTCCATGTATGTGTAACAACTTCATGAGATTTAATGAAATGAGTGAGTTTAGACTAATTATATTGTTCTATAAATAAATTTAATCAGTGTACTAAACAATGAATCGAAGATCTTCAGCCATATTAATCCAATTACCTGATAAGGCGACCATATCTTTGGCTGAAAGACCAACATTTTGGAACCGATTGATAAGGTTTTGGAGGTTAGAGTTGGCTAGGGGAAGAGCGCCGCTATCTGCAACTGAAAAACTGGCAGTTCTGGAGTCTCTCCTTCCTACTTTGACATTCCAACTCGGTCCTCCAAGCTAATTCATAAAAAAAATAAAAAAAAATAAAAAAATCATGAAAATGAACCGTATGGACATTTTTACATGCAAAATATTTGGGTCACTCAATTTTAGAATCGTTTTTAAGAACTGACTCCACAGCTAGGGACGAAGCCAGAAATTTAGAGTTGGGGTGAAACTGCAACAGTATGTCGAACTACATATAAAAACGGCAAAAATTTTTTTTTGAGATGGCGAAACTGATAAAATAACCCGAAATACATACAAAATTTAATATACCTAATAGTATTTTAACATAAATTGAATGGAGACTCTATTTCTGGAGATAAGAGGGCTGTGGATCCCCTCAAGAATGGTTATACGATTGAATTTTTCCAAAATATTTGGGTTTAGTTAATTAGAAGAATAGAGAAGACTTACTGCGACGACGGAATCACGGGCAGCAATGGCCAAAATGTCGGCGCAGGTGACCACACCTGGGCAGGCCTTCTCTACCTCAGTTTTGATATTGTCAATGACATTGAATCCTCGGAGTGAACGGTTGCTAGGACGAGCAGTCTTCTCCCCTCTGAATGAAGTTGTATCGTCCAATAGTATTGATCCATCGCACCCCTGTAATTCAATCAAGATAAACTCAAGTAATATTATCAACATATAATCTTGATAAAAATGTTAATTGAATCATTTTATTGATCGTTATTTTCATGACTTCGTCCATTTACTACTTGTCTTTCTTCTATTTCTTCTTAACTGTTGACTAAGTCACGCAGGTCATTATGTCAAATTTTCTGCCTTTTCAATCCATGCAGATTAATAATTTTCTAACATCCTCCCGGGTGAAAATCCTCTGTCACCATTCCTATCCCTATCCCCAACCAATCAGAATTAATTATATAAATATTTTTTTCATATATATATATATATGTATATATATATATATATATATATATATATATATATATATATATATATATATATACATATATGTGATTTATGATTGACGTGATGACAGGGCTGAGAACGAGGAATGAGGACAGATGATTATTTGCCCATCCTCCCACATATATATGACCTCATATAGTATTCTCCCGAGATTTTTAAAAATTCTTAATATATATAGTGAATTTTATATATAGTTCTAAATATTTGATCAACTTAGTCCTTAATATTTTTTTTTTTTTGTAGTTTTTATATGTAGTTCGACGTATTTTTACAATTTTTATTCCCAACTTAAAAGTCATGAGTTCGTCCATGTCTATTGTATAGCTAAATACATTCCAGAGTAGCACTCAAGATCGGGGACGTCGGAGCTTGAACTTTGAGATTAAAAGGGCAAATTTTACGAAGTTTGGGAGTACAAAATACTATAAAGGAATTTTTCGAAAAATTATTAAGAGGTGAATTTGAAGAATAATTTGTTTAAACCCTAAAAACAATTAATAACTTGCCTAGGATCCTTCTTCAATTTTCTCTTCCGGTACGGGTCATATGTTCTACTTGTAGTATGCATTATCTCACATTCATAAAAATTATCACGTATTGTATTTTTTTAGCATTTCAATTCTTTTTTAGATTTTAGATAAAAACCTGTTATGGGGCAGCTATGTAATAACATAACAGAGAATGAGACAAGCAATGCAAAAACAAAATTCACGTTAAACAAAAAAGAATAGAAAATTACTTGAACAAAGCAATCATGAAAATGGAGGCGAAGGAGCGAAGCACCCATGCGTTTTTCATTTGACACAGCTGATTCAACCTCTTTTCTTACAGTAGTAAAAACTTGGGGACAACTCTTAGAGTAAAATCCAGTAGAAAGCTGAGCAGAAGAAAATCTCAAAGAGAAGATAACCATAACCATAACTAATGTAACAATAACTGTAACAAAATTAGAAGAAGACGACATGTTTGCTTAGTTTTTTAAACTAAAGAGCTGTGAGCTACTGAGTAATTTGATGCACTACTTCAAGATAGGGTGTGTGTATATATAGAGCTGAGGAGGATGTACTTAGCCCCAAACAGCTTACCTAATAACTAAGACTACTTCATCATCATCAGAAGAAAAAACTTTCTTAGAGGGAATAGAAATTAAAAATTAAAACAAGACAATAAAAAATTTAAGGAGAAATTCAATTGGATTATTGATGGATTAATAAAGTAATATGCAGATTAGGGAAAGACGACTATGATGATTTTATTCTCGTCCATTTGTGTAAGCGAAAGAAAAAAACTATAAAGACTCAAGTTAATCATTACATGGAGACTAAATATAAGTATTTTAAAAGACGTTAATTTTTAAAATTATAGGCTCATTTGACCTTTTTACTATTTTTTTTTGTTTGTTTTCATTTGAAGGGAAAGTTTTACAGAACCGCTGTTAGACCGGCATTATTATATGGTACAGAATGTTGGGCAACTAAGAGGTGTCATATTCAGAAAATGCTTGTAGCGGAGATGCGTATGTTAAGATGGATGTGTGGGCATACGAGAATGGATAGAGTGAGGAATGAGACTATTCAGAAGAAGGTTGGTGTAGCACCTATTGAAGATAAGATGAGAGAGAACCGTTTGCGTTGGTTTGGGCACATTAGACGAAGGCCAAGTGATGCTCCGGTTAGGAGAATTGAAGGATTATGTAATGTAGATGGCGTAAGAGGTAGAGGGAGACCGAGGAAGACTTGGATGGAGGTGATAAAAGGGGATATGAATCTGCTAGAACTAGATGAGAGTTGTGTTTGGGATCGAAAGAAATGGAGAGATTACATCCATGTGGATGACCTTACGTGATTCTTACTTTGGTTCATGTAGCCGACCCCAATCTGTTGGGATTAAGGCTTGGTTGTTGTTGTTGTTGTTGTTGTTGTTGTTTTCATTATGAACAAAATAAATATTTTTTTAAAAAAAAGTAACAATAAAATAATATGATATGACCAAAACACGTTTACATAATTACATGAAATGAATTTGTCGAATTGTTTGATTTAGTTGATATGGCAGGTAGGATGTCAACTTAGCACTATATTAAAATGAAAATTCTCATATGGATTAGGTTTATGTGTACTTTGTGGTTCAAAATTGACCACATCATCACAAAGTTGTTTATCTCCTCATTATGTGGTGATGTGACCAGTGGCGGAGCCAAGAATTTATCTTGGAGGGGCAAATTGCTTACTAAAAACTTTTAGGGATAAAATACAATATTTATAAAGAAATATAACAAAAAATAATTTTTCCCAATAAAAATTTTTCGTTTCTGAAAATGTTCGGGCCCTTTAGCTTCACCACTGCTCATCCATCATAGTAATACGGTTACCTGATATTCAAGAAGAAGATTAAATCAGAAATTAGAAGAAAAAAAAAGTAGATATAAGGGAAATCCATTAGTGCCATTTTAAAATATGAGTTAATTCATGAAGTAGCAAAGGCTGTTGGTTTCTATGACAATTTCTATGAACAATAATATACTATTACTTGTAAATGATGTCAAGAGAATTTAAAGGGATACAAATTGGTTTTTTCGAATATATATACGTAAGTGTGGCAGGATGAAATATACAACAAATTTTGATGCTATGGGAAAAACTGTAAGAAAAATGAAAAATCATAGGAAGTTGTTATGTATTGTAAATAATTCCCTTTTTACTTGTGTTTGTTGGGAATTGATCCCTAGTCTGATTGATTAGTTAATGAGAATTGGGTCGGGTCAGTGGTTCGCGGGTTGGCGAGAACCCGGACCAAAATAAGTATAAAAAGGGGGAGAATTAGATATTTTGAACAGCAGATCATTTGTGGAAATATTTCCCCAAATATTTCCCCAATTCTCTCTGCCTAGGGTTCTTTATTTCTGATTGATTTACATAAATTCAATTCAGGAATTCTCTTCTTCTTCTCTTCTCTTACTCTTTTTTCTGTTCTCGTGTGAGTTACGAATTGATTACTGAATTTGATTTTCAAGTTCGTAACAATTGGTATCAGAGCTATTCGGTTCTAAGAGTGCGATGGTGTTGACTCGTAATCAGTCCGGCGATGCTACTCAGGCGACGGCGCCTCCTCTGCTACCAACTCCGGTAGCTACTGAGCTCAGGATTCCGTTCGAACAGCAGGTTCGACGAATCGTCGATTTGGAGAGTTCGATTACTCAAATCGACTCACAATTCGAGGAGCTCCGAAGTGCGGTAGCTATTGTTAGTGCTGACATGGCTGCTAGCAAGAAGGATACTGACTATAAATTTAGTCAAATCCTAGCTGAGATGGCTTCAGGTAAGAAGGAAATTGACTTAAAATTTAGTCAGATCCTAGATAATTTTTCTAAATTGAATGGAGTGGGTAAGGAAACTGATGTGGTAGGGGAAGGCAGTAGAAATGTTGATAAATCTCCTGTGGCTAGGCAATTAAGGACTGACTGTGAGTTTGGGGGTGACATTCATCAAAATTTAGGTCAAGGATTGCCTCCTGAACCTAGATTTGATGCTGGATATGGTGATAAAGGTTTATTCAAGCTTCCTAAGCTTGAATTTCCTAAATTTGATGGCACCAAACCTAGAGAATGGCTAATCCAGGCAGAACAGTACTTTAAATTACATAGGATACATGATCCTTATAAACTGGATATAGCTCTGGTGTATCTCAGGGGTGAGGCTTGTCTGTGGGGACACAGTTATGTCACTGAGCATGGGGCTCAGAATTGGCGTAACTTTGTGTTATCACTATATGCTAGGTTTGACACTAAGTCAATCACTGGCATTGTTGGTGAATTTACCAAACTTAGGCAGACTTCTGATGTTCAATCCTATATGAGGAAATTTGAAGAACTCAAGTCTATTTTTATGACCACTGGAACCAAAGCTACTCATGACTACTTTGTAGCTTTGTTTTTGAGTGGCTTAAAGGAGGAAATCAGAGGTGTGGTGCACATGCACAGACCTACTACCCTCCTGGAAGCCTTCAGGTTAGCTGTGGAACAGGAGATGTGTTTGGTAAACACATCCAAAGGTTACAGTAAGCCTTTCTTCTCCGGTTTGGGGCAGAAATCTACTTCTCCAGTAGCATCTGTTACCAAGACTACTCCTGTAAGCTCTTACAATGTTAGGCTTCCTGCTAAGGAGCCTATCAAGTTCAAGAGAGTGAGTAATGAGGAGATGCAAATGAGGAGGGAGCTTAATCTCTGCTTCAAGTGTGGAGAAAAATATTCTCCAATGCACAAATGTGCTCTAGCAGAAGTGAATATGATCTACCTAAGTGATCAGTTGCAAGTGGAAGAAAGTGAACCTGATTTGCAATTTCTTCAATCAGTAGAGAAGGAGGGGAAATATGATTGGTGAGGAAGTTGCTGAACTTTCTCACTTATCTGTTAATGCTTTGGAAGGTATTCAAGGAGGAAAAGTGTTTAGGATTCCTGGAATACTGAGGAGGAATCAACTGGTTTCCATTTTAGTTGATCCAGGAAGCACACACAGCTTCCTGGACCCTAAGATGGCAAAACATGTGGGTTTAAACATTGAAGCTGGGAAACCTATGATGGTAATCCTTGGTAATGGAGAGAAGAGGTGGTATGGGGAAGTTTATAAAGGAGTGAAGTGGAAAATTGGTGACCATTTCTTTTCTCAGGACATGTATTTACTTCCTTTGGGAGGAAGTGACATGATCCTTGGAGCTGATTGGTTGGAGAGGTTTAGTCCTATCACCCTTGATTATGCAAATCAAGTCATCAGATTCCATAAGGATGGAATGGAGGTGGTGATCAAGAGTGGGGGTAAACAAGTAGAATTACAATCAATGTCTGGCAAGACATTGCTCAAGTGCTTGAAAGGAGCTTCAGAAGTTTGGGTTGGACAACTACATCACCTGTAAGGTGATGATCCAAGCTCAACAAGCTTCTTAATCAAACTGGAAGCAGAAGATGATGATACCCCTGAGGCAATTAGACAGCTACTGAACAAGTATGCTGAGGTGTTTGAAGTTCCTAAAGGACTTCCTCCTGGGAGGGGTCATGAGCATAGAATTCTGCTTAAGGAGGGAGCTCAACCTGTTAAGATGAGATCTTATAGGGTAGCTCATTCTCAGAAAGCAGAAATTGAGAAGCTGGTTAAGGAAATGATTCAAGATGGAATCATTCAAACCAGTTGTAGTCCATTCTCCTCTCCTGTCATCTTAGTCAAGAAAAAAGATGGCAGTTGGAGGTTTTGTGTGGACTACAGACAATTGAATTCCATCACAGTTAATGACAAATTCCCTATTCCCATAGTGGATGTGATACGGTACCAGCCATGAAGCTTAGAGAGGTCATTTGGATAAATGACCTCATCCTTAATTCATACATCCCAAATACGAGCTTCAAAGTCAAGCCTTTGTTCCAAGTGTTTAAAGTCTCTAATCTAAAGGTTCAAGAGGTAAAGAAACCTTCAAAGAAAGCTAGACACAATGATCAAAGCCATCGAATATCATTTGAATGAAAGATATATAATTGGAAGGAAAACGGTTGAAGGGGTATTTTAGGAAACTTGTAAATTAAAGTCTATAAAAGACTTTAATTATATTTTCAGCTTTATTGTTTATTTTAATTAGCCATGTTGGCCGAAATAAGCTAGCTAAATAATAGGACATGTTGTCCTTGATGTTAGGTAGTGTTTTTAGTTATCTAGGAGTTGTAGAGTCCTAATCCTTAAAGGACTCTTATTTGTGGGTTATTTTTGGACGAAATTCCACTCTATTTAAGAGGGATTTCAGCCATGTTATTGTTAGACTTGATATGATATTTTAAGGTTATTCCTTAGTTACTTTGTGTTTGAACTTCTAGATAGAAATTCATTCATTCTTAAGTTACTGTATCAACTAGCTTGTTTCTCTAGTTGTGGTGTTTCAGCCTCCATTGTTAATTAACCTCCCTTAGTGTTGCGTTGATTAAATTCCCATAGAAACTAGTTCGAGAATTGAAGAAAGATCGGGCTCAAGCTTAAGTCGAACCTTGCGGTTCTTCATCAGGATGATTTGCTTGATGAGTTGCATGGGGCTCAACTCTTCTCTAAAATTGATCTCAGATCTGGATATTTCCAGATCAGAATGTGTGAAGAAGACATACATAAGACTGCTTTCAGCACCCATTTTGGGCACTTTGAATTCAAAGTGATGCCCTTTGGGTTGACAAATGCCCCTGCTACCTTCCAATCTCTCATGAACAAGGTCTTTGGACCTTACCTTAGAGACTTTGTCTTAGTCTTCTGTGATGATATTCTGATATACAGTTCTGATCTGAACTCTCATATCAAACATTTGGAAGTAGTATTGAAGGTACTGGTGGAGAATCAGTTGTATGGAAAATTGAGCAAATGTTCATTTGCTCAATCTGAGGTGGAGTATTTGGGTCACATGATCAATGGGAAGGGGGTCAATGCTGACCCTAAGAAGATTAAGGATATGGTGGAGTGGCTTGTACCTAGAACTGTTAAACAGTTAAGAGGTTTCTTGGGGTTGTCAGGTTATTATAGGAGGTTTATTAGACATTATGGTATAATCAGTAAACCTCTGACCAACCTCCTCAAGAAGAATGGGTTTTCTTGATGCCATGAAGCAGACATAGCTTTTCAAGCTCTCAAGTCAGCTCTCAGCACTCCTCCTGTTCTTGCATTACCTGATTTCAACAAGAAATTTGTGGTTGAATCAAATGCAAGTGATGCAAGCATGGGGGCTGTATTAATGCAAGAGGGTAGGCCCCTGGATTTCTATAGTAAAGCTTTTGGTCCTAAGTGTGCTGGCTTTTCCACTTATGAGAAAGAATTGATGGCTCTATCTACATCAATTCTTAAGTGGAAACATTATTTGGAAAGTCACTCTTTTGTAGTCAAAACAGATCACCAAAGCCTCAAGTTCCTTCTTGTGCAAAGGATTGGTACATCAGCCCAACAGAAGTGGGTTTCCAAACTTTTGGGCTTTGATTTTATGATCCAATACAAGAAGGGTATGGAGAATGTGGTTGCTGATGCACTGTCAAGGCAAATGGAGTGTAATGCCACATCTGTGATGATTCCTGATTGGGTAGAGGATGTGAAGAGCAGTTATGATGGGGATAAAGTGGCTCAAGAGCTGATTGCTCAACTTTTGTTGGGAAAACAAGTGTCAGATTTTCAGTTGTTCGGTGAAGTTTTGAGGTATAAGGGGAGAATTTATGTGGGAAGTCAGGGTAGTAGTAGGGAGTCATTGGTGGAAGCAATTCACTCTTCCAGTTTAGGGGGACATTCAGGGTGTACAGGGCCGATTACAACGAGGTTGAGAAAAACCTTTACTCGGCCTTACATGTTGGAAGCGGGATTCGGGAGTGGGTTAAGCGGTGTGAGGTTTGCCGGAGGTGCAAACATGAAAATATCTCATATCCTGGACTGTTGCAACCTTTAGAAATTCCCAGTAAACCATTTACTAATCTCAGCATGGACTTTGTGGAGAGGTTGCCTAAATCTGAGGGCAAAAACTCCATCTTAGTCATAGTAGATAGGTTTACCAAATATACTCACTTCATTGCATTAACTCATCATTTCTCAGCTAAGAAAGTGGCTGAGGAATTTATGGATAGAATTTTTAAACTGCATGGACTTCCAGTTAGTATAGTTAGTGACAGAGACAAAGTGTTCACTAGCTTATTCTGGAAGGAGCTGTTTGCGACTTTGGGAATCAAATTGCACTTGAGTTCAGCATATCACCCTCAGTCAGATGGGCACACTGAAAGGGTGAATCAATGTCTGGAAATGTATCTGAGGTGCATGGTTTTTCATAAACCACAAGGCTGGAATAAATTTCTTCCTTTGGCTCAGTGGTGGTACAATTCTTCTGTCCATAGCAGTATCAAAGTATCACCCTTTGAAGCTCTCTATGGTTACAAACCACAGGGATTTGTGGAGAGTGTGTATGATGGTGATATTCAGCATGGGGAAGTTGCAAAAATGATAGAAGAAAGAGTTAAGCTGAATGTTTTGTTGAAGGAACAGCTTCATCAGGCTGCCAATAGGATGAAGCAGCAGCAAGATTTACACAGAACTGAGAGGTCTTTTGAAGTTGGGGATTTGGTGTTTATGAAACTTCAGCCTTACAAACAACATTCTGTTGTTTTAAGGATGAATCAGAAACTCTCTCCCAAGTTTTTTGGACCTTTCAAGGTCATCAGAAAAATTGGTTCTGTGGCTTATGCTTTGGATTTACCTTCTTCTTCCGTAATACATCCCTGTATTCCATGTTAGTCACTGAAGAAGAAGGTGGGAAATGGACAGATTGCACAGCGAGAACCTTCCGAAGTCAATTCGGAAGGTCAGTGATGGTGGAACCTTTAGCTGCATTCGAATAGAAGACTCAGTTAAGAAGGGAATGCGACTGATGTTCAATGGTTGATACTATGGAGTCATCTTTCAGGAAGATGCTTCCCTGGGAATTCTGTCGATTCTTTCATGCATAAATGGCCGATTTTGCTTTGGTCGACTTGAGGACAAGTTCGAGTTTTAAGGGGAGGGAGTTGTTATGTAGTGTAAATAATTCCCTTTTTACTTGTGTTTGTTGGGAATTGATCCCTAGTCTGATTGATTAGTTAATGAGAATTGGGTCGGGTCAGTGGTTCGCGGGTTGGCGAGAACCCAGACCAAAATAAGTATAAAAAGGGGGAGAATTAGATATTTTGAACAGCAGATCATTTGTGGAAATATTTCCCCAATTCTCTCTGCCTAGGGTTCTTCATTTCTGATTGATTTACATAAATTCAATTCAGGAATTCTCTTCTTCTTCTCTTCTCTTACTCTTTTTCTGTTCTCGTGTGAGTTACGAATTGATTACTGAATTTGATTTTCAAGTTCGTAACAGAAGTGTGTTAATTTATAAAATAATAAAAATATAGAATATTTAAGAAAGAACATGAACTAAATTCAAAGATTAACATATTCCAAGACTTCCAAACCCCTAAGCTTGTTAAAATTTTAGCCAAAATTGTTAAGATATAAGTGGTGTCATTCATATAATTCACAAACTAAAAAATCTAATTTTAAATCGTAAAGTGATTCAAAATGTTTACGGGATGAGGTGTTACAAAAACAAAACAAAAACTATAAAAAAATATTTAAAAAAAATTGGAAAAATACTCTGCCAGTGGATGTGACCAGTTCTATACCGCAGGGTCCAATAAATCTGGTTCATATCAGAATTATTCATATTAATATACTTCTTTTGTCAGGGGTGGATCCAACATTTTCGTGTTGAATGAGAAATATATATATATATAAAAAGACCATTTAAAAACATATCAGTTATTTTATAGGCAAAAGTTAATATTTTACAGGATTATTTCGGAAGAATTTCGAAGACAAAATGGGTAGCTATCCAAAATCTTAGGGATGACCGCTACCCAACTCTAGAGCCGCGGCTGCCTTTAGTTCTAATTTTTTTAATAGCTTAAATAATTCAATCCATGCAGGACGGGACGTAGAAGTTTCAACAATATTTCTGTTTCAACGTAATCCCATTGTCACAAGGTTCTTAGTCTAGTGGGCGACAGCTTGCCCACGACCTTGAGGTCGTGAGTTCGATACCTTCCTCGCGCATGAGATATGCTTTAAAATATCTCCCTTTCTAGAGTTATCTCTTCCTCCTCTTATGAGGTGCTACTCTCTCCTTCTTGAAGTGTACGCCCAGTTGGGTTTAAAAAAAAAACGTAATCCCATTAAGTAGCAAAGAAATTGACAAGTTACTGTTTCAACAATATTACTTTTGCTCATGGATAGACTTTGCACATATCCGAAATAGTTTTTTTTTTCCTAATTCTTTTTTGTAGGCATCATTGCTCAAAAAATTGCACATCAATTAGAGCGCAATATTTGTGATATCCCGTCCTAGGACAAGTGTAAAAGTGATAGACATTCATGCATATTGATCATTACTTTAAGATATCTTATTTAACATAACACTAATAGTGATAAATATAGTTAATTAGCTGTGAATATTGTCACGCTAATGTGTTGTGCTCTCAGACCTATCCACTCCCTCGAGACATGACGTAATTACTATCACTTTTTATAAGTAGCTAGTTTTCTTCGAGCGTTACATCTTAAGGTACTTCACAAACTATTGAAATTGCATTTTTGTGTAGCTAAGGACTTCCATCAAACAAGTGGAGTGCAGCAATTGTTGAATTTTTTGAGTTTGAAGCAGTTTGCCTAATCAATTAATCCAACTGCACCGAATTTCCTAATTAATGTTGATCAGATTATTTGATATTGATAGTAGCTTAAAAGTATATGGTATTAAATTTCTCCATAAAGTAAGTTGATTCCATGAATCACTGATAAATGCATGCATGCTAAACTTCCATCCAAAAAAGGCAAACTACACCCTAATTTCTTTTTTTCCCTTCTTTTTTAAAGTTGCCAAACCCTAATTTCTAAGGATAAAGAAAACTTGTGCTAATTATCTAAAGTGAATAATTAGTATTCTTCTTTACTGTCCTAAAATATACTTCTCGGTGTACATATTTGTGGATCTTAAATATTACTCGGAGTATTTAATAATTATTAGGTAATTGACCTTTGACAATAAACCGTTTAAGAGCAATTTTTTTTTTTTTAATAATATTAGGCAATTGACCTTTGACAATAACCATTTAAGAAAGCAATTAGTTTACAAGAAAAGGGAGTCTGCGTAGAAGAATTTGTCATACTTTCATTTAAAGACTCCCTGTGACTTCTTCAAGAGTGAAAATGGGATAAAAATTGACACATTTTTTAGGGTTTGATGCCCATGATTGAAGGCAATCCTAGCCAGTTATTAACAAAAAACTATGATATTTGGCACATTTTCAAGAGTGAAAATGGGATAAAAATTGACACATTTTTTTTTCTTTTTGATTATTAAAATTAGAACTTAGAGCTTTTTTTTAAAGAAAAAAAAATTGGGGAAGGGGGTTTCGATCCCACAACATATCGAATGTCACACCGCATTACTAGCTATTCTGGCAGATGTTGTCAAAATAAATTAAAACTAAATAAAATAATTTCTTAAGGAAAAAGATAGTTTTGACTGTAGTTTATACTTCAACATGTTATTTCCAAAGGAGAAGTTGGAGTTATATACATCGACCAAGTCCTTTGGACATTTATATACATTAGGCATTATAGGAAAAAAGTACATCTAGAGACAAGAATACTAACATTTACATTGCTTTTGTTTCAAGAATTGAGGCCACAGGCACCTATTTCTTTTTATGTATAAAAAAGAATTTAATACTAGTCATATGACAAAGTCGTATTAAGATCCTACCAAAGCCACATAGTACTATATTTAAATTATTTTACTATTAGGGTTTTGTAGAATTAATAATTAAGTTAATGTTGCTGAGTTATTGCAAAATTTTGTAAATTGATCAACGAAAATTTCATTTTTAATTGCCATCAGCTAAGTTTTGGTAAAAATAACAAGGTAAAAGATCGTGTTGAATAGTACTCCCTCCACTCTTCAATATAGGTAGTTTAGGATATTTTGAAAATTTAAGGAACTCAAACAAATAGTAATTTTTCCCCACAATTCTAATAATGCCCCTTTCTTCCCCCATCTCTTTCACTTTTCCAATAAAAGATATGTTGAGGGTGTAATTGGAATAAATTGTTGACAACTAACAAAAGAACATTAAATAACAATTAATTTTGATACATATGTGTCTCACAGCCGACAATTAAATAGGAATGGAGGGAGTACTAATAATAATACAGATTGCTTCTTTTATATACTAATTAAGAAATTTGTCAAGAGATTGGCAGCCCAGTGGGGGAGCACTCAGCATGGGACTGTGAGGTCCCAGATTCGACAACCCCCTCCCCTCCCCGAATAAATAAAAAAAAAATATAAGAAATTTGAAAAGTCCAAGATTCTAGTTCTTTTTAAAGTAAGAGAATTGTATATTACGCTATCAGAAAGAATTGCATTCAGAATGTTGCTGATACAAAATTTAGCAAAGACTAAAGATAGAATTATTGGTACTTAACTTTCAACCATAGTAACTACTTAATAATTATGTCAACAACAATCAGAAAACGAGATGACAAGGGATAAAAAAAGTCTGTCTTCCAATAATGCTAGAAAATCAAATCAATTATCACTAGAGTCTGGAGTATCGGAAGTTGTTCATTGACCAAAAACTAAAAAAAAATTATACTAATTTGATAAAAAAAAATCAGAAAATAGTTTAGTGACAAAAAAATTTAAAATAAAAATTTATTGATAAAAGAGAAAACTGAAAATATATTATGTACATTAATTTTCTAGCATTCTAAGTCATATATTGCTTAAAAAAAAGTCTACTACAATATTTTTTAATGTTTCTTTATATAAATTATGCCCCTAGAAAGTTAAGGTTTTGCTTCCATACTTTAACTAAAATCAAAAGTTAAGGTTTTGCTTACATGATGTTTAAATAAGTTGGTAACAGATTAAAATCTTAGAAAAATATATACAATGGTTATCAGCATCAGGACTCACTTTTTTGACATTATCATTAGGGGCAAACAAAAAATTTAAAAAAAAATTAACGATAAATAATTACTTAGGGATACGTAGCTTTCATATCCAGTAACTAACAATAGGCTAGACACTGGACAGTCATCAAACAACATTAATCAATACGCAATTTGAGAAAGATTCCCCCTACGTTAGCCATCAAAAGAAAACAGTCCATTTTGGATTTTTTAACCAACCAACCAATCTCATCAATCAAATGGTTTTCGTTCAAATATTTGCTACTCTTGCTTTTTAGTTTGATTGAATAAAAACACCACCACTTTTTTTTTTTACCGGTATTCAGAGATTTGATCCAAGTAATCCGGTTGAGATGTGAATGACCCTTCGAGACCATTCCTTTATTAGGAGACGTTTAGTCGGTAAATATCTTTGACCTTTACTCCTAAGATCAATCTACTTATATACTTACTGATACAATTTTCTACAGAGATCAACCCGATTTTTTCTAGCCTATGAACAATTTATTGATACGGCCCATTAGCCCATTCATGTGAGCCTGCTAAGGGTGGCCCCGTATCCCAATCTTTAACAGAACGTAAACAATCTCAGGCCTTGGCCCATTCATTACAAAAGGAAAAATAATAGTATGTAAATCATCGGATCGACTCACTTGTGGACCCCACCCCAGTAAATGTACTTTATAATTACCCTTTCTAACGAGATGCCAATATTTAGATACATAGTTTCACTACACCTCACTAATTTATAACTTAAATTTTAAGTTGGTAGCTCGCTCTCAAGGGGTTCTATAGTAGAAAGAGATCAAATTAATTTCAAATTAAAATTCATCAACACGATGCTGAATAAAACACTCTTCAACACTTTAACAAGAGCAAGGATTTTCAGCAATGTGTAATAGGGCTTGCTTCCCTAACAAACTCTCTTTCTTTTACCACTTTATCCATACAAGTCAAAATTATGGATTGCTACCAGTACCACACTAGTGTTACATAATCTGGTTCTAGCTGCCCCCACCACCACTGTGTTCATGTTTCAAACACTTACTGTTCAATTAGGAACTCTAGAGCCTACACATAAATCTGGTTACAAAAATCAAAAATCAAACTCTTCCTCATCAGCTCCTCCCATTGGCGGATCTCTGTCTTTCATTGCTCGCAAAGTTTCTGCTGTTGAATCACTTATATTCAGTAGATACTGTAATCTGGACAGCTTTTCAGGTGCCGAGTTACTTTTCAGGTATATGATGAATAAATCAGACAATTCCTCAGGTACCTCCCATGATAGTGGAGTTGCTGGTACTGCCTTGTCACAGGCTAGCAAGTCGTTGAGAGATGAAACCTACAAAAAAACAGGGACGCATTTAAACACAAAACAAAATGGAAACCAAAATAAAGCTCTCTTACCACCCCTGGATGATTTCTTTGACGGAGAAGGGCCACAGCCTGTATAAGTGAGTTTGACAATCGATTGCGTGCAAGATCGTGAACGGTCCTTTTGGCCTTCTCAAGGTTGATGTTGAGATCTTTCGGGATTTTTTTGTACACTTCTTCATCATCAAAGTCTCCAGTACCGGATGAGAAAATATTATCAATGGTCTTCTTGAAAAGATTTTCTCGCAAACCCTCAGAGATCATAGTGTCTACATCAACTCCAGCCTCTCTCAATTCTCTAACTTCCTTTATGCTAAGCCTACCCTGACCAGCAGCTGTTTCAAGAGCTGCCGCCATCTTTGTTGTCGTAATGCCCTTTATCATCTTCTGAGCATACTCAGGTGGCAGGCCTACACTTTTCTGCAACTCGTTTAGCTGCTCAATTCTGGCTTTTGTCAATTGTCCATCTGCTAAAATGACCTCAGCTTGTTGTCTAAAAGCCTGCTCAGCCAAGCTTCTATGTACATCAACAATCTCCTTGCCAGTCAAGCCAAGTATGCCCCCCAATTGGCTGAGCAAGACATACTCAGAGTCATCCTTCTTTGTAGCGATTTGGGCACCAAAAGGAATCCTTGTGACCTCTCCGGTCAGACAAAACAGCAAATATGTCTTATACATATCAGTTCGATCCCTTTCTGGGAGGTCATCTTTGAGATTTATTTCAGATTGGCCTGCTTTCCCCAAGCTTTCCTTACCAGGTTTTACTTTCCTAAGCGATTGCAAGGATTCCCATTCCTCTTCCTCGTATGTGAGATTTTCTTCCTCCTTGATAGGCTCTTCTGGAGGAGTATCAGATGATTCATCTTTAATATCTGCTACTAATTCAGTCACGACCAAATTATTGAAGGCTATCATCTTCTTGAGTTCTTTAGCGGACTCAGTACGGCTACCTGCTGCTCTTGCTCTTTGGATGTAACTGATGAAGATCTTCCGCACCTACATTTCCAAATCATTGAACAACAACAGATGATATCAAAATTCAGGTCATGTCCTAGAGGAAATCTCTCAAATTTCCAAGGTTATTTAATAAACTTGTTAAATGGAAAAACAAGGTAAATATGATTTGATCCGACACTTACTGCTTTACTAGCAATAGACATAGCAACCTCCCTGGTTAACCGTAGGCTGTATGCAGTCTTCCTCACAGATTTCCTGATTTCGGCGTCGTATCCATCTACTCCAGCAGCAATTGCTTCCTTAACAACCTATAGCGGAAACAAAACCAGTATGAATAACAATGGACACTGCAGCACTTAGGCACATCTATAAAACCAAAATCTAGAGACCTTTGTAAGAAAGCTATAGGTGATAAGTTGAGTGATATCATATCTGATTAATTCATCATCAAGAGAAATTAAAATAATACATGAAATATGGTCTAATAGCACAAGATTCAGTGCCCACTTTAAACTAGTAAATTGCAAATGAAAATCTTTGGGGTGCAGGAAATAGCCTCGTGATTCGTAATAAAATAGGATTTCATCATCTGAAACTGAATGATGCCCAATAAATCATCCATTAATTTTAAAGAGTGCAATACTAAAGCTGGATGATAGGCCTCACAATCCCTCTTTCTAAATAATCAGAACAGCTTTTGGCTCCAATCATATCACAGAGGTCAACAATTTTGGAACAGTGATTACCTTCTCAAATAAAGTGCCACAGATATCTGCATGAGCTGCTTCAACAGTTTCCTTACGAATGCAGAGTAAAATCTGTAAGCGTTCCAATGCTTTAACATCCTCGTCACTTAGTTCTCCATTTGCCACCGTTTGCTGCAGTTTTTGACGGTAAATATCTGGAAACAAAAAGTATGGTCTTTACGAGTTGTGGAAGAACGTATACAAGCAAGAACAATCAACATTATTACAATCTTGCAGATTGTTAAACTTGACAGACATTGCAAATACATTTCCAGAGACAAAAATAAAACATAAACATCTACAGCCGAGCAGTGTAAGAGCCGCAGAATAGTATAACCAGTATTACCTTCATGAATAGCTATGGCCTTCTCTGGATCAAAGTGCAATTCCTCACATAGATTCTGAAGATATGCTGCTTTACTATCAGCAGCTGCTAAGTCACCACTAGATACAGCTTGAGCAAGTCTCTTGCGATACACCTTGGAGGTAATATCCAGGGTAATAGATTCTGCTTCTCGCCTGCCTAAACCAAATATGTTCCTTAGCTGGTTCAATGCAACAAGCTACATAAAAAAGAAAGTGTGAAGATTAAAATACAGAAGTTCTAATAATAATAATAATAATAATAATAATAATAATAATAAATAGATAACAGCCTATTCAACAGACAGATGAGGCAAATGCCTTTTGATTTCAATTTCCATGTTCGAAATGCATAGTAAAAACTACTAATGCACCTTATTCTCTTCTAATCGGCCACTTGATAGAGAATCTGTAAGATATGACCTATAAAGGATCTTCAAGTCATCCATCCTTCTATCAGAATCATATTCTCCACCTGCGCAATCATTTAAGTTAAACATCAGCTAATAGGTGAAAGAAAATGAGAATTTGAAAAAAATCAGATATGCTGGGGAACAACCCATGGAATATAACAATAACAATCAACAGAAACTGTAGAAAATAGATTGCATGATAATTGGATAATAGAAGCAGATACAATAAGAATATATACCTAATAAAGAAACTGGCCCAACCCCACAAGCAAAGCGGGCAGCATCAGCATGATTTTTCAATGATATTAACAAATTATTGAATTCCAGAATCTTATCAAGCTCTTTAACAACACGTGAGGCTTCCTTGCTGGATTTACAAGAGTAATTTTAACATCATTGCTTGGAGGAACAAAATGGAACAATACACTACATAATCAGCAAGCAAACACCAATCAGGTATGAGAATGCAGACATTCTATGACTAAATGATTCAAGATAAATTTGAAAAAGAGTCCTCACTACAAAGCAAAAGTAGTCATCACGGTGGGAATTTCATTCGGCATTTACAGCCTCCCATCATTATTTACTATTTAGTTCTGACCACGCATGGTCACTCATTCTTTTACCAAAGTTAGTGAGGGAAAGAAGACATACGCTGCACGAGTTCTTGATTTCGCTATATTAAGAGCTGTCGTAATTTTATCTTCAACAATTTTCCTTGTTTGTTCCTTAAACATCTCCTCAGCAAGCTGCAGATGTAGAAGAAGCAGCATAAATAAATGAGATCATCAATAACCAAGCAGCTGATCTATTTCCAAATTTGATAACAAATTCTGAGAATGTGAGCAGAATATAAGAGATAGATATATTGATACCTCATCAGAAAGTCGATACACGAGTTGCGCTTCTCTGAGGTCAACCAGCTGATCCACATTAACATCTTTCAGAGATTTTAAACTCATGTTAGCATTGAAATGACACTGCTACATAAAAGCTTAGATGTGGTATAACTATTTGGAAGAACTGAGACAAAAAGAAAGTAGCCGGACAGAAATAAATAGACCCCGAGTCCAGAAGGTTAAATTCAAACAAATTGTCTCAGGAGGAATAAATATTCAGAGTACAGCTAGAAGAACAACCTCCAGCTATGAGAGTTGATTATAGAAGCAACATCAAAAACTTCAAGTCACAAAAACTTCGAGGATAATGAACATGGGAATACCAAAAGTTATGGTTGTATTGTATGTTTTATGTGTATATCCATAGCAAAAAGTCATTTGTCTATGGTTTTAGAGTTAAGAGATGGTGAAAACAGTGTGCATGTATCTATCTACCTTGGCCAACTGATTTAAGCTTGACCCCGTACAGGCGCTGTGCATTGTCCCGAATTGCAATCTCAACCTAATGATTAGAGAAAGATTAAGATATCACAAGATGGTATTATACTGCATATTAAGTATGGAAACTCCATCGGTTGCTTGATAATCCAAAGGAGAGAGAGAGAGAGAGAGAGACTAGCATTGACTACAGGAGGTTAGTGAACCACTTAACTTTGCAGATCAAAAGATTGAAGAAGAAGGCCAAGAATTTAGAATTTATTATGACTTGTCAGAAGATCATTACACTTTAGATACCTGAGAATCCGTGACCTTGAAAAGACGCTTCCAAGGTAAAAGGAAAGATGATGCTTGTCCAAACACAAGAGTTGAAACATATATCAACTTCTGAAATGCCTGCACTGGAAACATTAAAAATGGTCAAGTTCCATAACTTTGCTCCAACCCTCAGCAGTTGCATCTAGTAATAATCAGAGAAATAACATACCCGGCGCTGCACTACATCACCTTCACGATCACCAGTTTCAAGCCTTTGCCTGAAGATGCGCCTACCGATCTGAGAAATTAACAGTTAAAAATCTACTAAAAACTGATATACTAAGCCGTCCAATTGACTATAGCTTCAGTATCTAATTAAAGGAAAAAAGCAGTTTTCACCTCCATATGCATGGCTGCTGCATCTGGATCATCAATTCCTAATGCATTTTTGAACTTGATGATAGTTTCAACTTCATCACCATTAAGATCTTCTCCCCCGGGAGGTAGGACAGAAGACACATATCTGAAATGTTTGTAACAATTATCACACAACTGAATTTTTTTACTGGTGTTGATCATATACAGCAATTAGTCAACATTGGATAGCAGCCATATAAAGAGAGTAAAGTTCAGAGTAATTCCAATAATCACATGGACATGTTCAAGTTCAGAGTACGTCTAGCTAGTTGTTCCCATCACGCAGTGAATGGGGTATGCAGGTCACTCTTGCCCCATGTTTGAAACCCTTCCTAGTAATGGAGATATTAGTGGGAATAACTAGCCACTCTCATAATACCTACAGTCTTTTCTTAATAAATTAATTTTCCAGAGACACTAGAGATAATTTTCTTTACACACCGGCAATAGATATCACAAATCTCCGCATTAAATGCTTCATTTTGTTTGCTGACACCATATCTGAAGAAATCAGAAGAGGAAGAAGAAATGAGCATTAGTAATTAGACAAGGTAAAATGGAAAACATAATTAAATGAACAAATAAGCAAGTAAATTTATAATCACAAATATGACTGCATATTTATAGATATGTTATGAGAGAGTGTAGGAGAACTAACTTATTTGCTATTGCCTCGATATCTTCCTTCTTCAAGGCTCCAGGATCATCAATATCCGCCACATAATTATGCAAATTCGCAGCAGCAACCTCAGGAACACAAGAATTCAAAGCATAAGCAGCACCAACACCAGCAGCACCAAGAGCCACTGCACCACCCAAAGCAACATTACGGGACCCACCGCCAAACCTAGTACCAAGACCATACCCAGCCGCAATAGCACCAGCAACAATCAGAGCTGAGCTAGCTATTCTAATAGGCGGAGACATTGCATCCACCAGTGATTGAATTCCAGTAAGCTCCTTCTTCCCGCCAAATACATCCGCCTTTTTAATAGGTTTAACCGGCTGGTCAGGTGAAGCATCGGATGACCGGATAGTTGAAATACGGTACCGGCGGCGGCGGCAGCTGATGGTGGTGGAGAGGCGGAGTGGGACTGGGGCGAGAAAAGGAGAGAAGAGTGCGGTAGGGTGCGGAGAAGACGGAGATGTGGATAGTAGAATTGATGGATTCATTTGCTGTCATTAAGCTTTCTCTCTCTTCTTCTTCTCTCTCTAGAAAAAAAGATTGGGAATTGAAGAGAGAGAGAGAGAAAGAAGTGAGAGAAAAGATAGTGTTTCTGGAAATAGTGAGGTTAGGATGGCGATGGGGTTTATGGTTTTACAGGGTTTAAAGAAAAAATGGAGAGTGAAGCAAATACACAGAGGGGATAGGCGGAGGGGTGGGTCATGAGTGAAGAAGGAGAAAGTTTGCCATAGGGCGGTCTTTGTGTACGGTCCACACTCCTCTCACATAATTTGAGACAGAACTCACATACAGAGTAGATCTTGCAGGTCTTCATGTCTCACAGGTACTCACAAGGACCATCCCGTAAGAAATTTTTCCGTGAAGAAGAAGATAGTTAAATATTGCAACTAAAGTCCCTTCGGGTTTTATATAAGTTATAGTTGGGTCCTCTTGAATTGCATAAATTTTGCCGGCCTACATCCAGTTCACCTAAAGTCCAAAATTCGGATAATTAATTTGGTCTCTGAAATTTTTTATCGGCGGTTTTGGTCTATTCCAGAGAAATTTGTTTTACTTATAATACTACGCTTCTAAAGGGAGTTTATGTATGTAGTATTGTATTAGCAAGGGGACCTTTTGTTAGTTATTTATTTATTATAGAGATAATCACTATTTATACCCATTATCTAGCTTTTGTAAAAGCAGTTATCTGCTTTATCTTTTTTGTGTCTGCAAATAGCTAGAGTATAATTTTTGAGGTGCCATTTATACCCAAACTAGGCGAAATCGGATGATAAGTCGACTGAATCGGGACAGCGAGATTCGAGAGCGTGAGTAAGCACCTCGGTGAAATCCGATATGCGTCTTCCTCGGTTGGAATGATTTCATCTCCCAGCAAACCGGAGAGACGATTTATTGCTTTCTACGACACGACTGGAATCCTCATTTTGGGTATAAATGGCACCTCAAAAATTATACTGGCTATTTATGGCACGCAAAAAAGATAAAAGGTATAACTTGCTTTTCAAAGTTAGATAATGGATATAAATAGTGATTATCTCTTTATTATAAGAATATCTTACTATTTTACTGTTAAGTTTTTTCTCATATAGTACTCACTAACTATTTTTTCGTTTTGAAATGAGAATTCTACTCAAAGTCTGGTCTAAATGCGATCAAAGTATTTTAGTCCACCATGTAATTACTTTCTATTCATTTTGGGTTTAAATCTAAAAAGACTCATGTATTTTTGTCCAAAAAAAAAACAATTAGGTACCTCATTTTTTAGACCATCACATACCCAAATTAAGCTTCCGTTAGATCTGTAACAACATGCTTGACTTTTTAATATCTTTAAGTAAAAAATTAGTTTTTACCAATTTTACACCCAAACCCTAATCTTCATCTTCATCTTCATCTTCATCCTTCATAAATTCAAAGATGGAGGGGCAGGAGATGCGTCCAGATTTTTTTTAATTAATTTAAATTGGGTATTCATAGTTATTTTGTTTAACATTTGAGTACTCAAATTTTTTGGTGAAAAATATGTTGAAATGCTTTAAAAGTACCTCATGTTCGTTTTAGGCACATAACTGACTTGACAGTAGTTTGACCAAAAAATAAACGGAAATCCTTTAATGACACATCGAAAAAATATAAAGGAGAACAAAAGTTAAAATTAAACCATCCGGACAATAAACCAATCTAAAAATACAAAATGACTTGAATTGTTTTAAAAAAAAAAACACTCTTTCCAAAAGAACCTATAAGGCTGCCAGCTGGTGGAATATATATTGGAGTCGCACCAAACCCGATTCATCCGTGTCCGGGTTTCTAGGCCGTTCACTATCCATCCCCCTCTTATATTCGCTAGAACCTGTAAGTAATATCAGGAAAACAGAGAGAAAAAAATGGCGGTTTCTTCTCTATGGCTTCCCCTCTCCCCATGGCTTGCAACCCAAGCTTCATCTATCCCATTCTCAATCAAGAAAAAGCCTCTGAATTTACTTCTGCGATTCTCAACTTCTCCTTCTGCCGCCGCACTTGTTTCTTCCGAAACTGTCCCCGTTGTAGCCTCTGCATCCCCTTCACCGCCGCCGGCTTCTCCTCCGAACAAATGGGAAGCTTTCCGTAAAAAGAAAGTTGTAATGCGAGTTGGTTATGTTGGTTCTGACTATCGAGGTTATTCATTTGATTTGTTTTTTTCGTTTTTGAATGGTGCAAAAAATAAGGTATTAGTTAGTTAAAATATCAATATTACTCTCTTAAATAGAATTAGTGAATGCAAGTAATATTTAAGGTAATAATATTGATATTTTAACTAAGAAAGTAACTTGGTTTTTGCTTCCTTAGTTTTTGTTATTGTTACATGTCATAACTACTTGTATTATGTAATGGAGGGATTACTAGCTGCTGCTTACAGAAACTTTTCTGATTTCGATTGTATAAGGTTTATATATTTAGAAACTTAGGTTCACATAGTTAAAATTGCTGATTATTAGCTTTTGTGGCAGGTCTTCAATGGCAAAGAGACGAACAGTCCAGTAAGATTTCTTCTTCTTATTTCCAAAGCTTTTGTGGGGCCGGTAGACTGAGCTAGAAACTCTATGTTGGGACTAAAATTAAATTTTACATAATTCTTGCGGGCAAGAATCCAACTTTATTGCTAATTCTATAAGGAAAAAAATGCAATTTTTAAAATTATAGGGGCCGGTGCGGCTCTTGCTCGGCTGACCTAAATTTAGGATAAGATGGCAAAGGTTATGTTACTTTATAGTGAAATTAGGAAGGTTTGATGATATATGAAGAAGCTGTGATCATATATTGTTTGCTAATTGAAGGAAACTGTGGATTTTAGTTGTTACCATTATCTTTTATTTATTGCATTCACCGTCCTATATTTTCATCGGTCTAGTGAGCATGTGATTGAGTTAGCTAAAGCTTTATAGTTTTGTAGTGTAGCCATTGAAGGTGAACTGGAAAAGGCTATTTTTAAAGCTGGTGGAATTCGTGAGAGTAATTTTGGAGACTTGCATAAAATTGGGTGGGCAAGAAGTAGCCGAACTGATAAAGGAGTAAGTTACGCTTGCTTCATTATTGGAGCTTCCAAAGAAATTTTACTCCATATGATACTTGCTTACCTTTTTATTCATAATCTTTCATGTTAATGTGTATATCTCAGGTGCATTCTCTGGCTACTATGATATCTCTTAAAATGGAGATCCCTGAATTTGCGTGGAAGGATGATCCTAATGGGATTTCTCTTGCTAATTATGTTAACTCATTTCTTCCTAAAGACATCAAAGTGTTCAGCATCTTACCGTCACAAAAGTGAGTTTTAGTATCTTCTGCATTCTGGGACACCTTGATCTGCAATGTAGCTTTCTGGATAATTTCCAGTTTAACTGCTTAAATGATTAATAACTATGCATTTAAAAGCCACTTTTATAATTTTATTTATAGTCCCCCCCCCCTTTTAAAGTTAACCTGGTCAGTGACATCTAACGTCTACTGCATACTTTTTGTATCCATTGCTTTTCATATCATAATGTTGTTGCTTGCGCGGACATTTTCAGGAGCTTTGATGCAAGAAAAGAATGCAGCATCCGTAAATATTCTTATCTCCTTCCTGCTGAAGTAATTGGCATAAAGAACAGTTTCACCTCTGAAGAAATTGATTTTCATCTATCCGATTTTAACAGAATCTTGAATGCTTTTGCGGTAAGTTTCAGTGCCTTCAGATGACCCTTCTACTGGTTGCTCCATATTAGTTTTGAGTCTACAAGTAGACAGCACTTTAGGTTCTACAGAAGCAGTGATGTTCCATTTTCAAGTCAATCGCCAATGGCATGTTCGTCATGATGACCCCACATTGATTTGTTTTCGGATAATGTCGAAACTTCATGTCTGAACTTAAAGTTGATATCCCGATCTTCTATATCTGAGTCATAAATAGACATGGGCGTCAAACTCTTGAAAATCTCTTTCATTTTAATGAGATGACCTGGGTGGAGAAATGATTAACTAATACTTAGATTACCATTAATCCAAAGTTCCAAACTGCTTTTACTTTTATGTGTTAGGACTCTATCATCCATTGTCTTATATATTTAGGCAATCTTCACATATCCAATGGTGGTTAACTAGGGTTTGTAATGTCCACCTGGTAAAGCTCAATTGCACTGGTTAAGCACAAATATCGCACGGTCCATGAAACCTGCTATAGGAACTTCCTGGTCATTGCATCATGATATCCTAAGCCCCTGTTTCCAACTCTAATGACCTGGGTGGTATTTTGGATTGTGTTTCCATGAGCTCATAGTTAGATCAAACTCATAACTCATAAATAATCCAAAATGTTCTAAATGTTGTAACTCATAGACAGTCCAGTTTCTTCTGATTAATTGATTAACTTGCCTTACCTCACGAGGGATAATTGGGACGTGTTCGGTGTGTTCTATTTTAAGTCTGTAACTAATCTTTTTACGTTGGGAAATGGGTGATTCACCAATAATGGTAACAGTTTTTGTGTTTCTGAGTGGTTTTGTAGGGAGATCATCCGTTCCACAATTATACAATACGATCCAAGTATAGGAAGCCTGCCAGAAGAACTGATAAAGGTCAACATGTATCTAAGGGAACTGGACCATCCACCGGAAAATCTGGTTCTGATTCCGAGGGAAGTGAGGAAGAGACTTTTGGAGACAACGAAATTTCTGTAGGTGAGGAAAGTAATGATGAAAAGGAAGTTCTAGCTGGGTATTTGGGTGAGGAGTCTAATTTTTCACCCAACAGTTCTGCTGATAAATCATTAGCAGGTGCTTGCTCTGAGAAAGAAAGTCATGTAAAGGAACAAGATCCTGTTCTGCCAATCCGTGCAAGATGGCTTCATGAGCCTGATGAAGGGGATCGAATTGGGTCTTCCCACTTCAGGAAGATTTTTCGCTGTTCATGTGGGAAGTTGGAGCAGTTGTCCGGGTTAAATTTTATAGAGATCTCAATCTTTGGAGAGTCATTCATGTTACACCAGGTAAGTCTCTGTCCGCTTCACTTACTTCTTTTCATTGATTTGAATTATGTCCTTACGATCTCTGTTCAGGAGCTATTCAGTTAAATGGAAGTGCTGTGTTCTTTAACTATTAATATCGCTCTGTAACTTTATTTTTGCAGTAGTATATATTCTCTCTGATTTAGTTCTATGTGGTCTTATATTACTGTTCTTTATTTGTTTGCTGCGCATGTGATACATACTCACTCGTTAATGTATGCCAGATACGCAAAATGGTTGGTACAGCAGTGGCAGTGAAACGAAAACTGCTTCCTCCAGATGTTTTGGACTGGTCTCTTTCCAAGTTTTCGCGGATTATTCTGCCACTAGCCCCATCTGAAGTGCTGATATTGAGGGGAAACAATTTTGCTATAAGAAAAAGACCTGCAGAAAAAAGGCCTGAAATGCTGGCGTTAATCGAATCTGAAGATATCCTGAAGGGTGTGAATGAGTTTTACCATTCTATAATGTTACCTCAGTTATCTACATTTTTGGATGCTTCAAAACATCCTTGGCATGACTGGGTAGAAATATTAGATGACAACACAAGCATCCCTGAGGTCCAATTAGATGAAGTTAGGACTGCTTGGAGGTTGTGGAAGGATAGATGGGAAAGTAGTAGGAAGGCTGCCTCGTGACTTGATGTTCTTGGTATTTATTTACCTTCAATCAGTCATTGACTGGAATTTGTTGACCTGGTATCCGCGGTTAAAGTATCAGCCTGACTCTTGGTTCTGAATCAAGTATACCTCAATGGTTAGCCATTTACTCTTTTTGCTGTCTTCGAGATCAGTGCAGTGCGTTTGTGGCAAGAAGCTCTTAGTTTAATCGGTAAAAATTTACCCCTGCCAAGAATAGCGATTCATATTTTACTATCTAGATGTCTCTGTGTGCGTGGTGTCTTTTCTTTTTTCCTTTTAATGAAACTACTTACCTTTATTATTTTCTCATTTTTTCAGAATTCTCTAATGGATATTCGTACTAAAAAAGCCTCGTTGTTGAAGAACTTGAGAGCAATTTGTTTTAGTGGCTCGTTCATAACGGAAACCCGAACTTTGAACTTGCTTTATGATATGAGTTCGTGGTATTTTTCCCAGTTTCTTGGGCTAGGCTTCTCTACCGATTGACTGCATGATTGGCTTCTAGGTTAGAGAAGTTGTTTTACCATGTCCGTCCACAAAGTCAAAGTGTTTGGTTTGTGTTTCAACTCTTAATATTTCTCTGTTTTTTTTTCTTTGTTCAGGTCTTTGGTTTTAGTCTGATAATTTCTTGTCTCATCTATGAATGTGATGGATTATTACTTTTTGCATACAAAAGTTACAATGATAGTTTACTCTTTTTCGAGTTTGTATTTTTGATAGATTCAATCGGCGTTCGCGTCTATTTTAGTGGCCCACTCTACTGCCTATCTCATGCGGGGAAGAGCTCTAAAAAAAGTGTTTGTGACGTTGTTGCTTCCGTCTTTCATTCATGGACCACGATATCGTGATGTCCATATCATATCCCAAATGATGACTTAGGTTAAGATCATCAAATCCGATGTTCTTCCAGCAGATAATGTCAGAGATGTAAAAGAAGAGGAAAATGATGTAAAGGGAGGAAGGGAATGTGCCTGCCTTGCTACTGCTCATATTTTCTTTGAAAGATAAGATAAGACATGGTAGTAAAAACCCATCCCCACATGGTAGATGGTAAGGTAATTAAAGAGCAATGGCAAAGTGTGCCTGCCTATGTTGTTGCTCATTCCCATGCCCCTCTCTTCTCATTATTACCCTCATCGGAACATTCTTGGTACTGTGAATATTTTTGGACGTTGAATTGAAAAAATACGACAATTGTAATACAAAATAGCTATTATGATATTAAAACAGTTGTAATACATTATTTTGTAACAGTACGAGATAATAACATGACAGAAAGATTCTAACCTCAGAAATGAAGTTTTAAACGGATTGAGATTTCATAAAAAAACTCGTTTATGTTGAATAGGGATACCAAAATGCATTTTCAGCTTTTGTACCTCTAAATAATTAATAATATAGGAAGTTGGTATAGGAAGTTGGTAAGGTTTTAAAGAAGGTTACAATGTCTGATGATGGCCGACGCTTCTAGTTCTGGGGTACGACATCTTCACACTTACAATCCCTTTCAATTTACGAGTAATTTTATCTTGGCAGGTGATTAAGTTTAAAAATTACATCTAAGCCAATGAATACAGTACACATAGGAAAGAGAATTACTTAAGTTTAAAAGTTACGTACACGTAGGAAAGAGAATTGACTTTAAAAGTTACATACATCTAAACCAATAAAGTTACGTACACGTAGTAAAGATAATTGACTTTAAAAGTTACATACATCTAAACCAATGAATACAGTACACGTAGAAAAGAGAATTGACTTTTTGATAATTCTCTTTTCTACGTGTACTGCATTCATTAGCTTGGATGTAACTTTTAAACTTAGTCACCTACCAAAATAAAATTTCTCTCAATTTACCCTGCCACCGAAATTAGTTATCACATTCATCTTCTCTTCTGCTTTTTGGCATCTTTTCTTCTTCCAAAACTGTTACCTCGATCAAGCAACATGTTAGGGAGGCGAAATTAGAAAATCTCAAAAACTTTTGAGGGCATTTTTTAAAGGATCTTTAAAAAAAATTCTACGATTTTAAAAAAAATGTTGGGGGTCCTCTAGATCCACAACGGCAAACAACTCAAATAGAAGCAGATCATCACTGTTTATGGAGTGAACCGGCAGTCCAAATCATTATTTGCCGGGCTCAGCATGAATGGTCGGCCCCTATCCCCATGGATAATTAAACGCCGCCGAGATTGTCGACTGAAGATCAACCACATCTGTCCTCCTATGACGTTAGAACATTAAAAATTAATAATTCAGCATATATTAAATATTTTTTTAGGAAAAATTGCGCCCCAGGTCCAAAAACAATTTATCTTTTTGACGTTAGGTCCAAAAATAATGTTTTCACACTGGTAAATCCAAAAACTATTTATAATTGTTGGTGTCCATCCTTCCGTCAAAAAATGGTCTGGTCAACTGTCAATTTAAATTTTGAAGTTAGTCAACTATGGTGTCTGATGGGTATTTTTGGAATTTTACAATGATAGACCCTGACCCATTTTTAACCCAACAACACCCGACCCATTTCGACCCGACCCGACCTCAATGCCCTAACCCATTATCACTGTTCTTCCACCACTATCTTCCATAAAAGTCCAAGAAAGACCAGAAAATGCTAGTTTCAAGAATTGTGCCCCACCATCACCACATAAAATCGTCGCCGCCGTCCACCACCTTTCCGGCCGGCCAGCCTTCCCCTCCAAACCCAGCACCCACTCCAAGGCCAAACTCAAATAAATTCATGGCAGAAGCTTTTCATGGCAGAACCTTAACCAAACCGATAGTAGCACCAGAACTTTTCATGGCAGAAGCTTGCATTCTATTGCTGGTCCAGTGTTACTAATTAGGTGGAGGAGATTATGATTTATAGCTGGGATTATTGTGGTGGGTTTTTTCGGATAGGGAAGTGAGTTGGGGTGGAAGAATTGTGGGTTGCAAGGGTGGAAGAAGAAGATAGTTGGGGCGGCTATTGGTGGTGGAACCGTGGAGAACGAAGATGGAAGGAGAGGGTAATTCATTACGCGGTTTTTTTTTTTTATTTCTGAGGTGGGTAATTTAGTTCGGGTCGGGTCAATATGGGTCGGGTGTTGTTAGGCTAAAAATGGGTCAGGGTCTATCATTGTAAAATTCCAAAAATACCCATCAGACCCCATAGTTGACTAACTTCAAAATTTAAATTGACAGTTGACCAGACTATTTTTTGACGGAAGGATGGACACCACCAATTATAAATAGTTTTTGGATTTACCAGTGTGAAAACATTGTTTTTGGACCTAACGTCAAAAAGGTAAATTGTTTTTGGATCTGGGGCGCAAATTTTCCTATTTTTTTATTATCGGATAAAATATTTAACTGTTTATAATTTTTGGGAGTGAACATTTATTGTAATTTTATAACATTTGTTGCGTAATATATGTGTTGCGGCAAATATTCATCAAAAGAGAACGTGTATCATATAAGATATAATACATATCTAAAAATTTGTGAAAAATAAATCAATATATACTGACATTTCTTCCTTGCACTCTATAGCAGCCGCCCAACCACAGCATTGTCGCTCTATATGTTGATATGAAAAAAAACAAAAGAAATTCAAAGCCTGTCCTGTCCTAATTATTTGCACCGTTAGTTTAGCCTTTAACTTGGAAGCGAATCGAACGCTGTCATCTTATTATTGTGTGCCTTGCTATACTTCCCTCAAAGTTAAACCATCAATATGATGATGTAAAGGTGATGAAACTTGCACGTTACAACTATAAGAGAAGTATAAGATGTTGAAAGTGATATTCTCCTGTCCATGTGGTTCAAAAATTGCGATTAAGATGCTTTGAAAGAGAAGATTATGTATTTGTTTAGTTGGCTAGTTTTTCTAGTAGTTTTTTCTAACCATCCAAGTTTTCTTGCATATGTCTTTTGTCTGTTATCGTGATTTTTTAAATCATTATATAACTTTTACTTTTTGTATTTTCAAATTTTTCTTTAATTGTAATGGTCTCGCCTATTTGTGATTAATGGAAACACAATTTAAAAACTATAAGAGAACTCATGGGCACTCACATATAGAGTAGAGGGCATATAATCCTCTGTCCCCATCCCTGTCCCAGCCAATCACAATCCACCATATGTATATATAATTGGAAAAACTATTTATATAGTAAATTTTGATTGGCTGGGACAGGGATGGGGACAGGAATTGGGGACAGAGAATTTTCACCCAGAGTAGAGTTATTCGTGGAGCTCATGCATATAGGAGTTAATTAATCTTATTGGCTGAGAATTAATAAGGTGTGTGTACATGGATGATCCAACAATTTAATATTCAGGGACGAGTTTAAATTTTCAATAACTTTTAAAGCGAATTGTTAATATACCAAAGGATTTTTCTTTCAAAGATAAAATTTGTAATTTTTATAATGTTGGGTGCATGTATATATATATGCGTCTCGCAGTTTCTTCCCTTATCTCATTAATTTCTTGGAGAGTGATTGATTATTCTGCAAGGATTTGGACAGGGAAAGGAGCAAAGAAAGCCCAAGTGGCTTATTTCTTGGCCGTCTGCTGCTCGGCAAAATTTGTGTATACAAATATCGACGTGACATTCAAGAACAGTAACTTGAAACATATAATTTGTGACACAAAATTGAATACTTAATTATATTTTTCTGCTTCCGTAATTAATTAACATATATAGAAACGTATGAGTGATGAAGATCTTGGCTAATCCATCAGAAATACTTGAACGACTATTTGGATAAACTAATAACTTTGCAATTAACTTAAGGTAGATAATGACAACCAATTCATCACACAATTCACTGCGATCCGTCCTTGAGAAGGAAAAATTGAGCGGGACCAATTTCCTTGATTGGGCCCGCAACATGAAGTGGATGTGTATTTTGTTTCTAGCAATAAAAAGTTACACCATTCAATATATTACGAAAATAAAGTTTAATAGATGGTTTCATGTAATTGATAAATGTACACACTATATATTGAGAAAAAAAAAGTTTACATGTTTAATCTTGTATTAGTTCTTTTCCTATAGAAATGATCAGAATAAGTAGTAGAAAGACTTGACAATATAAAGATCACGCATTAAAATTAAAAGATATTTGTTAAGTTTTATAACACTATAAGTTATGAATAAAGAAATGGACATTGCTAGACTATTAGAATTATAGGCTAAAACATTGACTAAAATATTTTTTCGGACCTTTTTGCCCTTATAGTTGGGTGAATCCCTTATACCAGCAGGGGGTAAGATAGTCATTTAACACCCTCAATTTGGGGGTTTAGGATTTCTATCCCCAAAATTCTAGTAGTAAAGCATTTTCCTAAAGAAATTTGAAAATGAGAAGATATTTATTAAGTTTGTCAAGTTTTACTATACGAACCTATATATTGATAGTACAAATACAATTATGCCTGATAAGTAAACCCAAAGAAATTAAACAAAATCAAGAAAATCCTAAACCCTGGATACTCTATTCGGATTCCAAGAATAGAATTTCTTGGTCCGATAATGAAGAATCATAGCCAAAAGGGTTCCAAAAAGGCACAAAGATCCCCAGATTATGAAACTTGTGTGATAGCATTTTGAACCAATGCAGCTTCCCTCGTCTCCGTTTGCCTGATTTTTGTATAGCAAAGCAGCAAAATCACCGAACAAGAATGACCCGACTGGGATGTTGGTGACGAGAATGTTGTGATTTACTCCGAAGTTTTCCGATCCAAATAGCTCGGTTGTTGTCGGAACGGAAATAGAAGTGATTGCACCCGTACATATCCCAATTATGGCTGTGCTGATAGAGAGCGAAAGGTTGTTTCCGTTTACAAGTAAGAAAAATGCTCCCGACATTGGCACCATCATTGCCGCCATTGATGCTGGTCTGGAGACAATGTACCCTTTCCTGAAATACAAAATAAGATTACTCTCTAACATTCTTATTATATTTTTTATTGTCTTTTCGTATGGGTGGGGTGGAGAAGTTGAAAAAAATCACGTACTTTGAGAAATTATAGTCCAGAAGGGAGGGAATGAGTCGACCAAAGAAACCAAATGATGAAGACAACGAGACGAGTGCAGAAGTCTTTGAGCTACCGCGAGATTCAGCAATTTGTCCTAAGTTGTTCATATAAACTAAACCAATAGTTACTCCAAAGAGATAAACAAAGAAATACAACCAAAATTCTAGTCTCCTTAGCATTTGCATTGGTCCAATTTCCTCCTTAACTCGAATTTCATAAACTGGAGCTGGAATTTCTTGTTCTTTCTCCCCACTTTGTAACGATCCTATATAATTATCTTCGGTGTCATTTTCTGCAATACTAACATTACAAACTCTTGGTTCTCTCCTTAGCGAACACTTTTGTTGCATTGTTTCTCTAATTTTTTCAATAACCGGAATAATTAAAGGAATAATCAAGAAACCGCCCATGCCAATCGCGATAACAACTGGGGGCAAAGAACCCACAACAGAGTTTAAACTGCTAATCACAGCATAAATTCCTGTAATAATTGTTATGAAAAACATTAACTTGAACCCACTTTCCAATTTCTTGGTTTTCCCCATTTGAACATTTCTAACCACTGGTGCTGCTGCTAGGCAAACCAAAAGTGGCAAAGTGGCATTCAAAAGAAGATATGTTTTGGCTCTTTCAGAGCGCGAAAGACGATTAGTAACCATAACATTAACTATATCTGTGAAAATCTTCGCACTTAAACCTTGATAACTAGTTGATAAACCCACAGCAATTTGCCTATCCAAAGGGAAATTTTGAATAGCAATTATATAACTCACAGTATTAATCCAACATATGCTATTTCCTGCTAAAGAAGTTAGCAAGAAAATGTGCCAATAACCAAGACATGTTATTTGATTAGTAACAAATAAATATTGTAACCCGTAGCCTATAAATCCAAGAGTAGCCCCAATCATTAGAACTAGCCAGAGGGGTAAATAAATAGCTGCAATCCCAGAAAACCATCCTAAAAGTTTCCCGGCATCGGAGGCTAAAGCAAGATTGTTAAGCTGTAATTGGGATATGGATAGAAGATGTTTTAACTGAGATGAATAAGCTGGGAAATTTGAGTTGGTTCCACTCATACTTTGTAGCCATATGGCCCCTATTAAACTTAGCCATTGAAGCTTCATGGAGGGACAGGGAAAGAAGATTTTCAATCAATTTGACAAATGCAGAGATTGATGCATGGTTTATTTATAACATTACAGGTGAACCGCATCTAGGTGTGACGAAACAGTCAAGAAAGGCTAACACAGTTGACATAACACTTCCGACTCAGAATAATAAGTCTACGCTCCACATCAAAAAAATTAAAAAATGTGGGACAATACAAGATCAAAAGTCAAATGGTGAAAGGTAGAAGGGGGAGGTAGATTTTATAATGTGGTTGTTGGGCGAAATATGTGTTCTTATAAAGGCCACCACCTTAGGGCATTAATGGCATTTGCGGGTAGTAGAATTGATAGATTAAAGTTTCGTTGTTAAAAATGGGGGGAAAAATAGGATTATTGGATTCCGTGCCGTTTCTTGTCAAGAATTATATTCATCTAACTATAGTTCCCCCATCATCCCATGGGGTAGAAATTATTAAAGAACTTTCACTTTTTTTTTCTTGGAAGTTTTTGCCATTATGCATGAATACAAGGGAGTCATCCTAGTAGATTTTGAGTTTTGGAGTCCTTGGACAGGAGAACAACGATTGATGATTCTCTGTTAGGCAGGAAACTTGTCTGATTCTGGCTGAATGTCAAATTAAGTCTAAACATTATTGAATCGTTTATTTAATTTTGGGAAATTTTCACGAACGTTGTTCTAGTCGTTCGTTATTGTCCATACTTGATTGTTTGTTTTTACTTCTCTCACAATCAACACAAATTTCTCATTAGCAGTTCTCTGAATTTGTTAACCTCTTTCTTGTTAGATTCACATAATAAGGTGTCACCTAAATAGAACAATCAAACAATTGTAACCTAGACAGCAAAATTTCCTTACCGTCGAAGCATAAAATATTTGAACATGGGATACTATCTTATTTGCTTTAGCCTAATCCCACAACAGACTGGACTAAACGTGTAGATAAGTTGGTTTCTAATTGTGTTTACACTACAGTTTTCCTATCCCTTTTTCACTTGGAAAAACTTTCAAACCCTTTAGATAGTCTCGAGTTCAATTCTAACAGCAGGGGAAAAAAATCTCCTTACATAAACAATTTAGCTTTCATGCAATCCAAAATAGTTCAACATGAAACAAACCCTATTCATGAAAGAAATTCACAACAGTTCGGTCTGAAACTAAATCCTATTGAATTCTAACTGTAAAAGCACAATTCATGCAACCGTTCCAAATCACGATTTCTATAGCATTGCCATTTTGGCATATTTTATTACAACGGGACTAAACCAAACAAATTGGGGGAAACAAAGGTTAATCAAAGCCTAGCCGCGTAGATGCAAGGGCAAGTGAAGTACGAGGGAGAGGGAGAGTGAGGTGAGCAGTACTAAAAACCGTCCCCCGGAGTCAAAATATTGTTGAATAATTGGAGCAGGCTACTAAAAATACACCAATATGATCAAAATTGATTCTTCAA
The DNA here is from genome assembly GCA_026122235.1 of Vinca minor. NCBI lineage: Eukaryota > Viridiplantae > Streptophyta > Magnoliopsida > Gentianales > Apocynaceae > Vinca > Vinca minor. Next base: position 14,987,571 of record JAOCZM010000015.1, read on the forward strand.
AAACCAAGAACTAAGAGTTGCTTCCGCCAACACACCACAACCAAGGCATGAAAGAATCTACTCGTGAAGCCTAAATATGTTACAATGTCATCTCATGAAAGGCATCAGTTGCCTCATCTCTTGCCCATTTCCATTCGCTAGATAATAGATCTTCTTCCAGTTCTCCTCGGAAAATGAATCCCGGGGTGCCAGCAGCTGCCTGAAATACAAAGCAATAACCATTATTGTGCTAGTACATCTAGCAAAATCCAACAGCATTTTTTTTTTTTTCATTTGAGAAGCCTATGGTTTATTTTTGAAAGAAAGTAATAATCTCTCCTAATAAGAGAAGCAACAGCTAAGGCACTTGTTCATAATGGATACTATATTCCACTCTGGCATCAAAATCCCTGGAGATTTTCAATCCCCTTGGAGAAACTAACCATCAATATCCACAAGGTGCATACATTATTGATACACGCAGAACTACCACGCAATTCCTCAATAGTAGATATAATACTATTTCCATTTCAAATTAATAGGAGAACCTTTTTGTTTCAAAATATTTGTCACATTGTATGGTGCCTTTTTCCAACGGAGGTGGTGACACAAAAGATTTTCATTTCTACTAAGTCAGACTCGGAAAAATCTCTTGGAAAATTGAAATGATTTTTTGCTGGAAAAGTATAAACGAATTACATGTCTTGGCAGAGTCAGACACAGAGTACTACTAGTAGTAAGGGTTTCATGTACTAACTATTGTACTGCCTAGCTACTCTTCTCTAAAGTTTTGCAATGACTAAAGTTCCTACCTGTCTCAAAATGTTCAGGGGTCCAAGAATACAAAGCAATAAAACCAATAGGCTTATCTAAACTAGCAATAGTGTTTAACATAAGATAGGAGGACAAAGAAAAAGAGAACAAGTCCCTTTGATGGTAGATTAATGGGTAACTAACATTTCAATTTGCAGGTATATAGTTAAGGTTGCAAGCAATAGTTCAGTAGCAAACCTGACGTAGTAATGACATACGGTGGCAGCTTCATCTAGACTATAGCGGGAGAAATTGATACGAATATCTGTGGGAACATCTGGCAGGTCTTTACGCAGCTTTCCTACAGCAGTTGAGTGAGAGAAGGCACCCACCATCATAAGATCCTTGTGCATCATAGACCTAAATGCATTGACCTACAATGGGCACATCAGATATTTCCTTAACATCATGTGAATCATCAAAATTCTATCAACCATAATAATATTGCCAAGCAACCACCAATGAGAAAGAGAAACACGAGAAAGGAGGAGGAGAAGCAAAATGAACCTAAAGATTGAAAGAAGCAATCTCTCTCTCACACACTCTCTCACACACACATACCATATTTCGATGGACCAATCCATTACATCAAAGAAGCATTACATGAAACGCATTCCAACAGCTGGAGGATGAAACAATATTCACTTTTTTTTTAGCAAAGGGATTATGACTTACAGTTGCAAGTTCTCTAGCATGAATTGGACGACAAGAACGTACTGTAACCGGCTCCCCATACTCACTAAATGTGAACCAGCTGTTGTACTGCTCATGAATAGCAATACAGATTATCATTATCAAGGTAGTCATATAAAATGGAAAATTAACATTCTTCAATAAAATGAAATGAGATGATTATATAATGTAAGAGGTGAAGAGAAGTTTTCTCACTTCATCTATTGCGAAGAGGACAGGATATTTTTCGACAAGTAATAACTCCTCCCTCAAACGGACTAGTGTGCCAACAGAAGCATGTGTGTGTTTGATGCCGATCTGTACTAAATCATAGATAGTTGAACCTTCCGAAACTGGCATTGAATCCATACCTTTCATCCATCCAACACCAGCACCCTCCCCCAGTGGAATAGGCAGAGTTATTTTGCACGGTAGCTCTTGCAGATATTTCTCATTATATTTCACAAAATTCTGAGGAAAGACACCGGAAAAATAAAAAAATAAAATCATAAGTCAAATATTGCACAAGTGAGACAAGAAGCCATTCTAATTTCTCAACTGGTTCAGTAAAAAAGCAATGAAGTAACCACATGGCGGAAGGATTAAAATGCTCGTCCACAAGTTCAGACAGTTTTTTTATTTTTTTTATTTCAATTCCTTTCTATTTAGCATCTTATTGTCCCCATATCCCATTGGAAGCATTCAACAAAATAAGGCAATTTGACCAGACAACTTCACTGCTAGTAAACTTAATAGTGTCTGTATTACTAGGTATGCAGAAACCAATAAACTCAAATAAATAATTTCTTCTAAATTTCTGGAGTAAGACATATAAAATATGATTAAACTATGCCGTAAGAAAACTAAGGGAATAAGTAAAAATCTAAAAAGCCTGTCATTTCTTTTCTCTGGCTAGGAAGAGGACCAACCAGCTCAGAATGGTTGACTAAACTACAAGAGTGGATAATAGGACCATCTTGTTCATTTACTTCCACAAGATAATATTAAAAGTGCAATGCATTAGAAGGCCAACATGTTTTGGAATTGTCAAAGCATAAACCCCCAAGAGAAAACTATGGTACAAGAAGGGTATGTCCTCACCTGCAGAACATTTGCAGCCTGCACAGGTGTGTCCCACAAACCCGATTGAGGATTTTTATAAAAGAGTCCTCCATGGGTCCATTCTCGACCTTTCGGAACATAGAGAACTAACCATCCTTCAGTTCGGGCCCAGTAAACAAGCATTGCTAGTGCAATACTCTTCCCAGAACATCTAGGACCATCTAATACAACTTTCTTTTGTGCTTTTGGACCTGCATTTTAGAAGATAATCATAATCTCCTAATTAACAAGTTTGGTACCCTGTCTACAAGTTCACAGAAAAGATGATTCAGAAGAACAACGGGTACAAAGCTAAATGGCTCCCAGTTAAATTACTCCAATTCTGTATATGCATTTAAGCCCTTCCCATGGTTGAAAACAGGGTTTCTATATAGGTGATCTCTAGTAAACAAAGGGACTCAATTCATATTGAACCACAGCCAATCAAATCGATCTTGCAAAAGTTTTATACTTCTATAGTTCAAATGATTCACATCTTTATCTTTATATTGTGAGAGCACAGAAAGGTTGGTAAACTAAAAGGAAAAGAAAAGACAAAATCTTTATTAAACAATATACATGATAACAACTCTAAAAGGGAAAAACAAAGAATAGGGGCCAAATTGTCGTACTTTTAGTACTTGGATACATCAGAGGATCAAGAACCCTCCTGTAATTATCTCTGAGATCCAGAAAGTTTTGTCGAATAAGCAGTGCGTCTCGCATTGACTCCTCGAACTCCGCTACCATCCCCGTCGGCAACCCCTCAGGCAACATTCTTTCCAGCTCCTCCTTACTACACAATCACCACAAATAGCATCCACATTTAATTACATTTATCAATAAACAGCACACCAAATCCTCTACAACACTCATTGTAACATTTATAATTATAACCTTGCTCACGTCTAGGCTTATCGTTTCGTTTATAATTAGAAAGGATCATTCTGATATGAACCTGGTCTTATAGTCTAGAAAAGTCCACATCATCACGAATTGCATCTCCTCGTCATGTAATGATGCAATGATGTCGAGGATGCTAGACCACAAGGTCCAGGTCCATGAGAGAACTATCCATTAGAAATGTTACAAAGAGTGTTATGGTGATTCGAAACGAAAAGCAGATACACATATTTCATGTATATATATTTACAATAATAATAATAATATATTCACCTGAATTCCATGTATTGGCAATTGTCTTTCCGACTAAGTTGCGAGAGCGACTGCGTATTAGTGAAGAGAGGGAGGCCATTAGGGCCAAAATCAAGTGCTTTATTATTGAAATCCTCAGCCAAACGACGGCGATGATGCTCAGTGATTTCGGCAACTAAATCTTCGGTAGGAGTAATTGGTACTTCTTCAGCCCTAAGTTTCAATTTTCCTTCATCATCTTTTCTACCTTTTTGCTTCTGCTTTTGATTAGCTGGATTGGATCCTCCTCCTCCTGCATCCTTTTTCTTACTTTTCTTCTTGGATGCGAAGCTTCTAGAATAATTGAGCTGATGAGCTGCTCCGGTGTTGGCAATTGGGAGGAGAGTTTCGGAGAGGCGGTTACATTGGTTAAGGGCGGCTGCCCGGAGAAGTGAGCGGAGCATTTCTATTCCCAGGGTTTTTGCCGAGTCGGAGAAAGAGAGTGTGGGTTTTAAGAGTGAGGGTGACTCGCGGCTCTAGTGCTAAAATGTTTTTTTTTCCATTACTCATCCAATACATTTTGGTTAGGTATTCTATATTTTTAGCCGGTTTTTTAATCTAGAGCAAATTACTTTTGTTAGAACTTAACAATTTATATTTTTCAATTTTTAGATTTAAGGTTTTATTTTATCCGGACATGTATTTAATAATTTACGATTAACTCTTTATGATTTTTTTTTTAAAAAAAGTCACATGAAACCAAAAAGGGGACGTTTTGCACAAAGACAAAATTATCCTTACACATTGGACCACCACCTTCTCCTCCGCCATCACCACCACCTCATACGCCACCACATTCACCACCTCCACGCTCTGCAAACAATTCATTTATCAATTATCAAAACCCATTTCAAACTACACAATTATCAAATTCCATTTCAAACTTTATAGAATTTTCCAAAGAATCAAACAATTCAATTATCAATTATCAAAACCCATTTCAAACTACACAATGATCAAAGTCCATTTCAAGCTTTCTAATTAATGGTTTGTAGAGATGGGATTTTTTATTGGAAAAACACCACCGTGAATGGAGAAACACAGAGCAGCAGCCGATTAACTTCTCATCGTTTTCCAGAAAAAAACTATGAATAAAAATGGAGGTTCCTTCGAAGCTATTAAAGCTACTGCATCAGATGGAACAGAAAGCTACTATGACTATTGCCGCCACCTTCGTCTTCCATGTCACTATTGACCATAAGTCATGGTATATTGCCAAATCCATAAGCAATTCTAGAGAATAAAAAAAGAAGAGAAATTCACCCTCATTTCTTCAACAATTTTCGTTGGCAAATGCCAAACTGAATCCCTAAAAGATAAGAATTTTTCTTTTTTTCCTTGGATTTTTCTTGAAAAAACATTAAATTCGAAAACAAAAAGAGAAAATAAAATTAACCCTTTTATTCTTAATCTCCCGCAATACCCCTTCCGCCGCGCACCGATAATTGGGGTATTAAATTCTTGCTTGGAGATGGTGGTGGTTTGTAAATGTATGGCAAAGGTGATGGTGGGGGCTCAATACATTGTGGTAGAGGGGGTTACATGGTAGAGGAGGAGGGGTTATATACAAGGTGGTGGTGGAGGGGGTGAATAAGTTGGGGGATGTGGGGAGTGCACAAAGGGCGGTGGTGGAGGAGATGGAGATGTTGATGGTAATGGTGGAGAAGGAGGTGGAGGATATGGTAATGGTGGAGATGGAGATGGAGGTGGTCGTCCAATGTGCAAGGATAATTTTGCCCTCGTGCAAAACGTCCCCGTTTTGGTTTCAGGTGACTTTTTTGTCGAATTTTTTAAAAAAATCTATAAAGAGCTAATCGTAAATTGTTGAAATTCATGCCTGGATAAAATAAAATCTTTAAGTCTAAAAATCAAAAAGTATAAATTGTTGAGGTCCAAAATTGGAGATTTACTCTTTAATCTAACGTACTAAATGTTTTTTTTTAAGTTATCATGTAATACATATTTTCTTCCTTTTTAATTTGTCACAAATTATCTGTCCACCCTCTAAATAAAGAGCTTATTAATGATGGTTTTTCAATTTTACCACTTACATTAAATGTTGAAGAAGAATAATATAAAGGGCAGAGAATGTAGAATTAAATAGGGAGAAAAATTAAATAGAGCCATATTTAACATTTTACCATGTTCCACTATAGAATTTGATGAAATCTTAATACTCGTGCAAAACAAAAAATTGACAAATAATTTGGGATGGAGCGAGTTTTTTTTTATGTAAACATTTATATTTAAGTATGTAACAACTATCTTATTCTTACGTAATAAGTGTCTGAAAATTACAATCGGTGCTCTAAAAAAAAATCAGAACGTTAATATTTTTTTATACAACGGCTCTGAAATTGTTACTTGTATATTAGAAAAAAAAACGTGTTTTGCAACATAGCCGTACTGGTGAGATGGATTTTGGAATTCAAGAAATTGTTGGGGGTAATTTGGTCTTTATCAGGGGTAGTAATATATGCCCGAAAACTTCACGAGGTAGTGGAAAGAATCATTAGTCCATTGGGCCAAAGCAGAGAGAATCACTGGGCTTTGTAGGCCCATAACTATTAGTCTTTGTTCTGGTAATCTGGTCAATATCGAGTGTTTTCTTCCTTCGGTTTAGGGATCCAAAAAACACACAGAGCTACTCTGAGCAACAATGCTGACCGGCGATATTCCACCAAATCAAACAATTTATGTTAAGAATCTCAATGAGAAGGTTAAGAAAGAAGGTAAAAAAATTCAGTTTCAGATTTTGATAGTTGATTTTTGCTCTTGGTTTTTATTCAGTTTTTGCTTTAATCATACTTGCATTTTTTCATTTAGGAGGAATTATTTTAGTTGCTTTCATTCAGTAACGTGTCAATTGCGCTAGTCTTTTAAACCTTAATAATTTTGCGGATATTTATATGGACAGAGTTGAAGAGATCTCTCTACGCTTTGTTTTCTCAGTATGGGAGAATCTTGGACATTGTTGCACTAAAAACAACCAAGCTCCGGGGGCAGGCATGGGTTGTGTTTAGTGAAGTTACTTCTGCCAGCAATGCAGTGCGTCAGATGCAGAATTTTCCGTTTTATGATAAACCCATGGTAATTCCAATTTGCTTTCCATTTTAATGTCAAATTGATTTTTTGCGTGATGTGCTCGTGCTGTGTATGCTTAACTTTTTCTACTTGTTTTTTGTTTTTTTGGCCATAATTTAGCGGATTCAATATGCAAAGTCAAAGTCAGATTGCATTTCCAAAGCTGAGGGGACTTATGACAAGAAAAAGAAGCAAGAGGAGAAAGGTGAAATCATCCTGCAGTTGCAGCTTTCTAATTATTTTGTTCTTCATGGCTCATGCATATTTGTTTCAATCATTTCGCATTCTAGGGTTATCTCCTGCTTTCATGCCTGAAATTGAAGTACTATTTAAAACAACAATTGGAAATTTCACTGCCATATCACCCATAATTTTCTTGGTGTGATTTATGCCCTCCATTTGCCTCTTTTCTGAAGGGGGGCCTTGGAGCAATAGTAAAGTTGGGGATTCGAGCCGTGGAATCAGCCACTGGCCTTTGTGTAGTCTGCCTGCAATACAAAAAATGTTCCTTGGATAGTGCACTTGCCAATTGATCTGATAGAGTGATAGTTAGTGGGAGGTCAGAGATTAATGCTTAGCTTTCTCTATTAGGTGTACTGATCAGAAGTTTCTTTTTCTTTGCTTTTCCCTTTTTAAAATCTATATCCTACTCCAGCTGAAAAGAAGAGACGTGTTGATGAAGCTCAGCAAGCTCCTACTGGTAATGGGCCTAGAGCTGAAAGCAACGGTGGATCAGCTGTAAGTTGTTTCATATTATTTACTTGTGTACTCTATGCATGCAATATTCACGTGTGAATTAAGGCACATTGGTTTCTTCTGCAGATTTAGGTAAATTTGATGGTAATGCTGCGACTTCATTTTATTCATGCCTAAGAATGTCTATTTGCAGGCTTCATCTCGTCCTGGAAAGCAAGGTGCTCAAGATGCTGCAGAACCGAACAATATACTGTTTATACAGAATCTACCACACGAGACAACAAGTATGATGCTTGAAGTGCTCTTTAAGCAATACCCAGGTTTTAGAGAAGTCCGAATGATCGAAGCAAAACCAGGTATAGCCTTTGTAGAATTTGAAGACGATGTTCAATCATCAGTTGCCATGCAGTCCCTTCAAGGCTTCAAAATTACCCCTCAAAATCCCATGTCAATTACATATGCCAAAAAGTAATTAGTTCTGTTACACATCTGTGCTAGTTTTATACCCTTTTGTTGGGTCTGTAACTTTGTATTGCACCAGATGGGGATGTTAGATGTGTTGTATTATCCGTACCAATCTTTTTTTTTTTTTTTTTGAGAAATTTTTGGCAGTTCTTCTATGGCTAGATTGAATTGTGCGATTTTGGTACAAATTTGGAACAACGCTACTGTCATCTAGACTAAAATCTTTTCCATATAATCATCAATTAATTGATTGTGTAATGCACAGTCGAGTACAAATAATACTATCACACTATTTTTCGTTTTTTGTTAGTAAATTTTATTTTGGCTATTGTTGTTTTGTACACTATTTTTGGGCGATTACTTTTATCAAATTAGTGTGCAACTTCTTGCTAGTTTCGATGACGTGTTCTATCACACAAATACATATACGAGGAAAAAAGTTATGTTTTACCCTTTTTTTTTACCCCAGTGACAACCTCCTCTTTCCATGGCCAACATTGATGACGAAGAAACATTGCTACCATCACACCATTAGTAATACTAACAAACTTCCCGTTCTCACGCTAATCCCATAATTCCAATTTTTCTTTCCCTCGCTTTTTCTACTTTGTGTGTTCTTCATTTGGACTTTTTGGAGATCAATAATCTATAGAGATTTTGCAAAAAATAAAATAAAAAAATGGAGGCAGTGAATTTCTCTGCACATGGATATGTCCAAGGAAGATATGGGCCAGAACCCATGGTTTGTGAAGTGAAGAAAAGGTTCATCTCTGAAGGGTCCATTTGGAAAGGATCAGATCCCTTTCTCTATGAATTTCCATTATTTTTATCCCAAATCATTATATTCTCAGTTTCTTCTAGGATCATCTTCTTCCTCCTCAAACCCCTTAGACAAAGTATTCTCAGTTGCCAACTCCTTGTAAGCTATTATTGTCTTTCATAGAATCAATCATTTTTTTTAAAAATTTATATTTAACTACATAGGGCGAAGAACGTGCATGTATGAGTTTGTTTGGACGTGACTTGATGATTAAATAAACGTAGAAAATATGAATATTGAAAATTGAATTAATTATACTATGTTTGAGAAATACTACCTCCGTTGCATAACATAATTAGCGAAAAGTAAGGAGAAAAAAAACAAGATATTTTTGTTACTCGAAATATAATATTACTCTCTTAATTAGAATTTATATATCACTAATTTTATTTGAGAGAGTAATATTAATATTTTAATTAAAAAAACACCTTGTTTTTGTCTTCGTTATATGTTCTAAACACTTATATTATGGAATGTAGGGAGTATAATCTATGGTGCCCGAGCTAATATGGTTATTTGGTAACAAGTTTGTTTGAAAATCTACTTATTAGTTAATACGGCATCGTTTGGAAATTTTAATATATGCATGATGTGAAAGAAATCTGTTAAAACTTATGATCTTTGTTTTTATGCACATAACGTGTTTGATAACAGGCTGGTATAGTATTGGGGCGATCTTGTATTGGAAGAAATGAAGGTTTCACTAAGAAGATTTTCCCACCAGGTGGGAGATTGATTCTTGAGACAATTTCAGATGTGGGATTCATATTTCATCTCTTAGTAATTGGAATCCATGTAGATCTTGAGATGTTAAAGAAGGTTGGAAAAGATGCTATAACAGTTGGTCTTACAAGTTTTATGGCACCCTTAACCTTAGGTTTAGCCAGCACTCTTTTCCTTGCACAACGTATGCCAGCTTCCGGCATCCCTTTGAATTCCCTTCTTTTCCTAGTAACCTTAAGTTCCATGAGTTCCTATCCTGGGATTACTAGCAACCTCTCCGACCTTCAAATTCTCAATTCTGATATCGGAAGATTAGCCACTTTATCCGCCTTGGTTAATGATACTTGCCAATACCTCTTGTTTCAGTCAATTGGTGCAATTACAAGCATTGCCAAAAGGGAAATAGGGAGTGCGGTCTTATCTCTTTTCATTTCTGCGGCTATTTTTGGCCTTCTTGTTTTTGTTGTTAGACCATTGTTGGTACAATTAGCTAGGAATAAACTAGATGAGCAGAAATCTATAAAGGAAGGCCATTTCTTGGCTATTATAGTACCGGCAGTATTGTTTGGGTTGTTCACAGAGGTTGTAGGCTTGCATGCTGGTGTTGGTACTTTTTTATTTGGTGCAGCAATTCCTGATGGGCCGCCTCTTGGAACTTCTTTAGTGGATAACGTTGATTCATTATGCACAGGTTTATTTCTTCCAGCAAAATTTGCTGCTGCTGCTATCACAGTTAACATATTTTCGTTTAAAGGATCACCTTGTGAAATGATTGTTGGGACAATCGTCTTCTTCTGCTACTTGGGAAAGTTCTTCGGCGTCCTAATTTCAGGGCTTCTCTTTAACATGCCATTGTGGGATGCTATATCTCTCGCTTTGATTATGTGTTGCAGAGGAGTGGTTGAGATTACTATATTTATCATGTTCAAGGAGACCGGGGTATGCTCATAGTTTTATATCTCTGCCATGTAATAGATATGGTGAACAGAAGAAATCAACATGAAATCTTTAATGAACCAGTAAAATTATTAGTCTAATTATGCAATCAACTTGAACTTGTTTCATTTGTGGTCTTGTAGGCACTACCCCATGAAGCATTTTCCATTCTGTTAATCGGAATGCTGATCGTGACAGGAATTGCAAGACCTCTGGTAGGGCATCTCTATGATCCATCAAGAAGGTATTTATGCCAAAAAACAAATAGTATTTTGTACTCTAATCAAAGCCACCTCAAGGTGCTCGTGTGCATCTTTGGAGAGGATAATGTTGCACCTATTCTTGATCTCATCGCTGCATCGAATCCCATTAGAGAATCACCTATTTCTGTCTTCATCCTAAACCTTGTGGAACTCAAAGGCGGCTCTGCAGCTGTGCTCGAGCGCACCGTTTATAGGGAAAAACTTGGTTCCTCAGTCGGCGGCAGATCAGATCATGTAGCTGATGCTTTTGACTATTTAGAAAAGAGATATCTAGGTTCTGTGGCTTCTCAGCATTTTACTTCAGTCGCACCTTATGCAACTATGCATACTGATATATGCACAATTGCTCTAGATGTTCAATCACATATTATAATCACTCCTTTCCACAAACAGACGCAAATTGATGGATCAATTCAAACAAATTTCCCTGAAGTTCGATTAGTCAACCAACATTTAATCAAGAATTCTCCTTCATCGGTTGCAATCTTGATTGACCGTAGCCATGTAGCTGGAACCTTGCAACCTAATGTAATCGGGAGCAATTTTTCGCGCGTCTGTCTTCTCTTCCTAGGAGGTCCAGATGACCGTGAGGCGCTCGCCTATGGAAGTCGTATGGTTGGGCATCCAGAACTTAGTTTTACATTGGTATGGCTTAGATCATTGGACGAAAGTAACCTGGACGTCAAAATGGATACCAGTTTAGACGCTGATATGATAAGACACTTCAGGGCTAATACTTTAGGAAATCAAAGTGTGAATTACAGAGAAGAAGTGGCGAAAGACGCTGTAGGAACAACGCGGGTGCTTCGTTCATTCGAGGGGGCTTGTGATTTGTGCATTGTTGGAAGATATCACCCGCCTGATTCGCCTCTTACGCAAGGGATGATCACAGATTGGAGCGAGTGCCCCGAGCTTGGTGCTCTTGGGGACATGCTAGCTTGTACAGAGTTTGAGTTTTCAGTTCTGGTAGTCAAACAACAAGGGGTTAATGAACCTGATCTTTTGAAGCATATCAGCCTTGGGCTCGATTCCGTTTCGACCTAGTGTAAGCTAATCTTAATTTATGTTCATGTTGGACAGATATAAATGTAAATACTATTGATGATTAATGTTTTTTACTAGATAGATATGTATTCTTTGTAAAGGGAGTTAGTCAATATAACTCTAGTTAGCTAGGATTTTCAGCTAGGTCAGAGTTAGCTTAGAGTGCTTATTGTTTTACTGCAATTTATGTTTTAATTGTACTATTATTAATGTAGTATTTATAACTAAGCTACAAATGTAAGGATCATTTATAGTATACTTGGTAGGGTGCATGTCTTTTGCTTCCAATATTTGAATCTCGATTTTTATAGACCTTTTTGGCATATAATCTTCATATATAGAGATTATAGATGTGAATTATAATTGATACGGTAAAAATCTCAATAAGTTAGACCGCCGAATAACTTATCTTCCAATTTGCCTTCCATTAGCCAATAACTAGGAGAATTAGTCAATGAATGCTTAATCCACTATACGTTAATGAGATCGCGGTAACTAAGTTAGGTCAGTTTCATACTACACAGGATTATAACATTTCTTATAACATTCCTAATTATTCTCATGTTCACACCTACATCGATTTACCCCTATGGTTTATTCATTTTAATACAGGTTATATGCATGAAAAAATTTCGTAATTAAAATGTCACAGAGAGTGTCATAGAGGATCTAAATCGTTATTTTATTTTTTTTTTGCAATATCCATCAATATTTAAGAGTGTTATTGGAATGTGAAAACTAAATCACAAAATCAAAATTGACACCATTTAAAAAATGTGGGAGTAACTTTTCTGACTTTTTAAATTATTTTTTTTACAGTATCTATAAAATTGTTAGGATATTATTGAGATGTGAAATTTAAATCATAATAAAGTCCCACCATAGTGGTAGAAAATTTGCCAATTTGTGATTCTAAAATCAGTTTTTAAATTACAAAATTAGTTTTCTTTTATATAAATGTTTATTATAGTAAGAAAAACTCATTATTACAGCTTAACTTATTTAGTTCAACTTTATTTACGAAACGTTAAATAATTATGGCAATGTTAATGAAATTAGAATTAGAGAATGGTATTTTATAGTATCTATAAATGTAAGAGAGTATTATAGGATGTGAAAATTAATTAATCAAATCACCAAATAACTAAATCTCTAAATCAACACTTTTAATATATGTATGATTATAATGTTCAAATTAAACTGCAACTCAAATAATACTTCATCACAAAAATTTATTTCTCATGGTATAATTTCATAGAAATAATTCAATATATTATTTTTTCTTGGTAGTAGTTTTTATTTATTCAAAAATAAAGTTATTTTTATTATTATGTTGACCTAATAATATAAATTATGTTTCAATAACTAAAATATTATATATATATATATATATATATATATATATATATATAATGTTAATTTTGTTCAAGTAAGATTTTTGTAAATGATACGTTTAATTAGGTCTTCTCGCCAACAAGGCATTGGTTTAGTGGAAAAGACATGGGCGGCCCTATCTAAATCCTTGTTTATCACTTCCTCCATTCCCTATTAATTGTCGTTTAGGAGATATCTAGGTATCCAAATTAATTGTCGTTTAAGGTTGTTTTATTAGTTGTCAACAATTTATTCCAATTATACCCTTAACATTTTCCTTTCTTTATGACAAAGAAGTGAGAGAGAGGGAGGGTGGGTGGGGGATAATATTGGAAGTTTAGGTGAAAATGACAACTTCCTTAATTTTCTCAAATTGTCTAAAGAGTCTTATATTTAGGAATGGAGGGAGTACCATATTATCCGCCATTGATGGTTGTGGTAACCATTGAGCAGATGCAAACCATTAGTACTACTAACCAATTTCCCTTTCTCACGCTGATCCCATAATTCTACTTTCTTTCCTTAACTTTTCCATTTTTCCTACTTTCTGTTCTTCATTTTGGTCTTTCTTGGAGATCAATCAAGAAACTCTTATAATCTCTGTAAGATTCCAAAGAAAAAAAAATGGAAGCACAAAATTTCTCTTCACATGGACATGTCCAAGGAAAATATGGTCAAGAACTCCTTGTATGCGAAGTTAGGAAAAGGTCCATTGATCATGCCTGCATTTGGATTGGAACCGATCCTCTTGACTATCAATTTCCATTATTTGTTTCCCAAATTATTATTTTCTCTGTTTCTTTTAGGATCATCTTCTTCCTCCTCAAACCTTTTAAACAAAATAATCTCATTTGCCAAATCCTAGTAAGCTGATTTTTTTGTCTCTTTATCTAATCAACCATTTGTTTTTTTTTACTCCCTCAAATCCCATAATATAAGTCGCTGGTAAGGTAAGTTTCTCATATTACCAGCAACTTATATTATAGAATGGAAGGAGTACTATCTAATTTCTTGAATTCGAACGAAAAATCTGTTAAAACTTATTATCTTTGTTTTATGGACGTTAACAGGCTGGTATAGTACTGGGGCGATCTTATATTGGAAGAAATCGCGGATTTACTCAGAGGTACTTCCCATTAGGAAGTCGATTGATTCTTGAGACCATTGCAGATTTTGGATTCATATTTCATCTCTTTGTAATTGGAATCCATGTAGATGTTGAGATGGTGAAGAAAGTTGGAAAAGATGCTATAGCAATTGGTATTGCAAGTTTTGTAGTTCCTTTCACTATAGGTTTGGCCACAAGCTTTTACTTTTTGCAACGTGCGCCGACCTCTGGAATCTCTCTGTATTCCCTTCTTTTCTTAGTAACTTTAAATTCCATGAGTACCTATACTGGGATTACTAGCAACCTGTCTGACCTTAAAGTTCTCAATTCTGATATCGGACGATTAGCCACTTTAGCATGCATGGTTAATGATAGTCTTCAATACATATTGTTTCAATCAATTACTCTAATTGTCAACATTGCCAAACAGAAACCAGGGACTGCAGTGTTGTCTGTTTTGATTTCTGGGACTCTTCTTAGTTTGCTAGCTTTTGTTGTCAGACCATTGTTGGTACAAGTAACAAGGAAAAATCTAGATGGGCAGGAATCTATCAAGGAAAGCCATTTCTTTGCTATAATAATAGCAGCGTTATTGTGTGGGGTGTTCACTGAGATCGTAGGTATGCCTGCTGGCTTTGGTGCTTTTTTATTTGGTGCAGCAATTCCTGATGGACCGCCTCTTGGAACGGCTTTAGTGGATAAGGTTGATTCATTATGCACAGGTTTATTTCTTCCAGCAAAGTTTGCAGCCGCTGTTGTCTCAATTAACATATTTTCGTTTCAAGGAACATCTTGTGAAATCATCGTTGGGATGCTCGTCTTCCTTTGCTACTTGGGAAAGTTCTTCGCTGTTCTAATTACAGGGCTTGTCTTTCACATACCATTGTGGGATGCTATATCTCTCGGTTTGATTATGTGTTGCAGCGGCGTAGTTGAGATGTCTATATTGATCTCGTTCAAAGAGGCCGGGGTATGCTCTTCTTTTTTTCACATGTCTGTGCCGTGAATTAGGCATATGGTTAAACGAACAAACATAAAATCTTCGATTAACTAACAAAATTATCAGTCCAAGTCTTGTAGTTCCAACTTAATATTTGTTTATTTTCAGATACTACCAAAAGAAGCATTTGCCATTATGTTAATCGGAATGCTGATCATAACAGGAATTGCAAGACCTGTGGTAGGACACTTGTATGATCCATCAAGAAAGTATTTATTCAATCAATCATATAGTATTTGGAACAATAATCAAAGCCATCTCAAGATTCTCGTATGCATCTACGGAGAAGACAATGTTGCACCAATTCTTGATCTACTCGTAGCATCCAATCCCACTAGGGAGTCGCCTATTTCTGTCTTCATCCTAAACCTTGTGGAACTCAAAGGAAGCTCTGCATCTGTGCTCGAGCGCAACGTTTATAAGGGAAAACTCACTTCCATGGTTAGCAGATCAGAGCATGTAGCTAATGCTTTCGACTATTTAGCAAAGAAAAATCTAGGCTCAGTGGCTTTGCAGCATTTTACTTCAGTCGCGCCTTATGCAACAATGCATAGTGATATATGCACAATTGCTCTAGATGTTCAAGCACATATTATAATCACTCCATTCCACATGCAGAAGCAGATTGATGGATCAACTCAATCAGTTTTCCCCGAAATTCGATTAGTCAACCAAAATTTAATCAAGAATTCTCCTTCATCAGTTGCAATCTTGATTGATCGTAGCCATACGGCTGGAGCCTTGCAACCAGCAGTAAATGGGACCAACTTCCTCCGAATTTTTCTTCTCTTCCTAGGAGGTCCAGATGACCGTGAAGCACTGGCCTATGGTAGCCGTATGGTTGGGCCTCCAGAACTCAGTTTTACATTGGTTTGGCTTAGATCATTGGACAAAGATAAGAACGACGAGGATGTAGATGCGAGTTTAGACGCTGATGTGATAAGACACTTCAGGGCTAATACTTTAGGAAATCAAAGTGTGAATTACAGAGAAGAAGTGGCTAAAGACGCTGTAGGAACAACGCGGGTGCTTCGTTCATTCGAGGGGGCTTGTGATTTGTGCATCGTTGGAAGATATCATCAACGTGGTTCGCCTCTTACGCAAGGGATGATCACAGATTGGAGCGAGTGCCCGGAGCTTGGTTCTGTTGGAGATATGTTAGCTTGTACAGATTTTAAGTTCTCAGTTGTAGTTGTGAAACAACAAGGGGTTGATGAACCTGATTTATTGAAGCAGAGAAGCTTCGGCTTCGGCTCCTTTTCCGCCCGGTAGTATCAACCATTAGGTGCATTAGCACATACAGGAGAGTAGTGGTCTGTTCATAGCGATTAGTAGCATCCTTATGAATACAAAATTAAAGTCTGTAAAGTTTTCACCTACGTGATTGAGATTGTACCATAAATTATATTTAAAAAAATCAAGAACCATGCAAAACCAATGGTCAAACTTATGCTGTTGTTTTGAAGAGGAAATCAAAGCTTTTTAATGAAAATGCGATATTTTATTAATGGTGAAAGACCCAAAAGGTAAAGATACAGTATTAGTCATCCCAAGAGAGTATGACTAAAAATCAAAAGAAAAGGCTTACAAACTTGCCTCAAACTATGCCGTCCCGAAGCAGAGGGGATTAAGTCATATGAGACACCTTGAAACTAAGGTCTTTTAAAGGGTTTATACCTAGTTTCCATATGATGTTCAGTACGGATTTTGTTTCCCTTTTTTCCTTTACGAGTACGAATAGGAATAAAGTCTGAATAATCGTCATCCAGATGATGATCTGGCAAAGTGTCCTATGGCATGTCCGAAATTTCAGTATTTTCGGGGACAATAGTCTCATTATCAAACTGCAATACAGGTCCCCGGGTAGTTCCTCAAAACTTAAACCGAGTTTTCTTCGGACTGGCGCTGTAATTAAAGTCTTTTTCTTGGATCATTACCAATTGAGAAGACCTATAGACAATCGAACAGGATCGGAAAAGGTCCTAAATGTTCTCAAAGCATTCCAACAAAAGCATGATGAAGGGAAGGTAATAGTATTCCCTTTTACAGCTATAGTAGTGCCATAGGCAACAATGCACGACGTCGTTTGTTCACAAATGTGTCCATGGTCATTGTACCATTCCACCAATTCTGGAGATGATTCCTTATTTATTACTCCCTCCGTCCCAAATTATTTGTCCACATTTCCTTTATAATCTATCCCAAATTATTTGTCTACTTTCTAAATGAAGGGCATTAATAATGAGTTTTTCAATCTTATCCCTTACATTAAATATTGGAGAGAGAAGAATAGAGATAGAAAATAAGGTAGAATTAAATTGGGACTAACATTAAATAAGGGTATGTTTGACATTTTATCATATTTCACTATAGAATTTGATGAAACCTTAATTCTCGTAAAAAATACAAAGTGGATAAATAATTTGGGACGGAGGGAGTAGGAAGTTTCTAAAAGGCAATTAAAATTGCGTATCGCGTTCTTATAAAATATGGGCTAATTCTTGGCCCATTATGTAGGCATCAATAAACTTTATTATTGGGACTTTAATCTTTTTCTTTTAGGCATATCAGGCCCTTTATTCAAAGAATAATTCTGCCATTCACCTGGTCAAATACTTATTGCCACACGCCCCGCTCCGTGCAAGTCAGGTCAGACCTGTCCCATTTTTTAAAGTCATACAATTAACGTATATTTTATTTTCCTAGCATATATAAAAATTCATATAATTAACATCTATAAAAGTGAGATCAAAATGCAAAAGATAGATATTGTATCACTTAATCCGCTATTAAAGCATATGTTTATCTTTCTCAATTAAATTCCAGAACCATTACTCACATCAATTGAATAAACTAAACTCTAAGTTTACTGTTTCCCTTTTCTCTTTAAAACCCTCCATTAATTCTCCCATAAAAACTCATTTAATCTTTCAGCCTCTCTCCATATAGTTTCTCTCTCTTCAGAAATTTCAACCATATAAATATTATTCTTTCATCGTCACATATTAACCTAGAAAGAGAAAAAAAAACTATATATTTGTCCATGGAAAACGTAACCCGAATTTTCTTTATCCTTTCAGTTCTAGTCTACACAATTACTAGTTCAACCTGCCATGTCCAACCCCCAAAAAAACCAATTAAATTCAAAGCTCTATTTACCTTTGGAGATGCATTTCTCGACTCCGGTAATAACAATTTCATTCTTACATTAATCAAAGCTAACCATCCACCCTACGGACAACGTTTCCCGGGACGCCTCGCCACTGGAAGATTTTCTGATGGAAAGCTAATTTCTGACTTTATAGCTTCAGACATTGGCCTTAAAGACACTATTCCACCTTTCTTGGAACCTAATTTATCGAACAATGAACTTAGTACTGGCGTCTCTTTTGCCTCGGCAGGGTCTGGATTCGATGATTTGACCACTGTTTTGTCTAAAGGAATAACTGTTACCAAGCAAATCGAATATTTCAAGACGTACTTGGAAAAACTTAAGGCTGGTTTTGGAGAGGTTGTGTCTAAAAATATTGTAGGCAATTCTCTAGTGTTTATTTCAGCTGGAAGTGATGATTTCCACGTGAATTTCTATGGTGCTCCAACTAGACAATTTCATCTTGGCCTCCAAGGGTACCAAGATTTTTTGCACCACAAAATTCAAGATGTTGTTAAGGTTAATTTCCTTTGTCCAAAATTAAATTATTGCTATTTTTTTATTATTAACTTGTGAGTTATGTAACGGACTATTGTAAATATATTGCAGGTACTATATGGACTGGGATGTAGGAATTTCTTGATAGCTGGACTTCCTCCAATAGGGTGCCAACCATTGGAAATGACTACAAAATTGAGGTTCGATCGAATATGTATCAGTGATGAGAACATAGGTGCTGAATTGTACAATAAGAAGCTTCTAGAATTACTACCTAAAATTCAGACAACTCTTCCAGGGAGTAAACTTGTCTATGCAGACATCTATAATCCCATCATTGACATGATTGCTAACCCTAAAAAATATGGTATTACAAACTCATTTTTACTTTCGTTATCTGTTTAACTCTTCATCTTATTTTCTATTTTATTTTTAGATAGAAGATTCAGACAATTTACTCTTAATAAAATCTACTCGACTATGTTTATTTTAAAAAATCGTTACTTTCGATAACAGGTTTTGTTGTAACAAATCGTGGATGTTGTGGGACCGGATTATTGGAAGCGGGACTATTGTGTAAAGCAATTACTCCAGGATGTTTAAACCCAGACCAGTACTTATTTTGGGACGCCGTTAATCCCAGCGAACGCGCCAACCGCCACCTCGCCAAGTTTCTAAAGGAGACGGCCATTTCACGGTTTTTCCACTGAGAGATTGCTCCAAATTCATGTACTCAATATTTTAAAAACTCTCTCTATATATATAGTTGTTTTTATTGAAGTAATGTTCTCACTCATTAGAAAAATCTCATGATTAAGTGTTAAATCACATTCATCATAGGCTTATCTTTACTTGGTAATGTTTTCCTTTTTTTTTGGCGTAGTTTCGGTCTTTTAATTTTTTTTTTCTTTGGTGAAATATGGGTTTTTGTATACGAATAATTTTCTTTCAAGATAATGAATGTGTATATAACAATGCAGAAGATTTTGAGGTCATTTGGTTAACTTTAAAGCAATTAAGCATACAACGTTGCATCCTAATCTCACAAAATTATCATGAATTTAATGCGCAACCCACGTATAAATGTCCCAGTTATAGGAGGACATTTTCACTTAAAGTCAATATGACTTGAATTCTTCAACACTCAATTTTATCCTCCAAGTAGCAATTAACACTCAAAACTAGGCACTTCAAAATCAAAGTTACTTTCAAGTGCATTTTGGTGCAGGCAGTGACGGATGCAAGCCAGGCTTGACCCCACTCAAAAAATTTTTTTTTTTTTTTTAATTATATATGATGTATTTTACTCCATTTAGATAATAAATGTATAAATGACCCCAGTGAATTATTGTATATATCAAATGACCCCAGTGATTTTTTTAATTATATATGATATATTTTACTCAATTTAGATAATAAATATATAAATAACCGCAGTCAATTATTGTGTATATTAAATGACCCCAGTGAAATTTTTTCCTGGATCCGTCACTGGGTGCAGGCATAACTGCATCTAATTAAAAAATAAATAAATAAATAAAAGAGTTCTAGTTTTCTATATCACACACATTTATTAATGAAGGCATAACTAAATAGTTTATGATACGAGTATTGGGTTTCAAAGTACTAATTTGAAAACAACGTTTAACTAATTAAGTGGTGATGCATTAATGTACTGAAGAAATTTGCAATGAGTTTTAATGAATCTTCTTCAATCCCCCCTCCTGCAATATTTAGATTTCTCTTCGGCTCTCCAACCCAATTATCTAAATAGTGAGATGTTCATGTGCTTTTTCGCACATGCACGCATGCAGAACATGTTCATCATATCAATTGTTGAGTTTTAATTTAATAGTCATATCAATAAAAAATTATCATGTGTTATTTTTTTTAATTAAAAATCTGTAACCTATAGGAAATAGTGAAACCCGTAGAGAAAAATTAACACATGACAATTTTTTTATTCATGGGACACGGAACGAGAGAATAGACGATTCTTACCGCATGTCTTTTAGGCGCCAACTTATTATTTTTCAAGTGCATACAATTAGATTTATCAAGCTGCTCCATCGTGAGATAAGAATGTATTAGAAGATTGGGAATGCTTTAAATTGATTAAAAAATGTTAATTGTGAATGAATGAAATGGTGGCTAATTTCCAAGAGTCTTTTGAAAATACAGAAATTGTTTGATCTGGGGTTGTCGGAGAATGACTATCTGCGGACTTGCTCCACTTGGTTGTGAATTTGTACCACTTTGTAATACTTATACTCCGGTGTGCAACACCCTCACCAGTACGTTTTTTGGGATGCCGTTCATCCCACTGAAGTCGCCTCCGTCTACGTAACATATTACTTAGCTAAGCAACTGAGTCCACAAATATCAGCCAAATGATAGTTATTTATTCATTTCAACTGTCCATTTTGGTCATTTCAAAACTGTCCATTTTGATCATTTTGGTTAAGGGTCTGATAGATTTTTCCTTAGTACGGTGTTTGTAGCAACTCTGTAACTCTCGCACTTTTAATTGCTAGCTTTAAAAGTGTCCTCATTCAATAAGGTCTTAAAGTTCAATATATAATTTTGTAACTTATGAAACTCGGATAATTAATCTTCTTTACGGAGTACATGACTTAAATTCCTCAACACTCGGTTTAATTGTCCAACTAGAAATTACTAACAGTTGAGTTCCTATAATGGATTAGTCCCTATGGTTCTCCCCTGATCTAGACTTTTTTTTCCTTTTTGGGCGTCGGGGAGGTGAACTCCTTCACTGTGTGATTCTTGTATTCTTAAATCAATAAAATCTTGAACTTCATAAAGTTAGTGCTCACCAGAAATCCATAACGGCAATGGCTTTTCTGAGTTTCTCCTGGATCTTTGTGTTGCATTTCTGCATCTTGTTGAGTTGTTGGTGCAAATGCAATGCGAAAAATATGTCTAGAATTTCTGCTATTCTCGTCTTTGGCGATTCTGTAGTTGACTCGGGGAACAACAATTACATAAGCACCGCCATAATCAGAGCTAATTACCCCCCGTACGGCATAGACTTCCCTGGTCGGATAGCCACCGGCCGTTTTTCAGATGGAAAGCTCGTTCCTGACATGGTGGCATCCATGCTAGGCCTCAAGGAAGCTGTTCCTCCATTTCTGCAGCCAAATCTATCGGATACTGAATTGCGTACTGGTGTTTGCTTTGCGTCGGCTGGATCAGGATTAGATGATCTGACCACTGCTCTCTCTAATTCAATTCCAATGTCAAAGCAACCTGGATATCTTGCAGATTACATCGAGAGGCTTACAAGGATTGAAGGTAAACGAGAAGCCCAAAGAATAGTCCGTAACGCTCTGGTGATGATCAGTGTAGGGACTGTTGATTTCACCACCAACTTCTACTTCGGTCGTACTCATAGAACGCTTCAGTTCAGCGCAAGCAAATATCAAGATCTTTTACTAAACAATCTGCAAAAGTTTCTCGAGGTTAGTCTCCCTCACTCACTCAAATAAATACTATTGGACGAGTACAAAGTTATCTATCACAAAATCCTACGTTAACAACAGAGATTATATAGTCTTGGTTGCCGGACAATGAGCGTGTCGGGATTGCCTCCAATTGGTTCTCTGCCAATGATAATGACTGCAAATTCACCTCTGCTGCTGCGAATAAGTTTAGAAAAATTGAACTCAGAAGCCAGGATATATAATGAGAAGCTGGTCGAGTTGCTGCAGCAATTACAGGCAAAACTTCCAGGAAGCAAACTTCTCTATGGAGATATATACAATCCTTTGATAGATATGATCCAGAACCCACACAAATATGGTAATCTACATGCTTTTTCATCGAATATAACCCAAGCTAATATTTGCCTTGAAAATGAAGGATCTTAAAACGCTTGATGTATGACAGGATTTATAGAAACTAGAAGAGGATGCTGCGGTACAGGATTGTTTGAAGCAGGGCAACTATGCAACAGGTTTACTCCAGTATGCAGCGACCCCTCCAAGTATGTATTTTGGGACACCATTCATCCTACTGAAGCAGTTAGTCGCTACATGGCAGAGCGTGTTGGTCCTGCGCTTTTCTACTCAAATGGAAGATATAGATCCAAATAATTATGCAGTTGAATCACATGATTAAAATCTGCTTTTGTTTCTTATTAAAATTCTGAAGAAAAATAAATTCAGGACGCGTTATCGTGTTGTAGGCAAACATTTGAGGACTTTTCCATACATCTTCTGCACAAATACAAAGCAGCCAACTTATTAACAAAAATAGCATGAAATTATCATATGATCTGCTATCTACGAAAATTCCCAATATATTGGTCGTATAGAAAAGGTAATAAAATTTCATAGATTACACTCTGCATACATACACATGATACACACAACCAGCAATCATCCTCTTGTAAGAGCAATTTTTACTCATACGACAATATTGCATTTAATTAGATTGAGAAACATTATATCATTTATTTTCTTTCATTTTTACAATTAATACAAAACTTCCGTTCTCCTTAGTCGGTTGATTTGCTTCAATTTACACCCTTGTGATGTTTTTCCACCTCTCTTTGCTTTAAAATGAATTTAAAATTCAACTTTTTCATTGAAAATAATCGTTTCTTTCAATTCTGTTAGGAAAAATGACCTGAAAAATCCGTAAAGTATTTACCAAGATACGATAAGGTCCTATAAATTTTTTCTCTTCTTGTTAGATCCTGGAAGAATTTTCGTGCCAGATAAAGAGTTCCACCACCAATTTAAGCGGTGGTTTCCGGCCAAGTGTGCACACGCCCCATTCACGTGATGTCGAATTAAGGGCAAAATGGTCAAAATAAAAAGTATGATCACTCAATTGTCCTTTTGGTTGTTGTTCTTGATTGACGGAAGTTCTATGCTCCAAAATATGGGTTCTTCTTTGAAGTTTCATTGTGAAGAGCTGAAATTAACCAAACTTTCTGTCCAAAACTTAACTTGCACTATTGTGGGTTATTGGTCTCATCTCTATCCACAAATTAAAGGAAAATTAAAGTTTGTGTTTTTACTGTTGTTCTTGATTTGATGAGAAGGATTTTGCTCTAGAAATTTCGATTTTCTGGAGTGTTCTTAAAAATTAGGAAGCTCTCCTCTTGGATTATACATCTTTAGGAAGCTGTGCTAAGGTCTACAATGGCCGATTTTGAAATTCTTTGCTGGTTCTTTGCAAAATTTAAAGTTTAAGAGTGAAGGTAATGTTTCTGGCAGAATTGTGGCACATTCACCTTTTTGTGATTTCTGAATGATTTGTCAAGAGTTACATGCTCAAACTTTATATAAAGTTTCGTCTTTTAACTGGGAACAAGCATATATCTTTTAATTTCAATTTAATGGTGTGTAGAGTAGGGATGGCAATGGGGCAAATCGGGGCGGGTATCTCAAATACCAACCCCGCCCCGCCCTGTTGATCTGTTGCCCCGCCCCGCCCCAGATCAAAAAATTCTGCCCCGCGCCCCGCCCCATCCTTTTTTTTTAAATCATTAATTTTTTTAAAATTATAAAAATCATTAATTTTGTCATAAAAATAATTAATTTTTTTAAAAAATATTTAATTTATCCCAAAACAAGTGCAATTAGTATATTAAAATGAAAATTAAACATGATTATGTCTAATAATAACAATATTATAATAATGTAATATAGATGGGGCAAAATGGGATAGGGCGGGGCGGGGCGGGCACAAATACCATGCCCGTTCACGGGGCAGGGCGGGTCTGCCCCAAAAGACGTCGGGGCAGGGCGGGTCGACGGGTCACGGGTCAAATTGTCATCCCTAGTGTAGAGGTTGGCTTTTCATTGGAATAACTCAGTTTTTTGTCACAGTTTTTTTGGCAGAACTGTTGTTCTTAGTTTGTAGGCGTTTTCTGGCTGATTCGTTAAGAGTTTGAAGGTCAAACTTTACAGAAAGCTTCGTCTTTTAACTGTGAATAAGAGCATGTAATTGGATTTCAGTGTAATTGTCCGTAGAGATTGGACTTTTCTTTGGAAAATCTCTGTTCTTTGAGATTGTTTTTCTGGCAGATTTGTCGGTAACAGTACACACTTTTCTTGACCGAAATCCACGTGTGCTGATTGGAGAAAACCAGCCTTTATTTTGACCATTTTACCCTTACTTCGACATCACGCGAATGGGGCGTGTGCACACTTGGCCGAAAACCACCGCTTAAATTGATGGAGGGACTCTTTATCTGGCACGAAAATTCTTTCAGGACCTAACAAGAAACGAAAAAACTTATAGGACCTTAACGTGTCTTGGTAAATACTTAAGGGATTTTTCAGGTCATTTTCCCATTCTGTTATTACTCATGTAAAAATATTCTAATTCTTGGGAACAAGATTAAGAAAAAAGAAGTAGCATTAACGTGAATAAGATGAGCAACTTAATCAGTATCGTAGTCTATATTCCTCTTCCAATTTCATTTGATTCTCATATCCGATCTCTCTAATGATGACTTTTTTTCACCTTGATTTCTGGAAAAGAGATGTAGAGATAAGTAGAGGAGATAATTGAGGGATTTGATTATTTTCAAAAATTAAAGAAATTAATATTGTATTGTTTTTTAATCTAACCAAGGGGCGATATTGCCAATTGAGCAAAATTTGCAATTGTAGGAGGATAATAGCTCTGGCAATATCGCTACCCAAGATGTAATTTCTCCTGTTTGATACAAAGGATGATACAAGATATGCTTTCGACTGTTTGATTACAAAGGCAAGTGTAAAAAGCTGTAAGAAACCTGTAAAAAATTCTCTTACTGATAAAGAAGGGGAGTTAAAAAAAACAAAAGAAAAGTTTACCCAAAAAATGAAATAAAAAAGATGGAAACCTAGTCTCCCTTTCTTCAGTTTATTGTGTACTCGATCTGTACCTCCAAATAAGGCACACGCCAATAATACTAATGAGAAAAAGGGGAAAACAAATCGTGAATGAAAAGGAAAATGGTAGAGGTTCTGAATTTACATTCATGAGGTTTCATTTTTTCGCGTATCTACTAGTCTCCTCGGCAACTTTTTCCCACTCACTCCCTATTTTTTCCATGTAATTAACCTGCAACGTTCAAAGCAAGCCGGAAAATCAGTAACTAATAGGCACTTGATAATAACGCATATACAAAGGCCAATGCTATTGAAGAAGCATACAAAAAAAAACAGTCTTCATTTCCATTACAAGCTGCCTTAAGAGAAAATAAAGGATATGACATTATCATTGTAATAGTTTGTAAAAAGGGTACGGTGGTGAAATGAAGAAGTAAAATGGACCAAAATGGATTCCATTCAGGGGCTATAGCCAACTTTCAGAACCAGAAAATAAATACCTGATTGCTTACAAAACCCTTCAGCATGTTTATGAAATCAGTGTGTCTCTCTCTGTCAAGCCTTTCGATTTCACTCTTGTTATTTTCCTGCAGTAATACACAAAATAATGCATCAGAGTCTGCATGTATGGGGGAAAAGAAATAGCACCGTGTGTAGAAATATGAAGCATGAGGATTATCATCCAAGAAAACCTTCATGTTTCCTTGTTTTGGGGTTGCGGGTGAAGAGAGTACAATGCATAAGTAACAAGAATGAACTCCATCTACTCTCCACCAAGGACCGTCTCAGTCAACTTTTATCTTTCAGAAAGTAACATTTTTTATGCATATTCGAAAACTCTGTCAAAGTCACAAAATACCAGAAAGATTACAAGCAATCCTGAATATAACAAAGGGTAGAAGGTGAAAAAAGCCATCTTCTCCCTGATGTTTAGCAGTTTAGGAACTTGCCCTTGTACACGTTAAATTGTCAAGACAAAGGGAAAATATACGGCAATGACTTTGGCTTGTTATATTTTTGGGTGGTAAGGAGAATGAAATTGAAAAATTGTACACACCACTCATGTCATTGGACTTACTTCAGCATAGCATTACGTTTCTCCATTCACATTTAGCAGGGGCATCTGATGCATAGAGTTGCAGTAGGGATCAGAAAGCTGAGCTTCTTCAATTTTAACTTACATGATTTCTCTTCTTCCTCTTAATTATAACTCCTTTACAATCAACAGCACACAGCTAATTTGTCATTAATCCTATTATTCTTTATTGTTTAGAAGGGACAATGTGAAGTTACCTTTAAGCAGCTAAAGAACTAATCATCTATTAAATTCAATTCCGAAATGACAAGGGTAGATGAATTTGGAAACTTAAGACATATTTACCAAGAGATATATACAGGCAGAACATAAGCAAGCGACATCTAAACAGCACATCATCAAATGCAACAAATAAAAACACATTAGATTTAGTCTTGGGTTACCTTGATGCGTTCATATTGCCTAATTGCACAGCTTCTACCATCCTCCGTGACTCTAATGCTTTCCTTCAGTTCCTCCAGTTTTTGTATCCTTGATTTATCCCCTCCAAATATTTTAGAGGATGCAGTTTGAAGTTTTTCAGCTTTTGAGTGCATAGAAGATAATTCTGATAGAAGTGTTTGAACAGTTAATAAAGCACTTGAACGATCAGAGAATGCATTCTGCACGCCTAACATTAGGCCCATATAATCATGCAGTGTATCCTGCAATAAACAGATATGTCATCTCAACAAACGATCAAGTGAAGTATTAAACAATGATGACTATGAGAACAAAGGCAGTAGTTACCAAATGTTGTACGCTATGCGCAGTTAATCCCCGATAATATCTACTTGCTTTAACTGCTGCAGTTGCCACAGCTTTCATATCACCAGCCCGTACTCTCTGAGTATTAAGCAAAGCCTCTTCATTTTCGAACTTTGTCAACTTAATAAATGCTAGCCCTAATTCACCCATTCTCTCACCTAAGTCTTGCTGTGCTTTGACAAGTGATTCCGCCTAAACACAAACGTACTCATTTTAGAAATCAACTCGAAGATCAATAGCCAAAGAATGAAAATTGCATGCAACTTAGACAATTTATCATATGTAACACAAATTGAGCTAGGACCTCCTTGAAAGTAAAATATTATACACAAGTACAATCCTTACAAAGATTTGTGGAAAAGGAATTAACCACGGAAACAAGAAATTGCCTAAAATTTAACCTGTTTCGATGCAGTAGTGAGTTGCTGCTCGAGGTTATGCAATCTCTCCTTGTTCTCCAAAAACTCCCTGTCCTCCTCCTCCACGGGCGGCCTCTTCCCACCCCAATCATTTGCCACAGATTGTTTCAACTCCTTAAACATCCTCAACAAAT
Source organism: Vinca minor (assembly GCA_026122235.1). Classification (NCBI taxonomy): domain Eukaryota; kingdom Viridiplantae; phylum Streptophyta; class Magnoliopsida; order Gentianales; family Apocynaceae; genus Vinca; species Vinca minor. The sequence continues at coordinate 15,015,739 of JAOCZM010000015.1, forward strand.
CTCTCCCACCTTTCGCAGGCTGCAGCACATCCTGAGGTCCCATCCCAGTCCCTGAATCCCCAAGCAGCTGCTTCGGCAGCTTCACCGCCCCATCCAGCATCCTAGAAGCCACATCCACGCTTGTCGGAAGAGGAAGCTTCCCTTGAACTTGTAAAAACACCCTCAACTCATCACTCTTCTTAATCACAGGATGCACAGCTAACCTCCTCAAGTACTTCTCCAATGCCACCCTCCTCTGTTCAACAAACTCCTGTTTTTGCATCACTTGACTCTCCACTATGCTCTTATCAGGCCTTGGTGGTATCGAAAAATCCTCTATAAGCCTCATTCAACCGATCGGACAACGTAACCACATCCCGAAACCTCCTCCTAACATTAAATTCATCCCCTCCATAATCCGAAAATATTCGTTTTTGTCGTAATTAAATATGTTATATAGGCATTATTACCAGGAACAATAGAATTAGATGATTCCACCTCTTTTTGTGGATTAGAAACCTTAATATCCAAATAATCAGAGCTGGAAGATGGAGATCTTAAAAAAGACGGAGACTTTTCAAAATCGGAGTCTTTTTCGCCTCCGTTGCCGTTGAACGCTTCTTCAAGGGGGCTGAAGATGACGTCAGCATAGGAGTGGGGTTCGAGATAAGAGGTATTGTGATTACTACTCTTCTTGATGGAATTGGGGGATTTCATGAATGGGGGAGAAGGTGGAGAAAGGAGAGGAGAGGAGTCGTCGGCCGTGGAGAGAGGGTGGTGGTGAGAGGCGGTGGCGGTGGCGGAATCGAAAGAGGAAGAAGGAGAGAGGGTGGTTAGGGCACTACGGTAATTAGAATAAGATTTGGAGGTCAAATTATTGGAACTGTTGGGATGATCATCGTGAAGAACTAGGTTTTCCATGATCTCATCTCTTGATGATGAATCGAGATGGGCTATTTCTTGATTTTCCGAGCCCATCATCCTTTTTTATTTAGTAACTATCTGATTAGTTAATGCAATTGAGGTGAAATCTTGGATTGAATTGAAGTATGAAGTGGGGTTGAAGTTGAAAGTAAAGAGCAATAAGGAGTAGAAGTGAAGGGAAAGGGAAGGAAGTTGGAAAAGGGTACCAATGGACGTGAATTTTGCGGATATAGATCCAGAAAGAAATCTTGGAAGAGAAAATGGTTCCCTCTTTTTGCTATTGCAATCTTGTCTCTGCTCAACCGTCTTGCAGTTGTCTTTTTTTCTTTCTTTTTATATTTATAACTATTTCTTTTTTAACTTATTTTTTGGTCGAGATTCGAAGTGTGCACTGCTGATCGCAATAACTAATTCGCTCGTCACAAAAACTTTTCGAAAAAAAGTAAATGACTGCTAAGAAAATATTCTTTAGACAAGTCTTTTTCTGTAACTTATCCTTATTTCTTTTTGTAACTTTTTTTTCTTTCCGAAATAGTAGTTTCTTTTTTGTAATTTATTTTGAAAACAAATTTTTTTTTGTAACTATTTCAATGTTTTCACGGAATTTATTAAGACACCTATTTTGCTTTATTAATATCCCCTTCAAAATTCCTCTTGAAATTTTTCTAAAATTTCCAAGAACAATGGAAACCTTCTAAATTTTAAATGAATTATGTAAAAAAACTTTATCAAGTTTGAAAACTAATGAAATTATGTAAAAAAATGGCACCGTTAAAATTGTGCATGCAGTGGGTGGGGTCATCACTGTCACTGTGCACACATAAAAGTGTTATCAATGTAAACTGGACACGTAATAGGATTTTTTACTATGGTTATAATTATATTCATATTTTCGATCAATACCATATACTTTTGTGTTGATTTTTTACAAATGAGGAGGCTAGACTTGAGAGTGATAATAAAATAAAAAATGAAGTGTCAAATACTCCCTATATAATTTTTTTTCTTTAATGAACTTGCAACACTTTTTTATTAGTATAAAGATAAGTAATATCATTGTTTTATAAGAAAATCTAAATTTGATTGGAACGAATCAGTTATATCAATTAGGTATAAGTAAATTAAAATCTTCTCTATCTTTATACAGTCAAGTATCATTTTTTATATTAAGGTCCAAATTTATTTTCATTAATTAGTAATTAACTATATAAAGCCTGATCCAAATATTAGTTAACTCTTAGGATATACTCCCTCCGTTCCCATTTATCTGTCACTTTAGGACAAAGCACTCGAAATAAGAAAATGATTGAGATACATTAATTTAAAGATAGATAGACATTTTTAACCTTCAATTAATACATTTATATTGGAACAATTCAAAATTAGTTGTTGACTGAATTAATTAAATACAAGGGTAAGTTTGGAAAAATTACATTTAATACTTCTTGATTTTTATAAAGTGATGATAATTAAAAATCGATAAAGTATGATCCAAGATGATTAGTTAACTCTGAGGGATGAGTAATTATTTAACCTCCAAAACTCAAAACTAGTTACACTATAAACTTACAAAACCCTTGGTTGGTTAATCCCACAGGACTCATCTCCTTCTTCGACCCGCCTAGGTTTTCCTCCGCAGTCACTGCAACCACCTCATCGCCGTTACCAGTGCCTCTACTCATAATCACACTTCTTCTTGTTATTCTCCAGTGCTAATCAATGGCGTCGAAATTTGGATTGGCGGGTGGTATAGCGGAGCGTAGGGTCCGACCCATTTGGGATGCTATTGACTCTCGACAGTTTAAGAATGCTCTCAAGCATTGTACTACTCTCCTTTCCAAGCACCCTAACTCTCCTTACGCTTTTGTAAGTCTCTTTCTTATTTGCTTACTCAATTCACCCAAAAATAATTAAATAAAGAAAGTTTTAGTTTTTACTCTGTCAATTTCCTGCATTTTGCTTTGGAATAATAGCTGAATTGTTTAGGTTAATTATATAGCCAAATTTACAGGGGAGCTAGGATTTTGAGGCCGTACTAGAATAAATTATATATTACGGAGAAGATACATGAAAGGTTAAAGTCCATACAGTATTTATTAAAATTTCATAAACGAAATCATCTAATACAGAGTTTGAATATGATTAAAGGTTTCGAGAGTCTTGGTCGGACTATATATTGTGCTGTAGTTGTACTGAAAAAACTAATAAGCAACCAAACTGTTTTTTCTAGTTTCTACAGTTACTTACCACTAAAGGTTAATTCATGACTTTCTATTTTGGCATATGATTATTATATATTTAAACTAGTATGTTTAGTTAGTCCATCCAATTAGTATTTGATTATGTGCTTGCTAATGATCTTGATGTTATGCAGGCACTGAAGGCTCTTATTTTAGAAAGGATGGGCAAGGCTGAGGAAGCATTGTCTGTCTCTTTAAATGCCAAAGATTTGTTGCATTCAAATGATGCTCTTTTGATCGATGATCTTACTTTGAGTACCTTGCAAATTGTTTTCCAGCGGCTTGATCATCGTGAGTGATTGTTTCTTTTTTCCCTCTCTATTTGACTTATTGCACAACATTTCTATTGATTCCGTATATAACTACATTTTCTCTTTCCTTACTCGTTGTTCTGACAGTGGAAATGGCTACTAATTGCTATGAGTATGCATGTGGGAAATTTCCAAATAACTTGGAACTAATGATGGGCCTTTTTAACTGCTATGTCCGTGAATACTCTTTTGTTAAGCAGCAACAGGTTGATGGTATTCAATACATGTTTCTTATAGTTAGTGTTATTGATTACTCATGCAACTCTAGACATGTAAATGTGCTTTTAGGAAATTCTCATGTAATTTTTTGCATCTCCTTTGTGCTGGTGGACAGGTAGCTATTAAAATGTACAAGGCTGTTGGTGAAGAAAGGTTCCTGCTTTGGGCTGCTTGCAGCATTCAGTTGCAGGTTGTATGTTCACTTTACTAGTTTAATTAGTGATTGCTTTAGAGAATTAGTTCTTTTGATTGAATGATCTCAGGACTTTTGCTGTTTTTATTAGCTAGAAATTGCAACTGTACAGTAATGCTAATTAGAACAATCTGCTGCAGAAAGTAAAAGAAGAATAAGTGTCTTGCTTACCTCTCTTGGACTTCTTATAAAGGAGCCAGGGCTTTTAGTTGCAAACTAATGTTTGGATAGAAAGAAATTATGCAATACCTATTTATTTATCTTACTTTGGTGGCTAGTTACGTCGTGTGCTTGTTTTTATAATTATTAAATAGTTACTACTCGGGAATTTTATTGTCTTTACATCTACTTTGGAGAGTTGAGCACACTTCCCTAGAATAGAAAAATGATAGGCTCCCGCTACTTTCTTTTTACACCTAATAACTGCTTTACTCACGGTTTACCCTTTAGCGTCTGACTGTTTGACTGAGTTTTCTCTGACCGGGTAATGTTTTTGTTTCATTCTTAATACTTGAAACTGAATAACTGAAGATACATACTAATAATTAGTAAGATGCAGATTCTTGTATTAGCTTATGTAATCCTTTGTGGTTGCTCATCTCTTGGTTTGATTCGAAAGGTATGTTGTGGCAATGCGGGGGAGAAGCTGCTAGCTTTAGCTGAAGGTTTGATCAAGAAGCACATTGCCTCTCATAGCTTGCATGAACCAGAAGGTTGACTGTCGACCTTTATTTTTGCAATTTTATGTATAGATATTAGAGTTTCATTTTTTGATGGATTTGTCTCTGTTTGCTGAAAGACCTGTTATTTACTGCAGCTCTTATTGTGTACATTTCTCTCTTGGAACAGCAGTCCAAGTTTGGGGACGCTTTGGAGATCCTTTCTGGAAAGTTAGGGTCTCTTATCATGATTGAAGTTGATAGGTTACGCCTACAGGTATAGCCTGAAAATTACTCCTGGTGTATCTTTCCTTCTATGTCTTGTAACTTTTATTAACGTTCGCTTGCATCATTATAACTGAATATCTTCCGCTCGAGTGCATAATCAGCTTGCTTCTGACTGATATTAAACTTTGCTTCTGAGCTACTCCACACCCTTTAGTGAGAAAAAAGAAAAAGGAAAGATGTATAATTCCTTGAAAGATTGTAGACCATCAGTCTCTTAGGTTTGGATGTATCATGATTGATAAGCTGTTGTCATTGCCTTTTATTAGTTTCCTATCTTATTTAAGATTCTTTTAAATAATTTATGTATTTCCATTTTCAGTTTTCTATAAACCTGTATTCTTTAACTTCAAGTTGACAGGGGAGGCTTCTTGCTAGGGCAGGTGATTATGCTGCTGCAGCTGATATATTTGAAAAAGTTCTGCAGTTGTGGTATGGTTTTGAAAGTAGTAGTATGAACATTTTTCCCCTCAATTGTTTGGTTCTGGCTAGAATTTGTCAACATCTTATGAATCTTATGGTTAGGATTCATATTGAATACCTTGTGCATCTTCGTTTGGTGTCTCTGTCCCCCCCCCCCCACCCACCCACACACACACACTCTCTCTCTCTCTCTAGGATTATGAAGTTAATTTGGTTGAATTCTTGTGATCTTATCCGTAAATTTAGTGGTTCCCGGAATAGGTTTTTTGGCTGTTTCTTTGCATACCTTTCTGATTGGATAATCACTTTTGGCAGCCCTGATGATTGGCAATATTTCTTGCATTACCTGGGTTGTCTGTTAGACGATGGAAGTAGTATGTGCATGGGTACTGATGGTGATCCAATGTATTCACCAAAGTATGTAGAGTGCAAGAATTTGAGGTTGCCTGATGAAGTGGTGAGACTGTATTTCATATTCAGTGTTAATTGTAATTATGTTATAGTCAGTTTTCAATTACACTCCAACAAGCATTTTGCTGTTAATTTTATGTCATTGGCCTCTGTAGAGCATTTGATGTATTCTAGACTTATTTATGCAGTTTGATTCTCGCATTTCAAGAGCATCAAACTTTATACAGAAGTTACTCGTGGATGGCAATAATGATGCTATAAGATGCCCGCACTTGGCAAATCATGAAATTGAAAGGATTAAACTTGTATATGGGAAGGGAGATGCTGGCAAACTAGTGGAGGGCCTGCTGAAATACTTTTTGAGGTCTATTACAATCCTCCTGTCACAGTTGGAATTATGAAAACATCCCAAAGATAGATTACTGTATGTTGCTTTTAAATGTGATTTGTGGACTGGGTATGCTAGACAACTAGAGTTTCTTTGGCTTAGTTTGCAGGCTTTGATCTTTAATCCATATTAATACTAGTATGACATATGAATTCTGTGAATGGTAACATGTTTCCAATTCATGTGTGGAGAAGAAAACCGAAATTATATCGTATATGGATCATCTTGGCCTTTTGCATAGAGAAAATTGGAATATTTGAAATTTACGGGAAATTTCACGCTATTCAGCGTGTTTGTCCTCCTCCAGTCAGCTAGTGTGTGTTTCTCAGCCTCAAGCTGGTGCTTCAATCATATCAGTTCATGTTGCTTTATCACTTAGCTCTTTCTCATTGTTCTTAATGCAGGTTTGGTCACCTGGCTTGTTTTAGCTCTGACATTGAATCATTTCTGCGCGTTCTAGATAATCATAATAAGGGTGAGTATTTGAAGGAGTTATTGAAGGGATGTGATTCTGCGACAAATTCACCAATAAAGGCTCTTGGGCGGTCCATTTCTGTCTTCAGAATTCAAAATTCAATTGGTGACATGATCACCCTTTCTAGTGGTGGTATGTCTCCCACTTCAATCATTTATGAGTTTTTCTATGGTAGTTGCTATTTTAAGCGTCATCTGGTGTTTCAGTTTTTATTTGTACTTTTTCACCGAATTCAGTTACCTGTCATTCATACCTCGTCCCCTGCCTTACAAGAAGGAAAAATGAAAATGAAAGAATGAGCTTGGAACAAGTATTGAATCTTATGCTTCCAGCTATTAAATTGCGTGGTTTATTTGGATTTTTAAACTTGATTGATATGTATACTTTTTGTACTTTTTCACTGAATTCTGTTACCTGTCCTTCATTATTTATACTTTTTGTACTTTTTCACAAGCATCGAATCGAATCTTTATTTGTACTTTTTCACTGAATTCAGTTACCTGTCCTTCATACCTCGTCCCCTGTCTTACAAGAAGGAAAAATGAAAATGAAAGAATGAGCTTGGAACAAGTATCGAATCTTATGCTTCCAGCTATTAAATTGCGTGGTTTATTTGGATTTTTAAACTTGATTGATATTTATATGGTTTGGCATGGCATATTAGGGTAGAGTCGGAGGATAATTTAAAGAGAAATGGGGTGAAAGTTAAGAGATAGCATATTTGACCATTTATATTGTGTGCAATCAGTATAATAGGTTACTTAAGAGTTATGAAGATCAGAATACTAGATACAGGTTCAGTTGCAGTTTACAATGGGTAAAAGCATTAGGAAACCTAACATTTCTGGGATATGTTAAAAGAAATGGAGGCATTCAATAATTTTGGGTTTTGAAGGGTGTTGCATTGTATAAAGAGGTTTTCTGAATTTCCATTTGCATGTCTACAGAGGGGATTGTTATAGGCTTTTGACAAAGTAGTGTTGTGCCTTTGTACCCGGATTGACTTTCATGTTTTCACGTCCAGATCTTGAAGGCTTAACAGTACAAATGGCAGATATGTATTGTAAGAGTCTTCCGCTATCAAAGGATTTGGACCTACAAGAGAATATGCATGGCGAGGAGCTTTTGTCAATGACTTGCAACGTGTTGGTTCAGGTATGTTGTATTTCTTGTAGATTTTGGTTTTTGTAGTTATCAATGTAATCTAGGGACTAGGATTATGAAAGTGATAACCTGGCATCATGTTTTTATTTTGCAACTTTTCAGTGTTACGTCTATGATGGTATCTTAGTATTTTCTAGAGTACCGAATACAATGGCTTTTCTCTTTTGCTTGGATTTGGGCGTTAGTTACTTTTTAAGTATTCTATTGACAAATATAAGTAGATATTAGATATTGTTTTCTAGTTTCATGTTTATTTCTCCTTGAGGATTTCTATATTCTCTAGTCTCTAATTCTTTCAGTAACGAGATTTTTCTTCTTTTTCTTTATTGATGAGCATCAAATCAAGAAGAAGCTTGCAACACGTGCCAATAACAAAGAAAAGAAACAAAATCATTCACCTGGATAGTAGATCACGTTGACAATAAAGAACACTCTATTGAGTGGATTTATGATAGAAATTCATTTTATTCATTCATGACTTCACCCGTCAACAGTAGATACTTTCATTCATTTGGAATTTCATCTTTTTTTTACAAAAGAGTAAAAATTTACCTCTTTTTCCCTTAGCTTTTCTGGCGAACGAGGGATATTGGCTATTTGCTGGAGTCGATTATGATTCTGGAGTTTGGCTTAACTGTAAGAAGGTTAGACAGTCATTTTTAGTTCTTTGGATTATGTCATTATGTCTTTTCATGCATGCGTCGTGGTTACCTTAATTCTTTTTCTTTAATATGTAGACCCATCTTCTGTTGTCTGCCTAACTATAGAAGAATAGTTTTTTCCTTTTGCTCAGAGCTTAACTACCTGGCTACTCTTATTTCCAACATTATTGTATCTGATGCTTGCTTATAATTGAGTTTTTTTTCTTCTGCCCAAGCACTACACTTGCTCTTTTTTAACCTTTATTACAAGTCATTAGCTGTGGCAGCTCCCTGAAATCATACTTTCAGGGTTGGTTTACACGTCTAAATCTCGAGAACAGGTTTCTGTCATAAAATTTTGGATCCTGCTGACAAATGATCCTTGTTCATGTTTTCTCCTTTACAAGTTTTCCTATATTCTTCTGTTGTCTTTCTACTGATTCTCTGTTAATAGCTCTACACGCGTTATATGTTGCTTAAGAACTTTGGATTTTTTTATAGTGCTATACGATAAATTTATTTTCCATGGTGTCCCGCGCTGCAAATAGTATTGATTTATGTTTTATTTTTGCTATATTCTTTGAAGGCATGTTCATAAGTTACATTCTGGTAATAATACGCTTGTGCTTTTCTTTATGGCTGGCAGATACATATCGCAATACAAGATTTTGTTGTTGCACTTGTATTCCTTCTGGGGTTGTCTTCCTGTGGCATATGATTGGTATGTTGCTGAAATAACTTTTGAGGACAATAATTTGTTATGTTCTATTATTTTTGGGTATTTTATTCATATTCTAACTTCAAATTTAAAATTCTGGGTTCTGAATTGAAAAACATATAAAAACCAATTATCTAAATCTTATAACTAATTTATCTATAGCATGCACATTGTGTTTTTCTGATACCTTAAATCTGTATATAAGTATATATTTTTCCCTTATTATTTCTTTATTGCTATGCAAAATGATATATTGGCAATTTGGCATCAGTAATGGTTTTCATAGATATTGCTGCTTATATCGGTTTTAAAATAAAATGCATGAAGAATTATGTAAATGTCAGGAGACGGGAAGATTGTGAAGAATCAGTCTTGCAATATTTCTTTGATTGTGTTGTTTTAGAAACTTATTCTAACCATAGGTAAAGAAATTATTTGTTTTTGAAGCATCTTCAGATATATTTTGTACGTCCACGGTTCTCTAATCAACATTCAAGACTCCTGTCAAAAAGTTTACTCTTAACTGGTATTTGACAAATAGAAGTAGTTTCTCTACTAGAATTTCTAAATATAATAACTACGTGAAAGAAGAGCAAGAGCCAGGCTATAAATGTTAGATTGGATAGAAAACAAAATGAAGACAAATGAGGGTGATTTAGGTATTAAAAGAGACGTGAGAGAGAAACAGATTGTAAAGTGCTCACAAAGAGAAGAATGAGTTTTGCACAAAGATGTCTAGTTTATTCATGTGTTATATGATTGCTTAAAACTCTGGTTCACTCTTTCTAAACTTTTCTTGGTTCACCATATTTAAGTAGTAACTCGCTAACCTATTGCTTGAAATATATTCTCTCAAGCTGTCAAAATTATGTTTGTTGGAAACACTTGTTCATAAAAGGTCTTAAAAGTATTTAGATCTTAGCTCCAAGCACTCGTTTCAGTTAAAAAAAACTCCCTTAATCAGTCGATTTTAATTTGGGATTCCTGATCTATTTGCAACTTTGACTTTTGCTATATAGGTACAAATCTATGGATGTGAAAAATATTTTGATGGAAACTGTTTCACACCACATCTTACCTCAGATGTTGGTGTCTCCATTGTGGTCTGATTCAAATGATCTTCTGAATGACTACCTTAAGTTCATGGACGATCACTTTAGGGAATCTGCGGATCTTACATTTCTTGCTTATCGACACAGAAACTATTCAAAGGTTTGACATTTTTGCTGTTCGTTATCTGATAAGTTGGTAGCTATGGGTTGTTCTCTAAACCTTTGTGGTACTCTGTGAAATGCTTGCCTTTATGATTGCATCATCCTATTAAGATGCTTACTTCTTGGATCATAAAAGTAAGAGATGTAATTTCTTGCTTTAGTAAAGCCCAATGGGTTTAGACATGAATTTCCCTCTTCCCACACAGTGATGCTGGAAGAACAACATAAAGTGATTGGAGATCTGAGTATTGTGCTTTTCGTAAGCTATACCTGCCACCAATCTGGAATATGGGGAACCTTAGGTTTGAATTCAAAGTTGGATTGAAAGCATGGCTAGGAAGACAAAATGGTGAGCATTTGCAGAAGTGGAGCAATTTGGGATTTAACACTCGAGCATAATTGATGATGGTCTTGTAGGGAATTTTTTAGAAATTAATAGTGTGTATTAGAGATATATTGAATTTGTTCATATAAAGTCTACATGTCAAGTTATGTTGTAAAATAGTTATTCTTCATGTTAATTCATCTTTCGCAAAGATGACGAAATGGACTAGAAAAATCTTATGCATAGTAAAGCATTCAAGAAGATTTTCTTTCTTGTGCTGTTCCACTGGAAGGTCTGCTGATTTGGGGTTTCTTCACTTCATTTTTGTTATGATCTGTTGGTTGAAGACCTTTAAATTTTTTGGTTTTGCTTTCAGGTGATTGAATTTGTCCAATTTAAGGAACGCTTACAGCGTTCGAGTCAGTATTTAGTTGCAAAGATTGAAGCACCTATCTTGCAGTTAAAGCAGAATGCCACTAGCATTCAACAAGCGGAGGTAGTCTAGCTGTGGATGTCTTTTTATGTTCTTAACTGAACTCCTCTGTTTATTTTTAACTTGATATTCAAATTCATGTAGGGTATTCTGGAAAGCGTGAAATGTGGAAATCCTTTCCGTAGAGCTCTCTAATGAGATTCGAAATAAATCACTGACCTTCAATGAGGATTTGGAACTTCGGCCTTGGTGGACGCCTACGTTTGATAAAAATTATCTCTTAGGTCAGTCAATACGCCACTTCTTGTAGTTAGTCTACAGTTGTGAATCGTCTCTCATGACGTAGATTTAGCACAGGCCTTTTGATGATGAATCCTCCTTAACATGTCCACCTTAAAATCAAAGATGATGGTGGTAGGGGTTAGCTGTTTCAGTTTTGTGTTTCATAAGATTTATAGTAATATCTTTTTGCTCCATAAGAGCTTTTTAGCTGTTGCTCTTAGCCTCTTCTTAGTTTTGATGACTGAGTCGCTACTCATCATTTTGTGCAGGGCCATTTGAAGGGATATCTTATTGTCCAAAGGAGAGATTGGTATGAAAGCTCAACCGCAAACTTAACATATTAATCGTTTAGCATTTCATTCATTTGTGCTCTTCCTCCTAATCTTTTTACTTTTCTATATTAGGTTGAAGAGCAATTGATGATAAGTTAAATGAGTCTTGAACAGCTAATTGACAGTTTAGCTGCAAATATCTAACCTGGTTATTAATGCTTCAGTATTGCTTTCTTGTCCTCATATTGATTGAAAGGTGAATTAGGGTAGGTTATGGAATTAGAAAAAAGAAAAGTGAAGGTTCAAGAACTTGTATCCTTAACACTGTTTTTAGAAAAAGCCTATATTGGTACAAGAGTTTCAGTCTTTGTATGGCAATAATCTTACTCTTTTGCCACCTTAACTTCTGGAAGAAATTCAAAAATACTAGTAATTTTTTTGTTGCAAATTTTCAGTTTAAACAAAAAGAAGCAAATACAATAAAGGCCATCGAGAAGAGGTCTCTTATCCCGAGATTGATCTATCTGTCTATCCATTGTGCTTCATCAGTGAGAGATCACACTGACAATTGTGCAACATCTGACCCTAAATTTTCCTTGGAGCTTAAAGTTCTGCTTGAGCGTTATGCTGGGATCTTGGGCTTTGCTTTCAAGGATGCAGTGGAACTTGTTTTGGGAGTTTCAAGCTGTCAGAAACCTTTGGAGGTATGCTTTGCTTATAGGTTGCATTTAGAATTGCCTTGTTATTAACACAATTTTCACATAAATAGGTTAGCAAAGATGGATTTTGACTTTTAATTTTTTTGTTTCCGTAATTTATGGGATGTGCATGCCTGCTGGTGTAAGCATGGGAAATTTGGGGTTAACGGAGGAAGAGGGGAGAAATAACATATCAATTTGGATTGTGACAAGTTATTAGATGAAGTGAATTTTAAGATAAACAAGAATGAGAATGAGACTCTTCTCATCCAAAGGAATGGACTAGAAATCTTTAGTGAAATATTTCCCTAATACCAGCATGCATTGCTATTTAAACTTCATTGCTTGGAATGCTGTGTCGCAATTATAACGTTTGAGGTATTTAATCCAGAATACAATATCATAATTTTGCAGGTGTTAAGCTCGGATATAGTTGACTGGATGAATTTTGTTGTGTTTTTTAATGCATTGAATCAAAATTCTCATGGGATAGGGCTTCCAGCTAGAGAGTCTTGGAACCTTGTGAATTCTCTGCTAAAGAAGTACATTCTTGAGAAAATCAGATCTATGGGCCCCCTGCTATCTTCTCCTGGGAGCGATCTTGCTGTGCTAGTGCAGTTGATCACGGAACCATTTTCTTGGCATAGTTTGATAATACAGTCATGTGCTCGTTCTTCTCTTCCTTCTGGAAAAAAGAAGAAGAAAGGTGGATCTGCAGAACAGAGCGCTAATCCCCAATCTCATGTAATACAAGATTCCGTCCAAAGTTTATGTGATATACTGGGGGAAACCACCAAATGGCTCGATGGGCAAATCCATGACCCAGAAGATACAAAGTTTGGATCAATATTCCCTTCTCTCCGAAGAAATGAGCATGTTCAAGGACCTGGGAAGATTCTTTTTTTGTTGGAAAATTTCGTTTCATCTGCAAATAACTCGGATCTGGGAGATCGGATCTTCCAAGCATTACAGCACTGGACTGCTGCTGATGTAGCCAGGAAAATTTTGAGGGGACAGCGGACTTTACTGTCCGAATTCCTCAGAATTTGTGAAGTTAAAGCAAAGTCATTACAAGCACTTAAGCCGCATTCTTAGTACTGGTGAGTTAACCATGTGCTTGATCACATGATTTCGGTCCACGGCAGTTGGGGGTAGATAGAACTGCCTTTGATGATTCAAGAAGGTTGAAAATTTTGTAATTTTGTCATTTGTTTTAGCATTAGATTCTGTTTTTGAGTGTAAACTAAATAAAACTTTTTTTTTTTTAATTTTGTGTTTGTCTGAAATTCACCATCTGTAACGGATGTTCTTGACATAAATTTGGAAATGTATCATTCATTTTATTGTTCCTTCTCTTTGAAAGAGAAATGCACATAATAAAACCTCTAGAGGGACACGTTGAAGGCTCGGATTTGATGATCTTCTCGAATAAAATTGCCTGGATGGACTAGGAGTTTGTGAAGTTCATTTATATTGTGGTTTCACATCTCCTGATGCAATCGTGCTGCGTTCGATTCTCGTGTGGAATTCTTAGGTTTCCATCAAAAAGGGAAAAAAAAATATAGCTTCTTATGAGGGTAGGCAGCCTAACTAGTACCATTTAGAAAGGTGGGGTTGGTTTGAGTGTGGCTGATTGAAAATGTACTTTTAATTGTTTATATGGTGTAGTGTTTAGAGCAAAGTAATCAAACTTCATAAATCAGTAATTTATGGCCATCGCTGTACTAATCTGTGCCTTGATTGATGCTCACCTATAGTTATAACCTATTCTTTAATTTTTTTTTTTTATTTATTTTGGGAGGGACCTATCTATTACAAGAAATAAGGGGATTCAAGAAGCGAGAAGGGGATTCGAACTCATGACCTCTACGTCATGTAATCTTTTTAATTTTTTTTTTTTTTTTTAATTTATTGGGGGACTTATATATTAAAAGAAATGAGAGAATTCAAGAAGTGGGGAGGAGATTCGAACTCATGACCTTTACGTCATCCCTCCCTCTCCACTCTCTCTTCTTTCTTTTAATATTGGTGTCTAAATATTATTACTAACAAAAGAGCAAGTCAACGAAAGTGAAAATATGAAAGCTGTTATTGTCTCACCAAGACTGAATTGAAATTCAACCTTTAGTTTCCAACCATTCCAAATGGAGATGTCCAAATCTTTACTTTTTGTTATTGACTTTTGATATCAACTCCAGAAAAGATCTGATAGTTCCGTATTTGATGGTTTGGCTAACGAACTACTCCATTTGGATACACTTGTGAAATCTGTCTCCTATTCTAGTTTTTTTTTTTTAAATGTCAGAAAGCTACCGACTCATACACAATTAAGACTTGGTTTCAACTAACCGCAACGAAAATCAACTAAGGTTGACCTTAGCTTTCGTACAAGAATCACAGGCAGAAAGATAAACACAAGTTAGTCAATGTGAGATTTTTAACATAAAACTACTTAAATAATTGGGGGGAGACCTCATCTTAAAAGGTTGTCTTAAGCAAAATTTGATCACTTATATGTATATCTATAAGGAAAATAGAATGTAGATCACATATAAAACTTGTCTCGCATTTTAACCAACTTAGCTACCATCGTTCATCCATGATCCACGATCCATCACCATTAACTTATTATCAGATCAAAATGCTTGAAGCACATGTTTATAGATGTAATACAGTCCCCAAGCCATATAGCAGGAGCTAGAAGAGACAAAGATGCATTTAGATACAATCAACTCTAAACAGTTCATCTCCAAATGAGATTTAAGGCAACATGAGACCGTTAATTAACTAATTTGACATGTCGAATTGGCTTAAGGAAGTTGATCTACAACTTAATTACAATGTGAATATTGAATTAAATCTTTTATTAATAATTTAACAATTTGATTTAGAGCAAGTGGGTGCACCAAATCCTCCATGTGGTTGGACTAAATTTGCCTGAAATGAAAGTTTTCATGGCCCTCCCTGTTGACTCCCAAACTAATCTTTACCCAAAAGTCCCAAATATTTTGTGTTTCATTTCTCTCTTCTGAGTAGTATAAATAAGGAATGATTCTAGTTATTCAAACTCAACCATTACTACTTAAAAATCCTAGTAAGGAATGGAGGGTCATAAGAGCAGTGGTTTAAAGCCATTTTCCAGTGTATTTCTCCTATGTATTCTTGCTATTGTTGCCCTTATGGTTTCTTTTGCTAATGCACAAGAAACTCACTACCATCAGTTCGTCGTAAGTTTTGGGCTTCTTTTCTTTCTAACTAGGGGCAGGGGTGGTAGTCGAGCCCCAAAACTTCAAAATTTCATAACGATCATTAAAACTTTTACTTTTCACCCATTTGTCCACTGTTATATATTTTTATACAGTTTGCGCCTATAATATGAAGTTTCTTGTTTTGTCTATTTGTAATAGTAATATTTCGTTTCTAACAGGTTCAAGCGAAGAGTGTGACAAGGTTGTGCAGAACCCGCAAGATTATTACTGTCAATGACCAGTTTCCAGGACCAACTCTTGCTGCGAGAAATGGGGACACTCTTGTTATCAAGGTCCTTAACAGAGCTCGTTACAATATCACCCTCCACTGGTAATGCAATCAAAAGAGCTAAATCATACTCCTTCTATCTGAAATTAAATGTCCAGTGTATTTTCTTCGAGTTGGGCCTCAATATCCTAATAGTTTGATAATGCGCATGTTTACTTTCAGGCACGGAATCAGGCAAATGCGAACCCCTTGGGCAGATGGTCCAGAATATGTGACCCAATGTCCGATTCAACCAGGAGCAACTTACACGTATCGCTACAAAATAGAAGATCAAGAGGGTACCTTATGGTGGCATGCTCACAGCCAATGGCTCAGAGCTACAGTCTATGGAGCCCTTGTCATATTTCCTAAATTGGGATCCCAATTTCCCTTCCAAACTCCTAAGATTGATGTTCCTATAATTCTTGGTAAAACCTTTTTTCTCAACCCTCAAAATTTCAATCTCCAAAAGCTTATATTAAAATGTGTTTACTAATATAATAATGTGGAAAATGGAAATGATGAACAGGGGAATGGTGGAACAGAGATATTATTAGTGTCCAAAGACAAGCTCTTTTCTCAGGTGCAGCTCCAAATGTTTCTGATGCTTATACCATCAATGGTCAACCTGGTGACCTGTATCCATGCTCAACTCGAGGTTACTACTTGCTACTTTTCTTCATGAATAGTTCTGTCGTGGACTCGATAGAAGAATTTTACAGTCTGGCGAACTTATTTATTTTTGAACTGCGATACAGGTACTTATAAACTTTCAGTGAAACCCTGGAGACACAGTACTCTTAAGAGTTATCAACGCTGCACTCAATCAACAACTCTTCTTCACGGTAGCCAACCACCAACTCACCGTTGTCGGCGCCGATGCTACTTACATGAAGCCCTTAAACACCAGAGCAATAATGGTCGGACCCGGCCAGACAACCAACGTCCTTTTAACAGCTAATCAGCAAGCGGGGCGGTTCTACATGGCGGCTCGCGCCTACGCCACCGCCCAAGGCGCACCATTTGACAATACCACCACAACTGCTATCCTTGAATACACAAATTCCAACAGGGGATCAAGACCTGTATTGCCTCAATTACCGGCATTTAACGACACAAATACAGCAACTGCATTTGTTACTTCATTAAGGGGAATTCCTAAACCAAATGCTCCGGTTCCAACTAAAATTGATCATAATCTTTTCTTTACAGTTGGATTAGGATTTGTGAACTGCAACCCTGGGCCTAGATGTCAAGGACCAAATAATACTAGATTTGCAGCTAGTATGAACAACATTTCCTTTGTATTGCCTAGAAGGACTTCGCTATTGCAGGCCTATTACAACAATATTCCTGGAATTTATACTACTGATTTTCCTCCAGTGCCGCCATTGATATTCAATTTCACAGGAAACGTTCCGCGATCGCTGTGGCAGCCACGATTTGGAACTAAGTTATATAAGATCAAGTTTGGTGAAAATGTACAGATTGTTTTGCAAGATACTGGGATTTTCTCGACGGAGGATCATCCGATTCACTTGCATGGATACCATTTCTTTGTTGTTGGACAAGGATTTGGAAACTTCAATCCACAGACTGATACAGGCAGGTTTAACCTCGTTGATCCACCTGTTCGTAATACTATTGATGTTCCTGTCGGACGATGGGCAGTCATTCGTTTTCTAGCTGATAATCCAGGTAAGCAGTTCGGATCCTCTCTAACACTCCATTTACCAGTATATGTTTTTAACATTCTAATTAAATGTGGTATATCGAATGATACATGAAGTATTACAGAGAATTCGGTAATCGTGGCAGTTTCAATGATCCTGACTCTACTTTCCTCTCATAAAATTTTTTTTTGCAAAATGTAGTAGAAGGAAAGTATAGCCAGAACCATTGAAAATACTCAACCTCTTTGTTTCCCACATTCGGGGCATGGACGGTTGCCTTCCAAAATTTTGAAAATGACATTAAAAAGATTATCGAAACCTTTTTCATATTTTTTTTCTTGACAAATATTTCTAAAAAGTTTGTCCCGCAACATAAAATCTCTGGTTCTGTCCTGTCAAACACCATAACTGAAATTTTCTTAAGCTCAACTAATTTCTCCTGAAAATGATGAAACAGGGGTTTGGCTAATGCACTGTCACATAGATTCACATCTCCGGTGGGGTTTAGCCATGTCATTCATTGTTGAGAATGGTAAAGGTAAATTACAGACTGTAGAGCCGCCGCCAGCTGATTTGCCACGATGCTGAGGATCCTCTATACAACCCCAAAAAATATTGTCATTTTTTCTCTGTCATGTTGTGTTTGATTTGTCATGATAATTAGTCAGTCCATGAAATTTTTTGTTTGGTTAATTCAATTAAGAGTGAAATTCTTGAGCTTTGTAAAGAGTTCAACTACCACTGTATTCAATTCTATTGAAAAACTCTTCATACTATGTTAAACTAAGTTTGAATAGTAAAATTTCTATATGCTTTCTTTGTTTTTGTTGGAATCTTTCTGCTCTAAGATATTTTAACTTTTATTTTGGTTTGGAATAATATATATATTATTGAAATATGAAGTCTCACTGTCTCATCACTTATAAACTCATGGGTTAACACTTATCACAGTCAATTGAATTTTTAGACGATATGAAGTTCCATTAATTAATTTTCACATGATATCAGAACAGACCACACCCTTAGACGGGATGTGTGGGCTGATGTTAGTTATGATCAATGCCCAGATAACCTATATGCAGACCTCAAATAGACAAATGGAGGACCCCTACAGAGAAATATACAAAGCTATTGGACAGAGAAATGCCCATAAATAAGCAGAGAAGAAAGAGAGGGGACCTCATATATGAAAAAAAAAATGGTGAAGAAGATTTAAAGACTCCTGAGGTCTTCAGCGCGACTACAGCCGCCAACTTTGCAGGTTGTAGCTGGACTGGACATTCTCAGGGAACATTTAACCCAAAACGCAATTAAGTTTGAGCCCACCAAAATTTAATTGCTTATAGTTTGGACCACTCTTCATTAGACATAAATTTTTCTTGCTTCTAATACTTCTTCTTTTTCTTTTTCTTTTTTTATGAATAAGAAATTTTCCATTAATCACAATGTAGCCGAGGCCATTACAATCAAAGAAAATTCTGAAATTACAAAAAAATAAAAGTTATACAATGATTTAAAAAACCGATGATAATGACAAAAAGTCACAACCAAGAAAACTTGGGTGGTTAGGAGATATTAAATTAAAAACTAGCAAGATAAACAAATACATAATCTTCTTCTTCGCAACATCTTCATCGCAATCCTTGAACCACAGAGGCATGAGAAACTCAATTTCAACATCTTCCTTAGAGATCGACAATTTATAGGACCATGGGCGTATCAACCGTCCTACAAATTGCCACGGGAAGATATAGAAAGTTGATAAAGGGCCCAGATCAAGTTCGGGTTGAAAGATTTCTCCCAAGGATAGAGCCAACAAGTCTAGATCTGTGAAGATCTGAGACAGATGTAACCTCCATGTCTTGGATCTTGAAAAAAACACTTTGAAAGAGCTATCATATTGTGATATAAAATAGATGTATAAAAACTAAATTAAAGTAGATAACTGGCCAAGATTTGAGGCCAATGATCAAATCTGGCCAGAGGCAGAGGAGAAAGTAGGAACGCCAAGGGAGAGAGAGAGAGAGAGAGAGAAAAAAAAAGGGATTGGGGGAGGAAAAAAAAAAAGCTTCGAATACTTCTTCTTCTACCTGTATATATAGAGAGTTATTATGATGATAATTAATTAATACTACTACTACTACTATGATTCTATTCATGATACTCGCTGCTGGTTGGCATTGTAGACATGAATCAAAACTTAGTTGTTGTTTTCCCTTGAAATCCCTTGAAAGGGAAGCAGAAATCATAGTACAAATTGAGGGTATGCCATTATTTAAGTAATTTTTTTATTTCCATCTTCGCTATATACTAAAATTGATATTCGATGTAACAATGAAGGTCTGGTCACATTTCCTTATGTCATTCAATCTTTTTACACATATCCTGCTATGAGACATCACAATATGACTACTTTTTTTGTTTTTTTTGGTACCAAAAAATCCGGGTGGGTTCGGCTCCGATCACCACCACGGATCAGGGCAGGCCCTAGAAATGAGATATAAGCACATTAATAATTATGCCACTATATTTAGATATGAAAGATCATAAAATATTAAACAGTAGAGAACATGAGTAAAACAGGTGTGCTGGTTTCTTTATCCCATATAGAAAAGACAAAGAATGCACCCTAAAGTGACATCAATTTTCTAAATTTTTGCAATCTTAAAAAAAAACATTTGCTAAGATCCTAAGCAATACATGTGGAAGCTGATAATGGCCACCCAGAGGACCCATATAATTGGGTCAATCTATATAATTATGATACTTTCCAAAGAGGGTTACTTCTGGTCATCCTCTTGATGATATTGCATGAAACATTTAATAATGTTAGATTATGGAGCTTTATAGATGGGACTGATTGTTGTGCCCTCATTTTAGCTTCTTAGGCTCCATTCTTTTTTTTAATAATTAAAAAGAGTTTTAATTCTCAAATCAATTATAAAAATACAAATTCAAACCTTAGTATTAAAGGCTGATGTATCATGGTTCGAATATTTTCCCCACTTTTGAATCCCCTATAAATAGGTCCTCTCTCCAATAAATAAAAAAAATTTAAAAAAAAAAACCTTGGTATTAGAATCTTTTTAGTACTAAAATAAAATGGGGGAGGAGTGCAAAATGACAAGGGTTTTAACTCTTTTTCAGGGACTTAATACACTAAAGATTCTTTGATACAAATTGAATAGTAGATATTTTGTCAACCGCTTGAAGTTAC
Source organism: Vinca minor (assembly GCA_026122235.1). Classification (NCBI taxonomy): domain Eukaryota; kingdom Viridiplantae; phylum Streptophyta; class Magnoliopsida; order Gentianales; family Apocynaceae; genus Vinca; species Vinca minor. Next base: position 15,036,399 of record JAOCZM010000015.1, read on the forward strand.
TATTTTTATAGTAAAAATTATTGTCGTACTAAAATTTTATCACTAATAGGAAAAAATCATCATAAACAAATTGCAATGGATCTACCATCCTAAAGAGGAGCCAAATCCTTAAAAAGAAAAATACTTGGCCGAAAAATAAAATCAATAAAAGACAAATAATTAGATTAAAATGAAAGTTTGACATAAAACGATAAACCCATAATGAATGATGAGGATGAGGTAACTAGTACTAGCAAAAAAAAAAAGGGTTAGGAATCGTTTGTACTCAATTTGTGTACCTATACATCATTCAAAAATTGACATGTGTCAGTTTTTTAATTAAAAAGTGTATAATCTAAGAGAAATAGTGAAACACGTAAAGAAAAAATATATTTTCTCTGTCCAGTGTCAATTTCTGAGTGGTGGGTGCATACAATTTTTTTGCCTAAAAAAAGATTTTTTCTGATATAGATCTGATCCACATGAACCATGTGATACAGAATTGGCCAGATCATTGCAGAATGAGGGGAGAGACAATTTTGTAGTGATATGACCAATTATGTACTACATGATCTACTAATACAAAGGATGTATTTGCATTGTGTCTAAATTGAGTTTGAAATTCAAGTTGAGACTCTTTGAATTGTGTCTAAAAAATAAAACTTCAAGTATTAAATCAAGCAGAATTTAGTTTGAATTTAATAATAATCTAAAATTGAGATCAAGAAATTTTATATTGAGACACAATCTAATTACGGAAGAACCTGACATCCACAGTCAGATATTCACGACCATTATTTAAAAAGCCAGCAAAAATATTCAAGTCAATAGCACAAAGAATCCCTAGCGGCCATAACGCATAAAGGCCCTTTTCTCTTTCTAAGAGTACCTCAGTCTTTGCAGACACTGCATTATACCTCTGTTTTACCCTTTCCCACGAACTTCATACATGTGATCTGCAAAAGTTAATGTACTCCTGATTATATATTTGACCCTTTTTTTTTTTCCACAGCTCTGAAAATTCTCAGATCCAAACAGAAATTTGTTTGAGCAGTCAAGCTCATAAGCTCTTCAAGAAAAAGGTGGTGGGCACTGGCCAAGATTTTCAAGTATATGAACAAAGATTACTGAAGAATAACAAAGTACAACAGAAAAGAACAATTAAATCACTGTTCTATCCAGCTTTGAAGTAGAAGCTATAAAGTTCACAAGAAAAAAAAAGTAGCTCAAAATTAAATCACTGTTCTTACTTCTTGGTACTACGACTATGAGCTAAAAACAAGAATCTCTAAGAAAACTATACCGTACTCATAGTCATAGTACCAAGACGAAGACAAAGGGGCGGGTGAGGGCAGTTGAAATTTTTTAAAATTTGTAGTTTTTCGTCCCGTAAATTAAAAGTTTTGATTTCGTCCTGCATATTAGTTTTTATACCAGGACAAGGAAGCCTTCCATACTAAAAAAAATCATGTTTCCTAATAAAAAAAATTATAAATACTTTAGCATTGATCAAGGAAGGCGAAGGGGTAATTTTTACTGTATATAATTTTTAGGCTTAACCACCAACCTATCTTGCTTTATCTCCATGAGTAATATATTTTTAGAAAAATGGGTAAAAACATAATAGAAACGGAGGCAGCAGTACCTATTAGTATTATGAATCCATAATAATGGATAAAACATATAACACACACACCCCCACCCCCAAATAATAATAAAAAAACCAAAGAGTAAAAAACATAATCAGGGTGAAGATTTATCTCTTAGAAAATCACGAACAGAGATTTGATGCCACATATATATTAATATTCTTCAATTTCATAATAAAAGTCACTGTATATCATCAACGCCTTATATTGTTGAATAAATGTAGTAAACTTGGGAAATGAAAAGGATAGAGAGAAATACAGAAGCAAGAATCGATGAGAGTGGTAAACAAATCCAGATCCCATGATGTTGTCGTAGCTGCAATATTAGCACGCTCTTCTGTGACAATGATTATAAAACAACCTTAGCATCAAATATCTACCTTAAAAACAATGGAAAACAATACTTATAACATTAACAGCCATATTTGCGGAATCGAATCTGTAGCAGAGAAATCTAGCATGAAGGACCCGGGAAACTCAGGATAGATAGCGCCAAAAAGATTATCATATTATCTATGTATGGCGCTATCCCTCCTGAGCTTTGCAGATCCTCCTTTGCTGTACGCCAATGGCTGAAATGGTTTCTTTTTTCAATGGGGGAAGAATGGGAGAAGAAGAAGACGACTTGTAATGTATTTATAGCAGGAAAACACACGAGGGATTTCATTTCTATTCGGCCATGAATTAATTAATAAGATTTTTGGGCTGTGGAGGGACGGATTTTTACTTTGTGCGTAGTTGGATATTTATAGGCGTAATGTACTCTTGTTTTTATTTTATTTTTTTCGTTGGTATTTTCATTTTAATAAAGGCTAATTGGTAAATTTAGTCCCCAAAGTTTAGCACTTTCGCGGCGACGGTCCCCATTTTATATTTCTTTGTATTAAGGTCCCCAAACATTTTGCGTTTGGTGACGGTGGTCCTTCCGTCCACTTCTGTCACAGAAAAAATCAAATTTTGAATTATTTTTTAAGGTTTTTTGTAAAATGGCCATTTTACCCCTCCCCTCCTTCCCCAATCTGCTTCTCCTCCATTTCCACTCTTCCTCTTCCTCTTTTCGGAATCGATGAAAGATTCAAATGATTGAAGGATAAATCAAGAATTTGTAGATTCTCCAAAAAAAATTCTCTATGTTTTTGGGAGATGGTGGGTAGAGGTGGAAGAGATGGTGGGTAGAGGTGGAGGTACTTTGTGATTTTCTCTTTATTTTTGGGTAGAGGTGGAGGAGATGGTGGGTAGATATGGAGGAAATGGTGGGTAGAGGTGGAAGAGATAGTGGGTAGAGGTGGATGTACTTTGTGATTTTCTCTTTATTTTTGGGTAGAGGTGGAGGAGATGGTGGGTTGAGGTGGAGGAGATGGTGAGTTGAGGTGAATGATGGGTTGAGGTGGAGGAGATGGTGGGTAGATATGGAGGAAATGGTGGGTTGAGGTGAAGGATTACCCATTATACCCTTCCCATTAATGAATTTTTCTTTTTTTTTAACCCTAATGGACATAAGTGGACGGAAGGACCACCGTCACCAAACGCAAAATGTTTGGGGACCTTAATACAAAGAAATATAAAACGGGGACCGTCGCCGCGAAAGTGCTAAACTTTAGGGACTAAATTTACCAATTAGCCTTTAATAAATTGGCATAATGTTGTCTTCCTTTCTACTACCTACCTTAGGCAAATAATCCTCTGTCCGCGTTCCTATTCTCATTCCTATCCCCAACCAGCGCCGGATCTATGACCGGCAAAGTGGTGCAATTGCACCACCAGATTTTTTTTTTTTTTGCCCTTTTTATTGCCCCTCCAAGAATTTTATCAGTTTCACCCCCAGATTTGCACCATCAGATTTCGATTTGCACCACTAAATTTCGACTCCTGCGTCCGGCTATGTCCCCAACCAATCACAATTCACCATGTGTATATATAATTTGAAAAAAAAAAATATTTATATAATAAATTCTAATTAATTGGGATAGGGATGAGGACAGGAATGAGAAAAGATGATTTTCACCCCCCCCCCTACCTTATACAAATTTCTCTTTAGGTAGTTTTTTTCATTATTATTTATCTCTTTGGTTACGTTGGACTTTGCAAGAACTTTGTTTAATTCATTAAAGTAGCTTAAGTATATGCTCAAATCTAATTTTTCTCTACCATGACCAAATATGATTCAATAAATAACGTTCTTTTTGCTTCTGAGAAAAGGGATTGGATTCGTCTCGCTGCAATTATTTTTGTAAGTTAAATGTTTAAGATGTTATCACTTGTTAATAAAATTTTATTAGACTTTGAAATTTATTAGTATTTTATTTACTGAAGAAGTGTCTAATCCTAACGAAATTAAGTGTGATTCGATTTGAATTTGAGATTTTTATTTCAGTCTCAAACCAATTTTTAATACTTCAGTTTCATTTCCAAATATAATTCAAAACTGATTTGGATATGAGTTTAAGTCTCAAACTCAATATAATCAAACTAATAGTATCCAATTGTTGTCCTTCACTACCCCAACGTCACTAGTGAGTGATACTCTCCCATCCCAAATTAAAGTTAACATTTGAATTTTTTAGATAAATTAAAAATAAATTAAAAACAATAAAAGTTAAAGCCAAAAAACTAATATAATCTTATACTTAATTGAAATTGTGGTTAAAAAAAAGTAAGAAAGAGGTAAAAAAAAATTGTGAGAATTTACCAAAAAAATGATAAGAATTCATTCAATTTTTCATTAAGAGTACAAATGTTAACATTATTTTGGAAATTTTTAAAGTCCAAATGTCAACATTATTTGGGAAATTTTTAAAGTCCAACCGTCCTAAATTATTTGTTCACTTTGACAAATGCATGGATATTGAGGTTTTGGTGATTTTGATGGTAAAATATAAGTAAAAGTCTAAGATACCCGTAATTTATTCTATTAATCTCATTTAAATTTTTTTTTCTCTCTCCTTCTTCTCACACAATATTCAACCATCTCTTAAATATGTATTGAAAATTGATAATTTAAATTAACTAAGAGCATTCAATGATGAGTTGGAAGAAGGGTAAAATTGGAAAAATTGTCATTAACACATAATTTATTTAGAATATGAACAGTTAATTTGCGACAAAAAAAAAATGTGAACACTTAATTTGGATGAAGGAAGTACTTTAGAAGCTTTCCATATTCGTCAAAGTAATGATACTAATGACTTAATACTATGGGAATCGGGTAGCCCAAGTGGTAAGGCTACCCGACCACGGGTTGGAGGTCCCGTGGTCGATTCTCGTATCTCCCCTTGTGGGGCAAATAAATTCTCCTCCTTGTGAGACTAAATTCTCTCCCCAGACATGGGGCATGCTACAATCTCCTTATTTAGAGTACTCTCCGCTTTTCTCCTTCGGGGGCAATCGCTTTCGGGCGCTCCAAAAAAAATATGACTTAATTACTATTCACCAAAAAAAAAAGACTTAATACTCTCTCTCTCTCACCCATACGGAGCATAGAGTCGGCAATGGCCATATTGTTGCTCCGTCTCTTCATATATACGCCACTCACCTTTGCCCATCTCTTCTTTTAGAATCTTTCTATTATGAAACAGGTTCACACATGAATTTTACGGTTTAAAATTAATCATATTATTATAAAATTATTTTTTTCTCATTCTGTAATGATGTGATCAATTTTGAATCACATGTTCAATAGACCTGCTTCATATCATAAATATCCCTATATCTCTGAGTTTCTACAATTCTTTTACCAAATTGCGACCATTATTTTTAAAGGTAAACACTAGACAAATTATTCTAAATACAATATTATAGGAGATAGTAAGTCGTAGAAATTGAAATACACTAAATCGATTAAATTAAATTTTACTATACATTTCTGTTTATTCGATATTTCATCTTATTTGATTCTATTATAAAAAATTAAAATAATTCGATTACATATTCGATTTTCAATTTTTCAAAATTGAATTACCAGATAGTTCAATTTCTTTATTATTTAAAAGTTTAATTTTGATTATACGTATTATTGTTATTAATATGACTTAGAGTTTTTTTTTGTTCTAATTGTACACTATAATTTTATTTTATTTAGTTGAGCTTTACAAAAAAAAAAATTCTTCGGTACAAATCGAATCATACCGAAATAATTTCGGTATTCGGTATTTGTTTAAAATTTTAGTTCGGTTTTAGAGGTTCATATCCTATGTAAGATAAAAATAATGTTTCAAAAAAATCTCATTTATATTACTTGGGTGAAAATTGTTTGTCCTCGTCTATATCTCTAATCATGTATTCAACAAATTAGAATTTTTTAAGTAGATATTTTTTTTTTCAATTATATATATACACAATGAATTGTAATTAATTGGGTAAAAAAATAACGACATACACTGGAGAGATGATTTTTTTACCATACTGCTATCTAGGATCATTCCCTTTACTCTACATAGTTTGCGGCTCCTATGCGGAACAGATTTTTGTTCCGCACTGCGGGGCACGATCTCAGCCGTCGGATGAGATTTTTTAACGGTTCAAATCTGGAGAGAAAAAATTTTATTTTTTTTATTTTTTAAGTCCAGCCGCAACTTTTCTCTCTCCAGATCTGGACCGTTCAAAATCTCATCCGACTGCTGGGATTGTTCCGCACGTACGGAAAAAATCTGTTCCGCATAGGAGCCGGACTGCTCTACATATACCTGTTTGTGCCTTGATAATTGTATCCAAAAGATTAATGAATAATGCAAATTCTTTTACCTCTTTTGTCACTCTTTCTTTTTCCATTTTTACCATCCTCATAATCATGACCACTTTCATAAAAATTGATTATTTTTTTGGTTTTGGAAAACATAATAAAGTTCGAGAACTTAGACAACAAGCTAGAAACTTCATGTTTGAGAAGCAATACATAAATTTTATTAATAATTTTTCTACATTTTTATTTTTTTATAAGAGAAAACTCTTGGAAATTTTGGAGGGGAGTGGTGGCTATGCCCTCGATTTAAAGAAAATGGTAACAAAAAAAAATAATTACCATAAAAAAACTCGGGAGCATCCAGACAAGGATTTTGTTTGAAGTTCCATAGTTTTCATGAATAAATTTAACTAAAAAGTGATGCACGAAAATATTTGTATACTTGGATTAGGTTTGATTTGAGTTTGAAACGAAACTGAAATTGATATTAGAAAAAATCTCAAACATTAAATTGTTAAAAATTTTAGTTTATATTTGATATTAGTATAAGTCTGAGATTAAAAATTTCGAACTGAGTTCCAATCAAATCAGAATCAATTAAATGTCTAGCAAAGCAACAAAAAAATGCAATAATTATGGACAAGACTTGTGAGGGTGGATTATGAAGAAAAGAGTTTTGTACTTTTATCTTATTTTGTATATGATCATGTCGTGTTTAGTTTAAAAAGGAAGCATCATTATGTCACAACAAGTATGTTTGATTTCGGTGGCAATTATTGAACGTGCTTTATAATGTAATTCTACATTCTCACATCTGTCGCTTATACATATTTTATCGGTTTTTAATTATTTGTCACTTGAAAAAATTAAGAGAGTATTAAATGTATTTTTTTCAAACTTACTCTCATATTTAATTAATTTTGTCAACAGCTGATTTGAATTGTTCAAACATAAATGTATTAATTAAAGTATAAAAGTGTCTATCTATCTTTAAATTAATGTACCATAATCATTTTCTTAATTCGAGTACATTGTCTTAAAGCGACAGATAAATGGAAACGGAGAGAGTATTATTTGAGTGATCTATATTTTGGGCAAATAATTGTTTGTACCCGTCTGTGTACCCATTCTTATTCTCAACCTGTAACAATTCACCATGTATATATATAATTAAAAAAATGATCACTTGACGAATTCTTATTGGTTGGGCACAAAAATAGGTACCTCATAATTTGGGTCTTTGACGCTTTAAATACTACTAGTACCGTTTATTCACAAGGATAGAAATACAACTTTTCAAAAATATTTAAAAGAGAAGAATTATTTTTATTCAATTGAGAAAGTAATTACATGTTTTACAATAATACTTTCAACAATCGAGTACTTAACTTTTATTTTAAATTAAGAGATTGTAATCTTGTTAAAAGTTTAAAGATATAAGTGTCTGCCAATTGCACCGACATTCATAAATATGGAGGGTTAATACAGATTTTTTTTTTTTTAGCGTCCGAAGGCGATTGCCCCCAAAGGGGAAGAGCAGAGAGTACTCTAGATAAGGAAGATTGTAGCATGCCCCATACCTGGGGAGGAAATTATAGCCTCATAAGTAGGAGAAAATATTATTTGCCTCATTGCGGGGATAAGGTGTCGAACTTGGGAGTTTCATGTCCCAAGCCAGAGACTGCCCCACTGGGCCAAACCCCTTGTTGACAGGGTTAAGACAGATTGAGATCTAATTCAATCAACTCGTAAAATGGTTGGGAACAATTATTAATATGAGAGCTTTCTAGATCCTTTTTTCCTCCTTTGCGAAAGATTTCCTGGATTCAAAGTAAAGACAAGAGAAAAGTCCAATAATAGGCAGTTCTTTTCTTATTTTTCTTCTCGGGTGGCAAATGTCAAATAATAATGTTTTGAAAATTCATGAGCTAATTAAATATATATGGGGACCAACCAGGACCCCCGACATTTTTAAAAATATTACTATTTATCGAAATTTTATATGTATTTTGGAAAAAAAATTCAGTTTCCCTCCCCAGGAATTTTTTTTTGCCTTTTTTGTTGTCCCCAAGATTTTTTTTTTGCCGTTTTAATCACTCGACCTCTGTAATTTTACATACTGTTACAATTTCGTCCCCCAATATTAAATTCCTAGCTTCGTCCCTGGGACCAACTAAAAAAATTATAAATAAAAGAAAGAGAGAACTTGAGTTGAGCTTGGTCAAGAGATTTAACAAATGAGCGTGAGCTTCAATTTGGGTTCTGACAAATGTGTCAAATAAGAATTATCCAGAGAGCAGGCTTCTCAAATTAAATAGAATTTGCTAATGTGTGACTGAGATTTTTTTAACTTTTACCTTTTGTCTTTTGGGAAAATTCTTATAAGGAGTAAGTTCACATGAACATTGGGATTCAGAGTAAGTTATGTCATTATATTATTGTCTTTATCCTCATTTTATGGTGATATGATCAATTCTGAACCACATAATCTAATGAGAAATTTTATATGATAAAAAGTCAACTATTTTTTCTGTGAATTGACATTTTTGACATACGTGTATTTTATTTATTGGTCTGAATATAAATTTTAAATATACTCACTAACTAAGATAAAAGTAGTATGATCCAAGGAATCTGCTCCATATCAGAAATATGCTTGTCTTAGTTGATTCAAAGTTTGAAATAGTTTTTGGCTCGGTCGTTAGAATTGAAAAATAGATGTATAATACCTTTAAACTATTGACCTATTTCAAGGAAAAAAGAAAAAGTCAATGTGTTTGAAACATCATATTAAGAGTGCTTATTTTTTTCTTCAATAATACTCTTTTATATTCTATCAAAATTCTATTTTAATTATAATTTAAAAGGTCAAAAATGTTATTTAATATTATTTTAATTAATCTAAAAAAATTAGATACATTTAGTACTGTTTGACTCTTTAAGCCCACGACTTCAAGGTCGTGGGTTTGATACCCTCCCCGCGCATGGAATATACTTTAAATTAGAGATAATCACTATTTATGCCCCTGAGCTATCTTTCAAAAACAACTGTTACCCCTAAGGAATATATCGTGCCATTTGTATCCCCAACAAGTTACGGGGTGCCATTTATACCCAAAAGTGGCGGCGACCGGCGAAAAGTGGCGGTGTTGCACGCGTGCGGCCCGCACATGTGCAATTTGAGGGGCAAAACAGTCCATTCAGTCTTTAACCCAGAAGTAGCATCTGACACGGATTGTCTTGACCCACATCCAATATCCGACCCACTCACCCCTTTCTTCCTCTTTGAACTCAGGCCACCGTCCTCTCTGCTTCACTCCTTCAGTAGCAACAATCATCCATCTCATTCTCAACTCATAGCAACAATTCCAATACAATTCCACAAAAAAATAGCCCATTCACAAAAAAAAAAAAAAAACAGAATTCAAAGAATTTGGAGCATGACCCTTTGAATTAACATTTGAAAAGACCGCCGCCGGAGCAAAACCAATGATAGCGGCGGCGATGAAAGAGTCCTCTGGTGCGCTGTCAAAGCCATTCAAGAAGGAAGATATAGTATCACGATGGGGCTTCTCCCCAAAAACTCGCAATTTGATAGCCATTTCTTTGTTAGTAACATTTATTGTGTCCATTAAATTAATCTCCCACAGATGGGGAAAATGCATTCAATTTTTAGGGATTGAGTTTGGGCGGCGTTCAGGCATCGGGATTGGAAAGAGGGCGGCGAAGCAGTTTCTGCGGTGGTGATAGGGTTGGTGGTGTGCTCTGCTCACCTTGAAACGGCATCAACATGTTTCCAGAGCCAGCTCTCGGCGTCATCGGACGACTCCGCTCCACATATTGAGACCGCCGATTTGAATTCATCATCGGCGTGGTCGGCATCACTGTTCTCGGCTGTGGAATCATCCTCCTCACTCTTCTTCAAAGCTGAGGAGGTGTAGGACTTCAGAGGCTGCTCCAGTGGTGTAATTTTTAGCGATTGAGTTTGGGCGGCGTTCAGACGGCGGTGATGGGCTCGGTGGTGAGCTATGATGGAGATGGGGTGTTGGTGAGGCGATGAGGGAGGGGGATTTGGCGTGAGTGAGCTTTTTTTAAAAAAACAAAGTGTCATGACTATAATACCCCTGAAAATATGCTTGTGCGGTTCGCACGCGTGCAACACTAGTGCTGTCAAAGTGGGCTGAAGCCCGCGGATCGGCCCGCCCCGCCCCGCCGTGGACCGGGTATGGGCTTAGGAAATATTGATCCGCAAAAATGCGGGCTTTTTAGCCCGCGGACCGGATCCGCAGATCGCGGGCCGCCCTGCGAGCTTTTTTCATTTAAAAAAAATACACATTATATATAATATTTTTGGGAAAAGTATATATATTATATATAATATGGTATATATTAGCATATTTCCTACTCGCTTGATGGTAAAAATAAAAGTATACATATTATATATAATATTTTTTGGAATAGTATATATATATTATATATAATATGATATATATTAACATATTTCCTACTCGCTTGATGGTAAAAATAAAAGTATACATATTATATATAATATTTTTTGGAATAGTATATATATTATATATAATATGGTATATATTAACATATTTCCTACTCACTTGATAGTAATAAAAAAAGTATACATAATAAAATAAAAGTATACATGACCTTAACTATTTTATTATTAATGGGTAAATCTTTATTTAACAAAAATTGAGTGGGCCCGCAGGCGGGCCCGCAAGCCCGCGGACCTTGGGCGGTGCGGGTATGGGCATATGTTTCAAGGGCCCGCAAAATTGAGTCCAAGCCCGCCCCGCCCCGTATTGCCTTAAGCCCGCACGGGCCGGCCCGGCGCGGACCGGCCCGGCCCGTTTCACAGTACTATGCAACACTGCCACTTTTCGCCGGTCGCCGCCACTTTTGGGCATAAAATGGCACCCCGTAATTGTTGGGGATACAAATGGCACGATATATTCCTTAGGGGTAACAGTTGCTTTTGAAAGATAGCTCAGGGGCAAAAATAGTGATTATCTCTTTAAATTATATCACTTGCTAAGGTTATCTCCTCCTCCTATTGTGAGGTGCTACTCTCCCCTTTTGGGTGTACGCCCATCTGGGTTTCAAAAAAAAAAAAAAAAAGACTCTTTAAGAACAAATGTATATTTGCCTATTTGGGTAATAGTAAAACGCTAAGAGTAAAATTAATACATGTAAATTTTTTGTTGACGAGACACAAAAGAGAATACATAATAGAAAAAATGATTTTTTTACCATCAAATATAAAGTTATTGGAGATACCATCTACATTTAATTTATCTTTTAATATAAACTTTTTTTAAGTTTGCGAAAAAATTGATCAAACCCTTGTTTATTTAAAGAAAATTTCACAATATAATTTAAAAGTTAGAAATGTATACACAAACGACAACTAGATACATCAAAGGAGATTCTTAAACCAGCACATGATTTTTAAACTTTCTTATTGATTTGCCTTGGCCCGAGCATTATACTCCTGCTTTTCTCTGACTCGAAGGGACGCCTCGGCACTTGAACCATAGGTATAGAATGGTGAACCCCACCTCCCTAAAACTAGGCTACTATCCCTCCGAGCCTCAGTAATTTTATTTTAGTTAGTGAATAAAATTAAAATTTATATTTAATCCAATAAATGCAATACATGTATTATAAAAATTTAATTATTTTTATTGTGAATTAATATTTTTGACCTAAATATATACACTTATTAATTTATATATAAATTTTAAATTTACTCACTGTCAAAATAAAATTATTTCCCATACTCCTCACTCAACTAGTCTTTCTTTGCAGAAGTTGTCAGCCTCCCCCCCCCCAACCCATTTCTTCTTCTTCGCCAGAGAGAGTCATAGACCCATATCCAACGACTACGTACAAACTATACTCCCCTGTGTTAATAATTTGGTTTTTATGGTAGTACTTTCACTAAAGAAAATGACATAAATGTCCTCGTCCCCCAAGTTGCCCCCAAGTTGTTAACAATCATGGATTTCTATTGGAATAAAAAAGAACCTTGGGGTAATATGGTCATGGCAGGTTTTGCTGTGCATGAAGAGTACGTTCTTGCTCGCATGGGGAGGAAGGGAAAAGGGTGTCACTTTGACATTAACCGATCCTTGTGAGACCAATTCCACAGTCATCTCACATAAATTGAGATAGAATTCTACCTGCAATTGCTTGAATGTCATAAGAAGTGTCAAAGGGTACTCAGCTGCGGAAGAATGGAGGGGCATGGATTACGTAAAAAAGGTGAAGGAATTGCTTAGTATGGGAGTTTCATGGAAAGTATCATTCACACATAGATTTTGTAATTCTCAGGCTCATAATCTTGCTTCTGGGCTAGAACAAATGTTATTTGTGGGTATATAGCTCCTGCTAATATCCCTCCCTCAATCCTATGTGATAGGGGTGACACTTTTTGTAATTCAGTTCCTATTTTATATAATTGATTTACTTAGCAAAAAAAAAAAGTATGTATCGCTTCAAATTATGTGAGATGGTTATGGGCCAGTCCTAAAAAGACCGGTCCATATTAAAATTTTCCGGAAAAAGGGACTGGGTTGTGGCCCACCTGAGTAGTCTGCCGAAAAGGGAAAATCATCTTCCAGGCCTATTGTGGCCCACCGGAGCCGGGACCTAAATTATATAAAGCCAATCAACCTTACTAGTGCCTTTTGAATAGCCAATAGACCTTGGGTTTGGTTTCATTGTGCTTTCCATTTCGAATCTTACACAAAGTTCAAGAATAATTCATTTCATAAAATTCATATATAAAAATTTTCAAACTGAATTAATTCTGAGTTAATATTTATCTACATTAAAAAGAGCGAAAGTTATTATACTGATATAAATAAATATGAACCTCATGATTCAGATCAGAAAAATCAATTGTAATACACTGTAAACCATAATACTGAAATTGTTAGCCAAAAAGAAGTGACAGCTTTTGGAGAGTCAAACCCACACATTTTAAATGTAATCAGTATGCTTAAGAGCGAATGAGGAACGGTGGAGAAAATCCCGATAGATCACGTAGAGATTTTGAAGGTGGCTTCCACCGGAAGGGTTAAGCTGCGGAGGGATATCTCCCCCATAGCTCGCGGATTCAATCGGGCAGGACTGTTGAATAATTTGATCTTACAATTATAATTAAAATAACTATGTTAATCTGAAAATTTTATTTTAGATATTAAAATAATTATTTTGATTATAACCGTCAGATCAAGTAATCCGACAATACTAATTATTTTGCACATTAACTGAGTCGGCCATCCATAGAGTTCAAAACATCACAACACCCAAATGGATTTGGTACCATTTTTTTTATAATACAAGTGTTTAAATATTTTTAACAAAAATGATAAATGGCTCAAAGCTGATTCAAGTTTTGTGACACAATGAAAAAAAAAATTGAAAAAGAAAATGCAATAAGACATTTGTACCCTTATGTTTCAAAATTAAATTAAAATTTCAAATTTGAATCTATTCAAATTTCAAATGAAACAATTAGACAAATTACTTGGATAATTCAATTGACTTTTACATCTTGTCTCCAAAAACATCATTTCACTTAATTTTTTCTAACCACCTTGACTAAATCTTTAAACTTGATAGAATTTTTCATGAATGAACACTACCACCCTTTCATTTCATCTCTTTCAATCACCACCACCACCTCCCCACCTAATCTCCACCACCACCTCTGTTTCTTGACTCATCATCTTTCTCTCTCCTCTCTCTTTTCTTTATCTAATTATTGTCCTAATCTCTCTTCTATATCCATCACTCTCTCTAGACCCATTAACTTAATATGGGTTGCCCGACTCCGGTTTCTCAAAGACTCCAGGAATAGGATAGGAGAATCATAAATTTCTCCAGAATCATTCCATGTAATAATGGTCTTCGACGGATCTGATCTGCTTAATGTTACATAAGGCTTATCAACCGGTACAACTATCTTCTCTCTATAGACTAAAAAACAAATGTTGTGAAAGAATGAAGTAAAGTGAACAAAGAAAATAAAGAAATTTCTAATTCTAATTGGCTCATGTGAATTAAGGTTTGTGTTTCTTAATATAAGGCTAATTCTAATTGCCCCATGTGAACAAGTAATGAATGTCAACGATTTGGAGTTGGTGGGGGTGGCTGCTAATGATTGTTTGTGGTTGGCGGTGGTGGTGGGAGCAGAGGAGGGAGCCGGAGATTGCAGTGTTGCGGGGTGGGAGCGGGTGTTGGCGGTGGGGTGGGTGTGGAAGGGAATGGGTGTTGCAGGTCGTTTTTAATTGGGTTGGGTCATAGGGATATGTTAGGATTTTTTACATTTTCAGTTAAAAAAAATAATAATAATTTGTCAGAATTGTGACCGGAGTATTTTGATGGATAAAAACCGCAAAAATAATTGTTTTGCTCCAACATTTAAAATGTGGAAATAGTTTATGGCCAATTAGTGCATATTACCCTTTTTTAAATCATTAAAAGGAATAACATCGAAAAATGTAAAATTTGAAAATATAAATAGAAGAATTTGTAATTAGAAGCTTGGTCAAATGATTTAAAAACTAAAATAAAATTTTAGGGAGAATTAAAAACTTGAAAAAATATTGGGCGAAGTAAAGTTAGAATTATAAATTATGTCTCGAGTTACCAAGTATTTCTTTAAGGGGCAAACATGTCATTTTATAATAAGAATCGAAATGGAGAAAATTATCTAAGTAACTAATTATAATTAAGTAAACAACAGGTTTATTATCATTTCACATTAAAAACCTTGCGAAAATTGTAGCTTAGTTGATCATTTCACAAATATTAACTAAGAATGATATTTCAATCGAAGTAATAAAATAGCGTTATGTATTTTAAGAATAAATACATTAATTAGGAGTAATCAATTCGGCAATAGTCATGTCTCAATTTACCAATTAGTTATGTTGGGGTAAAAATGTCATTTTACAATAATAATCGAGACGGATATTACGTTTCATGTTATTATTTCAATTGAAGTTATAAAAATGTCGTTATAGAATTTAAGAATAAAGACATTAATTAAGAATTGTTGATTCGATCGTTCATCATTTCTCAAGTTACCAATTAGTCATTGGGGCACAATTGTCAATATGAATTGAAACTGATATTATGTTTTATGTAATTATTGCAATTAGAGTTATAAAAGCATTACAACGTTTAAAAATAAAGAAAATGACTAAGAATCAATAATCGCAGATTCGACCGTTTATCATGTCTCAATTTACCAATTTAGTCATTTTAGGGGCACAGATGTCATTTTACAATAAGAATCGAAATTGGTAGTATGTTTATGTAATTATTACAATTGATGTTATAAAATGTCGTTATAGCGTTTAAGAATAAAGACATTAACTAAGAATCGCTCATTCGACCGTTTATCATTTCTCAATTTACTAATTTTTCATTTTAGGAGCACAAATATCAATTTACATAAAGAAAATATGTTTTATGTAATTATTGTAATTGAAGTTATAAAATGTTGTTACATCGAGTAAAAGTAAAGTCATTAACTAAGAATCGTTGATTTACCAATTTAGTTATTTTAGGGGCACAATTGTCATTTTACAGTAAGAATAGAAATTGGTAGTATGTTTTTTGTAATTATTGAAATTGAAGTTATAAAATGTCGTTACAACGTTTAAGAATAAAGACATTGACTAAAAATCGCTGATTCGACCGTTTGATCATTTCTCAATTTACTAATTCGTCATTGTACGGGCACAAATGTCATTTTACATAAAGAAAGTATGCTGTGTGTAATTATTACAATTAAAGCTATAAAATGTCATTACATATTGTAAAAATAAAGACATTAACTAAGAATCGCTGATTCGACCGTTTAATCATTTCTCAATTTACTAATTCGTCATTGTATGGGCACAAATGTTATTTTATATAAAGAAAGTATGTTGTATGTAATTATTACAATTGAAACTATAAAATGTCGTTACATATTGTAAAAATAAAGACATTAACTAAAAATCATTGATTCAACCGTTGATCATTTCTCAAGTTACCAATTAGTCATTTTAGGGGCACAATTGTCATTTTACAATAAGAATCGAAAGTGATAATATGTTTTATGTAATTATTGCTATTGAAGTTATAAAGTATCGTTATAGTGTTTAAAAATAAAGGCATTGACTAAGAATCGTTGATTTGACCGTTGATCATTTCTCAAGTTACCAATTAGTCATTTTAGGGGCACAATTGTCATTTTACAATAAGAATCGAAAGTGATAATATGTTTTATGTAATTATTGCTATTGAAGTTATAAAGTGTCGTTATAGTGTTTAAAAATAAAGGCATTGACTAAGAATCGTTGATTTGACCGTTGATTATTTCTCAAGTTACCAATTAGTCCCCAATTGTCATTTTACAATAAGAATCGAAATTGATGATATATTTTATGTAATTATTACAATTGAAGTTATAAAATGTCATTACATCGTTTAAAAATGAAGACATACATTAAGAATCGGTTATTCGACCATTGATCATGTCTTAATTTACCAATTAGTCATTTTAGGGGCACACATATCATTTTACATAAAGGAAGTATATTTATGTAAATATTGCAATTGAAGTTATAAAATATCGTTACAAATTAGTCATTTTAGGGGTTCAATTGTCATTTTAAAATAAGAATATGTATTTAAAATAAATTTTGTGGGTCAGATTGAAAATTTATAAAAATATTTGGTGAGTTATTGAATGAATTTTTTCTGATTGTTTTCTCATTTGTCCCTATAAAATTATAATTTTCCTACCCTAAATCCATCAAGGGTTGTGAATTGATTACCCTAAAGTCCTTATCATATAAAAATATTTATAAAAAAAGTCACACAAGGGTTTCGAACTTTTAATCTACTATTCCTTTCTAAAATTTAAATATAATCACAATTTGAAATTTGTCAAAAAAAGAAAAAATTGTTGGATATTTGTCTCTATTTTCAAGCAAAGGAAAAAAGAATATAAAAAACATCTAAATGAACCACAAAATCATAAGATAGTAATAAATAAATAAAAAAGTAATGAATGAATGAATTAAAAAAAAAATGAATTAATGGGAAAAGTCCCCAGGCTAGCCATGAAAAAGGTGCTCGGACGTTGGGAAAAGGCGAAGAGTGGTCTTCTCCCAACAAAAGAGATAAATTGTTAATTTCAAGAATTTGGCCAAAGGAGGAAAAAATGCAGGGAAATTTTGTTAAATATTTATCTCTATTTTCCCTCCTAATTTATCAATGTCCTTAATGGTAATTTTACATTCCCATAATTATTTGAGCCAAGTTTTTGATTCATTTTCTTGAGCTATTTATCACTACTCTATTTTTAATCCGACTAATTCCGTTTTATAAAACTTTACACAACACGATAAAAATACATGCAAATAGCATACAACACAATCGCTCTTAAGCATTGGATGGAAACCTTTAATTTCAGACAAATATTTACACATTACTTTTATAAAATTATTATTCTCCTTCATCAAAATGTTGACCAATTATTTTATTACTATATGAGACTTTAATGAATCTAAAGGCGGACAGTACCACAAAACAAGTTGACTCAATTGGTAATAATTTGACACGTTATTATAAAGATTAAGTGTTCAATTTTCACTGCCGACGTGAGGACTGTATTGGTGGATGATATGTAACTACCCTTGTAAGGGACCTATAGTCCCTAGAGCCTGACCGAAAGCGAATCCATCCAAACTTTTTTCTACCAAAAAAAGGTGGACGTATCATAATAATCACCATTATACCTGCGTGTTTTTCAGACAATGGATCCCAACCCCCGACATGTTTCTCAATGGAGCTGCCCAACTTGTCCCCAACTCCCTCTAATACAGCTTGCCCCAATACCCGGATCGGACCTTCCGGACCCTGCTTCTTTTCTTCTTCACATGATTTCACTGTTTACGCTGGTCAAGGATCTTGATTTATGACTCCAATATCCTCTCTAATCCCCACCATCATCTTTATTTTCATGCCCCTTCATATATCTCGAGATTGATCCGGAGGAGACATGAATCGAAACTTCCAAGGCTAATATATACTCACTCCGTCCTAAATTATCTGTCCATTATTTAATTTGCAAGGGAATTAAGATTTTATCAAATTCTATAGTAGGATAAAATGTAAACATTATCCTATTTGATATTACTCGCAATTTAATTCTACCTCTTCTCCATATATTGTTCTCTTTCCAACATTTAATGTAAGGGGTATAACTGAAAAACTATCATTAGTGGGTCATTTATTTAGAAAATAAACTCATAATTTGTAAAAGATTAAAAAGGAAACGTGGACAGAATTTGGAACGGAAGGAGTAAGATATAGTAGCTTTAAAGTGGTATTCTAATGTTGGTTATTGTTTGATTTTAAAAAAAAATATTATTGGTGTTTTCTATAAAAGTTGAACTAAAGACTGTCCAAATTCAAATCTTGCAATTTTGTAAATATTGAATATTTGAAAAAAATTATAGGACTAATTTGATCTTCCTTATCTCGTGTCGTACTACTTTAAAATGAAAACTGACATTTCGAGATGATTCATGCTTGATTGGTTTCATTTTTAAATTTAATTCAAACAAAGTTTGTGCCTCAATTTAAATTTTCAAATCGATTACTTAGCCAAAAAAAAATTTCAAATCGGATCAAACTCAATCAAAGCATATACTAATTTTCAAACCAGAAATCTGTGTTTTGAGGCAAAACATTGTCTAAATTCTCCCTAAAAAAACACTCCAAATACATTTTTTTTTTTTGATGCAACACTCCAAATACAATTGATGAAACCTTTAATTTACAAACATCAGAATATACTAATGGCTGCCTAGCATAATCTTTGTTTTGATTGCGTCTACTATATTGGTACATTTTATCAAACAGGTGGTGGGCATTCTCACAGTCCAGTTTAAAAACACTGTAGAAAACATGCTATGTTACGTTAATGAAAATTTTGATTGAACTAGACATAGGGGCGGAAAGATTTTAATTGGGGTCTCCATACAAGTATGAGTAAAATCCAAAGCTGGAAATGGTATTGGACTATCATGTTTCCATCACCACATGTCTTCTCATAGATAAGGGAATTCATGTTTGGTAAACGAAATGACCCGTCCTTATTTTTGCATCTTTATTCAGTACTTTCATTTCCTACTACTCTATTTTTCAAACCCCACCTAAATTTAATTCTTAGGTACCTTCAAAACTCTGTTCTCTCGTGTTTTTTTTTTCCTGTTTTCAGCTACCTTCACACCCGTACTTCAGAGACTTGAATATAGGGCTAAAATGTGCAAGAAAAATGAAAAAGCTAGCCTGATAGTGAAAAAGGACCATTCATAGATGGGCCAAGTCCCCGGGACGAAGACGGGGGTGGGGGCGGGATTTCTAAAAATACTAATAGATATAATAAAATTTTATCTGTAGTTCAGAATATTTTATCAAATTTTGCCCCCAATATTTTGTTTTTGCAATTTTTATATGTAGTTTGACATATTGTTGCAGTTTTCGCCCCCAACGCCAAATTCTTGGCTTCGTCCCTGCTAAGTCCTGTGAGCACAATCCGATTGTGGTACTGACACACACTTCTATTAGTATCGTGTATAGGGATGGCAATGGGGCAGATCGGATCGGATATCTGTCTGATCCGATCCGCTCCGCATTATCCAAATTCCGATCCGTGATCCGCTCCGGATCAAAATTTTATGATCCGCGATCCGCTCCGCACGGGGCTGATCTGATCCGATCCGTTCAGTCCTATTTTTTTTTAAAACAAATCATTAATTTTACCATAAAAATCATTATTTTTTTTTAAAAAAATTCATAAAAAAAAGCCTCCAACAAGTATAATTAATAAATTTTATGCTAAATCAATTTTTAAACAAGTACAAATATTATATTAAAATGAAAATTAAACATAATTAAGCCTAATAATAACAATATTATAATAATTTAATATATATGGGGCAAAACGGGGCGGATCGGGGCGGATCGGATCGGATCGGATCGGATCGGATCGGATCGGAGCAGACACAAATACCAAATTTGATTTGCCCCGTCCTCGGATCGGAGCAGATCTGCTCCGTATTCTATACGGGGCAGATCGGATCTGCTCCAAAAGACGTTGGATCAGAGCGAGTCAACAGATCACGGATCAAATTGCCATCCCTAATCGTGTAGATAGATTTTGATCGTCAAATCACTTGATCAACAACGGTATCAATAATAATTATAATATGTACCGCCAAATAAAACTATTCGACAACAATCGAGATTTATCTACACGATGCTAATAAGAAATGTCCGTACCCACACTAACTAAAATCATGTGAACAACATTATTATATACAAGTAGTGTAGAATCCAAGGAGAATGTGAAGATCCTCAAGTTAAATCCTTTTTAGTAGTGAAGAATTCAAATCCAACAATGTTTGAATGTATATAGATAGGTCTAGTATTAATCAAGAATAGGTACCCAATTTGATCTTTCATAAAACATACAGTATCAAATATGAATTGACCGCATTCTGCATAATCTTATCCAAAGAAGCATTTTCCATTTCATTATTGTTGCAAAATTTATTCCTGCTCGAATAAAAAACTTCTCTCTCATTTTCTAGATATTATAGGTAGGTAAGTGTAATTGTGTGGTAGAAAATGGTCTCCCATTAGTGGTGTAGTAGTATTCAGGGGAAAAATTCGAATATAGGGCGGTTTTTGTGGAATTGGTCCCACAGCGATCTCACATGAGTTGAGATAAGAACTATTTTGCAGGTAAGTTTCACTTAATTCATGTGAGATGGCTGTGAGGTTAGTCCCACAATGACCGCCTCATGTCAAAGTAACCCGTATTGAAGGTTGTCAAAATCGCAAGAAATATTTTCGGCACAAATAAATTTAGCTAATTCATTAATATGCCTAGTTTCGGTATATGCTTATTCCGATTCAAAATATAAGTCTTTTAGAAATTTTTACACAAATTAAGATACTAATCAGAATGACTAAAGTATCCCTAATTAATATTTCAAATAACAAACAAATTAATAGAGAGTGAAATCAGTCAATAAATACATATTTTTTTGTAAAAAAAGACCTAGGGAATATAAAATTAGAACAAGGGTTACCCGCCAGAGGAGCCCAAAAAAGCACATGAAATGCACCAGCCGGGAATCGAACCCGGGTCTGTACCGTGGCAAGGGTACTATTCTACCACTAGACCACTGGTGCTTGATGTTATTTTAATTTAAGTCATTTTATTATTATAGACTTCATTGTACCTGCTTTAGTTCAACGTGGCGTAATGAGAATCCCAAAGTCCAGAAAAGAACAGAGAGTTGTTGCTATGGTTTGGGTTGCATAAGGCTGGGGAGAGAGAGAGAGCGAATTGAAGCGGGAAAATGGCGACTCAAATATCTCAGCCTTACCAGTTCTTCCATTTTAACTCACCTAAGGTAATCGGGAAGAGGAAGACGCCCGCTTCTTCAGTTTGCTCAGTATCATCTGCTTCCAGTCCTGTTATTGGGTAAACAATATTTGTCTGATGCTTTTTACGATTATGTTTCTCTTTAGTCCTCTTTTCGTGTTATATCCTCAATTCCATATTATAAATCGTTTATAAAATGTAACAAAAATTAAATAAGAAAAAAAAATTATTTTGTTAGTCAAAATATCAATATTTCTCTCTTAAATATAATTAGTGTTATACAAGTCTTAATTAAGGAGTAATATTGATATTTTAATTTACTTCCTTAATTTTTTATATATATGCTAAACGACTTATATTATGGAATAAGGTAACACTACATAGCATTGATTTTTGGTGTTGTTTCAGACAAGAATTATGGTTTTCTGTTGGAACTCATGTTATTCCACACCCCAAGAAGGTAGGAGGAGTATGAATGACTTTACAATGTGTTCAAGATTATAAATTTAGTCTGCTTTTAGTACTACTACTACTACTACTGCTTTTGTGCAATTGTTTTGAAGGTTGAGAAAGGTGGTGAAGATGCATTCTTTGTGAGCAACCCATAATGGAGGAGTTATTGGTGTTGCTGATGGAGTCTCTGGGTATGTACTTTTTACTTTTTATTCACCTTCAACTCCAAAATTCCAACAATGAAAATTTCCAAATCTAAAACTCTCCCTTAAAATGTTCTTTTAATTTAACATCTTAGTCTAATAATATCTCAAGAGGTTAAAAATGGACTTGGCCTAACTCCAGCCCCAAAAGGTACCTCAGAGGGTAGGATTGTCTAAGCAATATAAATTCTAAATATGCTTACAAGCTAGCCAATATGTGATCTTTAACATAACATCTTTGGAAACATGCCGGAGACTTCAACTTTTGTAATTGTTCATTTGGAATAGAAATTCTGGTGGATTAGTCGAACAATCTCTTCCCTGGAAACTTTAGATAATGCATGTTCTTGGCAGCTAGCTGCATCATAAATTTCCTTGCTATTTTCTGTGCTTAACAGCTGGGCTGAACAAGACGTGGATCCGGCATTGTTCTCTAGAGAATTGATGGCTTGTGCTTCTTCTTTAGTGGTGGATGAGGAGGTATGCCTATTGTACTACTAATCTTAAGTATGCACATTCTTCACCTCAGACATAGTTCTTGCAATATGTTAATTTAGCGGTTGCATTTCATGTCCTGAATCGTCTTAAATGTGCTCTTTTGTTGAATTTTTTTTCCCTAGAAGGCTGTAAAAATGAACATTTTCAAACCAACTATATATATGAGCTTAAACAGCATCTCTCGGGCACCCATCCTGTTATACTAATTTTCGGTGTTCTACTTCCTATAAATAATTCATGACAACTCCTACAATATATACCTTGATTCTACTAATTTAAAAAAAAAAAAAAAAAATTCAGCCCATGCCCATCATCGATATACTGAAAAAAACCTTTTCCTGATTTGCTAGGTCAACTTTTATCCGCGGACACTCATCAAGAAAGCACACGCAAGTACATCTTCTGTTGGTTCAGCTACAATGTACATTCTTCTGAAGCTCGAGGCTCATAATTTATCAATGTTAAGCAATATGATGATGGTAATGAACTTGATTTTATGTTTGGTTTATCAGTATAGTTGCAATGTTGGAAAGAAATGGGGTTCTAAAGATTGCCAGCGTCGGGGACTGTGGACTAAAGATTGTTCGAAAAGGTAGATTGTGTTATATCTGGTTGTCTCCAACTTACTTACCCTAGATTTCATTCTCATAAGAGCTATTTTGAATGGTTACTGGAAATAGGTCAAATAGTCTTCACCACGTCTCCCCAAGAACATTATTTTGATTGTCCTTACCAACTCGGCTCAGAGGCTGTCACTCAAACTTATCTTGATGCCACGGTATGAAAAAGATCCATGCATCAAATAGTTTTTGAAGTATTCGCCAAGATTACAACCTGTTTGGTGCCTTCTCTGTGCAAATTTCTGTTCCGTATTTTCTTCTATATTGTTCATTATCATATTAGCGAGGAAAATGCCTATTTCCTTAGTATATCAGTAAAGGGATATGGTAAGAATATCTACAGTGTACTGTATTTACCAGCAATAGAGGTTAAGAGTAAAACATGGGTCTTATCCTCTCTTCTTCCATAGATTTCTTTGGACTTAATAACCTATGAAACATTGAAACTTATTTGCATCCTTACTGTTTTAATTTGAGAAAGATGACGCCAACTTTTCCATGTCATAAATTATCTTCTGAAGAATAAATACCACTAAAGCTTGTCTGAAGACAACTAATACTCTTCTTATATTTGATAATGTTAGTAATAGCTTTCATTATCCCAAAACAGGCCACCAGTGTGGAACTAATGAAGGGAGACATTGTTGTGATGGGATCAGATGGTCTTTTTGATAATGTTTTTGACACTGAAATTGTTTCAACAGTGGCAGCAAGTAATAATGTTACGGACACTGGTAAACTTCTTTGTGAAACAATGTTGTATCTTGGAAAATATCTATCTTATTTTTATATAGCTTTCTAACTGAATTTGCACTGGAGGATGCTAGCAAAGGCACTAGCTAAATTGGCTTACAATCATTCGGTGGATTTCTACTTTGACTCTCCCTATTCACTGGAAGCCAGAGCTAGGGTAACTTAAATTTGGTGATAATGCATTTCATGTTGGTTAAAGTATAATTCTGTTATCATCAACATCTCATCAATGTTAAAAGTCGTCTTGTTGAGCAGGGTTTTGATGTCCCTTGGTATAAGAAATTATTCGGCATGAAGTTAACAGGTATGACATGACAGGCCCTCCTATGTCCCTTCTTCCTTTCCTGGATAAACATGTATTTCTATGGGGGAGAGAGATACAATGTTGAACCCTGGGTCCCGGGTCAAAAGTGGTGCATTAACTACGCTAGCCTTCCTTGACGTCCTTCTATTGATAGGTGGAAAGCTTGATGATATCACTGTTGTTGTTGGACAAGTAGAAAGCTCCTGATTCTGTGACACACTTCCTTCATTTAAAAGCCCGTAAAGATGTTATTCTAGCAGCAGATGAGCCATGAGAATGATTGAAGATTGTTTGCTGGGTTGCTGTGCATTCTATAGTAAGAGAGGTTTCTTATTACAAAAGCTCATCATGGGTACACGTTACTACTTGGTTAACTTATCCCCCCCTCTTGGTAGCATCTATAGAGGACAACCGAAAAGTCAATTCGATTTCTGTATTCATCCCGTGGATACACCCTTGAAGATTTGTAGATTATATTATGATCATTCATCATGTAATATTTGTTATGGAAATGTATAAAACATCCATTTTATGTTTGTTCAAGGGAGAATAAGGAGCAAGGAACATCTTGTTTGTCACTTTCTTCTATCAAATACTCAAATGGACTCTATATTTGTCTGTGAAATTGCTCATGAACTAAATTGAATTGGTAAATCAAACGATGAGGTTTCAGTAAAGGGAAAACATAAACACACGACAACATTGTAAAGTTGCTACTATTAAAAAAAAAAAAAAAAATTCCAGTTCAATTGAATCTCGTATGATAATGATGAATGGAAAATTTTGCTAGGCATCGAAAATACAGGGAAAATTTTCGGGGTAGATCACCACCAATCTATAACTTATTAATGCTGACAATATACATTACATAAGAATAATTATACTCACTACTAACATGCTACAGCCTCTGAATCTGTTCAGAAAACCAAACCAAGCATCAAATTCGCTCACTCATTGTTGCTAAGCCACTGTTGGCATGTAAAAATCTTCTCAGCCGCCATACTGAGGTTTTCATGAATACAACAGATTTTGAAATGCAGGATGACCCAAAGGTACCTTCAAGTAACTCTGCTATTGCTGTGGCTGGTGTTCACTTCATCGAAGAAGGATTTTGCAGCTTCATATGTGGACCAACAAATTGCAGCAGCTGGGGCATGGAAGAGCATCCGAGGTTTCCAACCCCTCATGAGGCCTCTATATCCATCTTTCTTTACTATTGTTCGAAGAACATCTCCAATTGAACTACTTGTAAATCTATCGCATCCACATACACCCTGGGACACAACAATTAACTTTTTACGGATGACATACCTCAGGTAACATTGATTTTATAAATAAATACAAGTCATATTGTCACAGAATTGAATCATCAACGAATTATGCATCTGAATTGAGATTACTGATTACATTTGGTATTTCATGTTTTGCATAGTAAGGGAGTTATAATGGTTCTGTTTTAGAAACTCTCCAAATTACTATTTAATGTACTATTTATCATGGACACAAGTGAAAAGAAGAGATACACCACTCCAGACCAATGAATTTGGCAACTCTTACTCGTAAAGCAGAACCATCAATATAAATTTAGGGAAGTCTAGCTCACAAGCAAGAGCAAGCCCAGCAAATAGTTGTTCAATAATTGCATCTATATTTCTCTTCCTGGCAAACACCACCCTAAATAAAAATAGAAGAGATAGAAAAATAACACATGCATGGAAAAAAGGACCGGGGGAGACTTTTTGGCTTCTCTCTTGTTAAAAAGGAAAGGGAATTAAAGAAGTAACGAATTCCTATCATATTTTACAGAGAATCTAGTCGGGAGAAAATTCATACAACGATGACTGTATGCATATTTACATTCAATTTGGGACGGAAGAAGTACAAAAATACCAGACCCTATGGAGCTGACTTTTACAATTATTGTAGGCATAAATCATTTACCCCCGGGGGGCCCCAAATTAGATGCACATCAGAATCCGTTCAAACAGAAAAACAGACAATATCACTAATAGAGCATGTTTCATGTTCCAATAAAAAGCGGAAACCAAATGTCAGTCAGATAATGCAATTTGGAAATCAATTGGCATAATGAGGTTATCCATTACACAATGCCACTGGCATTAAAGAACATATTCAACAAAATATGAACAGTTAAACCAACTCCATCACCATTGTTGCACAAAAATAATTAGTATGTTCGTGAGTGTTCTGTTACTAGTTATAAGCTCCACGTTTAGTAAATTCATCTTCACAGTCCTGACTCACACAGTAGAAAACTCAGTGGTTGATCGTCCACATGAGATTTACAAAGCCCCCCAGAATAGTTAGGATTACATCAAAGTTAATCTGTACTTGCGTCTCTAGAATTTATACATAGAACAAGTGCACCACTAGTTGGACCACTAAAGAACGCATTACAAACTGAATAAATGCAGCTTCCAAGTGTACATAAAATTCAAGAAGCACCTTGTTCCCATATGACTAAGAAAGCCGACAACTAAACACGTGGTGAAAAACTTAAATAACTACAAGGGCAGCTCAGGCCAGCAAAATGCTAGTTTGATACACAACACATAAATGCGATCACCAAGTCGCAGATCACAACTTTGACACGCAATACACAAATGGCATCATAAATAGCTAGAGATTGCACGAAAATGCAAATACGAATGACTATCAACATCTAATCTCATTATGACATATACCTTACGAATTAAACCACAACAAACAAAAAGTGTACAATAAAATTCAGCAGAGATGATATTAATGAATCATAGGTATAAAATTAGGTTGTTCTCAACATAACAGGGTCGAAAAAGTTACCTGACACTGGAGCTGAGTCTTAACCACATCAAGCGGCGTTGTGACGAAAGCGGCCAACGCTCCAGCTGCTGCACCAGCCGTAGCATGAACCACCAATCGCTCATCACTAGCATTCTCGGGCGAAACCTCACTCAGGCCTCTTTTCGCGGCCTCATAGGTCGAAAAATGGACAGCTGTATAAGGTGCATTCATCAATACAGTAGTATTATAAGAAGCATAAAAAGCCCTAATTCCTTCTTCCCTCAACACTATCTTTACACAGTCTAATACACCCTTATATGGACTACTACTTAACTGTAGCCTCTGTTTTACCATATCCATAGGCGTAAAAACGGCGTCGCTTGCTATAGTAGCAAATACCCCAGAAGCTGCATGAGCCACCGGATTATTCGGATTTCCGGCTGAGAAATGTTTCTTACAAGCTTCATAAACGGAGAAGTAAACGGCGTGGGCTGGGCCTGCTCCCAGGCCCATAGCGGCTATTCCACGGTAGAAACCAGCAGGGCCTTCGGATTTTAATATGGACCGGATGGCTTGGCTAAGGCCCGCGGATTTCATGGGGCATGAGCTCAGAACTTGCATCTGGGTCTTAACTGTATCGACGGGAAACATGGCCATATGTTCAACCATGCCGGCAATGGAGCCGGCAATCATGAACTGCCAGAAGTGAAGACCGTCGTGAGGCGGCGCCGCCACTGTGATTTTGTTTTGATAATCTGGGGGCTGTTGAGGTACTGGTAGTAGGTCTGGTTTCTGGAACTTTGTGGAAGCTTCCGTTGTTGCCATAGAAGAAGACGAGCGTTACAATTTGAGATTTGGACAATATGGGATGACGTCGGGAAAGGGTCAGGGATACGGGTTCGGGTTTGGATTCTGGTATGGTCTAGTTGGGTTGAAGAAACGACTGCCATACAAAAAGATGGGATTTTTGTTTAGGTGGGTTGAGAGCGGCGTCGATGTAGAGAGAGAAACATGGGATTGGTTATGACGTGGGAGAGAGAGAAAGAAGAAGCTTCTCCGATGGTTTTTTTTTGCCCTTTCCGGTTTCGGACAGGGTCTTGGAGAAGGGGAAAATATAATTAGGGTTTCCCAAATTATTTGGGGGTTCTGGGATTTAAATATTTCCCGGCAAGAAAGGATTTCATGATCTGCTCCCCCTCTCTTTACCTATTTCATTTTTTTATTTTTTCATTGTATTCTATTTTAAAACTAATCACAAAACTGATTTCCAAGTTAGTTATTTTTCCTTAGCCCAGTGGGGTAAGGGTCTGCCCCATGGGGCATGTTTTAATTTGACTCCCTTTCTAAAGTTACTCTCTCCTCCTCTGGTGAGGCAGTTCTATCTCCCCACTCATGGGGCATCACCCAACGGACGTCAAAAAAAAAAAGTTAGTTATTTTTTCAACATAACATTTATTCATTTTTTTTCTATTTACTCTAACATTTATTAACTCAACAAGCATAATAATGGACCTTGCTAGGCTACTAGAATTATTGGCTAAAAGATTGACTAAAATAGTTTTTCGGACCTTTTTGCCCTTATAGTTGGGTGAATCCCTTATACCATCAGGGGGATAAGATAGTCATTTAATACCCTCAATTTGGGGGTTTAGGGTTTTTATCCTCAAAATTCTAGGAGTAAATCATTTTCCTTAATTGAATTCAAAGTTTCAGGATGATTTTTTAGTCATTTCACTTAAAAAACCAACCCAACTAACTATTTATTTCAATTAAAACTTCTAAAATTTGACGCAAAAGAATATATATCATCTTACAACCAATTTAATTTTTGGCTCTATTTGGATTGAGTTTGGGTTTGAGATTGAGATTGGGTTTGGATTTTGGCGAGAGAGGTTAAAAAGTGGGCGGGAAATATTCAAATTCAAATTTTTTTTCTTCAAATAATCGTAAAAATTCAAATTTTTGCCTCTAAAATTGGCGGGAGAAAAATTTGGAATTGAACGATTATTTGAAGAAAAAAAAATTTCGAATTTCAATTTTTTTCAGCCCACTTTCTAAAACTTTCTGCCCGCTAAAAACCCAAAGCAATCTATCTCATCTCAAACCCAATCCAAATAGAGTCTTTATTTAACTTAAAAGTTGTTCTGTTTCCAAACCAAACATTATCTAAGATCATCCTATTTTTTTTTAAAAGGATAGAGACGGAGCATTTGATTCGAAAACAAAATGTTAAACAAGAAACCGGTTTATAGTATCAAATTTCAAGATATTCCAGACAATAAATATTTTAGTGAGTAATTGGTTTTTATTGTACAAAATCTTTATACTTCATTTTAAAGATTTTGAAACTATTCTTAATAATTAAGCTGCTATAGATATAAAGTATCCTTCTTGAAGAATTCCAATAATCAATGGTACATCTCGGCACTGATGAATTAACTTGATTTCAGTTAACAAACAGACATTGAAGACTAATAGACCAAACAGCCTTCAAATGGATCAAAATAGACCAAACCAAGCTCAAGGGCTTTGGGTTGAAATGTCCTGCAGGAAAGCTTCAAGATCCTTACTAGAAGACCCTCCTTTTTCTGTAGCTTTTCGACAAATTTTCTGGAGTTCTTTGGCTCTTCTCCTCAACTCTTTTCCATCATCACTTTCCAAATCCATAAACCTCTGCAAAAGTCTCACGATTTCTTCTCTTGTTACCAAACTTTCATCATCCCTCTTCACTCTCCAACCGAATTTCCAATCCTCCACAATTTGCTTAGTATTCGTCTGTTGATCCCAGAATATGGGGAAACTTAGCACTGGAAGACCTGAGAATATAGCTTCTTTGGTAGAATTCCACCCACAATGTGACCAAAATCCACCCAAAGAAGAATGGCACAGCACCCTCAACTGGTCACACCAAGGTACTACTAGACCCTTGCTAGAATCACCTGTTTTCTGATATCGCGATGAATCCTCACGCGTTACCCAAAAGAAACGAACACCACTATCGTGAACCCCAGCTATTACTTCCCCCAACTGTGCACTTGAAGCAGAAAGGAAGCTTCCCTGTGATATATAAAGAATAGAACATTTTGGTTGCGCATTTAGCCATTTAAAATACTCAGGTTCATCATCAAGGCCAGGACAAGGGGAGGGACTAAAGTAAGGTATTGCAGGGCCTATCGAATAGACTGGGATTGAATAACTTTGGCGTAAACTGTCAATCACTTCGGCTTCAAATTCGTAAGTGGAAGTGAATAGAAGGTATTGTCCTTTGGAGACGAGTGAAACGCCTTCCAAGCATAGAGGCAATACTTCCTGGCCTTTTCCAAAGAATGGTGTTGGAAGATCAGCAAGGCGCAGTGGAGCTACTCCAGGAATGTATTTAACTTCCTCGTTCCCTTTCTCTGTAATAAGACCTCAATCAATATATGGAAAAGCACAAAACTTGAAATCAGTCAAGTTATATCTTGCCCTTAAGAAGATATAACAAGAAGGTTGTGCAGAAAAAGGAATTCATTTTCATATCGCATATTCTGCGAAGTTTGATTAGTCTAACAGAAGATGGCAATTTCTTATCATTGGAATAAAGCCTTGTTGAATATACAGATCTCATTCCAACAAAAAAAAACATGATTCTTTTAAATAATACTTTTTTTTTTTTGTGAACAAAGAATATGTACTAATCAGCGATCTATATTATACTAACTGATAAGTAAATCCAATCAAACCATGGTTAAATATATATAAAAAAACAAACAAACAAACGGGGAAAAAACTCTGACCTGCCAAGGTAGCATTAAAATGGCCATTTTGGACAAGAAGATGGAAGTAATGAAAAAAGGAGTAAACTGTGGCCGATTGGGTCCAAAACGAAGCCACCGGAACATTCCTCCGATTTCCAAGGCCCACCACCCATTTTAAGTAAGTATCATATATAATTACATTCGGTTTCGGCAGTTGAGTTAGCTGGTCAAGCAGCTGCTCCACTGGAGCTTCCAGCTTGGTCAAACAAGCTCGAATAAATCCAGGCCAATCTTTTCCTCGGTCAATTTCTGAAGGAATAACATTGGGAATTGTAGCGAAGCGGATGTTTTCAGGCAAGGTTTCGGAGCTGAGGAAGCTGTACCATTCTTCAGTGACGATGAAGGATATTACGATGTCGGTTCGGGTTGAAGCTATGAGCTTGCAGAAGTTCAATAGGGGATTGACGTGGCCTCTGCCTGGGAAGGGCATCGCCACCACGTGGCATGCTAGGGTTGCTTTATCCATTTTTTGAGTGGTAGTGTTATGGAGGAGGGAGGAGGAAAGTAATAATCGGTAGTAACGATTTATAATAGTTAGAATTAAATGCACCAAATGTTCATATAGTATTTCACTATTTCGGATTACGGGTTAAAACAATTATTTTTGTGACTTTTAATTGTAAAAAATTTACGGGGCTGCAACTTGTGGTAAAAAATTCTCTGTCCCCGTTTTTGTCCTCCTTTCTGTCCCAACCAATCACAATTCACCATGTACATATATTTATATAATAAATTTTGATTGGTTGTGGAGAGAAAATTTTCACCCGCAACTTGTAGCTTCCGGTCACTTTCTCCTTATTTTTTAACTGAAAATGTAAAAAAGGCTAATGTACCAATAACCCGACCCGCCCCGATCCGCCCGACCCGCAGACAGCTCGCCTCTGTTCATCTTCCCCATTGCAAAACCACAATCTCCGGCGACAGAAAATAGCCGCTTAACAGCCCTGTGAAGTCTCTCAAGCCGAAAAGATTCGCCATCAAAAACCAAAACAGCATCATTTTCCTTGTAATCTTCACTAATCCCTTCAAATGTAGTCTTAGGTTTCCCTGCCCGATTCTTATGAAATTCAACCATAACCTTATTATCTTTACTCTTTTGTAATGTTCCTGGCTGATTCTTATCTATTGATGCCGGTTCAAATTCATCTGAAAAACCCAAATAAAAAACAATCATTATATGAAAAACCCAGATAAATTAATGTAAAAAGGATGAAGAAGAGGAAATAATTTGTGGGCTTTAAATTCATCTTTATTGAAAGAACAAAAAATCAACAGAAGCAAAATCATCATTATATGAAAAACCCAGATGAAATAATACGAGAAAGAGGAAGAATTGGTGGGCTTACAGCGTAAAGGGCAGAACTTGGAAGAAGGATGGTGGTCTTTGAAAGAGGAACCTAGGGTTAAATTATACCAACGATCGGGCTTCACAGGGCTGTTAAGCGGCTAAAGCATTTACGGTTTCCTGGGGAGTCTGCTGCTGCCGCGGTTGCTGCTCCATCTGTTTCAGCTGGGACAGCTACTACTGAGTCTGGTTCATCTCCTCCACCTGTTATTGAAAAAATTAAAAATTAAATTCAAGAAACCAAAATTTAGAGTAGGAATTAATGGTGTATAAGTATGAATATATATAGTATGTGGAGAATCTGAGCAATGACCACTGGAATCTGAGCAGTTGATGCGCCGCCGACATCTGGTCGGAGAAGATGAAGAAAGAAGCTCGCCGGTGGTGGCTTTGTTGGGAAGAAGAAACAAGATAAAAGGGCGAAAATGCCCCTCACATGGCCGGTATGCCGAAAGTTGCAGCCTAAAGTTTTGAGGATTTGCATTAAATTGACAGTGGGGCAACATTTTTGTCCGGAACGGAAGTCACAATTCCGTCCCTGCTGACATGGCATGAGGCGAGTTAGCTGACGTGAAAAATTTTGGGGACGAAAATTCCACTTCCATTTCGGTTCGGGGATGAAAGTGAGACTTCCGTTCCCAAGCCTTATTATTTTTTTTTTTCATTTTCAATTTCAATGTCCTTTTTTGAGTATACTGAATGTAAAGAAGGAGTATCTTTACATTTGTTTTTTTAGCTAATTAATCTTATTTTAAAATATGAAGGGACACATTTTAAAGTGTCGTATAATATATATTAATTATTTTTAAAAAATTATAAATTTTTATATATTATCCTCTAATAAAAATAATCTCTCTATACTAATATATTTATCTAGTTTCAAAAGTATTAATGTACAGAGATTTTAACTTAACATATCCTGACCTATGCATTAATATCCTGAAACGATCGGAGGATATATGTTTAAAAATTATAGTGATATATGATTAGAACTAATCTTGAAGCATTTGAATTTCTATAGTTGGCCATTGATTCACTCCACCATTCTAAATGATTAAGAATACGTACAAAAGAGGACATTGAAAATGAAAAAAAAAAAAAAAAACAACAAGGTTTGGGAACGGAAGTTCCACTTCTGTTCCCGGGTCGAAACGGAAGTGGTACTTCCGTCCCCAAAATTTTCCACGTTAGCCCATTTTCGTTCCGAACAAAAATATTGACCCCCAAATTTTCAATGCTATGTTTTGTGCTTTCTACAAAATCAGTATCAGTCTGATGCAAAATTCCAAAGTTTTGTATGGCCAAAAATCGCAGAAATAATTATTTTGAATTGTAAACCGAAATACTAAATGATCATTTAATGAATTTAACCGTTATTAAAGGTCTATTTGGCCGGCTTTTGCTTTTAAAATGCTTGTCTCGGAACTGTGGTTTCAACAATGAGACAATCATACGGAGCAATCAAGGAAAATTTATGAACTTGGACTGATTTTAATACTTTTATATTTGGTGTATTTTACGAAATGGAAGATAAAAAGTGGATTTAAAATCTTCAATACTTTACTGCACTATGAATTGTTCAATGCCACATGAGAGTATCGACTCTTGTCAAATGAAATAAGCTAATATTTGTAAGATTTTTTTTATATAAAATTTACTCAAATATACTTTAGATATCCACCAAATTAGTAGAGATTAATAATAATATTTGAAGACTGATGTTAAAAAAAGAAAGAAAGAAATTCGTCCATATTGGGCATGCTGGCAGTATCACTTTCACCGAATTTGCTTTGTTACTAGTCATAAGGGAAAAACTGGATCAATTCTCCACATTCTGAAGCCAAAAGAAGAATGATGTCAATAAATATATATAAGGAGAATAAGCTGCCAATTACTAGAATATGAGCAACTATCTCAAAAATGTGAAGTTGAAAAAGACGAGAAAAAAGCAAAGGCTAATGTGCAAGAAACCAAATTCCATAACATTATCTAGCAGGTAACCTATTGTAGGCACTGGTATTCGCGAAAGTTCCTCTCATTTCGTCTTTTAATTCCATTTCTGAACAAAGAGCTTCCTGAAAATGGCTTTTCAATAAAGACATAAGTTTGCTCTCTTAGCTGTTGGACCGTTTTCTTCTTCATGTGTTCTGCAGCATGAACCGTAATCAAACATCATTACCATATAAAAGTTAACAAGCCTAAAGAATTCGAAGCATAATCCAGTTCCAAGTATAATACACCAAGCATGATCTATGCATAAGGATCAAACTATGTCAAAATGGATTCAGAGTTTCAAAAGTGTTCATATTGCATATACTCCAATGAGATTTTGTGGACAGCAGCAGTTCTGCCTAGTGAACTATACATCAAGTACTGCATAACCTTAAGGATAGAGAACTGTCATCCTGTTGATAAAGATCTTTCCAGCCAAATAACAACAATTAATGGAGACATGCATTGTGTCGTTGGATAGACTCATGACCCCCTATAGAAACCAAAGATGTGAAGTAAGAAATGTGAGCCACTAGCAGTATAATCATTCGCCAGGAAGGTGGCCATAGGGAATGAAGTGTATGTCATATAAGCAGTATCGGACCAATCAAACCACTTTCAGCAGCGAAGTAGAAGACCAAAAAGGAACAGAATATTATTTCTATGGCTCGTGAAGTTGAAAAATTCCGTGCTGAGCTTGCAGAAGCAGAAAATCGAGCTAGGGCAGCTGCAGCTGCTGCTTCAGGTAATTTAGGTTTTAGATACTCTTCTTGCCTTGGTCTAATAGTAACACGAGCACAACCTAAATACTCTCTACATGACTTTTGGATCTGATCCAGGTACTGGTTGTGTCGAAGGTTATGCATATCCTGGAGACCTTTATATTCTGATCATTATCCTATGCCACAGGTATATTTACTATTTCAAATCTATTGATTTTCCTCTATATAGAAAATTTGAGATGCCTACACCTAGACACGAGTTGCAAGTATATCACCACATTTGAGGATGTGTATGATTAAGGACATTTTGAGGCTGGTTACGAAATGATGGCGGAATTTAGAGTTTGTTTCCATTGGTTCTAGATCCTTGGTGTTTTGATGTCACTGTCTCTTGTAGATCTAGCTTCTAGTTTCCTTCTTGTAATCTATATTCTCTTTTATGGGTTAAAAGCGTCTGTATGTTTCTATTCTTGTGTCCAATCACTCAGAATTCGCCATGTGAATATTTTTTCTAATTATATATACACATGGTGAATTGTGAGTGGTTAAAGATAGAAATAGGAAACATACAGAGGATTATTTGCCCACTTTTATGGTGCACCCTGTAAACTTCAGCACTTTCATGTAGACTGTTGTCCGTCTGACTTTGTCTTGCATTTGCCTTTAGCCCATAGTCATCGTGCTACCTTCATTCGGCCGACTTCTTTTCTCGTATTGTAGTTTCATAATCAAAAGGAAAACTATTCAGACTTCTATTGGAGTTTCTCTTGGCACCATTGTTAATCTATGCTTTTTTTTCCCTGCTGATATTTGCATATTTCAGGTTCAGGGTGTTATTGATGAGAATATCCAGTATGGTGCTGCTGGAGGTTTACCACATGGCCCTAGTGGTCCTTATGATGTGCAGCATGCGAATCTACCTGGGTAGGCATTGTTTAGAACTTGAGAAGCTCAACAGTAAAATTCTCGGCTTCACGAATCAGCATCTCTGCCCAACAGTTACACAGAAATAACAGTACAGAAACTATTGAGTCCACAAGATTTTATCAACGGCTAACAGGATCTTAAGAATATCAAATCTTGTGGGACACGCACAAGTTGACAACTTACAATGCAGGAACGGACAAATAACTACATGCATCATGACCGAACTCGCGACACCCTGCAAAGGACCTTTACCAATTCTTTCTTCTGGCTTTTAAACTTTGTAATTGCATGAAAACAAAAAATAGAACCCTATCGACTACGCAGGCCCTCCACATCATTCCCGTCAAGTGAATATGACAAAGTTGTCTTTCTTCATTTCAGGGCCAAGTACACATTGGATACTAAGTTACTAACATTCAGAATCAGTTTTTGGAGTTCTTTTATTGCTTCTTCAGTTCAATAGAACAACCAGATACTCTAAACTGGATGTAACACGTGATTGAAAGAGAACATTAACAAACAAATAACATTTTCTACTTCATTTTCAACATTCTTTTCTTCGAGTTTTCAATAATCCGCATTTTGGCTAATAATCATTCTAAGACAATTTCAAAAACTCACATACACCACGCATCACCAAGCAAAAGTAAAGACGAATGACCAACATCCGGTATAGCATATCACGCCTATTTCACAAAGCATTGTACAATTGACCATCTGTTTGCTCACCGGAACCAAAAGACAGCTGCCGTGGAACGAGGACCAAAGAGGGGGGGGAACAGAATGACAAATCACAACACCCCAAGCCATAATGGAAGAGGAAATTTGCAATTTATTGAGCCAAGAAACACAATGTCTACTGGATTAGCATATGTAGGAAAGAATGGCTGTGAGTGCACATCCAAAGCACGAAGGGCTCATTTTCTGCAGGATAACCAAGGCAGAGAAACTTGCAAGTCCATTAGCTCATGCACACCTTCTTACTTCTTTGCAAGTACAAAGGACAGAGCAAACAAGATCCAACTAAGAGATTTCTTTTACCATGAGACCAACCCAAAACATTAAAATCAGAAGCTTGATAATGCACGCTGACAGACTTTATCAAGTTGTAAGCCACTGCCCCCCCCCCAAACACACACAAAAAAAAAATCAACAACACATTGGTAACCGGTAGCCGCTTGTAAGGCTACACTTGGATGCAACAAGATTGCCATGAAACAATTAACAATGAAGGAATCATTTGAATCAAAGAAACAATCATGTCTATGACATCAGCTTCCATAACCAAATCCATTAGTACTAAATCATCATTCATTGTCTTCAAAAGCGAGAATTATTGAAGCCGAAATAAGTCTATGAAACCACTCTTTGAAATCCCTTCAAAAGAAGGGATTGTAGAACTCATCATCATTCAATGTCTTCAGAAAAACAGGTATGTCCAAAAAAGTTCAGTTTCTTTTCTTTTTTCCCTTTTAATTTTTTAAAGAAATGGTAAGCCGAACTGCCTGAAACAGAAGCCACAAATTCAATTTCCATAGAAGATCTACCCTCGAAGGTGAGCGAGCACGAGAAGATTCTTCCCTTCAGTATTTGTAACATGAGGCTCGGAAACTACGACCAGAACTACAGCACCTGGCCACGCGGGCACCCGGGGGGAGGGGGGCACAAAACAAAAGCTCATCATAATCACTCAACTGGATGCAAGACATGCAAGCTAACCCAGAAAATGCATCGACTCCACCAAATAAACAGAAACGTGTAATGATAAAGAGCAGCACTCACCTGAAAAATTCAATCTAGCTTAGCAGCAATTTGGAGATTATCCACTTGCCTCTATAAAAACATTCACACAATTCATATTAATCTGTAGCTTAAAGGAACAAGAACCCACCAACCAGTAGTGAAAAACAAAAGGAAAAAAAGGGTATTGCTCAAGGCAAGTGAACAACCTACCACTTAATCTCCAGTTAGGGAACAAATCTGCGAATGGAAAAAACTAAAACCCATCCTACCATAAATTCTAGTACATATATTTTCTCAAGAAGTTCAGTATGGACGAGAACGATTTCCACCATGATAGTTTCTATCAGGACCAGAACCACTTCCACCTCGGTAGTTATCTCTACGTCCGCCCCCATATCCACCTCTGCCACCACCCCTGCAGATGAGAACAACGAATCAGGAAGTAGCCTTTCCCTAATATTAAATGGGAAGGGCAATTGCTATCAAACTGAAAACAAAATCTAAAGCACCCATTTCGGGAAACAAATCTCGAGACGCTTCATTATCTCAACTGCAAGTAGCTTAACAGCAAATACTTGGTTAACATGAGCCTATAGACAAAGTTTCGTATAAACCACGAAGGGGATGGAGAAAGAGTAAAGCAGGAAGGAGAACATTCTTAAAATGTTTTTTCAAGGAAACCCATTGGAGAACCACGTGCAGGACCATCGTACAAGTATTGCATCATCATCATTGCATTAAAGAAATTGTTGAATTAGTGCATTAGGGACGTAAAGAGCTTGGAAACAAAGAGTCAAACCAACCAGTAATTCCAACAAGACAAAAATAAGCTTACATCTTTCTCACATTCAAGTACACATGCAAAAAGAATGATCTTGATTCTCGACTATAATTTCAATTTACCAAACTCTATTGTATGGATAGCATAAATATCACCAGCTGGACAAGAAGTTTGTAGACTAGTCACGCAAGGAAAGCCTGTCGAATAATATCACAAATAATAAAAACAAAAGCGCATGTATAAAGCATAGAACTAATACTGGCAATTATGTAACAAGCTTTTCCAGAATTTGTAGAGAAATTGTAACAAGTACTAGAGTCCACAAACAGGAGGATTTCAAACTACACAAGGCAAGCAGATACATCTATAATTTGGTACAGAAATCGTACCCAGACCCATACTGAGGAGCGGCTCTTGGTGCAGATTTCTCAGCCATTGCTACAGTGATTTTATACCCTCTTAGGTCATGATCTGCCCCAAAAAGGAAAAAGAAAATCAAAGTAAGAATCTGAGGGAAGTACCATATGACCTAAACACAGATGATAACAAGTCCAGGGATATACTATTAAAAAATCCGCCAGCAGAATGTGCTGCAGATGGATCATCATAAGACAAAACTCCATCTCCCTTGTTCTTTCCTTGTTCATCAGTATATAACTTTATGCTCCAGGGCCACTGGTCCTTGTAGCCCCGCTTCTGTTTTATCCTAGCGACCTAGTAAGAGGGGAAAAAACTTTTACTTTCAAGTACCAGTATTGCTTCTGAAAAACTAGATAAATTGAACTACTTTTTCCGTTCAAGAGGAAAGCAATATTTACTTCCCTTGTACCAATATTTCTTCTGAACAATAGAAATTTACACTAGCTTATTTTCAATTCACGCATTTAACTGTAAAATATTTAGTAGACTGCATGAACACCATAGATGTTTACCGATACACGGAATTAGCTCTTTTCATAGGTGATTTCCATATAATTTAAAAGACCGGCCTTATACATTACAACCAACTGTTAACATCCCCTAAAGAGAAACCTGGAACATAAAAGGGAAATGTGTACTTGCTTTCACCAGAAAATTAATACCATATCCAACCATACGTGAACGCATAACAGTACCACATCCAACCATACGTGAATGTCGAAACCAATGAGAATAAGCCAAAAGAAATTTGTATATTACTTGTCCAATGCTTCCAAAAAGTTCTTGAAGTTCTTCAACGGTCACATTGGGAGGCAAGTTTGAGATGTAAATTCTTGAGTTGTCACAGGAATCCCCACAATTCTCATCACACTGCTTGACTTTTACAGCTGGAGACTCAGCTGGCGCACCACCATAACCACCTTGATTTCGGGGGGCACTACCATATCCACCATCATACCCACCACCAGGTGGCCCACCTCGTCCACTGCCACGAGTGTCAACTACAGCATCACCACCATAACTGGGAGGGGCACCATATGATGGAGGATATGATGCAGGCCCACCAGTGTAGCTTGCAGGTGGAGGAACCGCATCAGGTGCATAATTCTGGTTCGCACCGTAGCCACTAGGAGGTGGAGCATAGTTTCCACCAGGACCCCCATAAGATGAAGCAGCAGGAGGGCCCTGGGCATAACCACTGTCATCTCTGCCTTGACCATAACCACCACCTCTACTTCCTCCACTATGTTGATCACCTCTTCCTCCACGATTATTTCCATAGCCACCGTCATTGCCACCTCTATCATAACTACCACTACCTCTGTCACCACGATCACCAGCACCAGTAGGAGAGGGAGCACCACATTTGTTACACTTATCTCTTCTAGCAAAGTTCAAATTTCCACAGCTACAACCAGATATGCAAAATCAATAGCAAATTAACAGATACAAAAAACCTTAGCAAGATTCCCATACAGTTTTTCTTGCAATCAGAATTAACCGGGATGAGTAGCCAAAAAGAGTATTGAAGAGCAAAAGAATAATGATAAAGAATAAAAATAATTCTTCAACAATAAGAAATTGAAAGACAGAGTAAATTAATAATAAGATGTAAATCAATACACTAACTAATTTTAACAACTATCTTCGTGTACATGTATTTACAAAAGAAAAAAAATGATGAAATAAAATTAGAGATTGCGCTAGAAAAATGTGCTACCTTTGGTTCGGGCACTTCCAATCACCTTCCCTGCCGCTTCCACCACCACGCCCACCTCCTCTACCGCCGCCGCCGCGACCTCCACGGTCTCCACCTTGGTATCCTCCACCACCACCTAAACAGAAAAGTTAGCATAAACAATACATTCAAAATAATTAAATTAAACTAAATCAGAACCTCAAAAGTTCTAATTACCTCCACCGTAGCCTCCACCTCCTCTGCCGCCGCGGCCGCCAGAACCGTATCCACCACTAGAGCCGCCATAACCACCAGAGGCATAGGGCGGTTGAGCAGATCCGTTGCCTTCTTGGCCGTACATAATTGGAAGGGTTTGCAAAACCTAAGAGATTTAACGGCGTGATCTATTGGATGTCGGAAAGAGAAAAAAAAGAGAAAGGGAACGAGAAATAATTGAGATTAGGGTATGCTTTGGCTTTTTATACACATGTAAGACTCGGGGCGAGAAGATATTTTATCTCTCTATTCTATTTTGATAAACGTCCAGCTAATTATGAAGACTATTTACTCTGCCCTCTCGTCCACGGTAGCTTACTTATGCCGCTTAATCAAGGCGGTTAAGTTAATCATGGTTTTATGGATGCTTTGGTTGCCCTATTTTTTCTTTTTCTTTTCTTTTTTTTGGTTATGGGAAAGGTTTTTTGTTTTTGGACCAAGTTATGGTCTCGGTCCCTATTCCTGTACCCAATCAATCAAAATTTGATATAAGGATATTTCTTGTAATTATATATACACATAGAGAATGAGAATTGTGATTGGTTGGGAACAAAAATGAGAACATACATGGGAATGATGATTTTTTGCCTTTTAAAAGTGACAACAGTTTTAGTTACTCTTTTAAAAGTGAGAGCAATTTTGCTCATGTATTTACTCTTGCATATTTTTACCATTAACTTGAAGTATTTATGCAGATTAATCCCTTCAAATTAACTTCTTCACCTTCAATTAAAATTTCAAAACAATAAAAAATAAATTAGGAATTTTTTAGTCCCTTCCACCTCCTGCTTTAAAAACTATAACTACCACCATCATAATTGTTACAATTGGTACCATTATTATTGTTTATCATTCTCTCGTTCTATAATTCTGACCCTTTAACTCTCTCTCAGCATAAGATTGTATTACTAAAAGAGTGAATTCGTTTGTGAGAATAATAAGATACATTGGGAGAAAAAGTAGAAAAAAGTACATTGTTTTGCGTTTAGGAAACTAGTACAAATGCACCTAAGAAGTAACAATACTAAGAAAGGCAAAACATAGAAGGAAAATAATATCACCTCATTACAATAACTTCTTAACATAGTAGTAGCAAACTACGGAGCCGCTGCAAGAAAATGAACAGATTCACTAGATATGTCCAACAAAAAATGAGCTTACCGTGTTATCTGAGTAAACAGAACAAAATGATTGCCAGTGGTAAGCCAATCCACTGGAGAAGAATTGGCCTGCAAAGAGAATAAGCAAAGGAAGTTCTTAGTTCAACGATGAATCGGCAATTCTCTACCGAGGGATCAATTGTAGTGATCAGCCCCAAGCCTCCAAAGTCACAACTATTTGCCATTTGATCATGTTGTTGATAATAACTGTTGAACGCGTACGAAATATTCCCAGGCCAATTAAGGCTAGAGCAAGAGCCTCCGGGTGATATCGCGCTGCAATCAGCCGTTGCACACGCCTCCAGAGCGTGAGCAGTTGCATTAGCTAAGTTTTTGTTGTCGTTTACGACACACCATTTAGAAGAAAGGTATTGGACATCTTGTGCATTAACCAGTTTTCCTGAGTTTTTGGTAAAATCAATCTGATATTTGGCTTGGCCATCAAAAGTGAACACGCCCCAGTGCCTCTCGAAACTTCCTGCAACTATACTTCTCTGATCTTCATCTAAGAGGCTGAAAATGTAAGTTTCCATTGGAGGACGTCGAGGCCTTAGTGGAGTGCCTGATTTGCTCTCGAGGTGGTCCACTAGGGCTTTCATGAATATTTGAGCGTTGGTTGAAGTAGCATTAGGAGCTCCATCTGTAGGCCAACCAATTTGTCCAACAACTATATCCATTGAAGGAAATCCAGCAGCTGACAATGCCGTTACAAGGGTGTCATAGCTCAGGTCAAAGCTGTTTTTGTAAGACCTTCGACTATCGTTATGAGCGCGGGCAGTTCCTTTGAAGAGAGCAAAGTCAATGGAAATGTTCTTACTTTGATGGTAACTCAGGAAAGGGTAGATGGAGACAAAGAAGGGAGATCGATGCTTGCTCAAAAATGTGAGAAGTCCAGACATGGTTTTGTTGAGGTCTGGCCTAAATTGTCCTTTTGATGGTAGTCCAGATATGGACTGGAAAGCGTCATAACTGCATGGAATAACAACTTTCACCTGATTTGCCATGTTAACTTTGACCAAAGCCGCTTGGATGTTGGCAGCTGCTCCAACAACAAATGGATAGAATTGCTGGCCATATCTTTGATGAAATGATTCATCTCCAACTGTAATGTACCTGTAAATGCTACTTAGCAATAGGAAATAAATGGAAGGGCAGAAACTAAATTGTCATGCATCATCAGGTACCTGATGAACTATCAGAAAAAAGGAAAAAGAAGATTATCACAAGATCCAGATCATCTCCTTAATTAATGATAGAAGCTCTCTCAACAAGAACGAAGCACACTTTTTCATTCTGTCACAAAGTTCAAGTCTCTAACTGGAAACATTTGTCAAGCAAATCATTTCAGCTTCAAAATGCTTTAAGCCAGTAATCAGAGTCTAAAATATTCTTGTTTTTGGAATACATTATGTGCTAATATGAGAAACACGTGATACGATTACTGTTAATCAGTGTCAGGATTCGTATATGAACTTATGGAGTGTGCAGGAGAGGAAGCCAAAGAAGAGGCATTAGCCTGAAGGGTTAACTCAAATATCTCTTCTCGAAAGAGAATCAACTTACCGAGCTATGCCCTTCTGTCGTACACATAGAGGTTCAACCTC
Organism: Vinca minor; assembly: GCA_026122235.1. Lineage (NCBI taxonomy): Eukaryota > Viridiplantae > Streptophyta > Magnoliopsida > Gentianales > Apocynaceae > Vinca > Vinca minor. Next base: position 15,080,252 of record JAOCZM010000015.1, read on the forward strand.
AATAAGATGCAAGCATTAATATCTCAATAACAAAGTGAAATGGTATGCTAAAAAATCTATGACCTGCATTGGCTTCTCTTCCTAAAGATGCTATTTAAAAAGAAATTCAATTGCAATGTTTAGGAATGTGCCGGACTAATGAATGTGCAAAATTAGAGGAACACTTGGAGACAATGAACAATATCGTTACCACAATAACTCCTAATACATATACAGTCATATAGATCCTTGACACCTTGAAGCATTTGTTTAGCAACCTAATTTTCTTCTAGCTTCCAGCCAAGATTGCCGATTTGCCAGTTACCCCTATATCTTTAGTTCTTAGCTTCTGTTTCTTATGTTTCATGAAGCCATTCTGAAGGTACAATGGGAAGTCCCAGCCATACATGTACACCAGAACTAAGAAACCAACAGAAGCTGATATATAATTCCTGAAAATGGATATGAAATTGAATAATTCTTTCTCACCAAAGGTTTAGCTTAAAAACATAGATGGACCGCCCCCAACATTTATTTTTTAGAATTTCATTACATGTATTATTTTCTAGGCTATTCGTCACGTTTACTTTAAATTCACCTCCCTCCCTAACATTGTTCCAAAAACTCTATAGATTTCAGCTCTCAAACTCAATGTTCTAGTTCTGTCTAATGTCTATGATCTCAAAATTCACCCGTTTAAGAACATAAATTAGACAATATTGAACACAAAACTTCACTGCTAAAAAACACATTGTCTTTTCTAGTAAGATGATAAACAGATTAACTTTCAAAACAAGAATAACAAAGCACATAAATGCTACCTTCGCTCCATAATATAAGTGTTTAGAATACGTAGCGAAAATTAAGAGACTAATATTGATATTTTGATTAAAAATACCTTATTTTTTGCTTGATTAATTTTTGTTACATGTCCTAAACTAGTGCGGAGTGAGTAATATTAAAAAAGGAAAATTGAGCCACGTACTCTATTCGGACACCAGTGGCTCCATCAGAGATATAACGGGTAAGATTATCATGTACCCAACTCTCAGCTGCTTTACGCGAAGAGTTCAAACTACGAAGCATAGAATTCGGAATGCCAACAGTAACACGAACTTTAGAACCGGAGAGAGCTTCCATGACATCGGAATCGGTGTCGAAGAGCTTGATTTTGGAGATATTATTGGCCTTCAATAATTGAACCACCTTAGCCGGCGGCAAAGGGTGTGAAGCAGCTGTGGTTCCCCAGTTTACACCTAAAGCTAGAACCCTAGCTGATGATGATACTAAGAAGAAGAATATAAATGCTAAAACGTTGTTTGGGGAAGCCATTGTTGTTGGAAGAAGGTATGTTTATTGATGTTATTGTAGCATTTCGGAGCTCCGACAGGGAGCTGTCTGCGGGAGAGGGAAGAGAAGTGGAGGTTGGTCCTTGGAAGAATAATGATTCGATTTTATTTCTTTTTTTATTTAACCAAAACAAAAGCTTATTGGAACCTTTCGAAAATTGTATTTGTTTATTCAGAAAAGCTCCCCTGCTTATATATAAACAAAGTTTAGTCCTTTTTTTAAATTAGTGTAAAGCAGATGATTTTTAATCAAATGTTCTGTACATATGCTCAGTGTTAAAAATTGCACATATTTCAAGTGTTAAAGACCAGGAAACATGTACATAACACATGTTCAATAGTGATTGAAAATCACAAATTTTACACTAATATGACAAAAAGAGTAATTCGAAAATAGTTCTCTGATACCACTGTAAGAGGAATAACCGGGTCATACACATAAGCGCAGCGGAAATAACTTTGACCCGCCTCTATCAGGATCTTTCACGAGTAAGTACTCTACGACTATGGGATAGTGTTTTACCTTATATGGATGCTAGAATGGACTGAAACGCTCACGGCTTTGTTAGTAACGAACTGAACACCACGCTTGCAGGGCTCCGTCTCTTCCCAGTATCCACTCGATCTTCGGGAGATGGTCTTCACCGCTTGGTGCTAGCCAACGCCTTGTAGAAGCTTTGAAGACACTCTTCAATGGATGGAGTATGAACGACCTTTTCAAGAACAAGAAACAAGCTTTCTAACTTCTTTTCTATTAGCAAAAATGCAAGAAAAAGTCCGTAAATTTGTCTTTGTCTTTTTCTCTCTAAAACTCACTTTTTTCTCTCTATTCTCTTAGCTTCAAAAAGGCTGGAGAAAACTGATTAGAATGATAGGAAAAATCTGAATTTTTCCTCTAGTCTATCAAGAGAGAGTGGGGTGAGATAATGGGGGAAGTGGGAGATCATGGAGAGAATTACTCCTCCACTCCCTCCACCACTTCAACCACCATCAAGAGGGCTGAATTTATGTCTAACATTCCAGCCATAAGGTCGGTCCAAACGGGCTCGGTCGTACCCAATCATATTTGGCTCAGCTCAACCCGATTAAGTGCCCAATCCATTTCGGCTCTACCAAACCCAATCGAATTGATTGATCCAAATGGGTTGGTCGGCCCAAAAAATCTAAAATAAAAATTTACTGACAAAAATAAAATAAAAATTGTTTATGTATATATAAATATGATGATTTATGTTTGTTATTTTACGAGTTTTAATATTATTATTTTTGTAACCATTCAAATTTTCAAAATCCAGAGCGAAATGATTATTTCATGTTGTGTGTTATCCACAATTCTTGATCTTCCTTCTTTAGCAAAGGAGACGTACAAAATTTATTTCTGGACATCACTTCTAAATAAATTTCTTTGAACGCAAATGAGATAATAGTGAATGCAAAATCACTAGATAGATTTAGCATTAATCCATCTTGAATGCAATATGAGAACTCACTGGTGTAAGGCTCTTCATAAAAAAGATGACGAGGAAACAATTCAAAACCATCAATGCATGACGAGAAGCAGGAGGACAAAACTCTTGTAAATAAACAATCTCAATAGAAATGGGTAAAAATGTAATCAGAATCATCAACTTAAAAAAAATATCCAAAAATAAGCAGAAACGAGCATAGCTACTTCAAATGTAAAATAACAGTACTATAGGAAGTTCAAAATAGTATCATTTGTTAAAACCAAAAAACTAAAAACTAGCATCTAAATTAAGATGGAGAAAGACAAACAACGGCATCTCAAGAAAGGCTTTAAGCAGTAGCAGCAGACTGAGTAGCAGCAAGTCTCTTCTTTTGCTCCTCAATAATGGACAATTTAATACCTTTGCCCTTGGGTAGAGAGACCCAGGGTTTGGTACCTTTTCCAATTGTAAACACATTTCCAAGACGAGTAGCAAATTCATGTCCAGTGGCATCTTGGACATGGATAGTCTCAAAACTACCCTTCTGCTTCTCCCTATTTTTAATGACTCCAACACGACCCCTGTTTCTTCCCCCAGTAACCATGACAACATTTCCCACGTCAAACTTAATGAAGTCAACGATCTTGTTACTCTCCAAATCCAACTTGATGGTATCGTTGGGCTTAATGAGAGGATCAGGATAGCGGATGGTCCTTCCATCATAAGTGTTCAGGAATGGAATTCCTTTCTGCCCAAACTGGACTGACCGCACTTTGCAAAGCTTGAACTGTAAGAAATTATCAAATAAAATCGTTACTTCAAATTCAATCAAATCTAAGATGCATATGCCTAGCTATATGTAATACATGAAGTCAATCATCATAATCACATACTCAATGCAGGGTTTCTCGACACATCATGACAAGAATTAGAAAGAGACTGAAAGTGTTTCTATGGCATTAGGAAACAAACTCAGCCATATCTCATAAGTTAATTCCATAAGATGTACTAATAAAGATAATAGAAAACGAAAAGCAAAACCAACCTTTGCCTCCTCATCCCTAAGGGAATGGAGACGGAAACGACCCTTGGTGTCGTAAAGGAGACGGAAGTTCTCGTTTGTCTTGGGAATGGAAATAACATCTGGAAATACAGGCACAAATGTTACTAAACATCGTTTAACAAAACTACATACTTAAAACAACTTTAAGGAAAATCAGGACTAAGACCTCGGACAGAACACTCACCCATAAAGCCAGAAGGGTAAGTCTTGTCGGTCCTGACCTTCCCATCAACCATAACATGTCGTTGCATCAGGATGGAAACCACTTCTCTGTAGTTAAGGGCATACTTCAACTTGTTTCGCAAGATAAGGATCAAGGGCAAGCACTCCCTTGATTTGTGGGGCCCAGAAGATGGCTTAGGTGCCTGTCATTTAAAAACACAAAAACCATCTAAACAAATAAATAAATGAACAAATCACATGGGGTATAATCTAATTATCAATCAGTCTTCACTTACAAATGCTCCTCCAAGCTTGTCAAGCATCCAGTGCTTCGGGGCATTGAGCCTCTTCAAATGCTTCTTCAAACCTCTCGCCTAACCAATCGGAACAAAAACATTAATACAGAAATAAAAACTGCATTTATAGAAGACCAACAATATTCGTATTTACAACTACTTCAGCAAATAAACACATCCAACACATACAAAAATCTTAAAACTAATTAAGGAAAACACATCAAGTATCAGGAAAACAATAATAAAAAAAGAAATTTTCAAATTAGACATGCTTCTTGCACTTCCATATTATGTCCTAAACAAATTGACATATCTTAGAAAAACTCTTCGAAGAGTTCAAAAGTAGAATACACTCAATACAGAACAAGTTTTTTTTCTTTTAATACTAAAATTATTTGGTTTCCATACAACAAAGTTCCATTCTTTAACATAAATCCGTAAACTTCAATCCTATGTATATACCGCTTTTTTACACAAATAAATCTACAAATACGCATCAAAATCTACATCAACAGCAACTTTTTCCAGTCTCAGATAACGTTATTTAGATCTCAGAGTATTTGGGTAAAGGCGATTAAGGAACAAAAAATGAAAATAAATAGGCAAGACAAAATGCTGAATTGAAATGGAGTGTGATGGTAAAATGTACTAACCATGTTGGTGACCGGAAAGCTTGAATAGCCGCCGCCGCGCCGCGCCGCTCCTAGGGCTGATTGTGGCGTCTGCTGGTATTGCAGTATCAACAAAGTTGTTCCAGAAAAAAACACAAAACCCTAGTGAGATATGTGTGTTTAAATAGTGTGTTCAATAAGAAGGTCTTTTAAGGAGAGCCCTTGGCTGAGGCCCATTTACTTGTCGAAATGGATTTACGGCCAGGTCTATTTGGATTGGGTATTTTTGTTGAGAAAAATCCCTTTCGTGGGCCTCAATGCTAAACTAATCAATACATCCCACAAAAATAAAATAAAATAAAATAAAGTTAAACTCAAAATCAAAATTGGTGTGGAGAAGATTGGAGCTCTTCCTTCAAAATGAGTTTGATAGTGGAGCTATATCCAGATGAGTTGAACGGTAAAACAAATACGAATATTGTTGACTTTTAAAAAAATAAAAAGAAGTTATATATAGTGTGTAAAAATAAGTGCGGATGTCAGAGTAAAAAGTTATGTAGTGTATGAAAAAGTACGGTGGAGGGCGATCTGAACCTCAAAATTAGTAATGCATTATTAGAGTAAAAGCAAGAGAAAATAGTTCAACTCTAGAAAAAAATCGAATTTTCTATTACATTCTTAAATTAAATTTGAGCTAATTATACTGCAAAACATGTGATAATTTTATTTGTGAAGTATTGTAATGGCTGGGATTGGCGGAAAATTGTTTGACTTGTATATATAAAACTTTGTCTCAGTAATATAAACAGGCGGTCGGTATGTCCGAGTGGGTAAGGAGACAGACTCGAAATCTGTTGGGCTTTGCCTGCGCAGGTTCGAATCCTGCTGTCGACGTTTTTATATTTTTGTCCCCGCTTTTCTTTTTCTCTCTCTAACAAATGAATCCATTTAGTCGGGCCATCAGATTTGAACCCCTATTATTAATGATTTCTAGCTGTGAGCCCATTTTTAGTTGATGGACTTTGGCCCAACTATTTCAGGAAACTTAGACAGCATAACACCCCTAGATATTGTTAAGAGGCGTATGGATGAAAAAATAAATAAATAAATTTAGGGGGAAAAAATAAATTTTAAAAATATTTTAGATATTTTTAACTGTTTATTAAAAATTTAAATATTTAACGATTTTAATGGTCTAATTGTATTGGATATGATTTAGGTTTAGTCTGATTAATACTCATACCCAAATAAACTTTCAAATGTGTTTAAAAATGAAATTCAGCACTTCGCATGATGCGTGAAAGGAAAAGAAATTCATATGCCTGTCGGATCGGGTGGTGGGAGTCATGGGGACGTAGGTATCGCCTTTTTGTGTACAAGGAAAAGAAATCCAAAAAGAAAAGAATAGAGTGATAGATGGATGGACCATGGATCAATAATTGTGGCTCCGCCAGTCGTAAACAAGACTAGTCGGTGCAGGTTGCTTTTAATAAACTACTAGTACAAATTTTGTACTATTCCCCTATAAAACGACATCGTGTCGGAGCTGAGCATTTCAGGACAAAAACTACCACATCTCGGTCCATCACCGTCGTCACCACTACCGTGACCGTGAGTAAATGATAATTGACCGGTTACCCTCACCCCAGTCCTTGTATTTTTAACTCAGGACTTTGCTTCTTTTTTACCATTAATATGGAATGCCACTTTTCTGCACTACAACCCCTGCCCTGTAGGATTCTTGAAAGGGCAGATAACGTTTATAATGAATTTTAAATCACAAAAATTCTCTCTAGGGTTTTAAATTGAGTCAAATAACAAAAAAATAATAATAATAATATTTAACAATCATGACACAAACCATACTTATTTTAAATACACCCTATAATTACTTGTTCGGATTCTTGAACGGATTTGCATGTCTCTATGGGACTCTGATTGGTGTTTCCATTATTATTTTTATAGACACACTTATTAATTGGATTGTACACTCAATACTTTAAAATGAAAAATGTATAATAAGTAAGTTTGGCTACTAGTCCTTTTCGCCAGTGACTTGGTGTCTCCTCCTCTCTATATATTAATCTATCTATAAATTAACAAAGTTGCGCCACACTCTCCCCCTTTCCTATTTATTAAAGAATCATTTATTTTACTCTCTATCGATTTAATCGTCCTTATTAGATTTTAATATTTTCCTATTAATTTTATATTTATTAAAGAAAACCCAAACAACTTAATAATAATGTAAAAGAAAATCCAAACTAAAGGAGTAAATTAAATCTATGGTAGAATATGAACTTTCTGCAAGGAGATTGAATCTTCCTACTCCTGTCTCTTCCGTTTTAATCTTATTAAACTGTTAAATGCCTTTTTTTTTTTTAAAGGTTATATATATATTTATAAAAACTTACAAAATCAGATGGATTTTTAAAAAGAAAATGGAACCGAGTAGTAATTTTTTAAGAATGAGAAGGTGGGATATGGAAAATTTTCAATACTCCTGATCTCACTCTCTACTCACATCATATATCATATATTACGTGAAACTTCAATCTACCTGCATGATGCTGCTTAGTTATGTGAGTGAGGAGTGGGAGAGAGATCAATGGACCGACCTATTCCCATATTTCCCTGGAAGATGAAGCAGGAACGAAACACATAGATATCCTGAACCTTCTGATCGTGAGAAAAGACAATTCAGGAAAACATAAAGGAACATTAGTTTGAAAGCTTGAAGAAGAAATGGCAAGTTGAATGAGGATAAAAGTAAAGAAGGCACCTGAACTCAATATATATATGTTGAAACCCACGTGTGAAATATCGACCATCACAAGTAGATTGCATGGCCCTTTGGTTTGGGGGTACTCCCCCCACCCCTCCCCTCCAGAAGTCCCCCTTGCTTCTTCTGAGGCAAACAAACAGCAACAAAATGGGGGACCAGAAGAAGGATGAACAGTACGGTACCTGACCTGAGTTTTCGGTGAAACTAATGTAGGGGGTTTTCGAGTTGACGTCTCTCTTAATAATAATAATTTTAAATATTCAGTTCAAATATATTTTGACTGGCGATATTATCAAGTATATTCAGTCAATTTTAAATTAAATATTTATTTTCATATTCTGAATTCGTAAATAAATATGACAAGAAAAACTTTGAAGACACAGGTACATTGGTAGATCCTAGGCAAAAGGAAGTCCATAGGATAACATAGACAAAAGAAGGAAGAAAAGAACCCTCCATCCCATAGTCCTACATATGATTATAATTTTATAGTATTATTAACATTTTTTTTTCCATTCTAAAGAATGCCAAGTACAATATGTATAGGTCAAAATCTCTAGAGTTTACTATTTTCACGAGTGGAGTTGTGGCTTGTGAAAAAATGAACATAAGTTGGTAAGATTGTGTCAATTGTGAGAAGACAAAATCCCCAATATTAATATGGAATAAACTACTCAAGTAATCCACCTAAATTTGGTGTTACATAATAATTTTGTAGTAGTTAAATTATTTGTATGAAAAAGAAGACCGAAGAAAATATGTAAAAGAATATTCATTAGTGATAAAACATTCATTATCAAACCAATTGCCAGGTAAAATAAATATATATATGTATAGCTAATGATCTAGTCGTATATATTAATTAAGTGTCATCCAATTATTGAAGTTTCATAATCACAATTAAAGGTAAAATGAAAATAAAAATAAAAAATTCATAGTAGGAGAAAATGTACTATACTGTTGTAGTAGTAACTGTAGCCACAGCACCACCACAACCACTACCACTACCATTACCGCCGCCACCGACAACATCCCCACCACTACTTCCACCAGCAACGGAGGAGGAAGCCGTTCTTTTTCGTTTCTTTTTCTCATAAGGTATACCTCTAGCTTTAGCTTGACTTTCTCTAACTTCCCTGAGATAAATCCTTACAGCTCTAGCACCAAATGGATTTGACTCAGGTCGTCCTCCGTTTTCTTCGTAAGCTGCTCTGAGCCGTCCGATCAACGCATCAAGACTACCCCAAGCTTGTTTTAAAGGACACTGACATGGAGCTGGAGGGTTAGGGTGCCCAAAATAAGGACAATCAGTGACGTGTACCTTCGTTTTCCCAAATTGGTCAAGGTACATTAGGAACTCAATCACGTGTGCTCCGCTACACCTTGCTAGTGTTAAAGGCGGCTTGTGATTCTTCAAGTACTGTAAAAACGTGTTCCAATCTCTACGCTTCTGCGATTCGTACCTGCTTGGTGGCGCTGCCGTCGTTGACCCTCCAACGTCTCCGCTTGCCGACGTTGACGATGGTCCTTCTCCTCTTCCTCCTCCGCCGGTCGGGTCGGGTGGTCCAGATGGCGAATCCATTAACTTAAACGAATAATTTCCTGGTGGATCGTGAGCTAGAATCTTGACCCCCCCCAATAATATATGGAATTTATATAATTTCTTCAAATCTTCTTGGCTTTTTGTTTTTTGAAAACGAGAAGTGCTGGAAAAAGAGGAGATATTGGGGATGGATTTGCACTTTAATTTGTGAGAAGGAGAGTGTTTTAGGGGGAAGAAAGAGGGAGAGAGAAGAAAGAATGAGACTGTGCTAGAGGTGACGAGACAAGAAAAAAAAACAAATGTATTTGTATGAAATATAAAATAAAAAAAAAATAAATAAAAAAAAAAAAATTATCAGTACATGTTCTGTGTCCTGTTTTCTATCCAGTTTCTTATTTTCACTATTTTTTTGTATTATAATTTTTTAATTAACATATTTGAATTTTTTATTAATCAGACAAAAAATAAGACAACAAACATGGACAGAATATTCATGAAATGAAAGAATGAGTGAGTGAGAGACTCCTTTGGTTTTAAAACTAAAAAGAGAGACACTCCTCTGGTCCTCGGCTATCTTATCTGCCTCCGGCTCCTATGCGAACGTCCTTTTGTTCCGCACATGTGGGACACACTCACAGCCGTTGGATGATATTTTTTAACAGCTCAGATCTGGAGAGAGAAATTTTTTTTTAATATTTTAAGTTCAGCCGCAACTTTTTTCTCTCCAAATCTGGGCCGTTCAAAATCTCATCCGACGGCTGAGAGTGTTCCGCAAGTGCGGAATTTTGCATGTTCCGCACCTGAGCCGGACTGTATCTTACTATGTTTTTGGAAAGTTTGCTGCTAGGATATGTGTAGGGATGGCAATGGGGCGGGTAAATTGGATATCTAGACCGGTCTAATTCAGTTGAGTCGAGAATTTCTCGGTTTAAGTTGAGGTGGGGATGGGGTTGGGGATGCATTTGGCCCAGCTAGTGAGGGGCAGGTGAAATAATATTACGGCCCCCATCTCGGTCTGCCTCGTATGACCTGTCTAAAATATTAAATAGAAAGAGTATCAAATGCCTAAAAAATGAAATAGACGTCTAATTTGGAGAAGATCGCGTGAATCAAATATTTTTCGGGACTCCTCCTCCTAAAATATATGGTGATGTTGAATCTTTCAGTAGGATTGAGAAAGTTAAAAAGTATTGCATTAATTTGTTTAATGAGTACAAACCATAAAATTATAAACAACCAAATAGACCAACAAGTTTTTCGACTTCTCAATCTTTGGCTTTTGAGAAGAGGTCACATGTCTTGCAAAGTGATATATATTATGTTGTTGTGCAGCAAATGAACGGTGTCTACAAACTAGTATCATTTACTGAGCAAACTTGTATCAATTTAGATTATGCTGTTTCATTTTACAGACATTAAATATTTATTTTACAAATCTGTATCATTATTTTCAAGGTTCTACTTGGGGATTTTTGTTAAAAATTCACTATTTTTTTTAGTCGATGTTGAGCCTCCAATGGGACGAAAGTGAGAATTTGGGGAAAAAAATTCACCTATTTTCTCTAGTTGGGGGTGAGCCTCCACCTGAGTTGGGGATGAGATGTCCATCCATCTCCAATGATGAAGTTGGGCTGGGGTTAAGGATACGATGGAAGAAGCGAAACTGGTGCTGGAGATCATAACATCCGCTCCCACCCAATCCCATTGCCATTGCCATCCCTAGATATGTGCATTGTAACATGGTCGCTTTCTTTGTTCCACGGCCATCTAACAATTGATGATTGGTTTAAGTTATGTTAAATTTGAAATTTAGAACATTTACCCAATTAAATTTAAAATTTAGAAAATGATTTTAAAAAAAAACAATAAGGGGCATTGGGAGGGGGCCGATGGAGTTCATGGGAATGGGCTTTGTGACTTGAGATGGCGAATCCGAGAAAAGGAATGGTAGTATTCACGTGGTGGCCCTCCATTCTTCCAAATCCTTTTCATTGATTTTTGAATACATTAATACGGAACGTTTCATTTCATTTCGTACTTGTTGAATATAATTTTAATTTTTTAAAAAGTTTGAGTTGATAATTAAGTTGTATATTTTAATATAACATTTGAAATTTCATATCTCGTTGTGTTTTTATAGCTCCCGGCTCCTATGCGGAATGTCCTTTTGTTCCGCACATGCGGGACACATTCTCAGCCGTCAGATGAGATTTTTTTAACGGTCCAGATCTGGAGAGAGAATTATTTTTTTTAATATTTTAAGTCCAGCCGCAAATTTTCTCTCTCCAAATCTGAACCGTTTAAAATCTCATCCGACGACTAAGAGTGTTCCGCAGGTGCATAATTTTACCTGTTCTGCACTTGAGCCGGACTGGTTTTTATACAAAGAATTTCTAGCGTATAATTTTCTTGGGACTGACGATGGAGAAATTGGAATAGTTGGTTTTTGGATAATGGGATGGTGGATTTTTCAGGATCCAATAGTGGGTGGTGGAGTTGTAATTGATCATTTTGGATTTTGGACAATTTTTCTGCGCTGATTTTATAACTTTTGAACAATTTTTCTGCACCAATTTTATAACTTCTGAACAGAAAAGTAGAATTCAAACAGAAAAAAATATGTACGGCTTATTACTGAAGAACAATACAGAAAACAGTAATAAAAATAAAAACTCAGAATCTCAGCCGGTATGAATTAATATCCTAGACGAGACAATAGAAGACTGATTCCCCTTAAGTTCAATATGTCCTGCCTTTTATCAGTTTCAGGCAACTTCGAACACTGAACTCCCAAGATACAACGTCCAAACTCTTCTGTTTCTTTGAACCAGAAAAACCTAACCTTCGAATCTATTTGTAACAGTATGAAACTCTCAGACAGAATACTTATGAAATGCAAGAAAACAATGCAGAGGGAGAGGGGAATTCTTCTGACGCCTCCTTTTATAGGCTCTCTCAAAGCCTTGTAATTGCTGAGATATAACTCAGCAATAAACAATTTGTTGTTACAATCAATACCTTGAGCAGCAATAAGTCCAGGAATTTCGAAAATCCAAAATTCAAATCAGTAGGACTTTTAATTACCTTACATTCTTTTTCTTTTTTCATTTTACATAGCTGTGAAAAGTGTCTTTGGAGTTTCCTCCCATAGAATGATTTTTTCTTTTTTCATTTTATATAGCTGTATTGTCTATTTGTCTTGCCAAGGAATTCCGAATCTTTTAATAGATAAGAATTTATCTCTCTCAAAGCCTTGTAATTGCTGAGATATTACTCAGCAATAAACAATTTGCTGTTACAGTCAATACCTTGAGCAGCAATAAGTCCAGAAATTTCGAAAATTCAAAATTCAAATTAGTAGCAAAACGAGCTGATCAGGCCCGCGAGTTTTGGTCCGACATTTGTGTATGCAGGCCGCGCTCGCACACAAGTTCAACCTAACTTGGTATCAAATTACCTTCCGTTTGCACCCTCCCTGCGCGGGCACGCACGAAGGTTCTCACTTGAGGCATAATAGTAGTAATACAATTTAAACTCATTTGAACCACTTTTCCTTATAAAATGAAAAACACTTCCAAAGGTTTCCCATGTGGGATGTGAGTTTAAAAATCCATTTACCACATTTAATCCACCCCACTTTATACCAATTTATCATTCACATCAAGAAATGTTTTTTCTCACATGTTATATACCATCGCGAAGCTTGCGTAATCCACTTCGTGATAAACTCAATAACATTCAAAATCGAATGGTGTAACATATAAATATAATATCTCAAATATGTCCTCACGACACATTAATTACATTTTAATTCTTTGAGAAAAACAATTTCTCCAACAAATTCAAGTTACAAAACTATATACATTTTCATTATAAAACTATATAAAACTATTTCATTCTTTGCTTTACCAAATGAATTTGAGCTTTGTTTTGGTAAATTTGTATTTGGGTTACGATTCAATTAATTCGATAAGATACGTGCATAATAATTTTTTTAATATGACATATAAAATTATTTTTGAAATGACTCAAACTTATAATTTTATCATGACAAGTTCTTAAAGTAAATTGTGAAGCCGGCTGAGCAAAGACCCAAATGAGCAGCATTATGTAGGGACACATTTAGGGCCAAAATGTGTCATGGTCTTGAAGTTAAAGTCAAGAAGAAAATAATGAAGGCAGCCCATATTATCAGCACGTATAGCAAATACCCGCAGCATGGATTATTATGAGCTTGAAAGCAAATTATGTTGAATGCTTATCTTATTCTCATATTATAAATATCAAATTATTATAATTATTCTTTCCTTTGAGAGTTGAATATTCACATTTTTTTATTTTGAATTTTCTAAACATAATAATATTTTCCATACACGCCACCATTTTAATTAAAGATAAACAGAATAAAATTCAATTTCAAACAAAGAAGAATTGAATAATAGATACGTCACTTTCTATTTAATACCTCCCACCCACCACTCGTGTTTGATGTTCCGATTAGTGTTGGGCGAAAACCCTCCTGATTCCGACCCTCCTAATGTCCTGAAAGCTTCTTTGTAGACTAATGTGTGATGGGATCATAGGAGTACTAAAAATTATTCGTAATTACACCCAACAAAAATTATTCTATGTCCTAAAAATAAATCCATAAGATTAATCATGAACATAAAACATACTATAAATAGGAATATTACATAAAATGTTGAAACAAGTGTTGTAGAAGATTTGGTACTCAAAGATATTAAGAATAGACTCGAATATAATTTTTTTTAATGTTGATCAGTGTGTTATTCAATTTTTTTGAAACTATACAATTTTAAACTTAGCACTAATCAATCACACGATTGTAGCATGAATGGAACCGAAGAAAGAAAATGTGCCTAAATTATTGTAGGATATTAGCAATGTAGTGTCACACCTTTGCTCAAATTCTTCATCATTGACTCAAATGGATGGAAATATAGAAAGTAAAATACAATGCATCTGCATTTGAAACATGTCATATGTGATTAATTCAAGAGTTTTCCTACCATAAAGTAACATCAATCCACATCCATGTCTGAATATTGTGCATGCATCTATTAAATCATCAGATATTAATATGGGTCCATCATTAGAGTTTGCATAAACACGTTATGTTCAAATGTTTACTTAGTATCCGCAGTGAAAGTAATAAATGATGGGATATATTACACAAAGTCGTCTAAGGTCTTGAGATAGTGAAGTACTGTGGAATTCAATATGACATTTATCTTTACTTGTTTATGTTATTGATGCAACAAACCGGTAGTTGAATTGAATAAAAATAAATTGACCTCCTTTATAATTATATTCATATACTACTTCAAACAAAGAAGAATGTGAATTTAAAAACAACTTCCAGGCAATTTCATGTTCTTTTTGCGAATATAAAATAATAAAGGCGAAGAAGAAGGTTGAATATAGATAATTTTCAGCAAAACTTGCTGCACCGTGGGATTGCGATTAGACGATTTGGATATGCGGGTGATTATTAAAGAAATATTCAGCCAAAATGAAAAAAAGAGGGAAAAAAAGCAAAATAAATAATAAATTACACGAGTCAGGTAAGAGTCAAACTTACGATTTTCTGCTTAGGAAACAGACGCACACATTTTGCGAATTCATTGTGAATGTTATAATTATAAATATAACTCCCAAGAATCTGAAATTCCCTTAAGGGTTAATTGCACTTCACCTCACCTAAGTTAGAGAGCAGGAGCACTTTAGTTCCAATTGCTGAGACATACGCAGTTTTTGTCCAAAATTATTAGTTAATGGTTAAAATGATCGACTTAAGTTAAATAGATAGAGGAATGATTAATATGTCTTGAGAATTTATGGAAAGAGAATTCAGCCGAAACGGCTAAATAAAAAATGAAAGGAAAATATAATAGATGAAAATTTATATCGAAGGCATGGTAGCCCAGTGGATAACATCCACTGCCTGTGACGGAGAGGTCTATGTTTTGATACCTCCCTCACACAAGGGGAATGATTTAATTGTCATTTCTTTGGGTTCCCTTGTGTGAGGTCATATACACCCCTCACGGGGCACCCGCTCTACGGGACTTCTATGACACCCGCTCAACGAGACTTCTACTACTCCTCACGGGGCACCCGCTCAACGTGGTCATCTACTTCTCCCCTCTCGGGGTCTTCTACTTCTTCTCTTCTAGTGAGGTCTTATAATAATAATTGTAATAAACTAGATCATACTTATAAATGGTCTAGTTTTTTTTAAAAAAAAATAGATGAAAATTTATGAGTTTCAAATATCTTATATGTCGCCAATGATTAAATACAGGGACCTAATAATAATATTACGGGATTCTGCACATATGGACTAGACGCCATTCAACATTGTAACCGTTTCGAGCAACATCGGTGTAACAAGACCTCACAACGGCCGCCCATCTTTCCCAATCATAACACAGGCACAGCTACCAATCCCACGGTCCATCATCACATTCCCTGGTCCTCACCGCTCTCAATTACCCCTCTTGCCTCCCTTCCTCAGTCCATATTATTAATTTAGATTTGGTCCGAGACATTCCCGGGCCGAACCAGATAATTGCCGGAAACAGGTTTGGGGTACTGTTGTACGGAGCATAACTCAGCTCTACCCCGGCGGCCAACTTCCAGAAAAGATTGTCTCCAATATCCGCAAACATTATGATTCTTTACCGATAAGGTTTTTAAAAGTTTGAAACTTCTTTTTTTAATTTTTTTTCTTGTGTGTTTGATTTTTGATATTGTTGTTATTGATCTTGTGTAGCTATTCCCAAGCGGGTTTCGAAATGAAGGATGTGTTTTTGCATATGAAATTGACTGAGCAAGCTTCAATGGAGGATCATCCAGCTATAATGCTACTAGAAGTGTCTGATGATGAAGTTAATGGATCAGTTTTTAGGTTGACATTTGCTTGTAATTCTTCAATGTCGTGTTCGCTCGATACTGCTTCAATTTGTTGTAAGCAGATTCAAATCTTTGAGAGAAAATGGTTCACTTTAGGAATTGTTATGCTTTTAGTTCAATCCGGACAAGAAAAATTGTTCAAGACTCGGATCGAAAATGCACTTAAATCTGCTATAAAGAAGCCGAAAAGCGCTTCTATGAAGCTACCTTTCGGACTTTGCGGGTGTCAGAAAGAGAATACTAGGGGCAGAGAGCTTGGAGAAATGGAGGTGGAGTTTGGGGAGCAGAATTATAGAAATGGAATTGAGTATTCTGGGAAGCTTCAGTTGCAAATGCCTTTGCCCAATACTTCAATTGTGGTTTCAGTTGATGAATGACAGACTTTACAATCAGAAGGGGATGAGATTGGAAGGTGGTTGTTGAATATCGATAATCTCGAGTTTATCGATCAGATTGGGCCTAATACATTCGAAGGGAATTATAAAGGCAAAAATGTTGGAATTGAGAAACTTAAAAGGGTGTGATAAGGGAAGTGCATATATATGAATTCGAGCTAAGGGGAGACTTGTTGGAGTTGATGACTTGTGGGCATAATAATATATTGCAGTTTTACGGCGTTTGTATACATGAACATCATGGTTTATGTGTTGTGACTAAGTGAATGGAAGGTGGTTCAGTTCATGATTTGGAACAATTCCCCTTCTATACGTCCTCAGTTCTCTGATATCTTTATCAACATTAACGCGCAACAATTATAACAACAACATTCCTATGTGATAAAATGTTTCGATCTTCATTTGACACGATCTATTAATATTAAAAAAAAAAATTGTATAAAAAAGCCTACATTTATATTCTGACATATAGGTAATAAGGTAAAAAAATTAAACTTTGGGTTAGAAATGAAAATACAGGTTACTACAGTAGGATTGGTGTTGGGAGACAAAATAGGCCTACAATTGCGTGAGTTGATTTAATGGTCCCAAAGGGGTTTCCTTTTGTTTTAGTCTCTCTTAAAGAAAAGCTAAACTAACTACTACTGGTGGCTGGTGCAATTGAAAGATATATACAGGACATGGTTTATGGTTTTGATCTTCCTATGTTGATTTTTCTATGTTCCCACTTTTGTTTTCTTATGTTTGGAAGCATTTTTATTTGGAGAATTTTCTTTGTGGAAGCTTCTCTCTAGTAAAACTTCTGTTGTGGACTAGTACAATATTCCATTCCCTTTGCATATGTTCAATCCCGTACCCTATTCCAAGAACCGTTGGAATCTTGGTTCTAACTTAAAGATAGATTAAAATGTCATTCAAATTTGTCGGTCTTTTTATTCCAATGCTAACAAGACATAAACACTCCTTATTTAATATTGAGTGGTTGAAGAGTTGTATTGAAACATAAAATGATTAACTCCGATTTACTTAACTAAAGAAGAATATGGAAGAATTATGTAAAAATGATATTGGAATTAATTTGGGATAACTAATTTGAAACGAGAGAAAAATGTAATTTAGGACAACTAATTTGAGACCGATGGAGTAAGAAGATTCTAGCGCAAAAGTTTCATATGGTTGACAAGAAATTATCCAAAGAAATAAAGATAAAACAACTAATACTAACCCTCATCCATCCCAGTCCGGTTCCTATGTGGAATAGATTTTTTTCTACACGTGCAGAACAATTTCATCCGTCGGATGAGATTTTGAATTGTCCAGATCTGGAGGGAGAAAAGTTACAGCTGGACTTAAAAAATAAAAAATAAAAAAATTTCTCTTTTCAAATCTGGACCGTTAGAAAATCTCATCCGACGAGCTGAGATAGTGTTCCGCATAGGAGCCGGGACGCATCCAATATCTATAATCTAACAAAACTTCTAAATTATTACCTGACGAAATGATGTCGTCATAACCTAGATACCTTCTCCACGATGTCGTTTCTCTCATTTTCTTCGTAATTGTCCCGTCTTCTTTCTTTATAACCTCGTCTGCTTCTCTCCCTCTCTACTGAGTCTGAGAGATAGTCAACCGATCTCTCCTCGAAAAAGGGCCATTTCTCTTGGCACCCGTCCCTTTGCTAAAATCCCAAGAAAGCCCCTCCCCCTCCCTACTCTAAATATCCCACTCTCCTCCAGAATTCTTCTCATAGAAGTTTCTAGCACAAAAATATCATCATCGCTTCTCTCATCTTTTCCTCTCTTGCCAGATATTCCATATTTTTCCACTTCGAATCGGTACGTTTTCTCTCTAATCTACCTTTCCGATATGCCCTAATTCTCTTGATTCATCTTCTTTACTTCGTATAGCGTATTTAGAATCAAAATCAATCGAAGATGTCACTATTTACAAGGCTAGGGTTTATTTTTGGTATTATTTCTCCGGTCTTCATTGGAATTTTTCTTTCGAAATCATCCGATCTTCATTTTTTGGTTGTTTGTTTGATAATAATTGCGATTTTATTAATTTCGATGGGAATTCGCGGAGTTTTCAGCAGGTTGTTGCACTATATGCTTCCTAGAAAGAGACCTGTTGAAGGTGAGGCAGTTGATGGTGATAAGTTTGAGATAAGTAGCAGTAGCGGTATACTTAAGAAGCAGCGGATCGAAGGTTTCGTTTCTTCCACGTCTGAGGAAAAAACTAGCGGCGGCGAAGAAGTTGAAAACAGCAGCGGTGTTGTTGAATTAGGTAGTTCGAGTAACGGTAAGGAGAGCTGTGAACGTTCTGTCACCGAGATGGCATTCGATAATGGCAATCCGCATGAAATGGATGAGGATCTCCACAGTAGACAGCTTGCTGTGTATGGACGTGAGACTATGCGAAGGCTGTTTGCCTCGAATGTTCTGATTTCTGGTATTCAAGGATTGGGGGCTGAGATCGGTATGATTTTGTGTTACTGAACGGTTTTCTAGCCTTTAATCCCATTTTGTTCGAACATCATGTAAAATTATGTCAGTATTCTGATGATTGCTTTATCTGGAGTTGGCCTATTTTTCTAAATCTATTGAGATTTGAGTTGTAAGTGTAAAGTGTGTGTATCAGACTGCATTTACTGTGAGTTTATAATAGTGCATTTCTCTGATTTTATGTTAGTAGGTATGTTGTATTTCCTTTGAGTGCAACAATCCGTGTCACTGATCAGATACACATAGTGATATAAGTAAATTATGTTCTGTTACTACCAATAGTTTCTGTTTGACTTCAAAAAAATACTTGAGTTTATGTATGTAATTGATAGTAGGTTGAATATCTGCTCACCTATTATTGCATGACCCTCTAGAATTATTCCGGAGAATAGTTGTTGAAAATGTTTTCATTTGAGTCCCAAAGAAACATGATTGAGATCAATGTCAAATAAAATGAAAATTTTGCTGTTGGTGCAACTGCTGTTGGAGTGTGCCATGTCGTTATGGTTGAAATGTGCTCGCAGGAAATTTATGGATGAACTTGGCCGTAATTCCCAAATTTTAATTAATTGCAGCAAAGAACCTTGTCCTTGCGGGTGTGAAGTCTGTGACATTGCATGACGAAGGCTTAGTGGAGTTATGGGATCTGTCTAGCAATTTTGTCTTCACCGAGAAAGATGTTGGTAAAAACAGGGCTCTTGCTTCTATGCCGAAGCTACAAGAGCTAAACAATGCTGTGGTGGTCACTGCTCTGACTACAAAATTGACTAAGGAACAGCTTTCTGATTTCCAGGTGATTTATTCTGAGTCTGGAAATCATAATATGCATTTTTTGTTTGCCAATTGCTTTATGGATTTTATATTGCAAGAATGTGCCTATTTTCTTTGATTGGATAATATACTTGCGGATATTATTCTTTAAGAACATGATCGAAAAACATTTCTGAAAAACATTTTTTTTTAATTCTTTGTATGGTTCTGAATGTGAATATTTTTGTATTTCCTAAAATCGGTAATTAATATTTTTCTGCACTAAAATGCAATAGCATGATCATGCTCATTTCTTGTCTGGTAATGATAATCACCTCGCCTAGCAGGCATTTTGTGTTACCACTGCCATAAACTTAGCCTTGTTGCAGCATTCCATCACGGTGGTACTAGTTGGGTTAGAGAGATGTAGTCATCCAATCCAATAGGCTCCAATTGTTACTTAGGGTATTGTCTGCTCCAATAGGCTCCAATATTATCTAAGTATCGCGACATATGGTGGTCAAAAGATAGTGAAAGCAGTGCTTGTAAAGCATGAATCCAAGTTTCTCAACTCAGCTTCCTTTGTTTCCTTTTTCGTTTTTTTCCGTCAGTTATATTTCTTTTGTTTTCTGCTTCACAAATTGCATATGGAATCCCATGTAGGAACCTAAGTTATACTTGGAATTAATCGACATGTATGGTACCGATTGCAGGCTGTTGTTTTTACTGATGTTGGTTTAGAGAATGCAATTGAATTCAATGATTACTGTCACAACCATCAACCTCCCATTCCATTTATCAAGACAGAAGTTCGAGGCCTTTTTGGAAGTATATTTTGTGATTTTGGCCCTGAATTCACAGTAACAGATGTTGATGGCGAGGACCCTCATACAGGTATTATTGCATCCATCAGCAACGACAACCCTGCTCTTGTGTCATGCGTGGATGATGAGAGGCTCGAATTCCAGGATGGGGACCTTGTCGTGTTCTCAGAAATCAAGGGAATGACAGAACTCAATGATGGAAACCCAAGAAAGATAAAAAATGCTAGGCCTTACTCTTTCACCCTTGATGAGGATACTGCAAATTTTGGAGCATACACGGGTGGTGGTATTGTTACACAAGTGAAGCAGCCCAAGGTTTTGAAATTTAAACCGCTGAAAGAAGCACTCAAAGAACCTGGGGATTTCCTTCTGAGTGATTTCTCGAAGTTTGATCGCCCGCCCCTTTTGCATTTGGCTTTTCAAGCATTGGATGCATTTGTGGTTGGACAGGGGCGTTTCCCTGTGACAGGTTCAGAAGAGGATGCTAAAAAATTAGTATCAATTGCCAATGAATTGAACGAAAGCTCAGGGGACAGAAAACTTGAAGATATAAGCCCAAAACTTCTGAGACATTTTGCTTTTGGTGCTCGTGCTGTACTTAATCCCATGGCTGCCATGTTTGGCGGTATTGTTGGGCAAGAAGTTATGAAGGCATGCACTGGGAAGTTTCATCCACTTTTCCAGGTTGTAAAATCCATTCCTTTTCTGAATTCTGCATTAAATGTACTTTCTTCAGTGTATTAGTATTATAGATGGTTTGTTCAATAAGAAGCACCCTCTGTTTCTTCCCTTTCTCCACCCCAAAGCGGAGAAAGCAGACCCCCCCACCACACACACACACACACACAACTTCATGTCTCAAAGTCTGAATATTTGCTTTTCCTATTGTTAATACTAACGTAATGTTTTCTTTGCTCAGTTCTTCTACTTTGATTCGGTAGAGTCACTCCCAACTGAACCACTGGAAGCCAGTGATCTCAGGCCATTAAACAGCCGTTATGATGCACAGATTTCAGTTTTTGGTTCTAAGCTCCAAAAGAAACTGCAAGATGCGCTGGTATTCGTGGTAGGATCTGGTGCCTTGGGGCTGTGAATTTCTGAAGAATTTGGCTCTGATGGGGGTTTCATGCGGTGAAGGAAAGTTAACCATCACTGATGATGATGTTATAGAGAAAAGTAACCTAAGCAGGCAATTCCTCTTTCGTGATTGGAACATCGGGCAGGCCAAGTCTACTGTTGCTGCTTCAGCTGCAGCTTCAATAAATCCCAACTTCCATATTGAATCTCTGCAGAATCGTGTTAGCACTGAGACTGAGAATGTGTTTCATGATGCCTTCTGGGAGAACCTCAGTGTTGTTGTAAATGCGCTTGACAATGTCAATGCCAGGCTCTATGTTGATCAGAGATGTTTGTATTTCCAGAAGCCACTTCTCGAGTCAGGAACTCTTGGTGCCAAGTGCAATACTCAAATGGTGATTCCACATCTGACTGAGAATTATGGTGCATCAAGAGATCCTCCCGAAAAACAAGCGCCCATGTGTACTGTGCACTCTTTTCCACATAACATTGACCATTGCTTGACATGGGCCAGATCAGAGTTTGAGGGTTTGCTGGAAAAAACGCCAGCTGAAGTGAATGCTTATCTTTCTAATCCGAGTGAATATGCATCTTCAATGAAAAATGCTGGTGATGCTCAGGCCAGGGACCAGTTGGAACGCGTCATTGAGTGCCTTGACAAGGAAAAATGCGAAACATTCCAAGATTGTATCACATGGGCTCGTCTCAAGTATGTTTAAAATTGATTTTGTGCCTTTTCTTGAAATTACATTTGGATAAATTCTTCTCTCTAAATGCCTGAGCGATTTTCCGTCTCTCCAGGTTTGAAGATTATTTTTCTAGTCGTGTCAAGCAACTTATTTATACTTTCCCTGAGGATGCTGCAACCAGCACTGGAGCACTATTTTGGTCAGCCCCCAAGCGCTTTCCCCACCCCCTCCAGTTCTCTGCTTCTGATGCAAGTCATCTCCATTTTGTAATGGCAGCATCCATACTCCGTGCCGAGACATTTGGTATTCCTGTCCCTGTCTGGGCCAACAATCCGAAGAAATTGACTGAAGCTGTGAATAGAGTTATAGTCCCTGAATTCCAACCAAAGAAAGATGCAAAATTTGTTACAGATGAGAAGGCTACTAGTCTGTCAAGTGCTTCTATCGATGATGCTGCTGTCATAAATGAACTAGTAATGAAGCTGGAGCACTATCGGAAGGACTTACCACCAGGATTTCGGATGAACCCAATACAATTTGAGAAGGTTTGGCCCTTCCAAATTATACCTATATTTATATTCTTTGTGCAACTTACTCCTTGAAAATCTTTTTTTTTATTTTTATCAGTTTTATTTTATTTCTTATGTTGTCCACATGCATTGTTATTTTGCCACATGATAGATAATTTGTTTTTGAATTGGGAAGCAATTTATTTCTATATCTTTTATATTAGAGCTTGTTTTCTACTAAAAGAGGCTACTTTTTCTGAAGAAGATGCGTCTTTAAAAGGCAAACCTTAGAGTTGCCTTGTAAGAGCTACTTTGGTTTGTTATGATGGTATGTCTTGAAACAGCTTTTTCAGTAACCACTTATTTTTGGTGGGTATAAAACTTTTAAAGTAGACGGTACAGAGCCTAGTCATTTTGACTACTGAATTATATTGTGTCATGAGAACTTGGTCATCGTTGGATTGCGTGTTAGTATACAATTCTTTTCGTGGAATGGCCCTTAAAGTTTGTACTGATTCTTGTGTTTCTTTGCAATGTTATCCAGGATGATGACACAAATTATCATATGGACCTGATAGCAGCACTTGCAAACATGAGAGCAAGAAATTACAGTATACCTGAGGTGGACAAGCTCAAAGCCAAGTTCATTGCCGGTAGGATTATACCTGCAATTGCAACGTCCACAGCCATGGCCACTGGTTTGGTTTGTCTTGAACTCTACAAGGTTATAGATGGGGGACGTAAAGTAGAGGACTACAGGAACACATTTGCTAATTTAGCTCTACCTCTTTTCTCCATGGCTGAGCCGGTTCCGCCAAAAGTTATCAAACACCAGGATATGAGCTGGACTGTGTGGGATAGATGGATAATCAATGACAATCCTACTTTGAGGGAACTGCTTCAATGGCTTGCCAACAAAGGACTGAATGCCTATAGCATATCTTGTGGAAGTTGCCTGCTTTATAACAGCATGTTCCCTAGGCACAAGGAAAGGATGGACAAGAAGGTAGTAGACTTGGCAAGAGAAGTGGCTAAGGTGGACATTCCTTCATATCGTTGTCATTTGGATGTCGTCATCGCATGTGAGGATGACGATGATAATGATATCGATATCCCTCTTGTATCCATTTATTTCCGTTGAATTTTGCCTAGTCACACACTTACAAAGTAAAAGAAAAGGAAATATGTAGTACGAGATATGGAAACTTCATAGTACCATTTTAGTATTCATATCATTGCATGGATTTCACGGTTTGAGATTCTATTCGGCTGGAAATTGGCCGCCTCTTCTGTGTGCACTTGAAGAGTTGCTGTTAGTATATCCTAATAGTTTTCTGGTTTGCGGTGATTATGTTGGCGGGGTATGCAATGTCTGGTTCTGTCCGGATGAAGTTATATTGAGTCACTGATATATCTATCTTCTTGAATTGTTGGGGGCTTACCCACCGGTTTAACCTTGAACAACCTTGTTTGTTATAGCCTGGTCTCTTTTTGCTTCTCTCGTTCTCGCTCGTCTGTTTAATGTTGTGGGCATGTGAAATCTGCAGAGGCCTTCCAACTCTTCCAGAAGATATATATGGTTGTTTGAATGGAGAACTTGTTATGCATAATCTTCCAAAGTGGGGTCTGCAACATAAATTTTAATTAACATAGAGGGATAAGACCTATTTTTTAATTTGCCTCGCACTTTCTATCAAGAGTTTCATATTAACTAGTTAGAGAGTAAATTTTCTTTTTGTATAAGACTTGAATAATTGATGTATCATTTAGAGGTTAGGGTTAAACTCGAATTCCTTTTATAACATGCACCAACAAAATGAATCTTAAGAGAATAAATGGGGGTGATTTCTTTGTCAAGAGTAGGCATGTGAAATCTGCAGAGGCCTTCCACCCCACTTTCTTTATCTTGTTAGACCCATGAGAAACTTTTTCAGAATCCCACCCACCTTTGTTCCATTGAATTATCTAACCTTCAGCTTTCAGCAATCACTCCAGTAATTTTTATATGGTCCACAGTCCCTTTTCCTCTAAACTATGGAAAAAAAAGAAAAATAGAAATAAAATAAAAAGCCTTTGCATCTTCCTCACCAGTACAAATTAATTATCAACTAAACTAAAGTATTAGTAAATTAATTATCAATTAAACTCCTAGTAGTCAAGATGGCCACAGCCCAGTGGGATTAGCCTCTCTCCACAACCGTGAGGTCGCGGGTTCGATACCGGGCAACTGCCCAGATTACTATAACCCCCTGGCCCCCAAAAATAAATAAATTAAACTCCTAGTAAATTTTACTCAGATAAATTTTCACTTAAAAATAAAATGAAATGAAATGAAATGAAAAAGTCGTGCACTAACTGTTCTTTTTTAATTTATTTATTTATTGAGAAGGAACCTATCTATTGCAATAAATATAAAAATTTAAGAAGTGGAAAAATAAATTCAACTCCATAACTTTTATGTAATGAGACCGCAACCTTGGTAAGACCTATAAAAATTTCTAGAGAAATCAAAAGCATGCATTACTACCCTAGAAAAACAAAAAAACAAAAAACAAAAACAATGCATTATTATTGCATTTCATTGAACGTGCAAGTCTAAAAACTTTCTCATCGTCTTTTGAAAGCCAGAAATCAATGAGAAAATTGTCTTTTTTTTCTTGGCTGAATATCAATGAGAAAATTGTCACAATAAGTAGTAAAGAAAAGAACTTATGTCAAATCAACACCCGAAAAAAGAAAAGAAAAGATTTCTTTTGCCATAACAGAGGAAACACCAAATCAAAAAATGGTGTCCAAAAGGGAAAAATAGTTAATTTTGATATAGAATATGGTCAAATGAATTATGTGGACCAAATAGAGTTGTTTTTTCTACTAACGTGGATGAATTTGAATTACTTATATGGATAATGATCTAATAGACTATGTGTTTCATATAGAGTTGTATTTCTGCGGATGTGGGTGAATCTGGATTACCGATATGGACCATGTAATACAGATTCGTTCACATCAACATAATAATTTTCCGAAAAAAGAGAGCTTCTCTACCCTCTAAACAAAAAAAACAAAACATAACACTTATGATATGGACCAGGTCTATGTAGACATTGTGACACATAATTGACCACATCATCACATACTTGTTACTCCCCACATTCTGGGTCACTTTGGTATGGATTCGGCCTTGTGGGACTGGCCCCACGACCCTCTCATATAAGTTGAACTGGAACCTACCTACAAAGTAGGCCCCGCCACAATTCATGTGAGAAGACAATGCCGGTCCTATATTAAAATTTTCCCCTCATTCAGTAGTGCAATTTTGGACCACAAAATTTAATGGACCTGGTCAATATCATAATGATACTATAACTAAAGATTAAAAGGTCATTAACCTTCTTCTCTCTAGTCCCTTCCTCAACTTCCTTAACCAACCACCCATCAAATCTTCCCTCTATTTCCATTTTTATTTCCTCTCTCTTCACTCTTCAGCAACAGCAACAGCAACAGCAACAGCAATAGCAATAGAGCGTTTAAAAGAAAAAAGAAAAAAGGAAAAAAAAGCTGACATAATAGTAACCGATTACCGCCCACCCTACTTCCCAAATCTAAATCCTCCGCCGCCTCTTCTTCTCCCTCCGAGAAGAACCAACAAACTACGACAGCAGTACGAGAATTGGGTTTTCGATTTCGTCATTGGTTTCGTTGATTAAATCTCTCTCTTTTTTTTTTAGGACAACACAGATCCATGTGGCTAAGAAGATTAAGATCAACTAGTCGGATATGTAATTCTACAAATTTCTACTGTTCTTCTTTTAAAGATATTCAAACCCTCTGTGCTGACGATTTCAATTCCGACCCGGCTTCCGTTAAAAAATCCTCCGCCGTCTTCCACCGTGTCCGACGTGCCAACGCCGTACTCCGCGCCCTTTCCTCTCACCCGACCGACCTGTTAACCGACTCCAAATCAAATAATGATTCCTCAGAAAAACCCTCACGCCGCGAATCATCAGAAAAAAATCAATCCGAGCCGCCGTTGATATTTTTACCGGGATCCGAGAACAAAATCGTGGTTTACTTCACGAGCCTTAGAGTTGTACGCTCGACTTTCGAGGATTGTAAGGCCGTCCGATCCATTCTACGATCGTTGCGAGTATTAGTCGACGAGCGAGATCTGTCTATGGATTGTAGGTTCACGGAGGAGCTGCAGATGATAATGGGGCAACAAGAGGAAAAGACGAAATTGACCTTGCCTAGGGTTTTCATTGACGGGAGGTACATTGGTGGTGCAGAAGAGATCCGACGGATGAATGAGACCGGGGAGCTGAAGAAGTATGTGGAAGGACTTATTCCGGCTTCGGGTACCTGCGAGGTCTGCGGAGGCTATAGATTTGTTCTTTGTGAGGAATGCAGTGGAAGCCATAAATGTTATAGTGAGAAAGTTGGTTTTAGAAGCTGTAATGCTTGTAATGAGAATGGTTTAATCAGGTGCCCTTCTTGTTCTTCTGCTCCGCTATGTTCTTCTGCTCCACTCTGTTGTTCTGCTCCACCCTGAAACTGAGCCATTTTTTTAGGTTTATTTTGATAGTTTGAATATCTTATGCTCGATGATTGTAGATTTTAGTAATATAGTCGCTATCTTTGTTACTACTGCTAATTACAATATGTAACAAAGGATTACGGTGAAACTAGTCAGTTTCAATCTGATACATGAAGCTTTTTATACTTCTGGAACTAATTCTATGGTACGATAATAGCATAATTTGTTATTCTGGTAAAAGGGCATTTCATCTGATAAGTTTTGGAGTAACTCTAAATTATAAGTCTTGTTTTTACAAGTCTTGGGTGCCAATTTGACAAAAAGCATCAAGCTTTTCAAGTAGCTTTACCATACAAACACTGCCCCTCACATCCTAGAGTTTTCTTGACATTTGCCATATTTTTGGAGCTATAGAGTTCTTAGATACAACGCGTTGAATCTACAAAATTCATCCTATACACTGGCCTGAAACTCAAAAAAAAATATATTGGATTTTCATCGAAATCTCATCTTCACCTCGTTCTCAAGCCATGGGACTGTACAATATAATATACACGCTAAGTAGTACAAAAGATGGGAGAACAAAGAGCTTATCTGGTTCTGTTTCTTGATCCTTCAAGAGGCCGATAATCTGCTTCCCCTCCACTAGTAGTAACTCAGAGCATTTCGATGATTTCTTCAAATGCAGATATACCAAACAAGGTCCAATCAAGTTTGCATCGGATAGGCGTTTACAAAGCTTAACATAAATATCCAGAATTCCAGATTGTTGAATTCGTCTTCTAAGTCCCTGCAAAACAGCTTCCCTATCAAGAAATTCTGGAAACAAACCTAAATCCGAATACGCTATCCCCCTCCGCAGCACCTCCTTGACAAATGCAATAGCTCCCTCCTTTTCACCAGCCTCCCAATACAAATAAATCACTTTCTCAATCATACTAAAACTGGGACACAATCCACCATATCCACCACTTCCCCCCTACTTCTTCACTCTTCCCTTCAATTAGCTTCTTAACCCAACCCACACATTATAGAAACCATGAGCTCCATAGTCTCCTTATCCACTCTATTTTCCTTTCTTAGCCATTCAAACACCTCTAATGCACACCAAGAATCCCTCCCCTCTTGCGAAAAGTACACCAAAACCAACTGCAATTCACGGCCTGTCAATTTCTCATTCATTTCCTCGATGTTCCATTGTCATAAGTTCTAATTCCTCAATTGCCTCGAAAAACACTTTCACTCATTTCATCTTCATCATCACTGGTTACAACAGTATCCAATTCAAGT
Organism: Vinca minor; assembly: GCA_026122235.1. NCBI lineage: Eukaryota > Viridiplantae > Streptophyta > Magnoliopsida > Gentianales > Apocynaceae > Vinca > Vinca minor. The sequence goes on from JAOCZM010000015.1 coordinate 15,108,996, forward strand.
GAACTAAACAGCCTAAAACCTTAGTTTTACTCCTCCTTTCAACAATAAAATCCGGGGTAAGGCCACAAATTACAGTTAAACCCCTAGAACATGATTGAATTCTAGTAAATTTCTGGGGAAACAAGAAACTGCCTCGGCAGAATCCCATGTGGGCAAATGAAGCAATCCCATAAAAGCAGACATCTTTAAACAAGATACGAGCTAAATCAATATAATCTGATTTAAGGGTTTGTAGCAGAGTTACCTCTGTTTTCCAGCGGAGAAATTCCGGGTTTGAGCAAAATCTAAACCTTCTCTTTTAAGGTCTTTGAATTGAATTATTTCAAAGAAGTGACAAAATACAAAGAAACTAAGCAGTGGCCGCTAAGGCCACCCAAAGTACATTGATTGGGAGGACGAAGAAGCAGTAAACTACTGAGACAGGATTTTTTTTAGACGTGTCCCAAGTCTAAACTTTTTTTTTTTGCTAGGTAACATTTTTTTTTTAATGGGGATATGGGAATCGATCCCAGGGTCTTACCCCTGGGATGTGATGCCTTTTTCACTGGGGCAATCGTTTCCCATTTTTGCTAGGTAACATTCAAATATATAAACCATACGAAATTGGATTCGAATTACAAAGAGTGCCTCTCTTATCACAGAAGATTGAGGGGATATTTGGCGGAGCTATATAACTAGATACATCATTTGATTTTGCCCATTCAGTGAGATTATGGGCATCAGAATTACAAGATCTATTAACAAACTTTAGTTTCCAAGAAACGAAAATTCTAAGCATCTCCTTACCTCTGATTATCTGATCCATACCCATCCATTCATATGCATTAGTATGACCACTTAAGCTTCTAATGACATTTAAGCAGTCACCCTCGATAATCACTCTACAATGGCGGCTAGCTTTGAGTTGTTTCATAATCAAAAGAGCTCCACACGCTTCCGCTTCAAATAGCAATTATGTAATAATGTAACTATAAAATAGGTGTTGCAACAATAAATTACTCAAATTTTTATTACAAGACAAATATACATAAGAATATGATATATGTATAAAAGAACAAAAATAATACACATGGTTGATATGTACTTAGTATTATCAAATGGTTTGTATGATATATTAATTATTTTGAATAAGTTAATATAACGTCATGACAAAGTTATTGTGGACGATAATATAAAGTCACGATAAAATATGTAATCATTGATTTACTTGTTTAGTGGCTCACTACATAAACATTCTTGTTTGAATGATAAGTTTTTTATTACAACATCACGACAAAGTTACCCTTATTCTAAAATTGTCGATATGATCATATATATATATATATATAACCCTAAATTAACATCTAAATATTTAAACTAACTGATGTAAATTGCAAGATAAATTTTGTAATTATTAATTGAGTTATCACAACATCAAGAAAATAAATCATTGAACATTACGAAACTTGTAACTGAGTTAATATTAATTGTTAGTTTTTTTTTTTTTTGGGTATACTCCCTCCAAATACTTCTAACATTTGGACTTTTCACTAAGATAAAGAAATTATTGAAGTCAATCAAAATTGAAACAAAATGTCTATTCTACCCTTATTTATCCTATCAAAGAGTAGTTATCAATTTTCCAACTCTCCTATTAAATTAGAGATAATCACTATTTATACCCATTATCTAACTTTGAAAAGCAAGTTATACCCATTATTTTTTTTGCGTGCCATAAATAGCCAGTATAATTTTTGAGGTGCCATTTATACCCAAAAATGAGGATTTCGTGCGTCTAGTAGAAGCAATTAATCGTCTCTCCGGTTTGCTGGGAGATGAAATCATTCCAACCGAGGAAGACGCAGATCGGCTTTCACCCAAGGTGCTTACTCACGCCTCGAATCCTCGCTGTCCGATTCGTCCTCTTATCATCCGATTCCGCCTGTTTGGGTATAAATGGCACCTAGAAAATTGTATTGGCTATATATGGCACACAAAAAAGATAAAGGGTATAACTTGCTTTTCAAAGTTAGATAATGGGTATAAATAGTGATTATCTCATTAAATTACTATAATTTCCTCTTAATTATCACACTTATTGGAAATATACAAATTCTATTCATCAATTTTGTTTTGAACCATATACACAATTTGACTTCACTGGAATTTGGAGTGATGCCTATTTGGCTAGCTTTTCATTTGGTTCAACCGGAGCTGATTTCTTTTAGTATGGGTTTCAAAAAATTTGATTCAAAATTTTTAAAGAATTCATGTTTAAAATTCCCACCAAAATTTCTTTATTTAAGGTGTCTCTTTCTAATGAACGATAAAGAAGAATTAACTCTATTCTTATGGCTTCGACTCAAGACCATTTGTTAAATTTAGTTGAAATTGATCTCAATGTTGAAGCAACCGAAAACAGTCAAAACACCAATCATAATCAAATATTTTTCCTTTCGATTTAAACCATACTTTAAATTCGGAAAATGATGATATTCGTAACAGGTATTTTAAAATTTTACATCATTCATGAAACTTTGCCGATATTTAATTTCTCTGCATGTTTTGTAATGTGATCGATTTCTCTAAACGTATCCTCTTCATGTTTACCTTCGAGAACCGCTATTTTCTGTTGTTCTTCAAGTGTAATCTCTTGAAATTCTCCGGCTTTATTCATTACTGATATATTATGCTTCAAATAAATTCAATGAGCCTTTCAAATTGGATTGGTAATCTTCTTATATGCACACATAGCTGAGAAGATAAAAGGATTGGTAATCTTATTCATTTCCCATAAAGCTTTGAGCAGTGGTTCGAGTAGTAAAATGAATTTTGGTCTTCATGTAATTAATGGTCTTCACTTCCTATATTTAATGGTCTTCACTTCAATTTTGGAATTTGGATAATTTGGACAAAGGGAGCTGTGATTGTATAAGGGTAATATTGAAAAAAAAAAATCTTTATTATCTATTGATATTCTAAATGTTAGAAGTATTTTGGATAAAATTGAAAAGTGCAAATGTTAGGAGTATTTAGATATGGAGGGAGTAATTTACAAGGCTAATGAGGTTCAAAACATTGGTTCAAGACCATGCATTGTAATTTGTCCCCAAAAAAGAGAGACGCTGGATTGTTACTCCATGTCACCAATGATATGATTCAATTAATTTTGTGCAACTAAGTATTCACCAAAAGACGTTTGTATAATTGTATGAGCAGTTTAATGGTAAAAAAATATTTTTAAATTACATTTGTTTAACCATGGTAAAAAAATATAAGAAATGTTATCTAATTGTCTCCGCAAGAAGTTGAAATACTCTTCTTCTTACGAGTAATGCTATTTTTTTTGATGAATCTTACGAATAATGATATGATAAGACAATATTACACAATTTGTAATCTTCCAATTTTTTAATCATTTCTATGTTACCGTTACGAACGGTTCATCATAGTGACTAGCCTACTAAAGTGGTCACTAGACCACTTAGTCATATTCGATCACATCACGACTTTTGATTAAAATAATAAAAAGCAATGTAGTCTTATGAAGAATAATGAAAAGAGGTGATGTGGTTGATCGTGACTGAGTGATCCATAACCCCACATATAAACTCAGTGCTCTATATCGAATTTTTCCCTACAGTTACAACCACACTGTCTTGAGAGCAAGAGTCATGCTCCATCTTTTTTTGTCCTTTTCCATTTCAAAAACAACATTTCCCAAGAAAGATTCAAGTTAGAGAACCTTACTCCCTCCGATTCAAAATATAATTGGTTTTAAGAGTTATTTTTTTATTGTAAAATATAAGTTTTTTTACAAAAATTGTGTATTTATTGTCTAATTTACTCCTACATTATTTTCTTTTTTATAGTATTCATTTGATGAAAATGTGTAGTTCTCAATGCAATTGCTTTTATTAATTTTTTATTCTTTGAAGTATTAATTAGGGTTAATTTAGTCATTTTGACTAATATTTTAATTCGTATGAAAACTCTTAAAAAGACTTATATTTTGAATCGGGGAGTATTGAAGAACAAAACAAAGTTGGTATAAATTCTAAGTTCTTATGCATTAATTCAAAAAGTTCAGTAGAAAAATATGTACTCTTTCTCTGTTTTAAATATTGTACGTTGTAAATTTGTTATTCTCTCTTTAGAATTAGATGTCCACATTTATACAAAAATACATAAAAAATAAATAATTAATTTCGGACAGAAGAATAACAAATGTGATCATATATATATGGAACGCCTCGTATATATGGTTAGACAAGACTCCATCCTTTTAAAAATGACATATATATTTTGAAACGAACGAAACGAATATTCTTAACTTTTAATAAATAAATAAAAATAATAATAAAGTTTAAATAACGTTAATATAGATACTTATTACATGACAACATTCAGAATAGAAAATTCAGACATATTACAACACATAATGATTGACAACAAAAATTCAAATTAACTTAGACAGAAAATATGGAAATAAACCAATGACTGAATTGGAAAACTACCCAACGCCCATATAAGGGTGGTAAATATTTTTCAAATTAATTAATTCTTGTTTGGAAGACCGTTAAATGCATCAAAGTTGATATACTGGTCGAACACAACAGGATCTGTATTGGTGTTTTCCGGCTCCTCATGGCGTTGGATATAGCCGGAGCCGCTGCCCGGAAACAACTGAGAATGGTGGTTGAAGAAAGATGGTGGCTGCTGCTTACCAAAGTTTGAAGCAAACATTTGCTGCTTTTGAAGTTCTTTGAGCCTCATCACTTCACGTTTGTTCTCTTCAATTTGAACTGCGAGAAAAAAAAGTAAGTGAAGAAAGTGTTGAATATATCGCGGATATTTATATGAACACTTCTGATATGGACCGGGTCCACTGGACCATGCGGTACAGATTTGGCCACATCACTGCATTTCCTTCTCTCTCCTCATTCTGTAGGGATGTGGCCAAATCTGGACCACATGGTCGATATCAGAATTTTCCTATTTATATAAGAAAAGCTAGCGCAATTGACGTAAGTGAACTATTTTTATATAAAAAATATTTCAAACTATTATTGAATGATGAACTTTCAAGTAATGAAGGGAGAAAATAAGTGATTGTATAATTTATTACTATTGAAAAGATTAGATTTGATTATGGCACTATCCAATAGCTGTTCCAACTTGGCCTTCTGAAATATCGAAGCCCTTTGCTTGTTTCTGTAAATCTCTATTTGGGAATTTATAATTGATATCGTATCCTGCAATACAATCAAACCAATTCAGCAAATATTTTTTCCCCAATTTTTTCGTTTATTTTTTTATAGAAACAAAAAAGGTTTATCCAAAACATTTAATTCTTGGCCACCATTTATATATATATACCTGCAGAACTTTGATCTTTTCTTCCATCTCAACAATGCATTGAGCCTTCTTCATCCGGGATCGTTGTGCGGAAAGCCGGTTTGATATGGTCCTGGAATTAATTATATAAATGGTTTATTAATTAATTAGGTCTTAAAAGGAGTTTTATTGCTTGTGTTACACTTTAATTAAATGGAATTTACCTTCTAAGCTTCTTAACATCACAACCATTAGACATTTCTTTTTCAAGAACTTGTTCAAGTGTGGGTAATGGCCGACCAGTAGTAGTAGCAGGAGGAGCTGATTTAACAGCAAGAGGACTCACTTGAGAATTGTTACGAGGTGGAGAACCCTCAACCTCGGCAATCAAAGGATGAGGAACGTTAAGGTCCACCATTTCCGTCTCAGGAGATATGACGAAGTTACTGGTTGACTTAGCGCGACTCATGTAACTGGAAGCAGACGGCATCTGGAATGCTTGGGATTGGATTGTAGGAATGGGAATGAGAGTGGCAGGTGATTTTCCAAGCCTTGATCTCCTGTCCTCCATTTCCATTGATTCTGAGAAAAAAATTATCAAACCAAGAAAATCATCAAAAGAGAAAGCCAAGGAAGAAAACCCTAAAAGAGAAAGAGACTTTACAAAGACTAAAAGATGGATGCATGCAACTCACCAGAGATTTCAACACTGCAGATTGAGCAACATTGTAGAGCCTATCTAGCCATATAAATATATACAAATATGGTCAAAAACTTTTTTTCTTTCAAAGCAAAAAATAACCATAATTGTTATATTTTTTTTACTTAATTAAGATTATTTCTTTTAAGGTAAAAAATAAATTTACTTGCTACGTTAGATGAAGTACCAAGATTGCCCTTTTTTGTGTACTTTCACACAAGGGTATTACCATTAGAAATTTTATCCAATTTGGTTGGATGATTTCGTAAATTGGTTATAGCCATTGAGATGAAGAATTTTGATGACAGTTTAGGGAAGAGTAATTAAGAGAGTTGGTCAAATAAAGATTAGGAGCAAGCTGTCATTTAAGGTGAGAATACAATGTGCTCACGAGAACTATTCTTTTATTTCTATATACACTGACCTGTTTATGGAAGTGTAATCATAGTAGTGTGGCCCACACACCAGGTAAGTTTTGACTTTCGAACTAGACACATTGTTTGAGAGTGTGATGGTGATAAAAGATAACATTTCCTTAAGGCTAACTAGTTGAGGTTTTACAAATAAGAGTTATGTACAACAAAAGAAATTTATGTATATCAATAAATTGTTACTTCCTCTAATCTGAATTAAAATCTATTTTTTTTTTATACAAAAGAATCAAAATGTGAATATTCAATTCTGAATGTCCCGAGTAAAAAGATTGATAAAGGAAATACAACAAACGTAAAGTATTCCTATTGGAGTCGAATAGGAGAGATTGACTATTTGGGTAGTGAAGAAGGAATTTTTTTAAAGATGGAAATGCCATTTCCTAATTAGTTTGTATTTTGGTTTAGGATGGTTGAATTTTTTATTTACACTTCTTATAAATTATTGGTATTTGATATTTTCATTTCCTTTTCTGTTGTACACTCCTTCAAAAAAGCATAATGTGCAATGCATTGCATATAATACAAGTTTTCAATGCTATGATATTCAGGTTCATATATGCTAGTGATTTTAATTACTTTTTAAGGTAAAAAGCGCTGACTAAATTATTTCTTTTTTTGGTTTTTGACTCTTAACTAAAAACGGTCAAGTTTTACCCCCTAAACTATTTCGATTTTTGGTTTTTGACCTTCCATCCATATTCTCCGTTACATCATATCGGAGTCCAAAAAATGGGGGCATTTTGGGAAAATCATATCATTCATAATAAATAGAATTAAATTTAAGGGAAAAAAAGACCTTTTAAGATTTTTTTTAGATGTTGGAATTTACAGTTGGTGGTTGGAGAAGAAGTGTGGTACCCGGCTTCCGCCTTCTTCTGTCACTGTTCTCACCGGCGACTTTTTCTTTCTCGTCAGAATAATATGTTTTTTTTTATATATAAAAATAAAAAATTTAGGATCTTATACAGATTGTCCAAAAATGCCCCCATTTTTTGGACTTCCGTTATGATGTAACGGAGAATATGGATGGAAGGTCAAAAATAAAAAACCGAAATAGTTTAGGGAGTAAAATTTGACCGTTTTTAGTTGAGGGTCAAAAATTAAAAAAAATGAATAGTTTAGGGGCGTGAGCGCTTTTTACCCTACTTTTTAACTTCTTTTTAGGAAAATACTTTTCAAGGTTGGAATTTTATTCTTAAACATTGACGTGTATCCTTATATACACGTGTGCAATTTATCATTGTTGCTGATTCCTTTATGAGTTACCACCCTACTAGTGCTTCCTTTTTGCCTTTTTTCATGGTTATTGTTGTTGTTTTTTTTTATATAATGAATATTCTAAATTTATAATGAACATCTAGACGCATACACTTATATTATTCATATTTCTTACACATATACTATATCTCAAATGAGACACAACTGCACTAGCAAAATTTGTAATAGAAAGATATTGTGCTATATGATCACGTGTTTAAATATTCATTATCACCTCGAGATATCTATTTTGACATTCGATTGTCAGTTAGGTGGTCGTGGTTGCTGTCAGCCCATGAGTCGTGCTTCGGGCATGCAGGCACGAGACATGATATTATGTTATCAGAGCACGATACCAAGGCGCACGTACAGGAACAAAGTGCTACGCTGTGTGCGGTAGGAGCCAGAGGACGCTAGGAAATTAGGGAGACGGACATGTCAAGCGTTATATCGTGCGAACTAAGTGGTGCGTCGTGCGTGGTGGAGAGCCTTAGGATATTGTAAGGTCTTAAAGGGTGAATGTAATCTCCCATCCTACATGTCACATGAGATAAGCAAATAAATATGGTGGTCACGAAATGTGATATTATGATATCAAAGCACAGTAGAGAACTAAGTGTTAAATTATGTGCGGATTGTGCGAACTAAGTGCTATACTGTACACGGTGAGAGTCAGAGGACACTAGAGCCTTTAAGAGGTGAATGTAATCCTCCATCCCACATAGGATAAGTAAGGAATGATGGCGAGCAAGTAACGTGGCATTATAGTATCAAAACACGGTACCAGACAGACGTGTAGGAACCAAGTGCTACATTGTGCACAATAAGAGCTACATTTAGAATCCTGCATTGTTCAATCCCTATATCAGATTGCACAAAAATTCGCTACTCTTATTTTTACTTGAAAAATTCAAATCGTCAGATAAAAATATTTAATAGCTACGACAGTACATACATATAAAAAATCTGTTTCGCAAATCAATCCTGACTGCTTATTTTTAAAAAAAAAAATCACTTGTAGGATTTTTATTTTTATTTTTTAATTTTGTTTTTGGTAAATATGATTGCTATCTTGTTGAGAAATAAACGTGTACCATTTTTTTTTATTATTTTAAAAATATGCGTGTACCATCACTGTTGACTGCACTAAACTTTAATTTTACCTAACCAGATAGCTGGTAGTACAGTAGAGAGCCTTAATACCGTTATTTATTTGGCGGCCATGTCTGTCGTTCATTTCAGTACCACTCCTAAACTTTCTTCTCTTTTCTTTCCGGTCAACTTCAATTCCATCTCCGATCTCCGTTTCTATTACTTCACTCCGTCAAATTCTCTAGCTTCTCCTCCGTTATCTTTTCCTTCGGGTCTCTGTCAGTTCTCTACTACTTTGACCTCCTTTAGATTTCAACATTTACTAAAACTACATCCGACAAGTCGACGGAAACTGGCTTCGCCGGTGCTTTCCTTACCAATGTTTTCGGAGAATGAAGTTATAGGAGATGTTGTCGCCACCGCCTTGAGCGGTGCCGTTGCTCTCTCCGGTCTCCGGATCTGGGAAGAGACCGCCAAAAGAGGGATTTTTGACCAGGTGAGTTGAAACTCGAATTTTGGTTCTTTGCTTTTTTTCTTTTCTTTATGCACATAATTACCTGATTTTGAATCCTTTGGTTGCAATTTTGCTGATAAATTTGATTCTAATTTACTTCCCTCCGTTTTTTTAATAGAAGTCATTTAGAAATTTAGGATAAATTAAGGAAGGCGAGGTAAGACACATTTTTACTCTTATACCCTTATGTAATACCCTTACGTAATGTAGTTTATTTCCAAATGTTAGCCTTTTTTGGGGATTTTCTTGTTGGAACTAAAAAAGTTCTGCGCTTGCTAATTGGAAATTTTGCTTTTTTTTTTTTTTTTGAGGAAATTTTGATTTTCAAGATTATAGTTGGATTTGAAATGGTGTCATTCTTTAGGCGGACAGAGTTGACAATACTCTTTCCAAATGCAATCACTTTCTAGCAGTGTCTGGAAACTGGATAAACAAGATTTGAATTGCATACTGTAACTTGAGTTTATTTTAGGATTACCTTTTGAGAAGCTTAGACGGAATAGATCCGGAGTCTTAAATGAATCAAACAAACATGAATGGACTTAACACATATTTTATGAGTGAGATGAAAATTGAAGCTCAGGTCCAGTGCATAAAAGTGAGTTTAAATAAGACTATTAGGAGTTTCTTAAACTCGCATTCTAGTATTTGGCCGAGGACCCATAAATTGATAATTAGCCTTTGCAGAACATTGAATGTCTTAAAAAGTTTCTTCCCTGAGGAAATGTGAATTCTGACCTTTAAGATACAGTGAGAAGTAAAACTCTGATCAAGGATGTGGTTCAGCTGATTAACACCAGTGACATAATGAAGCCCTAGGCCTCATCCGATGAAGTGAACATACGCAGACCTGAATAGTACTTGGCTACATATTGTGTTTGCTTTGTAGTGTTAATCTTAAGAGTATGTAGGAGCTGGCAAAAGCTGGCTTCTCAAGAAATGAAGGGGACAAGCATCTCATGTGGTTTATTAGACGAGAGTGTCATGCAACAGTTTGCCCTTGGACATGTGAAGTAGTGTTATCTTCAAAGAGAAATGCCGATAGATCTGGATGTATAAAAGTCATGAGGGTCCAGGACTAGATGTAGAGATGGCTTGATTGTCAATTTGATGTATGGTTTCCTTTATTTTCTGTTTTAGTTCAGATTACTTTCAGTAATTTCTTAACTGTGCACAATAGGTGAAGAAACGGAACATAAGGTCTGGAAATCCAATTGAGTTACATATTCATCATATTCTCTCATTCTATGATTTCTCTTTTTCCAAATTTTCCTTTTTTAGAAACTAAATAGGAAGCTTGTGCATGTTAGCATTGGGCTACTTTTCATGCTTTGCTGGCCAATGTTCAGGTAAATTAGGTTTGATTAAAGTTTATGAAAGAAAAACCAAAGCACTCATTTCTTGAAACATAGCGACACTTAAGCTATTAATCATGTTACAGTTCTGGCCATCGTGGAGCTATTTTAGCAGCACTGATTCCTGGTATCAACGTAATCAAAGTGCTCCTTTTGGGACTTGGAATATGGAAAGACGACGCTACTGTTAAATCTATGAGCAGATTTGGTGATCACAGGTGCAGCATTGAAATGATAATTTATTCTCTCTTTTTGAGTTCATGCGCAAATTAATTTTTTTCTCCATATCTTGATACTAGACAAATGGAACTTAGGGAAGGTGTAGCTGCACAATATTAAAGGATTCATATTTCCTGCCATGTTATTCTCTTATTCTCTATTGGTTTACCAGCTATGTTTTTCATCTACCTCCTTAATCTGTGCTTGGCTTGTTGTATTAGGGAGCTTCTCAAAGGACCATTGTATTATGCAACCGCAATGACCCTAGCCTGCGCCATCTATTGGAGAACTTCTCCTATTGCAATCGCCATGCTCTGCAACCTTTCTGCTGGAGATGGTACTGTTCTACTTTACTCCATTCTCATTCTAAATTGTGCTGTTGAACCGCTGTTGTCTCCTACATGTAAACTTTTCTTCTGAAGTGGAAAAGGAGTAAATAAGATTCTTAATCTTACACGTCGGACTGGAGAGGAATTCATCTAACATATCAAACTTGCATCGAAAACTCATCTTATTCCAGGTATGGCTGACATTGTGGGTAGGCGGTGGGGGCATCAGAAACTGCCTTACAATAGAAACAAATCCATTGCCGGCAGCATTTCAATGGCAATTGCTGGTTTCTTGGCATCTATTGGGTATATAATCACTTTACTTCTTAAACAGCTCTTCCAGGATTTGTGAACTCTTAACTGACTGAGATGTTTTTTTCTTACAGATTCATGTATTATTTCTCCACATTTGGGTACATTGAGGAAAGTTGGAACATGGTCATGGGGTTCTTGGTCGTGTCGCTTGCATCTGCACTGGTGGAATCTCACCCATTAAGCACCGAAATTGATGATAATTTGACAGTTCCTCTTGCCTCTCTGTTGGTGGGTAGTTTTCTTCTTTAAACTATTAATGCAAATAAGAGCAGTTCATTCCGCATGGTTTCGCATTATCTCTAACATTGTACGACTTGTAATTTGTCAATTTGTCCCTGATGTTTGTTTACTTAGACCGGCTAATCTGTCGCGAGTTTCCCACGCCAGTCATTGTTTAAGGGCATTTTTGAATTTTTAGTTCATTTTCCACCAAAAAAATGCCCCTGTATCTTGTATCAATTTATGTTCATCTTCTTGTAGTGTACTTGAGCATGGGAAATGCAATTACAATAAGAATGACTGCCTTTGTTAGGAAATATTTGGAGTATCTTGTATCAATACCCACCCAGTTACGGTATCGATTGATGTATGTTTTCTTGTGACATATTAATCTAATCTCTGATTTTTTATTTGCCAGTTAAAAATAAATATTTTCCTATTTAAAATAATTTATTATTATGTTAAAATGGATATTTTCTTGAATCGAACTGATTTAATGATTGATAACGAAATTACACATTCTGAGAATATACTGAGAAAAACATGCTTCAGCACTGTAACCAAATCATGTCCTTCATATACACTCTAAAGTGAAAACAAAGTTGTTTACTATGAATTTGTCAACTGTCTTCTCAGTCAAACGAGGCATTGTTTACTGGTCAAAGTTGAGCTTCATGACATACAGATTATGAGTTCGAATCTCTTCCCTTCCTATCTCGAAGATACAATACTATGAGGGCCCTTCAAGGGATAGTAATATCAGATGGTCCTTCTGGTACCCTTGCTGGCCACAATAAACAAGTTCCATACTTCCAGTGATATTTTTCCTTCATTTTTCACGTGTAAAAGGAAATCGAAAGAAATAAATAAGTGTGAAGATATAAATCATACGAGTGTCTGGCTTCACAACTTTCAGAGATATTTTCAAGATTAATTGTGGCCACAGACAGGGAAGGTAGGGTGGACCGGTCTTGTGTTCTTGATTCCACGTCACATATGCATGTACAAGTTTTACTGAGTAAATGTTGAGTGAGATTTGGGACCAAAATAAATAAACGGATTGATCCCCATTTTTAAACGCAGTTTTAGATGTGCATATTTTTAGCCTTATAACTTTGAATACAAAAAAATTAATAAATGCTAAATATTTTTTTGCCGGCATTTAAAAAATTTGATGGTTCGGATTTTATTGAATCGAATAAGTATTGTGATTTTTTACCAGATGTTACATCAAACATATACTCCCTCCATTCCTAAATATAAGACTCTTTAGACAATTTGAAAAAATTAAGGAAGTTGTTATTTTTCACCTAAACTTTCAATATTATCCCCCACCCTCCCTCTCTCTCACTTCTTTGTCATAAAGAAATGAAAATGTTGAGGGTATAATTGGAATAAATTGTTGACAACTAATAAAACAACCTTAAACGACAATTAATTTGGATACATAGATATCTCCTAAACGACAATTAATAAGGAATGGAGGGAGTATTACATAACTTAGAATATTTATTAATTATGAGAGAATACATGTTTAAAAATCCGTAACACATGAAAAAAATTAATAATCTTGAATATTTGACGATTTGCATTATAGCAAACCACAGGTATACTTCACTATTCATGAATTTTCAGTGTCATCTTCACCAAACTATCACCTCGTCTACTTCCTTTTCCCTTTGTTAATAAATGGTGATTCCTGATTTTGGTTCACATAGTGGTTCATTGCCTCACGCCTCGCATGCACTCAAAAGATAAAAGATAAAAGAAGAAAACAAACAAACAAAAAAAGTGTAGAAGGGAAGCTTCCCAGATTTTTCTGGGGTAACTGAATTTTAATAAGAAGAGAGTGATAGAATCAAATTTTTTATTCATTATCTAATTTGTGTTTGTCCTTTTCCTTAATTTAAAAAATAAAATGACTTACACAATAAATAAAACAAAGATATAAGTGTGATAGCAAGCAAAAAATAAAAAACAAACTATTGGCTTAATTCTAAGAATTATATAGATTAAAACAGAGCATCTAAGTGAAGGAAGAAAACAGCATTTGTCACTGTTAAAAGCTTCATATCATATATCACTAGGGAAATTCAATCATAGTAACGTTTTTGTGGGACTGACCTCACAATTCTCTTAAATGATTAAGCTGGACTAATCTAAAGACTTGAGATTCGCTCAATTAATATAAGGGAGCAGTGAGACCGGCCCATAAAAACGCTTCTAGGATTGAGTGACTATCACTAGAACTAACTCACCAGCGTTAACTAAACCAAAGTCACTATCAACAATTGGAACTCCCGTCTCCGAAACGGCGTCGATTAATCTCCAAATCCTTCTCATCAAATGGTTCCGGCAGCCGCCATGGATGTTCATCGTCTTTTCTCTTCCTCAGCAAAAACAGAAGACAGTTCCATTTACTTTCCGACTCGTTACCGGAGATGGTCATGGAGTTCCTAATACAAGGAATTACCAGAAACAGAATGAAAATTACGAAAACTGCAATGGCGGTGAATGCTATGATCTCGCCGTGCATGAAATAGTGACGGTCACGGAGGAATTGAAGCTCGTCGTTGTGATTTTCTGACCCCATAGGAGGAGTGGCTGGAGCCGGAGATAAGAGAAATTTGGTAAAATTTTCCGGTATGGGTCTTCTTCCCATATCTTACCTTAGGTTATAATGTTTTTATGGAGTTGGCCCGATTGGGTAATGGAATCTATACTGAAGCACAGTATAAATAGACTGAAGAGAAGAAAAAAACAACTTTGGCTTCCACCGAAAATGTTCATTTTCTATTATACTCTCCGTTCTCATTTAATTGTTGTTTAGGATATACATATGTATCCAAATTAATTATCATTTAAATATCTTTTATTAAGTGTCAATAATTTATTCCAATTATACCTTCAATTTATCTCTTATTATAAAAGTGAAAGAGATGGAGAAAGGAAAGAGTATTATAAAAATTGTGATAGAAATATTATTATTTATCTGAATTACTTAATTGTTTCAAAGTGTATTAAACGTCTTATATTTAGAATTGGAGGCAGTACTAAAATAAGAATTGATCCTCAAGTCCAAAGGTTTTCATCTCAGAGCTTTTAAGGCTAATAGAGAAGTAAAATTGGGGGAAGTGCTTCAAATAAGATTTATCATAGTTGTTTGTACACTAATAACTCACAAAAAATTAATTTTTACACTTGACAATAAACGAGTCTCACTTTATAAGAAAAGTTAAATTTAGCACAGTGGTGAATTTGTCATTGAAGATATTCTCTAGGGACCATTTTCTACGGCAAAAAATTATATGTACCCAACTTATGTACTTGTGCATTTATCCAACACTCAAAATCCGTCACGTGGACAGAGAAAATATATTTTCCTTACGGGTTCCACTATTTCTTTTAGGTTATAGATTTCTTAATTAAAAAATTGACACTTGTCAATTTCTTATTGATGGCACATGCATGAGTAAACAAGTTGGGATAGAAGATTCTTAGCCATTTTCTACTATAGTACTCCCTCAATTTTTCAATATAGATCGTTTAAGACACTTTAAAAAAAAATTTAAGAAACTTAAACAAATAATAATCTTTCCACCACAATTCCAATAATACCCCTTCCTTCCCCATTCTCTTTCACTTTTCTAATAAAAGATTTGTTGAATGTATAATTGAAATAAATTATTGACACCAATAAAAGACATATAAATGACAATTAATTTGGATACATATATATCTTTTAAACGATAATTAAATGAGAATATAGATTAGTGTTTATGAGTTAAATATATAATTGAAAAAGTATATTTTTTTGCCAAAATAAAAAAAAATTACTACCGACAACAATAACTAATCATTGTAATAGCCAATCCAAATTAATCAAACCTATCGAAATTAGACACTAGATAAAAACTTAAAAAAAAAATAAAGCAATGACTAATCATCTTTGTAACACCTCTTTTTTTTGGTGTATAGTAGAATATTCACCATTAATAGTAATGACTACACCCCTACTCCCATCCTATGATTAAATAACGAGGTGACCTACTAGACACTATACCACGTGTCATGCCTTTTTTTCTTATTTTTTATGTTCTTTATTTTATTCAAAATATTCGAAAGGCCATAAGGCCTTATTACACTGTAACTTCAATATTAAAGATTTTGGGCTGGGCCAACTTACCATCCAGCCCTAGGAAACCAAACTCTCTTGAAAGAACGGAGGCCTGAGCCGAGCCGAGCCGGAGAAGTGAGAACTCCCCAATCACATCACGAACGTGGACATCTTTTAATGGCGGGAGCACGATAGACATCTTATAATCTGTCATAGCAGAAAATTTCTCGCCTCCTCATTACTCGCATCGATCTGTTAGTTTTTTTTTTCTTTCTTGTATTATTTTTTATTTTTAAATTCTGAATATTTTACAATAATCTGGATTGTTTTGTTATCGATTGATTGATTTCCATTAGCATTTCATCAAGATCCTTTGAGCGTGTTTTTCAATTAGTAGTTCCTCAAAAAATTTCTTGATTTTGCAGCTAGGGTTCCCTAATTTTTACTGATTGCGTTCGGGGGAGGTTTTCTACTTTAATATTCGGCTGGTTTTGTTCGTAAATGTATGTATTAGATTAATTAATTTATCAAAACCAATGGTTTTCATTTGTCATTGATTACTTTCCTTGGAAGTTTCTAGTTTACTAAAGAATGGGAAACTGATAATTTAGTTTATAGATGGATCTATATATGAGCTTTCTGTTGAAAATGATGAGAGAAGATCAAGCTAATCGTTGTAGCTCTATTTATGATCCGGTTCCTTCATTTCTTGTGACTCGTGATATTTATTTATTCCTTTTGGTGTGTGTTTATGAATGTATTTCTTGTGGCTATAGGTTTGGAAACAAATTGGAATCATCATGTCAGCTCCGAATGAAGATAACTTCGCTCAGGTATTTTATATGGGATAATTGTTATGTATTTGTATGTTAATGCATTTAATTCTCAAGGTTAACCTCTTGCTTCTGATTCTTCACGAA
Organism: Vinca minor; assembly: GCA_026122235.1. Taxonomy (NCBI): domain Eukaryota; kingdom Viridiplantae; phylum Streptophyta; class Magnoliopsida; order Gentianales; family Apocynaceae; genus Vinca; species Vinca minor. The sequence continues at coordinate 15,125,783 of JAOCZM010000015.1, forward strand.
TTAGCTAGCTACTTTTGCTGACCGGATGAACCTATTTCGTCTGCCATTGAGAATATATATTAATTGATTTGGTTTCTGACAAGATTGACATGCTTGATCATCAAAGGGTTAGAATGTTGCATCTTATAGATTCTGATCAAAGCTTATATTGTTGTTGCATTTGAAGCTGTCATCAGAATTTTTTGGTGGACTTCTGGATTCTATTATTGTTGATGTTGCCTCAGAGTGTCACCGCATTGCAAGACTGGGACTTGATCGTGATCTAGATGAAGAGGAAGAAGAATTGCGGTTATCAGCACAAGCCAGGGCCAAGGTAGCTGACCCAAGTAACAGTGGCGAAGCCAATGGAAAGTATGTCGTCGACATATTTGGGCAAACTCATCCTGCTATTGCTAATGAGATATTTGAGTGCATGAACTGTGGTCGATCAATCATGGCTGGTCGTTTTGCCCCTCATTTGGAGAAGTGCATGGGAAAGGTAACCACCCTTCCACTGATCCATTTCTATTCTTAGATAGGGCCAATACATATTGGATTACGTTTAAATGTTGGTAGTTGTTCTTGCTCTTTTCAGTCATAGAGGAGACACTATTTTCCTTTGGAAATGTACTTTATATTTAAGGTACCCTTCATGGATGCAGGGTAGAAAAGCCCGTCTTAAGGCAACAAGAAGTAGCACAGCGACACAAAGCCGGCATACTCGAAGCAGCCTTGTTTCCTCTTACTCACCATATTCAAATTCCACAAGCATGAACAGGTTATCAAATGGAGGTTCCAGTGTTGCTGGTGATGAGTACTCAAATGGTGTCCATGAAGATCATTGACAAAGTTGTGATATATCGGCTTATTTGTGCCTTCCCTTACCCTGCAACCAAATATTCTTGACTTCCCCTCCTCCCAACAGCTCTTGGAGTCTCAGCAGAAGCGTCTTTGATGGTGGCTATTCCTTTGAGTTATGTTAGGAAAATACCAGAATATGTTGCTGGTTTCCCTTGTCAAGCATATGATATTATATATTAGTCTAACGGAGAGATCAAAGACCATTATTTGCGGAATTGGTATTTTGCTGGACTTAATAGTATAAGGCGAGGATTGATCTTTCTGATTTAGTATCGACCTTTTATTCCTTTACTGATCTAGAGTGGCCAAAACCAGTAACAATTCAAAAATGTGAAAAACCTTGGCTCTTAAAAGGACTCCGTTACAACCTTTATGTACAAATTAGGCATTCTGGAAATGGACAGGCTGTGTGCTAACTCAAATTTTTTTTTTCTTACGACGTGGCTTGAGATTATCAGGAAAGAAATGTCACTCTCTTAAAAAACACTAGTAATCTGCAATTAATCATTTTTGAAGTATACAATTTGGATGCAAGCTTTCAAATCCAATTTCAATACGATAATACTCCTAACCTTCGCATGCAAATGCCGAAATACTTGTAGAAACCAACTATTGATATTTGTGAAAAGAAAAGAAACAAACTCCTGATCTTGAAATGTGATAAAGCGAGTTACTCAATCCTAGGATCTTATGTGACTAACTCTACAATCCTCTCATATGAATTGCCTCATTCATGTGAAGGAGTTGTTGAGACAGTGCGGTTCTAAGATTGAATTTTCCCTAAAAAGGCGAGATGGAGAAGGTAAAAAATATAGAAAAAGTCAAAAAAGTAAATTCCGTTGCCGGGACTTGAACCCGGGTCTTTCGGGTGAGAGCCGAATATCCTGACCAACTAGACTACAACGGAATGCTACGAGTTTATGTAACATAACATTAAATATCAAAATTGTATCCGTTAAATTCATACCCGAATGAAAATGGAGTACTAGTGTAATACTCTCTCTCTCCATTCCCATTTAATTGTGATATATATGTATTCAAATTAATTATCATTTACATATATTTTATTATGTGTCAATAATTTATTTCAATTATACCCTCAACATATCTTTTATTGAAAAAGTGAAAGAGAAAGAGGAAGGAAGGGGTATTATTAGAATTGTGGTGGAAAGATTATTGTTTGTTTGAGTTTCTTAATTTTTTCAAAAGGTTATAAACGACCTATATTGAGGAATGGAGGAAGTATAAGATTTCAAGGTCTTTCGATGAATTATATCCTAGTTTACTTTTCTAAATTGTTATTGAAGTTTCATACTTTTAAGATTGGTAGGTTCGTATCAACGACAACGAAGCGTAACTCATGAGACGCTACACTTTCAACCAGTAGATTGGGAGTTTAAGTCATACCGGAGGAAAAGCGGGAAACACTATTCATCCTCCTCTAAAAAAAAATTCATATCAACAATGTCATATTATTCTAGAGATTGATTATGATGGTTCATCAACTACGAAAATTTTTATGTGAATATAAGAGATAATTTCTTGATCAATTTCGATCAAATCTATAATTATGTTTTTAATTTTGGAAAATATTAATTTTTGGGAGAATATAGTTATTATAAAAGGCGTCTAGAAATTGACCATGACCGATTAAGTATGTAAAGCCTTATGCGATTATATAAGAGATAATTTCTAGAACATAATCGATCAAATAAGTAATTATGTTTGTAATTTTGCAGAATTTTATTATTTTATGATATTGATGGAATTATAGATTTATAATAAAAAAAAATTCAAAATTCAAAATTCAAAATTTTATCATTTTATTAATTTATCAAATTTAGTAATTTGTTACGTTTGCCTGAATCGAAATCGAAAAAGCTATTATTTTTGGGAGATTATTAATTTGTAGATGTTATACTTTATTTTTATAATGGGCCACTTCTCTGATAAACAGTTAGTTCTGGCAAATATAATGGGTCAGTAATGAAGTAGCCACATCTAACCGCATAGCGCTTGCAGACTTGATTCATTGTGAAGCCCGCTACTTTCATGCAGGCCCATGACAGCCAGTTGATAGGATCTTGAGCTTAGGCCCATATCTTGTGAACGGTTCTCGCTTCTTTTGTCATATCCAATTCTTTTGACAAGTAATTAGTCTTTTATCTGAAAATTTCTATTTTAGAGATTGAAAAAGTATATTTTATATGAGAGAGATTTGAAGTTCAAATTGATAATTTTATGTAAAACAACGTGAGAATTTTGTGAACAAATAAATATATTTATCGATAAGAAAGTCATATATTCAAATTATTCAAGAAACGATTCTATACTTATCGTACACAAGTTCTTACGAAATTGCTCGATTTTATACAGGTCTACCAAAATATGGCAAAATCTCCAATTTGGACCTTTATGTATTTCGAGTTTGCGGATAAGGGACCTTTCGTTTTTATTTTTCTTTTAAGGTCCAATTCAAATTTACGTTCTGCTATTTAAGAACTTCCGTTCAGAAATTCGTCTTCTCACCATTTTTCCAGTCTTTTGATCAAAGAGGCCAACTTAACCGAGGGGTATTTTTGTCTTTCCAATTTCCTACCATAGTTATACCCAACAGATGAGACATTTTAACTTGCTCTCATCGTTTCAAATCACAAAATTAGGGGGTTCTACTCTATTTTCTCTATATTTCTTCATCAATCTGAACTAGAATCTTAAGACTTCTGCTTCAAATAAGGCGATTTGACATAAATCCGACTCTTTCCCGTTGATATCTTGAAGAGGTTCAGTTGTATTGTGGCAATATGGGTGTTCATGGTTCGGGTTGGTTCGGTTTTACACATTTTTTAAACCAAACCGAAATATTCGGTTTGAAAATTTTGAAACCAATCCAAATCATTCAAAATCTCAAACCGATGCATTCGGTTTGTATCGGTTTGGTTTGGCTTGGTTTTTCGGTTTTCGGGAGATATAAAATATATTGATTATAAAAAATAATAAAACAATTTTTTTTATATAATTACTTAGCTGTTAAAAATATAAAAGAAATAAGACTATTGTTTTCACGTTAAACACAATAAAAAACAAAATAATGAAACATAAATTATTGATTCTTGAACTTCAATATAAAGTAAAAAAAAAATTATATAATTACCTAGCTACTAAAAATATAAAGAAATATGTCTATTGTTTTTCACTAGTTAAACACAACAAAAAAACAAATTAATGAAATATAAATTCTTGATCTTAATTCTTGAAATTCAAACAAATTACTGAAATATTATTCTATGAGGAAAAAAGCAAAAAAATTAAAAAGTTACACCATTATTAGTTTCAAAGTAAAACAAAAAAACTTTAGATGAATCTAAATTATTGGTTTGGATCGGTTTCGGTTTTTCATGAACACCCATATGTGGCAATATGCCTCGATATGTTTATTAGACGTCCCGGTGCAGAATCTGCAAAATACGGTGAGTTATTACTATTGATCTGTGCAATAAATGTTAGTTTATAGTGGGTATGAATATTATTCTTGTTTTTTTTAAAGTTTTTGTTCGAAAGCATGTATCTTTGTTGTTTTGTACTGATTTAGTGGGCCATAATGTAGTTTTTTATTCATTGTGGTCTTAGAAATAAGTATATAAATGGACCCCTGGTACTTTAATGTTTACAGAAAGTGTAGTTGGACCATGTGTGTAGCTGAGAATCTTCTTATCTTATTGTATGTGTTTATTGTAGACTTTTTCAGAGTACTTTTATTGTTTGTCTTTTGTGGTCTCCTTATTTATTTACTGATGAATATGTACTTGAAATGACATCTTATGCTGAGGAGACTAAGTTTGTAGAAGTATTTTACAAGTATGAACCTGGGATGATTGAGTTTGCTTTTATCAGGTATTTGGAGGCTGAAGAAGAAGATCTAATACCATTACTTGACGATGGTAATGTTGTTGATGGACAACAAATGTATGATGAAGAAGAAATAATTGACTTCACTCTATCTGAAGTGGATGATTCCAATGTAGAGAATGACTTTGGACCTGCAAATGAGAGTGAAAAACATAAATATTCTGAAGAGACTGCTGAAAAAGACAAAAGCCTCCCAAATCTGGAGATAAAGGGGGTTTCAATGCTGATATAAATCCTTTTAGCACTCCCCCACAATTCTGTAACAAGTTTGGTGATGTTGAGAATAGTGGCAGCAAAAAAAAGAAGAGTGTGGCAAAAAAGAGAGTTTTTCAAACAGTTGATAATGAAAGTGAAGTGTTTAATAGTGATGATGAGGAGGAAAGACATTTTCTAACTTATGTCATGTCTCTATATTTTACAGGTTCAAAAGAAGAGCAGGGGACCTTTCAAGTGTAGTTATTGCCTTTCAGTGGGACACTCAAGAGATTCATGTTCCATTAAGTAAAGGGACAACCTTGGTTTTGTAAAGTGTGAAGTTAACTTTAGTATGGTGAACCTTTTAAGTTTTTCCTCAAACATTAGGTCACTTTTGGTATAGGCAGAATAATGCCTTTATATTTTGTACCAAACAATGGTTTTAGCTAGCTTTTATGTTTTGTCTATGCTTTAGATGTATTGGTGAAACTAGTGCTGATCTTGATATCAGTTCTATTTTGTATGTATTTGGTCTACAGTAGTTCACATTAATACAATGTTCCTTGTTGGTGTGCATTTTAAATCCCAATCACAAATTCATCAAAAAATTGAAACAAAGTGCAACAATTCCTTTGTCTTTTATTCAAACAACAATTAAAACACAACATAAATGGATATGACCATTGAACAAAATATTACATTACTCTACTTTCAACAATGAAAATAAACACTTAATTAAGCTAATTCCAACCACTTTTAGCTAGAAGAACAGCAATTGAAAAACCAAAGTCACTATCACAACAGCTCACAAACTCTTTTCTCTAACTTGATGTTCATCAATGGTGGATTGGAGGAATTTTATTTTTTTCTTCAATTTTGCACATTTGCAACATGGCGGAGGATCAAACCATTCAAAATAATCACAATAGACAAATTTCTAAAATTTAAAAACAGAAGAATCAAAACCAATGCCCCAGATTTATAATGTCAAATTAACAAAATACTAAATCATTGGAAACTCAGATCAAAATTTTTGCAACCCAAAACAATCTACCAGAGTTTGTGGCTGTTTTTGAAGTCTTCAAGACTGGAATTTCACCACATGAACATCTAATTGGGCCATTGACAAATTTAGATTGAGATGAAGAAGCCATTAGAGAGAGTTTTGAAGAAACCCAAATGAGTAGGGGATGCTTTAAAATGGAGATAGGTTTTTATTAAGGAATATATTGATGTAAGAAATATATATAGAACTTATTAACTATGGTAGAAAATTGTAAAGACAAAAATACCCCTCGGTTAAGTTGGTCTTTTTGACCAAATGACTGGACAGACAGTGAGAAGACGAATTTCTGGAAGGAAATACTTAAATGGCAGAACGTAAATTCGAATTGGACCTTAAAATAAAAATGAAAGGTTCCTTATTCGCAAAGGCAAAATATGTAAAGGACCAAATTGGCAATTTTGCCACCAAAATATCTTAAGTTCCCGTTTTGTGTGTTTTTATATGTTCCAGCCGCCAACTCCACAATGAATAATATTGGTTATATATATAATCATTCAAGAATCATAAAAATCCCAAGAAATGAAGTCTTTTTACCATAAAGAAACATATCTAACTCCACTTTTCCATAACACTTTCGAACCTCTGCTCATTATTTTCTCCTTTTCTGGCCCTTATTTTTAATCTTCTGATCTAGGACATTCCATTAGATAGCCTTTACTATTTTCATTCTCCACCCAAACGGATGCCACATTAACTACTTTTACTTTCTTTAAAAAATTTAAAAGATTCTTAATAAATACATTACACATATATAATATATCTGACTCTCTAACTTACAATATGAAACACAGCAAAGATCAAGTGACATATGAGCTGACAACATAGTATTATTGCAAAGGGATAGATGGATTATTCTTTTTATTCATTCCATGCAGTGGCGGATGCAGTGTTCCATTACTAGGGTTACATGTCCCGCTGAAAAATATTTTTTTATTAGTAAATAAAGTGTTTGATCTATTTATATGATATGTTCATAAATGACCCACACAAATAAAGTGACTCCGCAAGTGACCCACTGTTTTCAAGTTCTGAATCCGCCACTGATTCCATTCCCATCACTAATCAAACCCAGTAATATATAAGGAGGAGGAATTTTGAGGTATCAAATCATAGTAGGGTTTTCTCAGGCCCGACTATCTACATGTCTAAAGTGACATTTAGAACAGGGCTTCTCATTTTGTGGGGTTTCCAAATTTTTAAAATTACTTAATATTTATATTACTTTGTTCGAGTACGGGCGTCAAATGCGGATACATATCTAAGTGTCATGTGTTTATACCTCTAAAAGTAATGGTACCATGATACTTCTTGAAATTCGTTCATGAGTACATGAATGCATAAATAATTAGGGGAATAATTATGTTTTTACACTTTTTATAATTTATATATTTTTTTAAAAAAAATATTAGGGCATAACTTTAATAACTAGTACAGTACCTCAATATAGTTCGAGATAACATTTTCTATATATATAAAAAAAGAATCGTAGTAGGTTTTTCTATTTTATTTTTAACGAATCAATATAGGTGGAAACTCTGGAAAATGGACTTACCTAAATTAGGAGATTAGGAAACGAAACTAGAGGCAGCTGGGTGGTTCGAGTTGGACAGAATTTGGATAAATGTTATAGGCAAGAACAATATGGAAGGATGCGGCTGCAATTATTAGCCGGTATTTTTATATTCATATTAGTGTGTGTATTGGATTTTGCGGGACCCATTATCCTCTATGACCTGTATTCTACACCCAAGTGTACTTGCTCTTCTAACACCTGGCAGGCAGCGCGATGGATGCTAAATGTACACTAACCTTCCTCATTTTCTTTGTTTTTTTGGATGGATCTTCTTATCATAAATTACGAATCAGACGTTTGATCATCAAATTATTATCTAAGTGGCAACTTTTTTATTTTCACCCAGTTATGTTAAAAGAAATGATTTAGCTCTAATGCTGATAGTCTCACTGTGTTGTTCTTAAAGCTAAGTGAAAAGTAAGGATGAAGCCAGAAATTTGATGTTGGGGCGAAACTGTAACAGTATCTCGAACTACATATAAAAATGGAAAGAAAAAATAAATTGGAGGGCGAAACTAATAAAATATTTCTAACTACATATAAAATTTACTATACTAATTAGTAGTATTTTTAAAAATCTAGGGGGCGGGGGAGTTAAATTATATTTTACGGAATTCACCAAAGATTTCATGTAAATCAACACTCTGAGCTCATAAAAAATTAAATACTAGGTTTGACAAAAATGGAACAAACATGGAAAGAATTGATTGGAGAAGATAGGAATGATGATCAGTATTAGGTCCTGATTAAGAGAAGAAACATGGAAAGAAAGCAAAGCCAGTGAATAATAATCTCCAACTAATTTTGCACCCCGCAAAAAAACTTTTGAGGGGGGGTCCCACTACTTATGGACACATTATAAGATGCTCCTAAAATAGGGTGAAAATCCTCTATCCCCATTCATGTCTCCATCCCTATCCTCAACCAATCAGAATTTACTATATAAATATTTTTTTTTAATTATATATACACAAAGTGAATTGTGATTGACTGGGGATATGAATGGGAACAAAGAATTTTTTGCCCCTAAAGTATGATCCAAGAATTAACAAGAACATCTATGCATATTTAAAAACAAAACACCATTAGAAGACAAATGTGGATTCAGAAAACTTTATTATGTTAATTAAAGACCATTCCCATTAAAATGTGTCGGGAAAGAGTGATTGAATAGTGTATTTACATAATTATTTACAAGAACTAATACATTTTTTACATTTAAATACATAAATTTATTGAAACAATTTACATTAAGATCGCCCATCCAATTAAAGTTTTAGTAAGAATTTTTAGTACGCTAATAAAATTATTCATATATAAGAACATCAATATAACTAAAGAAAATTAAGGTTCAAACTAATCAAATTATTTCACAATACAACTTTAATTGGTAAGATCTATTAAAACATTAATATCCAAAAAAAAAAAAAAAATAGTAGTTTGACGTGTAAATTATGTGGAGCAATTTGGGAGATCCACATGATAAGTGGTGGTTCCATACTCCAAACAATTTTAGGACGCGTGTGCCATTCGGGATTGGGCAGTGACGTGGAATTGCACGTTTCGTTTTCTGAAATAATAATAATAATAATAATGGGGGTTGTAGTTATGAATTGATTTGATTAGTGGCATAAAATCATCTGTTCTGAAATCCTATCATCTTTCATATTCTATCATTAAAAATATAACACATATCTACTCATTCATAATACAATGATCTTGTATTATAACATGCTCCTAATTTTTCTCTCCTTCTATCTTTTATTCTTTAAGTGAGAAATGTGGCACATTTTTAATGGTAAGATAGGGAAAATAATAAGGTTTTGAGACAGACAATTTTTTCCATTGATTAGTGAAGTAAAAGTAAAGGTAAAGAAAAGTGAGGTAGTTGAAATGAAACTAGTCGGCAAAGACTTTAAAGTTTTCATTTAAAAAAAAAAAGTAAAGGCTTTTAAAGTGCATAGAAAAAAAGGAAAATTTTGATATGGACCGGGTCCATATGAACCATGTGGTTCAGATTTGGTCACATCCCTGCAGAATGAGGAGAGAGAAGGAAATGCAGTGATGTGGCCAAATCTGGACCGCATGGTCTAATGGGACCCGGTCCATATCAGAAGTGTTCAGGAAAAAAAAAAAGACAGCTGGGGTTTTTTTTTGATAAAAAAAAAGACAGCTGGGGTTTTTTTTTTTTGCTAAGTAAAAAAAAAGACAGCTGGGGTTTCTTGAGCCATTTGTATGTGTTTTGAGTGTTACTAATATAAATGGAGATGAGTTAAGTGATTTCCTACAAAGAGATCATCCCTAGGGGTAGAAATGAGATGAATTGAGTTAGACTGACTTCAATTTATTTTAATTTTATTTACTTTATAGCTTAATTTGTATTTAATGTGAGAACTTTTCAGTTCAAGTTTAACTCTACTAGCTTACGATCACTTCAACTTAGTTCATTTATTTTATCATACTAGAAAAAAATACGGCGACATCTAATACGAGTTTAATATCCAATTAATATAAAATAAATACGAATTTAATACGAGTTGCAGAGTGACATATAATATTAATTTAATATCTTTATATCAATTATAATAAATGGAGACTTCAAAAAATTATTGCAACTGATATCCAACAAGTTAAAAAAAAGAATTCTTAACAATGATAGTATAAACTAAATCCAATGTAAACTAATGACGATCCAACTAACAAAATTTCTAATACTTATTAATGCGTTGTGAAAGTTTTTGCAGCCTTCTTATTAAAACATTTTTATTTCTATTGCATTTTCCTCCATTTTAGATGAAAATATAAGACTGTCATAAAAGAGTATTCCGTAGATATAATAAATGAAGATTGTAAATATAATAAATGAAGATCATTAATAACCAAAACAAGTAGTAATATATCTTATATATTTCGGCTACTTTTTTACAATATATAAATTTATTTTTATATTGAGTCAGCTTACGAGTTAAATGAGTTGAATTATATTCAACTCATATTTTAAATGAGCCAAAAATATTAGCACATGCATAACTCATGAGCTGAACTTATTAAGCCAGATATCAAATCTTGAGCAATTCATATTTTAATTATATTTAGCGAATCAAATATTCAGATACTCGTAATATATATATATATATATGATAACAATAATGGTGCATGCAACTAGCTAGAGGGAGAGCCATCACACAATTACTCCCATGGGGTGTTTGTTTAGTGTGCTTCTCATTGGTTGTTCCAAACTGCCCTGCTTTTTTGTCACTAGTCATATCTTTTTCCCATTCCAATGTTCACATCAAAACAAAAATTCTCTCATTGGTCTCTTCTTCCACTTCTATTCTTTAATGGCTAGATCCGGTCAAAATCTTCAGCCGCCGATAAGATCTTGGTCGGATCTAACCATTTTCACTCTCTTTATATGTCCTTACCCCTTTTTTTAGTCACAAACATTGATGGACTTTCTTTTGTGCGTTTTTCATCTAGATTCAAGACTTCGGGGCGAGATCCAGGGGCAGCTAAGAGGGTGTTCGAGGTGCTCGACTGCACAGGGTCTCAAAAAATCAGGGGTCCCAATTATATATATATATATATGTGTGTGTGTGTGTGTGTGTGTGTGTGTTTGTATTTTATTGAAGAATGATAAAAATTGTTTGTATTTTTAAAATTATGTTTAAAATATTTTAGTACTTTTTTAAGACAACAAAAATTATGATACAATTGTAATGATTTTTTGTTATGTTTATATGAAAGTCACTTTTTTCCGATTACGTAGAGCCTCATTTTAAAATTTTGCACAGAGCCCCCCAAAATGTTTGAGATGCCCCTGGCGAGATCTTTTGTCGATCTTCTTATATCGGCTTGTTGCTCCTTACTTTGGTGGAATGATATGGTTACCCATATTAGATTTGGGCCCTTTCTTAAATTTCCACCTCTTTTCTAAGAGATTTTTTAGATCGTTGATGCGCCCATATTCTTCTAAATCGCCGTCTATGAAAGAGGTTGAAACCAAATGCTTCCCTTTGTGGTTCGAGAATGACGATGAAAATGTTGCGGAGAAGACTATCTTTTGTTTGTTTGTTAGATTATTATTAGTAGTACCTAGGATATTTGGGGTGTGAGTTATTATCTGTTATCTTGTGTAACTTTTATTTTATGTCTTGTTTGATTTTTCTTCCTTCTTCAACTCCTCTCTTTTGTTGTATTAGAGAAAGAGTTTGGAAGTTATTCAGGTTGTAATGGCCCCAAATATTTTGTTTTTATTCATCAAAAAAAATGTTCACATCAATGGAATTGACTCTGTTATAATCTTCACATCAATGGAGTACCATATTGTTAATTTTCTATTTAAATTGGCATTTTTTTTTTGCTAAATAAATTCTGATTTCATTAATCACAAATAGTCGAGGCCATTACAATCAATAAAAAATCTGAAAGTACAGAAAGTAAAAGTTATACAATGATTTAAAAAATCACGATAACAGACAAAAGACACATCCAAGAAAACTTGGATGGTTAGGAAAAAAACTAGAAAAACTAGACAAATAAACAAATACATAATCTTATTCTTCAAAGCATCTTCATCGCCATTCTTGAACCACAGGGACAGGAGAATATTACTTTCAACATCTTCCTTAGGAGTCGACAATTTATAGGACCATGGGCGTATCAACCGTCCTACAAATTGCCTCGGGAAGATGCAGAAAGTTGATAAAGGGCCCAGATCAAGTCCGGGTTGAACGAATCCTCCTAGAAACATAGAAAAAAAGTCTAGATCTGTGAAGATCTGAGACTCATCTAAGCACTGTGTCTTGAATCTTGAAAAAAAAAACCCTGAAAAAGGTTTCATATGATTCGTGGTACAAAATAGAGTATTAATAACGGAACAAAAGGACCAAGATTTGACCATTGGCCGGAGCCAATGGCCAAATCTGGCCAGCAGTAGGGGGAGGAAAGCCGCAGGAAGAAAGGGGGAAGAGAGAGAAAAAGGGAAATTTTTTTTTTTGTTTTTTTTTAAATTTTTATTTATTTATTTAAATTGGCATTTAACACAAGTTAAAATTTACCTATTATTCATTTTTTTAACTATGAACTTTCACATTTTCTACCTCATAAAAGTCAATTGTAAACTTAAAAAAAATCCAATTTAATTTGAGTGAATCTTTCATTTAAATATATCCAAACATAAAATTTCTAAATCGTTCTGAATTATAAATCCGTAATTTATATATAAATGGCCGTCCCGGCTCCTATGCGGAACGGCTTTTGTTCCGTATGATGCAGAACACGCTCCCAGACATCGTATGAGATTTTTTAACGGTCCAGATCTGGAGAGAGCAAAGTTTTTTTTAATTATTTTTTAATTCAGTCGCAACTTTTCTCTCTCCAGATCTGGACCGTTCAAAATTCTATCCGACGGCTGAGATTGTTCCGCAAGTGCGGAAGGAGCCGGACTGATGAATGGCAAGGTAATAACATCACAAAAGTTATTTGGACTGATACATTTTGATATATATATATATATATATATATATATGAAGTGAATTTTAATTGTCGACGTGATATGATGTTTATACCATGAATTAATTGTAGAATTAGGACAAAGGACTAATAAGCCCAAAAAAACCAACAATTTATCGTTCACTTGTGAGTTCTCGGCATAGACACGTGTGTTGTAACATATCTTGATAATGTTTTTTGTTCATTTTGTAATTTAGCTCAAAGTAAAGACTTAATAACAGTGGGTTCAAGTGTTGGGTTTGGACCACTACCCCGGCCACCCCCCTGGCACTGACATTGAACGAGACCAATCATAAAATTACTAGTACAATTATAACAAGTTTAGTGCTAATTAAAAGCGATCACTCCCTCAAATGATTATAAGTTATACTCCTGATTTTTAGAGTTTGTTCAAGACAATATCACGGTTTTAAAATATTTTGAGTAATTAATATCGTAAAATTTTAATTTTTTTTATTAATAGGTCTTAGTATATTAAATTTTAATCGAACTAGAAATATTGAAATACCGGTTAAAAAATGAAAAAAGAGAGCAAAACCCCGCCAGCCCCACCTTTATAACTAAATGCTCATGCTAAACTCAGAAAAAAGAAATAAAAGGAAGAAAGATTTCTTAGACAAATTTGGAGAACACTTGGGCTCCATATGCTTATATGCACCTTACCAGAGAAGGGAACTCATGTAGGACGGAAATTATATATATAGAATTGCCTCACAAAGGAGGTAAATTAGAAGACCGGCAGACCGGTTGCCCCATAAGGGAAATATAAGTGCCTGACCGAGGAGGAAGATTAGAAGACCCATGTAGAGGAAATATAAGTGTCTCACACAAGAAATAATCCATAACAAGAAAATTAAAGTATACCCCTTGTGTGAGGAGGGTATCGAACCCGCGACCTGGGCTATGGACCTTGTGATCATATGCTTATATTTAATTCCAAAGGATCGCCTCTTATTTTAAAGGTTGCAAACTTTAAATGGTACCGATACGCGTCCCGTTTTCTACTTCTTGATCTTATACTATATAGTTTTTGTATTAGTTAATGACATTAGTTTTCTTTCTCCATAAATTAAAGAACTATTAGTACAACTAACTATGATTAGATTGGAAGATATTTTTCCTCTTGGCCAGCAGTATAGTACGGATTAATGCGGTGGTTAATAAAGGTAGTATATTTATCATTCTTACGTACAAATATAAATCTCACCCAATAAATTTTGCTGGCCCTACAGAATTTAAAATTATACTCATTTCATTCACAATTATTTTTCATTTTTAAGGAAATCATTGAGGTGAATAAATTCAAAGATAATTAATCACTCTCTTAATTTACTTAAAAATTGATAAAAAAAATATAATTAGGCGACATATACTTGTTAATGGGGAGGGTACAAGAAATGATATAGAAAATGCAAAGCGCAAATAGAGATCAGCCAAGGGGACATATGCTTAGGCTTAAGTCATGTCGTGAGCCTGAGGTTATCATAACATGGACATCATCGTCGCGGCTCCTATGCGGACCCTGAAAATTTCGTACGGTGCGGGCCATGATCTCAGCCGTTGGATTTTATACTTTTTGATACAACGACTGTATCAAAATAGGGGGTATTTTAAGGATAAACTTTGCGTGTTACTTTTTGTTCCCGAGGAGAGAGAAAAGTTGCGCCTGAACAAAAACACATGTTCTTCGTTAGAGAACCTCTAACGAAGAACATGTGTTGTTACCGCAACTTTTCTCTCTCCTCCCGATAACTCAATCGATGTGGCGGTTGCATGTTACTTTTTTGTTCCCGAGGAGGAGAGAGAAAAGTTGCGGCTGAACAAAAAACACATGTTCTTCTTTAGAGAACACATGTTTTTGGTTAGAGAGTTGCCGCAACTTTTCTCTCTCCTCCTCGGTAACCCAATCATTTATTTGTAAAATTACATATGTACCCTTTCATTATATAACATTTGTTTTTTTTATTATTTTTTATTGTCACTGCAACTTTTCTCTCTCAGGATCCGGGACTGATTCAAAATTCCATCCGACGGCTAGGATGGTTCTGCAGGTGCGGAACTTTGGGCGTTCGCACATGAGGCCGGGACCCGACTGGTGGTAGAGAGTCGTCGCGGCTCCTATGCGGACCCATAAAATTCCGTACGGGTCATGGGATACTGATCCCAGTAGTTGGATTTTATACTTTTTGATCCAACGGCTGTATCAAAATAGGGGTATTTTAGGGATAAACTTTGCGTGTTACTTTTTGTTCCCGAGGAAAGAGAAAAGTTGCGGCTGAACAAAAACACATTTTTTTTCGTTAGAGAACACATGTTCTTGGTTAGAGAACACATATTCTCTAACCAAGAACATGTGTTTTTGTTCAACCGCAACTTTTCTCTCTCCTTCTCGGTAACCCAATCGATGTGACGGTTGCGTGTTACTTTTTGTTCCCGAGGAGGAGAGAGAAAAGTTGATTCTCTATCCAAAAACATGTGTTCTCTAAAGAAGAACATGTGTTTTTGTTCAGCCGCAACTTTTCTCTCTCCTCCTCGGTAACCCAATCATTTATTTGTAAAATTACATATGTACCCTTTCATTATATATAATATTTTTTTTTAATTATTTTTTTATTGTCACTGCAACTTTTTCTCTCTAGGATCCGGGACTGTTCAAAATTTCATTCGACTAGTTAGGATGGTTCGCGAGTCATGGAACTTTGGGCGTTCCGCACAGGAGCCGGACTGGGACATCATTGTAAATTGACAATCCTTAAAAGATAAAGACAAAAAAACACATTCCGTAATTAATCAACTATTGTCTACAATCATTCGTCCCCAAGCCTAGGATTGATAATCATAATTAACTATTCAGAACATTCTTCCCATCCAGGCCCTCCCTTCCCCTCCCCGCCATTAAATAAAATAAAAAAACCTTACCACATATTATATAAATATTTATTTTAAGCATGTATAAATATCCACACAAGTCATGCCCATTATAACCAATTTAAAACTTGTGCTTCTAACAATAGTAGTGGAATTGCAGGGCTGCTATTGCCATTGCTTCTCTGCATCATTCTTCTTCATCATTTTCTTATACTAATATTCTTGGTTACTGGCTGACGTGGAACTCATCTGAAATGGCATTTGAGAAGATTAAAATAAGAAACTACGACGTTGGAACTGATAAAGTTGGAGTTGAAGAACTTGAAAGGAGATGTGAGGTAGGACCAGCAGAAAATGTATTCCTCTTCACGGATACTTTGGGTGACCCCATTTGTAGAATCCGTAATAGTCCCATCTACAACATGCTGGTAACAATAATAATAATAATAATACCAAATCCCCTAAGTTTTTTCGATAATTTTTAATGTATTTTGTTTCCGATAATATTAATGATGTCTTGTCAAACCTGCAAGGTAGCGGAGTTGAATAAGGAGATCGTAGGTGTAATTCAGGGCTCCATAAAACTTGTTACAGTTCATAAACCTCCGAAGAATCTTGCCAGAGTTGGCTATATTCTGGGCCTTAGGGTTACACCGATTCACAGACGAAAAGGGATAGGCATGCGCCTGGTGAATCATATAGAGGAATGGTTTGACTCCAACCACGTTGACTATGCTTACATGGCCACGGAGAACGAAAATGAAGCCTCCGTTAATCTTTTCGTTAACAAGCTAGGTTACGTCAAGTTCAGAACTCCTGCAATCCTCGTACACCCTGTCATAAGCCACCGCTCATTCCATTCGCCGCCTTCTCATATTGAGATAGTAAAACTCAAGGTTCGTACATAATCCCTTTATTTTTTAATATAAAATTTTCCTTACATGTTGTGAAAATTAAAGAAAAAAAAACTAATACAAATATTAATCTATTAAATATGACTTGTATATCACTAATTTTATTTAAGATAGTAATATTGATATTTTGATTAAAAAATATTTTAATTTTAATTTTCTTACTTTTCGCAACATGTAATGAAAGTTTTATATTAAGGAATGAAGGTAATAAATACTAAGTTAAACATTTATTGTTATTGATAACTGTTACTCCCTCCTTCACTTCCTTAATATAGGACGTTTATGACACTTTGAAAAAAAAATTAAGGAACTCAAACAAATAGTAATCTTTCCAACAAAATTCTAATAATACCCCTTCCTCCCTCTCTTTCACTTTTCCAATAAAATATATGTTGAGGGTATAATTGGAATAAATTGTTAACATCTAATAAAAGACTGGTAAATGATAACTAATTTAAATACATATATATATCTACTAAACGGTAATTAAATGGGGAATGAAAAGAGTATCTGTTAATATTTTATTATTATTAGCTATTAGTGTCTTGATTGACAATAAATTATGCGTGTTATATTTTGCTGAATTTACCTGTTTTTCTAACAGGTCGAACATGCTGAATTTCTGTATCGGAATTATATGAGTTCGACCGAGTTTTTTCCGCATGACATAGATAAAATACTGAGGAACAAGCTGAGCTTAGGAACATGGGCGGCCCATCGTCGAGGCGACTCATTCGGGTCGGACGGAGAGGTTCCGAAGAGTTGGGCGATGATCAGTGTATGGAACAGTGGTGAACTTTTCAAGCTGAGAATAGGAAACGCACCTTTGTCATGCGTCATCTATTCAAAGAGCTCTAGATTAATAGATAGGGCATTCCCATGCTTTAAAGTTCCGGCTTTACCGGATTTTTTTAGCCCGTTTGGATTTTACTTCATGTACGGGGCTTACAGAGACGGGCCAACTTCCGGCAAACTGGTTAGGGCTCTCTGTAAATTTGTACACAACTTAGCTACGGAGTCCAAAGATTGTAAGGCGGTGGTGACGGAGGTGGGCGGCCACGACCCGATGAGACTTCACATCCCACATTGGAAATTACTTTCTTGTCCCGAAGATTTGTGGTGCATAAAAGCTTTAAAACAGGATCATAGAATAAATCTCTATGAATTGACCAAATACCCACCAACAAGAACTCTTTTTGTAGACCCAAGGGAGGTCTGAATGCAACCAAATATGAATAACTACTTCCTCCATCTCATAAATAGACCTATTTTTCTTTTTCTTTTTTCTTCTTCTCAATTTATAGGAATGCTTTATTTCCTAATATGAATCACTATCAATAACTAATTTAATATGGATTGATTTGATCCTATAATTTAGTAACTAATTCCTTAATTATTAATTTAGCTACTTACCTACTTCCATGCTGAATTTCATTTTTCATCTGATTATTATCAATTCTGATTTAAAATAATAAGACAGAATAAAAATAGTAAGACACAACAATTTTTTTTAATAATGGATTGATTTGATCTTAAAATTTCGTAATTTGTCATTAACTATTAATTTAGCTACTTACCTACTTTTAGACTTTGTTTGGTTGGGGTGTAAAGTGGAAGAAGATAAAGAGAGAAAATAAATAAGGAGGTAAAGTAACTCATTCACTTCTTTGGTTGGGGGTGTTTGGAGAGGAGGAGCTTCATCTCCACCTCGACAAAATAATCCCTCCAATTTTAGAAGAATTGAGATGGTTTTTACTAGTAAAATACAAAATAGTTTCTTTCAAATTTTCCATCGTTGCCCCCACCCGCCTTATCTTTTCTACCGAAATAGGGATATAATATTCAATATACAGTAGCAAATAAAGCTATATAATGAAATAATAAAATTTCTCAATTTACTTCTCTTCCACCCGTATCAGAGACAATAAGGGTAAAAATTGTCATGTGGACATTTTTTCTAATTATATACACATAGTGAATTATGAGTGGTTGGTAAAAGAATAAGTATATACACCTGTACAACCTATTATTTGCCCGACAATTGAGGTACATATAATCAATTACTTTTCCCTTCATCTACGGGATGTAAATTGCATGTCTCTACTTCCTCTTTCCTTTCTGCGAATAAACAAAACCTTAATCTGAGTAGAAAGTAAAAGTAAGTCTCTCTTTATAGAATAAAGTAATAAAGTAATGTTACATGTTGAATCTCAATTTTTTTTTTTGTGATTATTATCGTATCTAATTAAAAATAATAAGACTGGAATAAAAATAGTGAGACAGATAACAATTTTATTGCATGTAATTTAGAGCAAAAGCCCCACAACTTGGCATGCATTCTCTGCGATAAGACCATCCATCTTCTCTGGTGGGAGCTTTTCTCTGTAGTTGCTATCACATTTAATAAATGAATATTTTTCAAAGATTTTCCTTAATTGGGTGCCTCCCTCGGTGTCTTTGTTGGCAACTCCATTTGAGATGGACTAATCATGCATTCACTTGTCTCCCTCTATCTTTGTCTTCTTTCCCTCCTCGGTTTAATAATATTCTTTCTACAGACGATGTGATTTTAGTGCGGAACGAGTTAATTCCGCACACGTCCGTTAAATTAAATTTTAGACATAGGATCCGGACTCCTTTCTACAGCCCTAACATTTCCTTTTCCTCCTTTTTTTTCCCCACCTCCCCAATGATTTCTTTCCTCGATCAACAATAAATTCACCCGCCTTTTTATTTGTTTCAAGTAGAAAATGAGTGAACCACGGATCCCCTAATCCAATATACGATATTATGATAATTATGAGTATTACACAGAGTAGTAAATGAAGCATTGTAGGAGATTTGATGCCAAAAAAAAAAATGTGAATTCAACGAGCATCGAATTCGAGACTTTTAGATTTGACAAGAATTGTTTTTTTCTTTCTTTTATTTTTCTATTAAGTTACTATCTTGACTCAAGCTACTCATTTGCAACTAAACTGTGCTTTTTCTTTATTTTTTTGTTTTAATTGTTACATCTTCTAGAACTATTTTATCATATACCATAAGCGAGAATTGATCACGTTATCTTTTCTTCCTTTGATAAGAATAGTTGGTGGATAAAAGAGTCATGTCAGGTTAGCTAAAGCACTATATATGCCAAACAAGGAAGTAGAAGTGGAATATATTTTCATTATCAATTGCTTTTTTTGCTGTAGGACAAGAGTGAATGAAATTGATAATCCTTGATTAATGTGATATTACTAATAAGGACAATTAAGATGTGACATGGATCACTGAGTTCCTGCACTTCCATTGGCGGATCGAGTATTTGTAGTGAGATTAGAAAGGCTTGAACATCATAGAATAATGGACTTTAATTCCCCGTGGAGCTTTTCTTGGAGACTCAGTGGGTGCATATAATTATTGTCTATATGTTACCGCACCCTCGTTTATCGGTCACTCTGGTATGAAGCCGCCCTTTTGGGACTTACACCATGTCCCTCTCGCATGACCTATTTACAAGGTAGGTCCCGTCCCAACTCATATGAGATTTTGGGGTCAGTCACACAAGGGCGGCTCTATCATAGAATTTTTTCTCGTTTATGCATATGGTAACTGTGTCGACACAACAGGACATGTATGGGTATGACATATTTACTGAATCTGGTCAAATCGATCAAACATTTTGTTTTAGATGTTTAATCATCCGACACCTAAATAAATAGTACCGAATAACATTGATTATTGTTAATTTGGTTTAAAGGATCTGAGATATTTTAGTTAGCAGAGTGTTTTTTCCTTTTTCTTTTTCTTTTTTTTATTATATTTGATACAACCTCGATATTTTTTCTTTATTTTGTTCTCCTGAGAGACGCAGTAACTTTAACTTCAAGTGAGCTGAACAGGACACTGAACAAATAAGAATCACTGCAAAATGAGGAGAAATACGCACTGAGGAAATTTGTATATGGTATGGTGAAATTTGGTTCTTCACTATTGGGTAGAAGTGGGGATTGCATAGAATAATAATAAGTTGAGGCGCATGCATAATCAGTTGTCATTTACCTACCACCATCCAGATTTTTTCTGTTATGGATGTAAATTTTGCGATTCAGAATTAATCACATTACATGATAAAAAAGAGAGAAAATAATATGAATATAACAAGGTACATTGGACATAATCCATATCAAAATCATTCCCACCATCCAAGGACAAGGACAAGAGTGGGAGTTACGCTTGCCCCAAGATTTTTAAATTTGCACTTTTTTTCTCCTATAAAATTTTAAAAATTTAAAAATATTACTAACAGAATTATTCTCCGCTCCCCAAAATTAATGTAAAAGTTTACCCTTTACCCTCTATCCTCTACCAGAACTTTCTAACTTCGTCCCTACCATCCCCCCCACCCCTCCCACCCCCCGCGCGTAAATTAACAGATCTTCTATCCACCCTCTATTTTATCATCAATTTTAGAGAAATTCGCCTCATTTATCTTTACACTATTTTTGTTTGGCCTCAATAGTCCCTTTGTTATTTTAACCGTATAAAGAATCATCACACTATTTATGAACGGCCTAAAAAATTATTTTTTTATCAATTTGTGATAAAATTAATCAATTTTAAACGTATAAAATACACATACTCAAATAATTAAAAATAAAATAATCATTAAACAAATAACCCTCTACTTCTCACCACACTCATCTACATAATTTAAACATTTTTTTCCCGACTTAAACTGTGCTAGTAAGAAATGCACCTGAGACTGCTTTTATGGGGCAACTCTTTATCTTATAACTTCAATGTAAATTTTGGTCAGGAGTAAAATCATCACAAAATCATAAAAACTCCTACTCAACGTCATATGAATATTAGATATAAATATTTTAAAAAACGTTAACTTTTAAATTGAGTCTAATTTTTTAAATATATATCGACTAATAGGATTTGTTAGTCCGATGTAGTAGTGGGTTTGTTTCCACCTTATATTTGAGGATATTTGAGGTAAGATTATATCCCCTCCGGGTATGGTTCTTTTACAACAACTATTCAATAAAATTTCTTTGAAAAAAAAATGTAAATTTTGGTCAGTAATTATAATTGTTTTTAATAGTCGAATATTATTTATGATTAGATCTAATTCCCTAATTAGAATGGGAAAAGATCATTTGTTTTGTTTCAGAAAGGGATTGACGTTGATCTTTTTCTTCTAAATTCTATTGAGGCTTGCATTTTAACTTGTCTAATAGGGATTTTGCTTGCATAAATTAATTGTATATGTAGATGACTGACTGTAGTTTCTTTCCAAGACCACAAAGGGCAAAAGGAAAAAAAGGGATCAATTGGAGTATGGTGCAATATTGAGTTTAAAATATATTATAAAACAGATTCTGTTTTAATATGATTAGTCCCGTAGCTCAGTTGGTTAGAGCGTTGGTCTTATGAGCCGAAGGTCGCGGGTTCGAGCCCCGCCGGGACTAATTCCTAATCCTTTATATTATTTTTTTATAACCCTTTTGTTTATGTAATATTTTATAGAATTTGCTATATAGTTTCATAAGCATATTTTTTCTTTTCTTGTCCGTTTCTTTCTGTAATATAATTTTATAGAATTTACCATATAACAAGTGCTTTTTCTTTCCATTTCACAAAAAATTATTGAGTTCGGTATAAAAAATTTCTTCCATTAAAATATATTACAAAAGTTAAATTGATTAAATTTTCTCTTTTTACCCCCAAAAAATTATTTTATCATTTTATAAGCACAATTATTCTTTATTTATAGATTTAAGGACTAGTGAGATGTGTTGTGAAACGTATATCAATTGGCTCGCAAATTTCTAATTAGTTATTGAATGATGCTATAATCTCGTGTAACTTGCATCTAAGGTTCTAAATTGAGTCACGAATTTTACATTATCCGTTTTCCTAATTTTTCGCCTAGATATGATAGCCATTATTTATACGTATCGAATTAGTTCAGTGTCGAATCACAAAGTTTTCCAGAAACGAGTATTAAACTTTTCCTACATGTAGATAATTTTTCAGCCAAATAGTTGATTTTTGTATAAGCTTGGCTCACCATTTGACTAACCTAATTATCTCTTTTGTGAAAGTACCATAAGAAAACAATTTCACAATTAACTTAGTTTGGCACTAACATAACAATGCAAAAACAACCCCGCTTTAGAAGAATTTGCAAATAACCTTTTTCAATGTAATATCATATACAAATATTATATCTCTTAACTTGTATTAAAATAAAGCCATTTCCAAAAAAAAAAAAAATCAAGAACTAATTAATGAATCAAGCAGATTAATTTATCCAATACTAGGAGAGGTACCCTTAAGTTATAAATATAAGTTCTTCATATAGTTTAATTTCCTCTATATTAAAACCTCAATACCAAAACAAAAACATTCTCCAAATCTTGATCATCATGGCCATGAAAGAAATTCAAACTTCTTTGAGTGAAGATTTCAGAGAACAAAAGGTCACTTTATTGATATTACTAGTCCCCTTCACAATTGGTCTTATTTGCACACTTTACTATTTATTTGGTACAAGTTTTACGGTGTTCGGATATAGAATAAATACATTTAGAGACAGAATACAAAGACCCCCTCCACCTCTTGATGCTATTACTATCAATAGCTTACCGGTTTTGATACATCGATCTTCTGGTGGTGGTGGTGGTTCTGCTGAGGGCGGGGAGGGTAGTAGTACTAATAATACTGCTTTTGCACAAAGTGAATGTTTGATATGTTTGCGAGGGTTTGAAGATGAAGAGAGATTGAAGATAATGCCCAAATGTGAACATGCTTTTCATTGTGTTTGTGTTGATGAATGGCTTAGGAGACGGCGTACTTGTCCTGTTTGTAGAGAGATCATTGTTTCCATTAGGGGAAATACCACTGCATGATGATCCAGGAAGGAAGGAAGGAAGAGGAAGAGAGAATACGTGACAAAGGACGGACATGCAAGGATTTGGAGACCACCGTTTTGGATCTTCCGTATTACTTTACATTCTTATTATAGAAACTTTATTATAAAATGTGTTTGTAAAAGTGTGTTACAGAGAATGTAAGAGACGACGAAAGAGAAGAGAATTTACTTAGAGAATTTAAAGGGCTTTTTATCTTTGGGGACGCAGTATATATATATATATATCTCCACAAAAAGTTATTTGCAATCCATTCTAAGTGTGAGATTGAATAATATTTATGCATTTCTAAGTTTTATATGGGTTGCTAGTAAGATGAAAGGCGCAATTTGTCTTCTGTCGTTTTGAATGAAAGTTACTTTCAACTACGCTCGTCTTCTTTAGAAAATAATATGGGAAGTTAACAATTTGCGAAATGTAAATATTGTTTCGTCAAGAAAGGCAGTTGAGTTGACTCTTGCACTCCATAGTTCTAAGGGTAAGCATGAAAATTTGATTTTATAAATAAACTAACACATAACTTTTACATCAGCTTCACTTCTTATGATTATAATTCTACTATGTTGCAAAGTTCTGTCTTTGACATAGATTTCCCATGCATACCAATAGCTTAGGGTTCATAACTTCATATAGTGCCTAAGGGAAGAGGTGAACATGACAAGGTGGTATCTTAGGAAATTAGAAGAATTTCTTTCCGGACTGCAAGTTCTGTGTTAGTATAATAGCATCTGTTAATGTGTGTGTGTATATATATATATATATATATATATATATATATATATATATATATATATATATATATATATATATATATATATATATATATTCAAAGAGGAGTGAAACCTATCTCATTTAGGGGCGTGTACAGGGGTGGGGGCGCGCATGGGGACATCATGCCTCTCTCTCTCACATAAATTCATGTAGGGACCCTGCTAAAAATATCTTACAGGTGGGTCCTGCAGGGAAATTATGTGAGAGGGGAGAGTAGCCATGTCCCCATAGTGACCCGATCCCACCTTGAATTTTTCCCTCATTTAGGTCTCATCTCATCCATTAAAGCAATATCTTGGATGTCTAGTTCTTATTATGCAAAAATTCATAAACTTCAGCCAGAAATTGCTAATCAGTTATTGAATCATGTTAAAATCTTGTGTAACCATCACAACTTCCGTCCCACTCATAACAAATTGTTAAGTGCAAGTTTTTCTTTATAGAAGATCTAACACCTAAAAAAATGGTAGAACCCTGATAAAAAAAGTGACACTTGCCAGGTTTTTTTTTTTTTGACCTCATTAGAGGAGGTCGACCTCCCCAGAGGAGGGAGCCCATGTATATATATATATATATATATAAGAGCCTCACAAAGGAGGTAAATTAAAAGATCGGCATGCCGGTTGCCCCATGAGGGGGAATATAAGTGCCTCACAGAGAAGAAAGATTAGAAGACCCATGTAGGGGGAATATAAGTGCCTCACACAAGAGAGAACCCAAGAAAAGGAAATTAAAGCATGCTCCTTGTGTGAGGAGGGTATCGAACCCACTACCGTGACCTCACGGTCGTGGGCAGGCCATAGCCCCACTGAGCTATGGACCTTGTGATGTGACACTTGCCAGTTATCTTTAAATGAGACAAGTGATGAGAAAGAAGTAAGATATGTATGAACTAGGGTTTTCACTAACAATTTGGTAGCACTTCAATCGCCTAATTAGCGGCAAAAAATTCTCTGTCTCCGTTCCTGTCCCCATCCCTATCCCCAACCAATCACAATTTACCCTGTGTTTATATAATTGGAAAAAATATTTATATATTAAATTCCGATTGGTTGGGGACAGGGATGAGGACAGAGGATTTTCACCCCTAATTAGCCATGTTCAAAAGGAATTAAAGGTGTTCTAACCCAGTGGGGCGGACACCTGCCCACGACCGTGAGGTCGCGGGTTCGATACCCTTCACCTACATGAGACAAGCTTTAAAAACTCCCTTTCTAGGGCTACCATCCTCCTCCTGTGAGACACTTATCTCCCCTACATGGGGCAACCGCCCAGTCGGACTTCAAAAAAGAAAAAAAAAAGAAGAAAAAAAAGCCATATTCAAAAGGAGTGAACCGTATCTCATATAGATATTGATCTCATCCGTTAAAAAACAATATCTTAGTTGTCTATTTAGTTCTTATCAAACAAAAAGTCATAACATTCAGCTGGAAATTGCTGATTAGGCATTGAATCATGTTAAAATCTAGTATAATACCTGACTGAACCACAAACTTTTTATTTTTTATTTTTTGCTCTCATAATTTTGGTATTTTTGCCTCCATTTACACGTATTTAATTAGACCTGTGGTTAAAAATTGTTCAGTGTCAAATCACAAAGTTTTCCAAAAAAAAACCAGTATTGAACATTTCCCACATGTAGATAAAATTTCAGTCAAATGGCTGATTTTATAAAAGCTCGGTTCCCCACTTGACCAATCTAATTATCTCTTTTGTATAAGTTCTAAAAACATAGCCGCAGAAAATAAAAATTACATTTTAGCTAGTTTTAATAGTTTGGCACTATCATAACAATGTAAATACAACCCTCTTAAGAAGAAGTCTAAAAACACCCTTTTCAGTGCAATATCATGTACAAATTGCATCTCTCACTTGCATTACAAGAAGAAAAAAGATCAAGAAACAAAATAACTAAGAAGATTTATCTTAATAATATTAGGTTTTTTAATAAAGAGTTTATTCATAACAAAACAAAGAAAATAAAATAGTCAAACGGCATACATTAGCCTTTATATCTAATAGGGTTAAAAATTGTCTATTCCCGTGTATGTTCCAATTCATGTATACAATCACTTACAATTCGCCACATGTATATATAATTGAAAGAAATGTTCCTATGTCGAATTCTGGGTGGTGGAAACATGTATGAGAACAAATAATTTTCACCCATCTAATAGTTAACGTCACTTAAAATGACTTATATCTAATCTTCATATGATACTAAGTCTGATTGGATTGAAATCATTATAATCAGGAACTTGTAAATATTAGGTAAAGCTTATATGTAGTCTCCTATAAAATTAGGTTATGATGAAGCTCATAAGTTATAAATATAAGTTCCTTATCCCATTTTTCCATGTACTAAAACTTCATTACCAAAACAAAATCATTCCCAAGAACCTCCTAATCTTGATCATCCTCATGGCCATTTCATATACTGTTTGGGACCATTTCAGCAAAGATATCCAAAGTGACGTGCTCTTGATGTCGCTATCTTTAGTCTTTGCTTTAAGCTTTGTTGCTTTTGTATATTACCAATATTTCCGTCAAGAGCAATATCATACATCTCCTCCTCCTCCTCAAAACATGGGTACAATTAATACTAGGAGGGTGGTCGAATTTATAGTACAAATCAGAAGGTCGAATTCACCGCCAGGTCTTGATGCTACTACCATTAATAGCTTGCCGGTTATGATACATCAATCTTCTGCTGCTTCTGCTGAGGGTAGTACTGGAAATAGTAGTGGGAATCAGGGTACTACTGCTTTTGCACAAAGTGAATGTTCGATATGTTTGAGGATGTATGAAGATGAAGATAGGGTGAAGATTTTGCCTAAGTGTGAACATGCTTTTCATTGTGCCTGTGTTGATGAGTGGCTCAAGAATCACTCTTCTTGTCCTGTTTGTAGAGAACCCATTATTGTTTCTGCCACTGGAACTTCATCATCTCAGGAAGCTGGAGGAGGAAGTGTGAATAATACGTCCTGAAGAACACCCATGCATGCAAGGGTTTGACCTCCTTCGGATATTCTGTAACACTAACGTTTCTTATTATAGAAACTTTATTAAAAAATTGTTACAGAAAATTTGAGGCGGACGACGACTAAGGAGAAAAGGATTTACTAACTAGATATCAGCGCTATCTTTTCAAAGGATTGAGTTTTACCTTTGGAACGCTATATATATATAAATAAATAAATAAATAAAAGTTATTTGCAGTCTACCTTAAGTGTGAGATTAGATAATATTACTTGTATTTCAAAGTTATATTTGGATTATTAAGTGTAAGATTAAATAATATTATTTGTATTTCTAAGTTTTATTTGGATTGCTAGTAAGATGAATGCGAGTTTTAAATTTCCATTCTATTATATTTCAGAATAATGTTATTCAAATATAACTCTACATTTTATGACATTTTCAACATTCGTTAATCTTAATATCATGCTTTTTATCCTCATGGTTATATGCTCGTATCCCATGGAAACATCAAATTCAGACTGATCTTGATCGTATGGTTATTTCAATTTTGCATTTGAATCAACAAATCTTTTGGTCATATGTAGTTTCGTGATCTATGTTAAATCCTGGGATTTTCCAGGAAAAAAAAAGACCACGGTTGTATGCAATGTGATGATCGGGGCAGATTTTTTAAGAGGAAATAAGGGAAGAAAGCAAAGGGTGAAACAAATCCAATATCACATTGACTGCTAATAATGGTTGTTAGTATTGTTCAATCATCCTTTTATATAATATAGATTTTGGATTTTCTGTAACATTTTCTGACCCTATAACCCTCTAACAAGGGAGATTTTTCTTCGTATAACCTAAATCTTAAGAGTTAAAAATGATATAATTAAGATATTCATATTGCATTTATAGGCAAAAAAAACCTCTGTCCCCGTGTATGTCCCTATTCCTATCCCCAACCAATCACAATTCACCATGTGTATATATATAATTGAAAGAAATGTTTATATAGTAATTTTTGATTGGTTGGGGATAGGGATGGGGACATACACGGAACAGAGCTTTTCACCCGCATTTATATACTACCACTTTTTCAAGGCAAATAATCCTCGCCGTGAAATTGGTTCATAGCAACAATCTCTGCTATCCTACGAGCTCTCCCCGTTTCTGTCCCCATCCCTATTCCCAGCCAAACACAATTCACCATGTGTATATATAATTGGAAAAAATATTTATATAGTAAATTATGATTGATTGGGGATAGAAATGAGGATAGGAATAGGGACAGAGGATTTTCACCCCTTTTTCAAAGCCCATCTTCTAGTTCGGAATTGGCTTTTAACAAAGGAACTACTCCACTTTTTGGGTTTTAAGAAGGGTTATATATATATATATAAGCCGTTATCACAAGGTTCATAGCCCAGTGAGGAGTCGTGGGTTCGATACTCTCCTCACACAAGGGGCATGCTTTAATTTTCTTTTCTTGGGTTCTCTCTTGCTTATATTCCCCTACATGGTCTTCTAATCTTCCTCCTCTGTGAGGCACGTATATTCCCCTCATGGGGCAACCGACCTGCCGGTCTTCTAACATACCTCCTCTGTGAGGCACTTATATTCCCCCTTATGGGATAAGCGACCTGCTAGGGTCTTCTAATTTACTTCTTTGTGAGGCTCTTATATATATATATATATATATATATATATATATATATATATATATAATTTCCGCCCTACATAGACTCCCTCCTCTAGTGATGTCTACTAAGCACTTGCAGATGTCGTTTGAAGGGTATATTTGGAAATGGCTTCGTCACAAAATTTTCAAAATAAAAATGCTATTAAAAAAAAACAAGAAGTAGCTAGGAAGGAGGAAAGCCACTTGACCAACCTAATTATCTTTTTTTGTGAAAAAACTAAAAACATAGGTGCATATTTTTTTTGTTATTATTATTTTAAAAAAAAGGGCACTCTTACAATTAGCTGGTTTTAGTTTTGGCACTATCATAACAATGTAAACGCAAAACACTTGAGTAGAAGTTTGAAAATACTCTTTTTCAATGTAAAGATCATATACAAATCATATCTCTTTATTTTCATTTTATAAAAAAAAAATCAAGAACCAATTAACCAAGCAGATTTATACAATAATATTAGGTTTTGAAGCTCATAACCTAATATTAGGGTTATGTGAGTCATGTGCACTTTACTGCTATAGTAAGATTGTGGGTTCTATACCCTCCTCACACAAAGGGGCATGATTTAATTTCCAATTCTTTGGTTCTATTTGTGTGAGGCACTTATATTTCCTATTAGGGGCAAAGCCGAGTCTACCCGGTCTTCAATTTACCTCCTCTGCGCGAGACAATCATATTCACTCTTGAGGGCAATCGCACTGCGAGTCTTTTATCCGCCCTACTTGGGTTCCCTCCTTTGGTGAGGGCGGCCTCCTCTGGTGAGGTCCAAAAAAAAAAAAAAAAACTCACAAGTTATAAATATAAGTTCCATAGTTATCTCATTTTTCTCTGCATTAAAACTTCATTACCATAACAAAATCATCCTCAAGAACCTCCTAATCTTGATCATCAATGGCCAATCATATTAATGAAACTGAAACTTATCATGTGCATGGGAACCATTTATTCATGGATACCGAAAGGGACATGATATTTGCACTCCTTGTAACACTATCGATGGTCGTCTTGACAATTGGTATTGTTTTAACAATATGCTTTTATTACCGTCGCAAGTATCCCTCTCCTCCTCAAAACACAAATACAAGTACAGGCCGTGTTGCAAGTGTTTGACCTCCTTCTCAAGTTCTCTCCCCTAGCTATGCCGCATCGGATCCTCAGTAAGTTTGTAACATTTTGTGCAACACTCTCAATTATATATTATTAATGTTTAAGATTTACTTTTTAGAGTTTATAATAGTAAATGAATGAAATTTTCAATAAAGAGTATTACAAAAGGTGTTACAGCAGAGACTGAAGAAGGCCCGTGGTTTAAGACACTCACTAGAAGAAGAGAATTGTTAGTGGAATGAGATACGAATTTAAAATTTAAAACCTTATATAGGTTTCATTAATAATGTACAAGCTATTCTACTATATGCTAAATTTATGTATTTTTTCTCTTCATGATCTTAATATTATGAATTATATCCTTTATTTTTCTTATTCCTTGTTGAATTTCACTTGCTTCCGTCCTTTTCTTCCCTTAGTTTTTTCTGTTGTTTTTCTGTTGATGTATTGGAAGGTGAGATCTCAGCATAACAATATTTTTACAATTTAAAATTGAATATTCACTCTCTCTTGCAATCAGTAGAGGATAATATTTTCTCTGATTGAATTAATTTTTGATAATTTGAATGAAAAATTTAACTTTTTTTTTACTTCATGACTAACTTGTTGGAATTCTGCCCAAAAGGTGGATGGAAGTATTTTGTTAGAACTTTGAAATAACAATTCATACCTTAAAAGGAAAAATTAATAATACTGGACCATAGTGGAGAACTCAAAGTACTTTTGGGACGAAATCAGCTGATTCAATTTGCCTTATTATTAATGATTATACTGCTGCAATCATAATGCCAGCAATACTCTTGAAAGAAATATTTATTTACTTGTCATATTGCATAGAAACTTCTTCAAATTTTACAGAAAATTTTCACCGACTTGAAAAATAAATGAAGGTGATGGAAAGACAGTTACTTGATTGTCAAAGCAACCCACAACCCTTTGCCGGTGGGGGAATGGGCAGAGTATGTCATGAGTAATGTGATATTCATCACTGGTCTGGGACCAGTTCAACATTTTTATTTTTTTTATCTTTAATTTTTTTTTAAAATTATTTATCACCTATTCGCCTTCTCGAAAATTATATAAATTTTTATCCTTCGCCTCCTTATGACAAGGATCTGACTTTGTCTTTGACTGGTCATATATTTTCTCGTCATGTGAATTAAAGACATATTCAAGCTTTATCGCCTAAATATTACTGCTATGGTATCATACAATTTTTTTTTCTTGAAAATAATAATAATATCATAAATATTAATCGAAAATTGTTGTTAAAATATTAAGCTGCCTAAAGCAGCTTGCAACTATTTTAATGTAATTGTTTTCTATGATCCATCATGGCATCCTCCATAGTCCATATAAGCATAAAACATCGGAATTTGAGTGCAAAACATGTGTTTAAAGCTCGATATTTAAGAACGACAATTGTAACTTATTTTCAAGAATTTTTATAAATACCCTCAAGATTCTAAAAGAATCCGCGATTAAAAATACCTTTGCATAGGTCGGTCAGGCCGGCCTAAGGCCTAATAATGTAATTTTCTCCCTTGTCACGTGATATTTTAACCTTTTTAGGATAGGTGGAGATTTTTAACGAACATGAAGAGCATCGCAGGAAATGATAAGACTTCTACAATGTGTAATGGAAAGGAAAGTTTATCCTTTTGAGTAAAAATTGAATTCAATATTTCGAGCTTCTAAATTAAATGTATGCTTTGAAAAAAATTAATTTAATCGAATTCGAGTTTATTGTCTACAAATTCTTTGACCTGAATTCGATAAGTCTAGAATTCAAAATCACAAACTAATAAGAGTTATTTTAAAATTCTGTTTTCGGTAAGATAATTAACTGTATGAGCGCATTAAATTGATCTGGGGCGGTAAAAATAAACATAGATAGCAATGCTTTTGACCAACTACTCGTACTGGCGACCCATACTTGGCCATCGCTTTCAAAATCGATGTCCAAACTTGATATATCACTCACTTTTTGCATCATCAGTTTCATTAATCAAAATCTCTCTTTCATCTCTCATGGCCTCAGAAGGCTATCAGTCCTCCCATTGGTACTTAACTGATCTCAACTTCAGCATACAGTTCCATCATCACGGCCTAGTCATCATTGCCATTATCATCATTTCTATCATCCTTTTCATCTCTTTTCTTCTTTGCAATTTTATTCGTCAATGGAGTCAAATTGTCTCTATCAACCAAAGCCAAATTTCTAGCTCCGTCCCAACATCTAGTGTGGAATGTCGGAATAAGGGGCTAGATGAGGCCACTATTAATAGTTTGCCAATTTTCTTGCGTAGTTCGTTGCCTAATTCAGAAACAGCTTTTCAAGAAAGTGACGAGTGCTCGATTTGTTTGTGTTCGTTTGAAGAAAATGAGATGGTTAAGGTTATTCCTAAATGCCTACATTTGTACCATTCTGATTGTATTGATAAATGGTTGCAAAATCATGGGATATGTCCTCTTTGTCGTTCCCCTCTTCAGTCTTTTACAGCTCTTGAATTGGAACCGCCCTCCCTCTGATTTATAAACAACAAAACGCACCCCCCATCATGAAGTAGTAGAAAGAATTGACATTCTCCTCAGCAGCCAACTAAGGAGCATTCTCAGCGAACGTGAGAGGAATGATGGGGTCAGTCCTAATGGGACAGTCTGATCAGTATCAAAGAACCCTGCCCCGGCAGGTGGCCACCACGAAGAATTTTAGAGGGATAGTGGAACCGAAAACATATTAATACCATCCCGCCTCTCAATTTTATTAGTACTTTATAGACGTAAACAGAACATGTAAAAAGCTTTGGCATTTATCGTATTGTACTGAGCCATAGAAAAAGATAGGTTCCAGGCAATTATCTTAGACGGCATCGTTTTGGAACTTGTCTCGGCTCAATAGGTATATTCATCATAAGATAGGAAAATCCAATTAATTAAAAGTTTATGTACAATAAACTGAATATCAGAACAGTTATGAACAAGACTATTTTTTGTTCCCTTTCAACTGGAATCATGATGCTCCAATAGAGCCCCCCACAACTTAGCCCATTCCCTCCATTTTCAAACTGTCAAATATCCGACTCCCTGACACTTTGTAGATGGATGAACTGTGCTTTCAGATCTGTTCTTTCACAATTGTCTTTATAGAATAATCATGAAACATGGGCTCCCATGAAGTGAATAATGAACATATAGATACTCTGCTTATCAACTTTTATTAATTAGTAAGCAAACTGTCAATACTAAAACAATGTCACGTGTACAGTTCCCGTTTGTAACGTTTGGATTAAACGTAATTAGAGCAGAGGATTGGTCCAATAATTCCGACCTCACAATCCTTCACAATAGCCCAAAAAGGTACTTAACAAGTCCTACATCTGCATGTGGGGCCTGTAGGGCCGGTTTAGACCAATCCTATCTCATTTCTCCGTGAATTGGAGCTTTTGCGAGTAAAAAGTCAGATTCAACGAATATGATCCAAAATGAACCCGTATTAGTCTCAAGTCTCAACATACAGATACAGATTCTTTCATGCTCAAGTTCTGATTCTCTTGATTAGGAACCTCAACTATAATCTCCAACATGTCTTGGCCACTATTCATCTCCTCAACAGAAGATGATGGTAATTCTTCATTTAGATGACATTCCAGAATTACTTCATCGTTCGCCACCACGGGAGCGCGACAAATCGGACAGGTAGAATGAGAATGAAGCCACATATCAATACACTCTACATGAAATGCATGCCTACATTTCATTAGCCTTTTTCCAACTTCTTCATCTTCAAATAAACTCAAACAAATGGCACATTCTAGTAATGATTCATGCTTGAGATTATCAATATCCACTTTGTAAACAAACACAGGAATCTCCGAAATGTCGGGAGATGCAAGACCTTTGTTTGGAGATTCATCAGCATAAGTGGTATCAATAGTGAAGGAATGAAGGTGGTTATGAAATCGAGCTCCGAGAACTTGTGGGACCGACACCGATCTTCGGCTTCTTTGACGGGCTTGTACTAAAAACCATTTAGCATAAATGTGAAGTAACAGTACAAAAAGAATGACTAGAAGTAAGGAGATGACCGCCGCCAGCATTATATTGCCATCGTAGGAGAAAACTCCCCGGAATAAATTGTTCACTTGATTATTTGAGGTTGTTGTAGATGTGTCCGGCGGTAACATGGTTGCAAATGAGTATTCTTTTGTGAAAAAGAAAATGAATAGAGATAATTAAGGTGAGGAAATATAGGATTCTTACATGGGATCTGGTTGTTTTTTGTAGGAAATATGAAGCCGTTGATTGGGGAAACAATTGCGTGTGTTTGGTGCGATCTTTCTTCTTGGTGATCAGATCACGAGGGGAGTAGTATAGTATAGGACTGCTAGTGCATGAAAAAGAGCTGAAATAAAGTTCTCGTGAAGGCGACGGCACCAAAAATACGTTACCGCGTGCTTATTTTTCTACTATTTGATGCAATGGAATATGTATGTGGGGGAGATCCCAATTAATGTAATATATTATACATTTTCTTGAATGTTTGCATTTAATTTTTATAACGATTAAGAAAAATAATTTGACTATGTACATAATAGTCTTAAATATTATTAAACACATATGTAAGTGAAAACTTATACCTGTTAAATCTTTTATAAGACATGAGTTCATCGCACAAGATGATTTGTCCAGTATAATTTACTTTAACTACGTACTCCCCCATTCTTAAATATAAGACTCTTTAAACAATTTTAGAAAATTAAGGAAACTTGTCATTTTCACCGAAAGTTTCTAATATTATCCCCCTCTCACTTCTATAGCATAAGAAAATAAAGGAAAAAAAATAAGGATGTCAGAGGCTGTAAATAAAAGAAATGCCGAGGGTATAATTGGAATAAATTGTTGACAACTAATAAAAGAGCCTTAAACGAAAATTAATTTGGATACATATAAATCTCCTAAACGACAATTAAATGGGAATAGAGGGAGTATTATATAAGACGCCATGACCACCCATTCCATTGCAGGGGCTGAGAATGAGAAAAAGTTGGTGGTAATGGTCATGGAGTCTAGTTTCCACCTTTTCTTGCATGTTTTGAGCAAGAATATAGTGGGAAAAGGAAGAAATTTGCACTTTAGTGTGGGTTGGCTCGTGACCTCTGACCTGGTTCGTAGGCAAAGACCATGACCAAAGGTGTTCGTAGTGAAAATCGTATGTACCAGTATATGTATTTATTTATGTGTCTAACTATTTATAATTCGTCAGGTGAACATTTTTTCTAATTATTTATAAACATGATGAATTGTGAATGATTTGTCACAGAAATATTTATCTACACAGGTACAGACGATTATTTGCCTCCTAGTACATGTGGCACTTGGCAGATTCCCATATTATCATAATCCCTCCATGACCAAAGTTTCCTTCGTTGACTTCCCGTACCCCAACCCACGTGACTCGATCTAACTATATAGGGTTTACTTGGATTGGGTTTGGGATTGGTTTGGTTTGGGTTTTGGTCTCAAACCTAGTCTCAAATCAGCTTTGGATTGAGTCTGAGATTGAGTTTGGGTTTGGGTTTGGGCGGGAAAGGCTAAAAAAGCAGCTGGGAGCAATTAATTCAAATTTTTTTTCAAATAATCATCCAATTTCAAATTTTTGGCTCACAAATTTGGAATTTGAACATTTCACGCTAATTTAAGAGCTAAAAATTTTTGAATTTAACAATTATTTGAAGAAAAAAATTTGAATTTGAATAGTTCCCGCCCGTTTTTTAGCCTCTCCCGCCCAAACCCAAACTCAAACTCAAACCCAGACTCGATCCAAAACTGGTTTGAGACCAAAACCCAAACCAATCCCAGACCAAACCCAATCCAAGTAAACCCATAATATCCCATTAGAAAAATCAATTTTTTTTAAAATAAAAATAAATAAATAAATAAATCTTATTTTTCAAATCTTCTTGTATATTATTATAAGTGGAACAATTTGATTAGCCCAAATCATATATCACTTAAATCCAATGAAAATATGTGAATTTTAAATTTTAAATATTATGTTTGGCTTCCAAATTGAACAATATTCATATACACCATAAATGTAGATTGAATTCCCTGTAACACTCGTGTAAGGCAATAAGGCCTAACCCGCACCCAGGGAAGGGTGAGGACGTTTGGAAAGAAACAACAATGGATGAAAGGGAATAGTTTCTGCAAGAAGAATGCATGCTGTTTGTTTACAAGACAAATAATGATTGTTTAAGTTTTGATAATGCAAAGAATTCATTAATCAACATAGGAACTAGTTGCACTAATTACATTATATTGGCTAATTCCAAAATTTTCAGGGAAAATGAGCCTTGACAGGGGGTTAATTCATCAATCTGTACCTTTTCTCTTGAACACCAGTAACTCCCATTTGTATTTCTATTATTGTATGGAGTGGCATCTGAAAATTGCCACCATAAAACCTTTAAAAAAAAAACGCACATAAAAAAAATGTCGTACCCGTGGGCAAGGCTCTCGCATCAGAATAAATGTGCATATTCTTGTAATTATGAGACTTTCTTGGAAAAAATGGATCAAGAGAAGGGCGTGACGGTCAAACTCAAACCATAATTTACCTCTATGTGTGGAACTTCTTTCAATGGTCTATCAGCAAAATATGCATACAATGCTCTCAATACAGCCTGCATTGAAGTTTTGAAGAATTTAATATAAAATATTCTTTTAAGCATATCTCCCCTCAGAATCAAGTTTCATGTCCGTTATGTATAAAACCTGGTGAGATATCACAACCACTGGCGCCCGCTGTCTCTCAAGCTCAATAATAACCGGCTCAAGCCTGTAACAAAAATGGAAGTCGATTAAATCTACTAGTTCCTAAAAGCAAAAATATTATTCATGCTAATAAGATCAGACTGCACACCTTTGTATAACATCTAAGTAAGACTCTCCGCGAGGATACCTATACCTCAACTTGTCCTTTTTGCGTGATCTGTTGACTCAGAGGATGGAAATTAGAACCCCCAAAACCGATGCACATTCAAGCAAAGAGATTAATACAGGAAAAAAAATGTTATATATATATATATATATATCCTCGAACTTAATTTATTAGATAGATTTTATAGGAAAACAATTTCAGTAAGTTAATCTCAAGACATCTTATTATTTGGCAATGCAATCTTTTCCACTAGCCTACTAAAGAAGAACCCAAACGTAGCCTGTCAAAAGTTAACCAATATAAGTTACTTGAAAGGAGCGAGTCTGGCGTTGAGTGCGAGTGTGAGTGTGTTTGTGGGGGTGGTGGGTTGGGGATATTAAAAGAAATACCCTCCGATAACTTACCCATATTCATCGGGCATATTTTTCTTGATTTCTTCATATGTCATACCATCACAAACACCTGCATTTATTTCATCCAATGCCCGCCATTGTATCTAGAGGGGGGAAAAGTTGGCATACACAAAGAAACTCTTAAATCAATTAAAGACAAGAAGTCTCTCTCCAGGTAGACTTTGCACAATGGATGAGAAAATAGACATTCCAAGCGAACAAACTAACCTTGGGAAATCCAAAAATTGGATTTGCTGTCAAAATTGTTCTCTGCAATGTACTAGTCCATATCTAAGTCATAGAAAATGAAACACATAAAAGGTATGTAAATTTCTTAAACGGCTCCAAAGGATATTTAAGGCCTTCAACTTAAAACTAGATAAATAGTTAGATGGTAATTACAGATGGACCATAAAGCTAAACCCAAGGGGCCATTTGAGCAAAATATGGAAGAAAATGAACTTACAGAAGCAGCCCTTTCATTCTTCAGACGTTTTTCGACAAAATTAGCAAGTTTCTTTGAATAAAGCTCCCCAACATCACTGTCAAATAATTGCTTGCATCAATAAGAAAGTTGCCATAGAAAGATTACATAGAATGCAAGTGTCAAGTCATAAAATAGATGGGCATGGTCCTATACCAAACAAGACGATCCTTGAAAAAGTCTAATTAGGCATAAAAAAGAATCATACCGTGCATTTTATTAACAATGAAACTAGTCCAGATAACAGGTGCAGAACCTAACACTACTATGAGGATGCTGGATATAAAAGACAGAACAAGGATTAAGGATATAAAGAGAAAGCATATTCATGCAAAAAAAAAAAAAAAATTAGGGAGAAAGATAAGAAGAAAGCAACCTCAAAACCGAATCACCCCCGATTCGAGCTCTAACATTGGCTCGACTCTCTCCATGCCTAGTAAGAAAAATTGGTCGAGGAGTCAGATGTGTATTCACCTGCACGAAATTCATAGGTATGAGTGGTTTTTCTTTAAGGTAACAAGAAAAAACTAGAAAATTTTAGTGGAGCCATTTCCTAAGCAGTATGTATAGATGCAGCAACCCTCCTTCCCTGCTCCTTCCAGAGAGAGATAACAGAAATATCAAATTCACCGTGAAGAGTGTTTATTGTAAGCTCATAAATTGAGTCCTTAGGTCTCTGATTTAGTGTAAAGAAAGTGTGGCCTATCATTGGCATTTGAGTCACACCTGTTCTTAGAAAGTTGATGTGTTTCAAATTGTATCTTGGCGTGGACAAAACCTCTGAAATTATTTCAGTATTCAACCTTGGACATAAATGAGTTCTAAATCAAATCTCTTGAAAATGAGTTGATAAATACTGGTTTTAAGAACCAATTCCATTAAGCATATTACCAAGAAATGGACTGAGATATTTGTATTTTATTCCAAATGCATGAACTTGGTGTAAGAGAAGAATTAAAATGCGCAATTTAAATATCATATGCAGAACCGCATTGAGTCATTTCAAGTGTTAATTGTTATGAAAGACATTGCATGCAAACAAGGAGATATTCTAAGGATTATAAAGGCCTACTGCATCCGATGGATATTGGATAGTCCAACACTTGATTAAATTTACAACCCAGCTTTCATTGAAGACAGATGTACGCGCAACCCCGGAAAAAAAAAGTAAAAATAAAAATAAAATAGCATCTGTGAGACTATGAATAGACTGAGGGTGTTAAGTGGGAACATACCAAGAAAAATACTATGCGCCCCGGAAGATAGCCACTTATATTATTCACCTGCAGAGAACAACGTTGCCATGCTCAGTAAAGTTTTACAAACAGTTTCCAAAAGGTAGCATAAAAATTCCATGAAATAATTACTTCCCCAATACCAAATTATTCTAATCTTGCCAAAAACACACTTAAAAGTCACATCGACATGAAGGTTCATTCATGAGATCACCAAAGTTCTGGTTATGCATTAAAACCCTAGCATATCTAGTACCAATGGTACAAGAGAGATACGCAACCCAAAAAATCAATTTTTGGGTTAGTTCCTGTTCAGGAACTTGTTCTTTCTGACTAGTTATGATATTGAAAGAAGTTCACAGATGGTATCATCAGCGCGTTTTCTGCTGCAATCTCCATTTTGGGTTTTCACAAGCTTCTCATTTGGAAAATCCATTGAGTCAGTCATACATCCAAAGCAATGCAACCAAGCCTCGTGACATAAAGCTATTAATTACAAAAAAAATTTAAGCAAGAAAGAAGTTAAAATCACTTCTTATGAGCAGAGATTCTGATACCTACTTGAATTTGTCCACCATGACCGCTAACCATATCAATCATTTTTATGTAAGACCCTTCTTCTACAGGCTCATAAACCTGAAGTTAAAGAAACCTCTTTACATGAAATAATTATAATTATAATTCAATAAAACATACTTTGAAAAGATAAAAAGGCATCAACTATGCTTCAGAGAACTACTTTTTCATAATTATCAAGTCGATTTTTGAAATCTAGGTATCCTGCTTCATAATCTGGTCTGTGAACAAGTAGCACCGGTTAATGCAAAATGACTTTATCAGGAAAACTGAGAATGATGAAATTTTAAGCAGCGCACTCTTCTGCATAGTCAGGGCTCTGCTGAATTTTGAGGCGTATATTACGCTCAATTATTTTGGGGTCATTACACAATGTCTCAAGGAAGATAATCTGCAATTTGAATCATAAAATGTTTTATCAGACAACAAATCAGAGTCTCAAATTATGTAGATACTCTATGTATGCAAATTTTAAAGTGGTCAACCAGCTAAATAGAGAGGACAATGTGACAACTGTCGCAGAGATATTTATGAATTACGAGAAGTAAATGCACATTGTCTCAGATTATATAAATACTCACCCCTTCCAAATTTGAAAACTGCCTTTATTTCCCATAAAGTTTGAGAAATTCACAAAATTTACCTCTGCCCCCCCCCCACAAAGAATTATGTAGAATTTATATGTCGCCCCCCAACATAAAAGTCTCTAACTCCGTCAATGGTTCCGCTCCTGGGTTCTAAATATGGGACTAGCTCTTGATAAAACTGTTACCTTGCACTTTCCTTCAGCCATTTTCATAAGCATATTCCTCCTAAGCCTGGTGCTGTTTGTGGCATCAAAAATTCCTACCTGTGTTTTAACTAGGATTAGCATTGCGTGACATTTAGAAAAAGAAATCAAAACAGCATAACAAAGTTACTTGCCTGTCCACCCTCTTGCATCCAAGCTATCATATCCTCCATTGCTAAAGCTGCTACCTACTAGCAGGTCATGTATTAAAACTAGTTGCAAAGAAAGATGTTAATACAAGCATATAAATTAAAATGCAACACAGAAGCAATAACATCAAATCACAAACTCTAAAACATTTTCGCATATATGGCCTCATAATCGTGCAAATAGAAAAATTCAAGGTCAGAAAACGGCAATCGCTGCTTTATTCAAATTCTAATTAAATAAATTATATGCATATCTTGCTAGGTCATGGAAATCGTACTGTATCTGTAGCTACTTTGACTCAAGTTTAAGAACATGTATAGAAGAAGGAAAGATAAAGCAAACATATTACTATATATAAAAGAATCATAAGTAGCAACAAGGTCAGGTATTCTGTATAATGAATTATGATTAAGTTGTCAACTTGAGCATACAAGAGGTGATTATTTCATCCATTTAACCCAAACAGTAGGGTTAAATGCATATACCAGCTAAAAAAAAATTAAAAAAAGAACAAAAGTAATAACTAGAGCTCAGGTCATTGAAGATTATTCTCCTGTTTTTCAATTTCTGGTTTTCAGTGGAGAAGGGTTTGGGGGGCAAGAAGGTAACAGTGAGACTTAACATGAACCAAATCTAAAGACACTTTCTGCTTATATATTTTTTAAATAAAGCATACTTGTAGTCGTACAGAAAATTTGCCTTCTCAAAGCCTTAAACAGATATTTACCTCATTACGTGCCTCTATGCCTTCTGTATTATCTCCTCGAAAAAAATCAGCTGCCTGCATGACAAATTTTCATCCAGGATATAGTTAACATTTTAAAATTGGGAAAAATTCTAATTTCAAAGAGATGGAAAATATGTTTAAATTTAGTAAAAAATGTAGATTGATGGACAGAACCATTGAAGAAAAAGAGTTCATGAAAACTCATGTGCATCAGACAAAAAGGCATCAAAACTAAACGGAAATGAACTACATTTCTGAATCTTTTTAGAGCCATTCCGCAGCAACTCCAGAGATTTAGAAGCTTCTTAGTAGAAGGAACCCATTAAAAAATTGATCATTTATGAACAAGTAATATGCTTCAGGAAATAGGGCAAGCATGCATAAGAAACACTTCTACTCGAATAAGAAGCTTCACAGAAGTAAAATTTTGGCATGTTCATAAAAATGACTATTTCATCAAGAAGTGAGGTAGTAAAAACTAAATTTATATAGAAAATAATACTAAATATCAAAAACCAGAATGAGAATATCGCTGAAGCACTTTTACATATTTAATCGGTCAGGTCATGCTTTACTAGATTTGATGAATAGCTCAACAGTGAAAGGACAAGTTAACCATAACTGTTTACTGAATTAGAGAAATGAACCCAAAAAAAGTTTCCTAAAATAACCAGTTACCTGATTGGTCCCGAGCTTGAGCCTTCGGTACTGTAACACACAAACACAAGTTACAATAAGTATTGGTTTCCATTAGCACGCAGGAAGGAAGAGAAACCATATTTTCATTAGGAAATCCTTTAATCACCTTTCCAACATTGAAGTGTTTGGTATCATGACCCAACCATCGAAGATATCTAGTGAGTTTAGCAGCAGTAAAAGTTTTTCCTCGAGCTGGCAAACCGACCTGGAGAGCAAGAAAAACTTAAATCATGGATTTTATGCTTAAAGGGATATCGCCCACCCTGGCCCGGAAGCCAATAAAGGTCTTCAATAAATGGATATTTGCCTTTCATCTTCTGGTAGGGCATATTTACCAAGGTCTCGTGCAGAATATAAAATTCATTTGAATTTAATATCTTTAGAAAGTTCGTAGGGAAAGTACCAGGACAATTGCTAGATGTCTATCCTCCTTTGGACCAAGCATCTGATCTGCTACAGCTGCAGCTGCAACAGCTCCTGCAGCTGCTGGCATTGCATTCTAAAATTCAGATCAGTAAGTAATCAGATTTCTAAAACCTAAAAACAAGCTAGTGATTTACCAAAAACAGAAAAATAAAACAAGCTAGTGATGAGAAAACGAGTGAGCACAGAAGTACACAAGACATACACTGCTCAGAGGTTATTCCAGACGGAACGGATCAAGTTACAAACCTTGGCTTCTGAATTGAGATTTGCAAAAGTTGTATCACTAGGTGACTTGACTAGCCTTGGGGAACCCACACCCCTATCAACAAAAAGTCCTCTGTGACTATCTTGCTTCTGCAAAGATTGAAATGTTCCCAGCGACTTTGATTCAACCATGCCTGAACCTGAATGCACTCTTGTTGGGTCTGGAACAACGACTTCCATCTCCTAATCAAATGTTAGGACAGAACATGTCAGACATAAAGACATAATTACCAGAAAATATTATCGCCTTTTTGTAATAGAAAATAGACAGTTTTTCTAGTGAAACTCAAAATAGTAATCACTTAGACATGCCTGCACAAAGATCATCCTCTACCAGATCACTGTTATGTAAATTTTGAAAGTTTCAAAACCTTCAAAAAGCTAAGCAATCTTAGATAAAAATAAACTCGCAGTTCTTGGTGTTTAAGCATGATGCACAAGAACATGTTATGCAGTTAGTTCATATAAAGGAAAATTAGACAGGTTGATAATGTATCGTGATCTCAGAGAACACAACATTATGGCTCTGTTCATACAAACACCAACTGTTTTGACCTTAAAGACATTGATAACACTGATGCACAAAATATCATATCGATCACATCTGAGAAATATGACAAATAGAACAACCTTTATGGTCCCAGGTCGATCCACAGGAACATCGTTATCCTTTTGTGTATATGTTACACCACCAACTGCTTTGGTGGAAAATACCCCAGTAAGGTTGAGTGACCTTGGAGTCTCAGTCAGATTAGCTGCATAAATCTCAGATGTTGCCGGAGCTG
This sequence comes from Vinca minor, assembly GCA_026122235.1. Lineage (NCBI taxonomy): Eukaryota > Viridiplantae > Streptophyta > Magnoliopsida > Gentianales > Apocynaceae > Vinca > Vinca minor. Next base: position 15,169,607 of record JAOCZM010000015.1, read on the forward strand.
GAATAACATAGTGTTCAAGATCAAGCTCCAAACTCGCCGAAGAGCCATTCTAGAGACAAGTTCGTCAAAAACAAAGCTCAGATTTTACTAAACCATCAAATTTTACTAAACAAATCATGGAAACAGCAGAACTCTTAAATTGACAAAAATCTTAAATTTAAGTTTTATCTTCCACAATGAATCCTCAGAGAACAATTTATCCGAGTTTTTACCTCAGTACCAGGCTCGACCATAGAACTTATACTAACATCTGGGATTCCACGAACAGCTGAAGGCTGAAGATTCTCCTTGTAAGCCCTCCAACTCGCTGCAAGATGAAATGGGGAAACTCTATCTGCTTTTATGAACACTTTGTACTCAGCAGCCTCATTGTCCCCACTCAATCTAAACAGCGCGGACCGACCATCTCCTTGCAATGTTCCCCCTGCTAATTGCCTATTCGGACCCTCCTCCACTACACAAGTCCCATTTTCATACTTTGGCTTCAACAGGAACTTAAAATCCAAAGTCTCTATATCAAATTAACACCATAAAAATAGTTAATTCTTTGAACTAGTAGCTAAATTTCATAAACTACCCAACTAGGATAACCAAATTAAAGGGCAATATTTCCAATCAGGTGTCTGCTAGTCAAGTGTCTGACTCATACTTCAGGCGGCAACTAAAGTAAATCAATTAAAGGGTAGTTTTTTTTTTACCATGATTAGGAGGAACAACGAAACTTAATTCCCACATTGAGGTGGATTCCCGCTCCATTGATAGCTAATCATAAACAAAAACAAATTCAGAGAACAACCCAGATGAATAATAAAGATTATATATATATAGAGAGAGAGAGAGGGGCTTACGGCTTTAGAAGGGTCCCAAGAGCCGATGAGAGGGACGGAGCCATAGATATGGGGAAGGAGTTCACCAGCGTTGAGCATATGACTGTTCTCCATTTTGAGAGAGACGTAGAGTTGTCCGCCTCCACCTTGGTCTTCCCTTTCCTCACTGCCATGAGAACTACTATCAAGGTTTTTTGATGAACCAGTTCCCATTATTATCCACAAAAATCAAAATCCCTTAATCTTATTTTCCAAGATTTCAAAAACCCATTTCTAAAAATCTATTGGAATTTACAGAGGATTGATCAATACTCTGAAATACATTATGTGTGTATATATATATGTGATGGTCTTCTCAACTGGTTTTGTGGATAGAGGGGGAGAAGTTGAAGATGAGCAAAGAAAGAATATTCATTTAAAATATATATATATATATATATATATATATATATATATATATATATATATATATATATATATATATATATATATATATATGTAATATTCATTAAAATACGAATATTATTTGTATACCACTAATTTTATTTGAGAGAATAAAATTAATATTAACATCTTCATTTTTTATTTTTTACTTTTTACAACATGTAGTAATGAAAGTCTTATTATTTAGGAATTGAGGTAGAGGTAGTAATAAGAATGGAATGGAAGATTGGATTTTTGAAGGGTGATGTTTCTGATGTTTTTGGTCTTTTTCAGCAACTTCTTTTCTTTCCTTTGTGTTGTATTGTAGATAAATTGTGTGAGGCACTGGCTTGGCTTGCACAACACTCTGGGCTCCATGTTTTATGACACATGAATCTATTTGACTCATTTTGATCCCTATTATGATAGTTCAGTCTCTCTCGTGTAGAATAATTGTTTGTTGTTTATGTGTGAAATAAATTTCAGTTATAAAGTGATTTATGTCCAATGAATTAATATATATCTTGCATTATTTATCATAATCGGATTACTGAGTAAACCATATGGTACTGTCTTGATTGACAATATGGCATTGATATCTTAAGTGATTTACGAGATTATAAATCATTATCACATACTTAAGATAGTCATAGTTTTCTTTAAAAGAAAAATCAACATTGTTTATATTAATCAAGTGCAATGTTTGTGGTGATAATAGATGTGATACATCGTCCGTCTTTCACAAACCGCATGCTCAATTAGACTAAGAATATGTTTTACTCTTTATTAAATCTATTTTTCTATATGGAATTAATTGTAAAATAGAATTTTAGTTGTCAAATAAAATATATATATATATATATATATATTATGCAACAAATATAAAAAATATTTAAGTAGTAGCAAAAGAGGCAATTTTTTTGTCCATAACTACATGACACAAAAGAATACAACTAAAAACACCCAAAATTGCATACCTCATTAAGTCATTTTTTTTTTTTACCGGAAACGTCAATATTCATCCATCTCTATCTTCTTTTCAGCACTTGAAAGGGGAATTATCTTCATATTCAAAGCCTTAAACTATCAATTGAAAATGTTAATGTAAGTGAAAAACACTCATAAACTGTATATAAAATGGTGATGCAGATGTCTTGATTCTATATTTATGGAGGAAATTGTCAATCTTGTTTTGTTTGAAATTAATTAGTACCTCTTATTACCAAAAAAAAAAGAGTCTAGTTTAATGTCAAGTAATTGTTATGACCAATTTATAATAGATATCTCAATGCTTATAGTTAAATAAGTAATCTAGTCGTTGTCATTTGTCAGATAAAGTGTATATTCTTACACCTATAGATAAATTATAACGTCATTATTTATTTTTTTTCTCGTAAAATAAAAGTAATTTAATAGACTTAATAGACTCACACCCATTCACATCTTTGAATTATGATAAATCCAAAAGGGAAAAAAGTCGTATGATAAATCTTTTTTTCCAAGTACTTTTAAGAGTATTGGTGAGGGATCACAATGATCAAAGAAAAAACATTAGGGACAGAAATGAGTTTTATCAAAAGAACACTTGGATTTGGATCCATATTTTTCTCGGGTCCAAACCCACATACTCAAATATCTACATTCCGCTACCGCTAGGGTTTTCTTTATAAGCCATTAGGCCCTCTGCTGAGGCGATTCGGCGGGGGATAAGGACGAGGAAGAAGAAGAAGTGAAGAGAACTTCATTGATTTGCCACGATGAGAGCTAAGGTAAGTAATTATCTGTAAAAGCTGTTTTGATTTTTATGTCATTGAAGTTACCTTTTCTTGTTTGATTTAATATATACTATCTAAATTCTATAATATAACAAAAAGGAAAAAACAAAGTAGTTTGTTAGTGTAAATATCAATATTACTCTATTAAATCGAATGAGTGGTATATAAATTCTATTTAAAAGAGTAATATTGACATTTTAACTAATAAACTAACTTGAATTTTGTTTCTTTTCGATACATGTCCCAAACGAATATTATAAATGAATATTGATTCAATTTAATTGGTTATATATGCAGTGGAAGAAGAAGCGGATGAGGAGATTGAAGAGAAAGCGCCGAAAGATGAGGCAGAGATCCAAGTAACCCATTGATGAGATACTGGCTAGTGCATTTGCACTTTTAACTGATGTTTTCGTATTTGGATTTCTTTAATTTATCGTTTTTTTTTTAAACTTATTTTTGCAACTTTGAAGGAATATTTAAGTAATGGTTGTGGTAGTTTGATATACTCTTAATGCCTTTCTTAATGTTTAAATAACATTAAGCAATTGATTTTTTTAGTTTGATTGTTTTTAAGTATCTGTAGGTCCGTTTTATAATCATTAGTATGATCATTAGTGTACTAGAAAATTTAGAGTCTTTGATTATGGTTAAAAGAGCTAATGTATAATCTTTTTGGTTATGGTTAAAAGATTTAGTGTACTAGAAGATTCAAAGTTTTGCTATTTAGGTATCTCCTTTTCTGAGACATTTTTTAGTAGTCTAGAATGAGCTTGTTATGGCATCAAAGAAGGATCTTGCTGGATCTCAATGGATGGTGTTTAAGTTAATGGCTTATGATTAGTTTGCCTCTGTCTCCATTTAGCGATGCTGGCTCAAGTGCGGAACAGGGTAATTCAACACGTATGAAACTTCCCTTGTCCGTTAAATTAAAATTTTGATAATTAAAATTGATTTAAAACGAACACATGTTTTGTTTTTGCCGTGTGGAACACCTACTATGACGCGTTTCGTATATACGGAAAAAACGGACAGCCAGTTAGGCTCTTTCGGTAGTTGAACTTAAGGTTCTGCAGTTAGTGTTAATGCAAAACCATTATTAAGAGATCCTCGAATTCATGATTCTCTATCCAGATTGTTTTTATTTTATACTTTTGTGATGTAAACTCGTACTCCCTCCGTTTTTTGATAGATGTCCTTTTAGCCTCTTCATCTCTTTCTCAAATATAACTTTTAAAGTTGTTTTTTCTGATATTACCCTCTCTATAAAGACAAAGGGAATTAGGTAATTGGGAATAAACTAAAGTAACCAAGTATAATGGTAAAATTGTTTGTTGTTTTCCCCTCCTTAATTTATGTTAGTATACTTAAATAGGCTTCTATTAAAAAACGGAGAGAGTAGTATTTTCTATTAAGTTCTATACGTAAATGCGTAAAAGTTAGATAGTAAATACACTTAAATCTAAATCTTTTTCTGATAGATAGGTTATCTACAAATAATCATATCTAAATATTGCTCCTAATTCATTAAGCTGAATCCTAAAGCTTTTGGCACCCAAATTCTCTGAAGTTCTTCAAAGGCCCGAGTAGCATCTTTGTCAAAACCACCTGCAAACTGAGCAATGTTCTGGTTAGGACAGTGCAGAAGTAGAACCAGAAATTTAATGCTGGGAACGGAGTAGAGTATAATATCAAAGTAGATATTTACCTGGTGGACTCGGCAGGCAAACTGAACCCCTTGGAGTATTAGATCCTCTTCTTGTGAAGAAGCTTCACTGTTTTGCAGCTCCCTTGCTATCTTTCTCATGTATTGCTTTGCTAATGCAACCGCTCCTAATTTTAGCTACAAAAATGCACAAGATTTGCCTTCCCTCATTAGCAAGTAAGCTTAGAAGCAAGGCTGGAATCAGCGATTTCATTTTGAGGCCGAGTGTTGTAGAAATATATATCAAATAACAATATAAAATGTTTGATAATTCTTGAAAACCGAAAGTTAACATTTTAAAATTAATACATATAGCCGTAGCGCCAACTCCGGGCTCTGTCCTTGTAATAATCCAACTACCTTCCCGCCAACTCCCCGAGAAAAAATGCTAACAGATATGCCAGCTAAATAGTCTGGCAATGGCATACCAGATCCCAGTGCAACAAATACATTATTCTTCTCTTTAGATAGAGTAGCGAAGTCTACAAATCTGCTACTTCGCACAAGGAGCAAAAAAAAAAAAAAAACAACCTTCAAATCTGCTGATTCACACAAGGAGAACTCACTGAAAGGCTCATTAAAGTTCGACTGGCTTAAGAAATTCCTTAAGGTAAACTACAACTGTCCTAAGTATTAAACATCAGTTCAAGTAAAGTGTCGTGCATTGTCAGTCTTTTCAAGATTCTCAAAGTTCCAACCTCAATCAATCACCAAAACATACCAAATGTATTGTAGAAGAACAAAGAACAAATTTAAAACTCTTGGAAACTCCTTTAGACAATTTCTCAAGATCCCGAAAGACAAAAGAGAAAAAGCATTGCCCATTCTCAACTAGGAGGACAATAAATCGTATGCAAATTTGAATTTGAGAAAACAAAACAGTTGTCACTGAGGATTAGGCGGGCGGCTATTGGCAGATGAGACTCTGGAACCCCATTCAAGAAGCTCTTTGCTTGTATCATCTTTGTGAACTATCACTTCTATGAAGCACAGACAATGTTTCTTCTCCCCTGTCGCTGCTTCAATTGCATTAACTAGTTCCTCTTCATTTCGTACCTGGAAATGGGATGAAGTTTGAAACTAAGTTGAAGTCTTCAATCCTTTAGATATGTCAGCAATTTTTTGTCCAGTAATTTCGTTTTCATTTTTCTTTTCTCTTAATTATAATAACAAAGATATTACCTTTGTAGTCCAACAATCGCCTTCCCCATTCCAAATGGCATCCACTAATGCAGTGTAATTCCAGTTTTTTATAACATTGTATGGACCATCATGGATTTCAACCTCTATGGTGTATCCTCCATTGTTAATCAAGAAAATGATGCTCTTTTGGTTACAACGGATCATTGTAGACACATCTTGACAAGTTACCTACCCAGAAAATTTGTATCAGCTCTAACAAATATAGAAAGAACTGCATTTCAAGATGAGGGCTTTTTGGGAGAGAGGGGAGGGCTGAGTCTCCCTTACCTGAAAGCTCCCATCACCAATGCAAGAGATCACCCTTTTATCAGTAGCTGACTGAGCATAGCCCAATGTAGCACCAACAGACCAGCCAATTGAGCCGTACTGCATCTGAAACTCATACCTGCAGCAGCCAACTTTTGTTATATAATTTTATAAACAAATTTGAGCAAAGACTGGAATAATTGATCTCGTTACCTACCCGCATCCTTTGGGTAATTTCAGCTTCTGGCAGTTGAACCACGAATCACCTGTCTCTGCAATCACAGCCGAGCTATCAGAGATCATCTTTTGTATGTGTTGGAAGAGAATATTGACCCTCAAAGGCTCCTTTGGATCACATTTTAAAGGAATTCCTTCAGGAACATAGATACGTTTATAATTCTCATAAGCAGTCTCATTCTTGTTTATCTTCTTCGCGAGTTCTTGAAGGAAATCCTTCATTAGTACACATCCATATGCATGGCCATTAGAAATTACAACTCGATCAGGCTGCACTATGATGGCCTTCTCCTTCTTCAGTAGGAGCGAGTATCCAACTGAACTGTAGTCGTTAAAAATTGGCCCAACAAACAAGTAAGCGTCAGCTGATTCCACAATTTCTCCGCAGAAGGTGGTGCTCACTGCACCCCAGTAAGTGCCAATGAAGTGGGGATGGTGCTCTGGAACTTGGCCCTTGGCTGATGGCATCACAGCAATGGGATAACCGCAGGCATCAGCCAGTTCAACAAATGCAGCATTTGCCTTTGCAACTCTTAGTTTTGGCCCTCCAACCATGACTGGCTTCACTGCCTTGTTTAAGAAGGTTACTGCTGCATCTACTGCAGCTTGGAGTCCCCTTGGATTGCTCGTTCTGTGAGACATTTTCTCAAATTAAAAATCAGACTCTCAAGCATAAATCAATTTATGAAAATCAAGAATCAAGAAATTGATGGGAGTATCCAGTTGGATAAATTACTTGGGTGACAGAGAAAATGGGATAGGCTCTCTGCTGAAAGTTGGATTAGTGATCCCGGCCAAGTTGCAACTGACGCTAATATACACTGGTTTGCTTTCTTTCAGACAAGTAGAAATGGCTCTATCAATTTCATCATGTGCATCTTCTACGTTATTAACCACAGCCTAATACAGCAGCAATAAAATGTTTAGACATACTTTTCTAAATTATGGTAACAAAACTCTGAAAAATCAGCTGCTACTAAACATCACTTCCCTACTCTTTTATAGTTCTCAAATCTCAATATTATATAACCTGCAAAATTATCAAAAAATCACTTCACTTCCTGTTCCGAAGTGTAGGTCTAGGTCCTACACCCATCCCCAGATAATAAATACTACCTACATTACTAAATATAAGATTTTACGAAAATTAAGAAAGCAAAAATTAAGATTTTTTTTAGTCAAAATATCAATATTATTCATTTAAATAGCTTATTTTTTGCTAAATGTCATGAGTCTTATATTAAGGAATGAAGAGAGTATATTTTTTTTAAATAATGATTACAATAGATCTATCATAGATTAAGCATATACACAATAACCATTATATAATTAAATAGGCATACCTGATAGCAGGTAACAGTCCGAAAGCATCTCAATTCCTGGCTAAAATCAGGCAAACCAATAGTATGATGCAAAATACGATTAGTACCGTAATCATTAGTATTAGGACCTCCAACAATACAAATCACCGGTAGATTTTCACTGTAAGCGCCAGCAATAGCATTAATAACACTCAATCCACCAACAGTAAAAGTAACAACACAACAACTGACTCCACGTTGCCGAGCATAACCGTCGGCGGCGTAGCCAGCATTGAGCTCGTTACAGCAGCCGATGTTGTTGAGTCTCGGCTCGGCAATAAGGTGATCTAGAAGCGTGAGGTTAAAGTCTCCAGGAACCGAGAAAACGTCTCTCACGCCGATCTCGACAAGCCGGCGAGCGATGTGGCGGCCTAGGCTGGCGTCTGCGCCGGCGATTGATGAAGGAGTAACATGTACGGTGGAAACGGCGCCGTTACCGGCAGGAGAAGCTACATTGTTGTTATCAGGTTTGGATGAATTTGGCTGACCTGCTAACGTGGTTTCCATAATTGGAGGAGGAGGAAGAAGAATTGATCAAAGAGTAAAGAAGAAATTATTGGAACAGTAGTACTGAGGAAAAGGAAAGTGAAAGTGTGGAATATAAAGAGGGGAGGTTTCTTCATGGTGGATTTTAGATTCGAAAATGTCGGAGCGGTTATTGAACGGTTTTCTTGGAGAAGAGGAATATTGGTTTTCTACCTTTTCTTTGTATTTTGGGTGAATTAATCACTTTCCCGCGGTTGGATTTTCCCGGGGATTGAATTCTTCCAACGTGGCGGGGCTGGAGTGGGTAGGAGATGGGTTGGAGATGCGGGCTAAGATATTGAGGAACTGTTTTTAGGACATTTTAAAAAACTTAAACAAACGATAATTATTTTATTCCAATTTCAATAATATTCCTTCATTCTTCATTTTATTTTACTTTTTCAATAAAAGGTATGTTGAGGGTATAATTGTAATAAATTATTGACACTTAATAAAAACAATATAAATGATAATTAATTTGGATATATATATATATATATATATATATATATATATATATATATATATATATATATATATATATATATATATATATATATATCCTAAACGACAATTAAATAAGAATTGAGAGAGTACTTATTTAAAAGTTTGGATTAATTGCATTTATTTGGCTAAGTAAACAATATACATTCTTCATATTTTTACACCAGTTAAAACATTCGTGCTATGTACGGGGACATGTTTAATATATTTTAAAAGTATTATAACATAAATAAATAAAGACTTATAATTCTTTTTTATATTTAATTTTTCTAAAAAAATATTTAATCGTTCTGTTGAGGAACTTTCAATTTATATACTACTTTTTTTTTTTTGAACGCCCGAAGGCGGAGCCCATGAGCGGGGAGATAGAAACAGCCCTAGATCAGGGAGAATAAAGCTCACCGCACGCTGGCGGAGGGTATCGAACCCGGGACCTCTCGGTCCCGGGCCAGGTACTTACCCACTCGGCAAAGTACCTGATGATATTTTATATACTACTTAAAAACATGAAATTATGTATAATATACACCATCAATAAAAATGATAAAATTTTCACTGTTTTTAAATAAGAAGGTTTATTTTATCCTAAAATCATGTATTATCTCCTCTAATGTATATTATCTATTATTAGTGTAGACGTTTCTCACTTAAAAAGTTACTTTATATTTTCGAAAACTTAAAGAAAGTTTATCTTAAAAGATAAATTAGAAGTACATGGATATCTCAAATAGCTCTATTGACACTAAATAAAATATATATAGTTATTTTACCACTTATTTGCCATTATAGAATTCAATTTCAGTACTACCCCAAAATTTGGATCTTTGTTAATAAAAGGACCACATTTACAACCACTTATAAGAAGAATTTAAGAAAAAAAATGCACAAAATTATTAGTTCGCCTGTTGGGCTTAAAAGCCTGTATGAGACAAAAAAAATATCAAAATAAGGGCTTTCTAATCAAATTTTAGAAAGAGTAGATACGGGCCTAGAATTAAAAAATATTTAACTAAATTGGGTAGGAGCCGCGCGAACGCTGGCCCCCGCTGCAACAAATTATAACATAGGCTCGACCACTTGGGCCGACCTTAGCCTGGCACCCCTTCAAAGTGCAATGAAAGTCACCAGACTAGACCATGGGCCTTATTGATCGCCCATAGATCCCGTCCAGGTAAGTATGGAACTCAATCAACCTCCTTTGTTTTATGGAAAAATTTCGATATGGGACTGAGCGCACCTAGTGAGGCCTGCTGCTCACTTTCTAGTAAAGAGCCAGCGTCGCCCCTCCACCAAAAAAATTTTTTCTCAGTCACGAGTTAAAATACAAAAGATTGTTACGAGATGGATACGGTTAAAGTCAAAAATTGTCTCTCTCTCATTTTATAGTGATGCGATAAATTTATACAAATTTTTTCGACTTTTAACCGTATCCATATCGAACAATCTTTTTTTGTATTTTAACCTAGTACTTAGAAAAATTTTGAGAGAGGAGCGACGCGCTTCTTTTACTGTTGTAGTTTGACTCAGCGCTCTACCAGTCGCTCTGTCCCATATCGAATTATCCCTTGTTTTATATATGCCTCACCTGGTTCCCTATTTCCCTTTCACATCCGATGTGGGATGCAAAAGTACTCTTTTTCCCAAAGAAATATATTCAAGAATAAAAAAGATCTTTGTCATTCCAGCCTATGATTAGCTATTTACATGTACAAAAATTAGGTTATTTTTTGTCATGGATTAAGGTCACCTAACCGGCGGCTTTCGGGCATGGGGACATTTCTGCAGAAACTATACATGATAAACCATACCAACTTCAAGCAAAGAAGTATGAGGAATATTAAGGGCAACATCAGGTCCCCTTGAGTTCCTGCTTAGAAAATAATAAACAACATCAATGGCGAATTTCTTGAAAATTGAGGATGATTTCTTTGCCTTCGCATATGAATGTCCAAGAATATAAGCCAAACCGGATTCTTTAGCTTTGAGTATGTGCAACGTTTCATCCCTAAGGCAAGGGCTTTCCGGTTGTCTATCTACTGAAATCATCACTTGGATCGACTGCATTGTTCTCTCTCCATGGTTTGGGAATGTGAAATCATCATCGCTATCCTTCTCCAAGAAATCCGAAGAAAATTCTATGCTCGGCATTTCCTCACTTTCTATTTCTGTTTCGATGAAGTGAACAATTGCAGATATTAACATGTTTTCAAAATCATAGTTCTCTTGTTGCAAATCTTTGTAGCCATACCTCACGATGCACCTGTACATTCCGTACTCTTTTGGACACACCCTGCTTATTAAGAACCGTTCTTCCTCACTAATATACGGAACCTGAACAGATTTAACGCACACAAATATTAGAACTTGATGAAAAGCAGGTAAGTTGGTCACGAAATGTCCAAAAATGGCTGGTATGCCTGTGACTAAATTGGTGTAAACAAGTCCTATTCCGGGAACTCGAACCATCCCAAGGCCAGGCCCCAAAGATAGTATTCTATTCATTGACACTTTGTTCTCCATGTCAAACTGGTGTTTCTCAAGTGTTCCATAGTTCCAGATGAACATTATGGCCATAAAAATCCAAGATAGAAGAAGGGGAATCCAACCGCCCTCAGGGACCTTAAAGGCCGCTGCTGAAAGATATAGCATCTCTACCGATCCAAAAAACACTAAAAAGGCAGCAGAAACTATAATCTTCTGCTTCCACACAATTATCATCACCATTGTCATCAAGCACGTTGTGACAAACATGACGGATGTTACAGAGAGCCCTACGAGGACCGAAAGAAAATATATGAGTCGATTATAGTCAATATGCATCAAAACTTATGAGTTTTGGGATATACCGTAAGCATGGCCCATTCTGTTTGTGTCCCTCAATGCAATTGTCACGGCTAAACAAAGGCACATTAATAGCCAGTTGATTTCTGGAATGTATATTTGGCCGTATATTTTTCTTGAAGTATGGACAATTTTCACCCTAGGAAAGCAATGCAATGCACAACACTGACTTATAATAGAGAAGGTAGCGGAGATAACAGCTTGACTTCCCACTACAGCTGCTAAAGTGGCTACTACAAAAACCGGCCAGAATACAGCTTCTGTGCATGGAGTAGTGGCATAAGTATAAAAGCCGAATTATGAAAATTAATTAAGGTAATTGAGAATTTCCACGAATATCTTGCCTGGTATGGCTTTGTAGAAACTGCTTTCAACATCCTGGTGGTGCATAGAGAGAAATGCAGCCTCTCCCAAGTACGCAAGAACCAAGCAGGGGTATACGAGAAATGTGAAAGCAACCTAGGTTGTCAGAATAATGTTAATACAACTTTTAGAGTGATGCATTTCCATGTTCTTCCTCTAATAGCAAGGAAATTAAGTAAACTTGTTGGATTTGATATCCTACCTTAATAGACAAGGCGGAAAAATGGCCCAAGTCAGCAAACATAGTTTCTACACCTGAAAAGTAACCAGTTAATCTTAGTGTTTTTTTGGTAGATTGAGAACATACCAAAAATTGAAAGAGGTACCTGTTATTGAGAGAACTACTCCTCCCAACGATACCCAGCCTTCCCGGCCTGTTTCTTTTAGGAATTTCAACATGTAAATCGGAGAAAGAGCACGAAATATACTTGGATTCCACTTAATGATGTTGTATATTCCAATGCCACTAATGCAGAACAACCATGCTGTGATAATTGGGGCAAATAAGAAAGCTACTCTGCTGGTCCCGTGATGTTGAATTGAGAATAATGCCACAAGAACGATGCATGAAATGACAATGGTGTAATCTGTAAAAAGGGAGCAAGAATGAAAGAACCGAGAGCTATTAGTAAAACGTTGACAGGCATACACTTGGATTACAAGATCTTAATTCGATAAGAAATGAGGTTCACTCACTCTCATGAAGACTTGAAACTTTAACTTGGATTCCTGAAACAGCTGAAAGAACTGAAAATTGAAAATGGAATTATGAACTCTCTATCATATGACAAGAACAAACATATTTGAACCAATCACCGGTTAATCTTAACCTCACACGTGTCAGATATTCTTGTTTATGCCTCTACCTGATATTGCAGGAGTGAATATGCCATCACCAATTGCCATACATGTCCCAAGCAGAACGAAAATCAACAGTCCACTCCGAAGTTTTGGGTACTTCTCAAACAAAGATTTGAGGAAGGCACTCTGCCGAGTATCTGCTGATCCTTCAATAGCATAACTGGACAAATCCTTATCAGTATCCTGTTGATTGGGAAGAACACTAAGTCTCGCGTGCCTGCAGAGTAACGAGTACAGAGCAAAAGTTCCACCTGAAAAATTAAACAGAAACAAGTATTGGCATCTCCTTTAGTCTTCATTTTACCATCTAAGCTTTCACTTACATAAATTTCAAAAGTACCGTTAAACGAATGCTAGTTTCTTTAATAATGATTTGCATTTTTGAAGGCTGCTAAACAAAGAACAGCCCAAAGAGAGGATGATGATGAACTTAATTAATACCTTCACCATTGTCGTTGGCGGACATGACAATGAAAATGTATTTACAAAGAGCAACAAGAGTGAGAGTCCAGAAAATGAAGGAAAGAACTCCATAAATCTCTTCATCATCCTCATGAAGCCTAAGCTTTCCAGAAAATGTGCTCTTGTAAACATAGAGTGGGGAAGTACTGAGATCACCATAAACAACCCCAAGACTTTGATAAGCCAATGTCATAACTGATCCAAATGATCCCTCCTTCATTTTCTGTTACAATTACATTACAACAACAAAAAAAAATAGTTTGTCTTAATTAGAGAAAATTAACCGATAAGAATTTAACATTACGTGTCAGAATTTTACAGAAGCTAATCATATCCTGTTTATACACTGAATTTAACCTTAACGGATAAGAATTCAAGCCCTAAGTAAGAAAAAAAAAAAATCATGAAAATCTATGAAGAACATAAAGAACAAATTGGGGCCCAGAATCCATATAAGGTTTAAGACCCAAAAATTAACTAGTAACTTTTATCGTTTTACATTAAGATATTTAAAGTACTATTACCTCCCTTCCTTAATTTTCGGTACATATCCTAAACGACTTATTTTAGAAACTTTGTTATAGGTACTAAACAACTTATATGTACTAAACGACTTATTTCTTTGAAATTCCCTCTCTCTGGAGTACTCTGGTGAAACAAAGTTGTTGTACAGAATCTTGAATCAAGAAAAAGAAACTTACAATGGAGGAAATTAATTAAAAAGGGTTGAATCAAGAAATCAAATTACCTGAGCAGAAGATACTTGGTAGGATGATAATGTCTTCATTGGTGTTGAGAAGTAGTTGGGAACTTGAAGATGAAGATGATGAGAAAGAAAGAAAGCTGGAAACAATGAAGATATTGGAGGTGATGATGGGGGAGGAAGTCAAGAAAGATATAAAGGAATGTAAGAAGTCAGTGAACTGGTCTGAAGTCACCATTCACTAATAAACAAGAAGCAAGAAGGGAAGTTGCAGAATGCATTCAATGCTCCCCCTCTCTCTTTCTTCTTCTTCTGATATGTACTAACCTCTTAGTTTTTATTTTATATTTTCTTCTTTGCTCTCTCAAAACTTATTTTTAAAACAAATATATATATATATATATATATATATATATATATATATATATATATATGAGTTGGAAGTGTTATATATCTTTGTTGAAAACAAGAATTAGAAGAAGACGGAGTCTTCTAACACATATTTTAGTACATTATCTAATACACTAATGAAATCATCACACGTGAATAAACATCATTAGCTGAAAGCAAATTGAGAGCTTGGAATATATATGTTATTATTTTTACTAGACAATATAACAGAAGATCCGGATATATTTGCAAATCTCAAGTTCATTTAGAACGGGATTGCATTGATTTTTTGTTTGAGAATTTGTCTTGAGATTGAAAAAGTTAATTTTATATGAGACAAGTGTAGAATTCCAATTAAGAATTTGTTTGTTAGAAAATGTGATAGTTTTGTGTACAAATGCACATGAGTTGGATTCACATGTTGTACTAAAAGTTTTTAATATATTACTTAAATATATGATCTGAAAGTTTGATAGCATAATGTTAGAACATTTTAACAATTTTATTTCCTATCAAAATATAGTCTTCAAGAAATTTTGAATTGTTGCAAATGCAACCTTAGACGTACTAGTAGTGTCCGGTCTAACAAAAACTTTAGTGAGAATGAAATGTTTGACATGTAGTGAGCTTTTAAGAAATATTTTGTACACTATAACCTAGGAGGATTAAGGTCAATTATTTGGGATTAAACTATGAGATTCCCTTTTGGACAATCTATTGTGTTGTCAAATTCAACTTGATCATGAAGTTCAAGTTGATCAAATTGAAGGTTCTAACAAAATTTTGACCAATTGTTTGGTTAAAGTCATATCTCATTTATTGATTTCACATACAAATTTGGTCACGTAAATATTGTGAGAATTAGGCACTAATTTGTTTCATCAATTGCCCTAATTAGTTTACAACGCACTTTATCATAATATTTGATAGTCTCTCATTTAACTTTTAAACAATTATACGTTCAAATTACGTTTTTTGAGTACGACTATGGTGTAAAATACGTTTTTTCAATAAATAAGAAACAATTTTGGCCGTTTTGTTTACAATTGGATTAAAAACGGTCCAAAATTTGTTTTGGGGACACTTGTTGTGATTTTCAGACATCTGTTATGTAAGACACGTGTGACATGCCTAAAGATGTGTTTATATCGAAAGAACACATGTTACAGTCTTAAGTTATGTGTCTGTAATGAGATAGCACTCGTTGATATGATTTAACACGTATCTAAAAGTAGCAATCAAAAGTTGTTTCATGTGTATTGGAAAAAAACGTTCAGCATTATAATCGTGAACGCGCTTTTCCTTCGTAGCCAATGACGAAGACAGGGGGCGGGAGGGGGCCGGCGCCCCCCCAGATTTTTAAAAATACTACTATTTATCGAAATTTTATGTGTATTTTGGAAAATTTTATCAGTTTCGCCCCCCCAAGAATTTTTTTTTGCCATATTTATCGCCCCCCAAGAATTTTTTGCAAGTTCGCCCCTCCAACACCAACTTCCTGGCTTCGTCCCTGTTCGTAGCTAATAGCATAACGACGAATGTTTAACTCCTAAACATGAGATAATGATTGAAACCTAATTCACATTCTCACATGGAATTCATTCGAAAGTGTAAGTTTATTTTCGTTAACTTCTTTTTCTTTCATTTTCATTGTTGACTTTATGACACTTTATTGACACCAAAGCCCATGTTTTGATTCTTTTTCCGCCACCTATTCAAAGGCCCACAAATAGAACAAAGCAAAAAAATTCATTCTGTTCTTTCCCTAAAATACTTGAGCTTGTTTTAATGATAATTTTTTTTCTCATTTGATCCCTTAATCCTTAGAGGTCGGGATCTATACGTATGGACCATTTATAAAGCAACCATTAATTAATTAATTAGTAAGTTTTGAGATCTCTCAAATCCTATCGAGTGCTAAAATAATAATATATCGCAAGTTTATAGAAATTTTCTGCTTAGTGAATTAAAGTGTTATTAGAATCTCAGTCGAATTAATCAGGTCAAATATCTAGATATTGATACCCAAAATAAATAAATAAAATAATTAGACCACTATGGCTATTTGATTACTTAAATTATTTGCTTGCAGAATTAATATTAAATTAGAGAATCGTATAATATAGTCCGAAGTAAAATATAATGCGAGGAGAGACGAAACTACAAACTCTATAAACTTGCCTACTCCAAAATTGATTAGCCCCTCCTCGCAAAATCCAAATGCATCTCTAATAGTCCCATTGTAAATGTAGTTCAACCTAATATAGGTTTTCAAATTTATTGGCTCCTTCATTCGCTAGTGACAGTTCACCTACGCTTATTACCAGGAACGGGAACAATAGAGTATTCCCAAATATCCAAACCATATACTTAGCGACCAAAATTGGATAGAGTTTTCTTATTAAAAAAATTGGTATTTTAATTTCGTAAACGTAAATCTGAAACCAGAGTACTTCATCCGTTCCAAATTAATTGATCATGTTTTCTTTTTAATTTGTTTCAAATTAACTGATTACTTTTTAAATAAATGACTCATTAATCTTGATTTTTTCAATCATACCCATTAAATTGAATGTTGGAGAGAAAAGAAAAGAGGAAAAAAATGTAGAATTAAATTGGGAATTAAATTAAATAGGGTCAAGTTTGACGTTTTATTATATACTACTATAGAATTTGATAAAATCATAATTCCCGTGTAAAATACAATGTGAATCGATAATTTGAGATGGGTGAATAATAAATTTGAAATCTAACGTACAATTTATATTGAGATGGTATCCAAATGTATGAAAATAACCATTATTTATTCACCAAAATAAAAAAAATAAAAAAACCATTATTCACACTACTAGTTGGATAGCCAACTCATATTCCAGTTTGCATTAGAAGGAAGACAAAATAAGGAACTAAGAGAGTCTGTCAAATCCCAAAATATAATGAGGGAGAGAGACATCACCCGTGCAATGTACTAAAAAATCGTGCAGAATTTAATTCTTCTGACAACCAAATCTCATCCCTTTTAGCTGGAATTTCTCTCTTCCTTTTAATTTGAATCCCCTCAAATTCAATCATGACTGCGACTATAGTGCAAAACATTAAAGTTCAGTACGTAATGAACATTTATTTGTAAGTGTTATAAATTTTTAGAAAATATGTAATATATCTTCTCTCCTAATTAATACATGTCTAAAGGTATTACAAAATTAAAATACTTGTTCGCTCCAAAAAAATTAAATCGTTGAATTTTTAATTTAAATGGTAAAAAAATATTCAGTATATATTAATTTTTTTGTATTCAACACTATATTTGGACAGTTCCATCATCACTTCGGCTCCTAGACGGAACATGAAAAGTTTCGCACCGTGCGAAACAATATGGGCCGTCGAATTATAACTTTGAACGGTCCAGATTTGGAGAGAGGGAATCTTTTATTTTTTTATTTTTAAGTCCAGCCACAACTTTTATCTCTCCAAATCTGTGCCGTTAAAACTATCATCCAACGGCCCAAATTGTTTCGCATGGTACAGAATTTTTCCTATTCCGAACTGTTCCACCATGGTGTACCTACCGTACAAATGATTATCCGCAAGTCAGAATCAGAGCCCCTAACCTATCATGGCCCAATAATGAAAGAGACAAAAAATAATTGGTTTCGAAAGTGGAAGAAGAGAAGGTTGAGTATGTTTGGCGAGCTTTCTTTGTGAGAACAATTAATGCTTCCCTATTATCCGTTTCAATAAATTATTAACAGTTCAGACTTCAGAGCCATCCAAACTGGTGCTGATACTGAAGTTACACACGATGTCCTCCTATTCTTCACCTCTTCGTCTTCTTCTTCAAGTACTGAATTAACAACTCTGAATAGCTACAAAAGAAGCATGGGTAAATTAGCTCCAATTCATCCCTGTGGTGTGAATCATCGATAAAGAGGAAGATAATACTCCATACTGCAAAAAGATCTTCTGTAACATCATTCTAATACCATATTGATTTAGTCATTTTCTACTCATTCCGATCTTATATAATTGTCCCTATAACATGTACTACAATATTTCTTGTTTTGAATATATAAATAACAATTCTTATATAACAGGAGGGTTTCTCATTTAAACAACTAGACCCGTCAGCTAATCAGGAAAATGTTGCCCCCTAAGAAATGAAAATGCATGATGCTTTGAGCCACTTGATCCATCATATCAATGAAATTACACATGGAAGACCGTTTCACAAAACTGAAAAGGGATCATCCTAATGGGCACCATTCTTTGGTCCCGATCTTAAATCAACAATCAAACAAAGTTCACATCAGATACACTTGAGCAAATAGTGAGAGAACAGCTGCACAGAACCATAAAAAATGATGACCAGAACTGGCAAAATAGCACTTTTTTTTTTTGGGGTGAATAACTGGCAAAATAGCACTTGTTTTAACCAAAGCTGTTGTTATATAAGAGGATGGGTAAATGACCTCAAAATGTGTATAAGACAGGAAGCAATTACAACGGGCTAAAACCAGACCAGAAGCTCTAGTTAAAGCCATGCACAACCAAAATTCGGAAAAGCATTGACCTCTGACCAGAAAACATGACTCAAAAGTTTAACCAACCATTGACCTCGACTAACCGACCATGGAATCCAAATCATTCCCACCCATAAACACGATTGACTCTACTGACTGACCAACCGATCAACCAGACTCAACATACCAAGAAATGGTGGGGTGACTGAGGCAAAAGAATATCCCCACCCCCATCAAATTGAGAGCACAACTCATAAGCCACTAACTCGCCCTCAGGTTGAAGAAGCAGGCTTCTCATCCTGTTTACTTTCGGATTCCTTAACCTCCTTGTCTGCAGCGGAAGACTCTTCTTTGCTTTCCTCTTTGGGTTTCTCTTCATCTTTCTTTTCCTCAACGCTCAACTTCTCGAGCAACCCAGCAGCAGCAGACGTATCTTTGTTTTCCTCTTTTGTCTCTTGGGATTCAGCAACTTCTTGAAACGTCTCCATGAATGTCTTGCAATCTAAACCAAAGATGAACACATTAGAACTCAAAACAGGAACTGGATTACTTATCTCAGAATAATGGCAGAAGCTCTTCAAAAAAGTAAGATAATATCTAAGAGGAAAAATTATCCAGAATGGAAGCAAAAAGAGTAATCAAATTAATGAATCGCAAATTCTGAGGTCCATGGTGGAGTCCGGGGGCAAAGTTCCTTTTCTCCTGATTAGACCCATTATACATTTTCCCCTCATTTGGATCCAGCCTCTGGAGTATATTTATTATCTCCATTCAGAAATTTTCACAACTACCCCGCATTTATTCTAGTATTATTTATCTTTTAAAATAATAAAATAATAATGATTGATAGAAAATACATACAGCGAGGAAGTAAGACAGGGAAAAACGGAGATCAATAAAATGGATTACTTGTAAGAAAACATGAAGGACATCAAAATCAGTTGATAAATTGTTGAAGGCACATCCAACAATATGAACCAAAATAATCAGTTGAAAAAAGTGCGCCCAGGTTAAATTATGGAATCATCTTACCAGATGGCCTTTATAAACACTTATTTGAACCCATGCATACTGCAATACTTAAAACAGGTATACAATAAAAGGAGACGTTGATTCCTACCAATACTAATACAGATTAGGCTCAATTAGAAGATAGAAAATAAAGGAATAAGAACGCACATATTATCACATCAATGTTTAACCCAAGGAATTTAAAGAACCATCCTACAGTAGAATTGGAGTTTACTGAAGTATAGACAAAAATGCATTTTCTGCCTCTTAGATCCCTTCCCAGCCATATTATTAACCTGATCTTTAGTAAGCTTGCTTGAGGTGAAAAGAGAGGGTAAAAACGCAGGGGATGCAAATTTGAATGTAAATGAGACATCTACATCGTTTAGTTAGAAAGTAAATGTACATTACGAGGGGAAGTTCTCTCTCTCTCTCTCTCTCTCACGTTAGCAAAACTCATCCTAAAATGGATCGATTGGAGAATTACTTCCAGATTTACTTCCCTCCCCTCGCCACCCAAACAAAATGGTAGTAAATCACATTTACTTCCATTAATGGAAGTAAAGGAGCCACTCCTCCTGTCCCCTCCCCAAAAGAAGGGTTTAATTCAAAGTTAAGAAAGTCATAAATGGTAAGACTGGTGATGATTCTTCATTACATAAGAACCGTAAAAAAGAAAGCCAGCATCTCATTGCCTCATTGGCGAGATTCTTCATAATGTAAATCAAAGTATGTTGAATTTAATTGAGGAGTGATAGCCCAGGTGGCAGGTACTACCATCAACGGGTAATCAGAAGTGAACCCTAAGTCAAGAAAGCCGTAAATTATGTGTTAATCTCGTTACATAGTGATGATGATTCTTTATTCCCTAAGAACCGGAGAAATGAAAGTGCAGCATCTTATAGCCTCATAGGAGATTCTTCATGATGTAAATCAAAGTAGTTCCAATTCAATTGAGGAACAATAGGCAGGTACTACAAGCAATGGCTAATCAGAATCCTAATACAGATAGAAAACCACAAGGTAAAACATGAGCAATCTGAATGCCTCCGTAATTTCAGAGCAAAGGTTTAATTCATAGTGCTCAGCATACAGACAAAAGTGAGGCACAAAAAGAGGAAGGACAAGAATCCAAAAATAAAAAGAGAATGCCGCAAATGGCAGAAGCAAGAATTAGCAACAGTTGAATGAATGGATACAATAACGAATTATACCACTCCCAGTATCAATTCCTCCCGACCTTGTTACTCAATCTAAGAAAAAGCCCAACATTTCCATAAGTGATCAATAATTGGTCAAACAAAAAAAAGTAGGGTCACTAACGGTCATTCTGCTGCCAAATGTTATCAATATAGCTGTGAAACTTATTAGTTCCTAATAAATGTCATTCACTGGGATCTGGGATCGGCTACCATTACATAATTACTCAATCAACAACCATCAAGTTAATTCTGGTAGTCTCCTTGCGAAGCATTGGCAGACTCGATCAATTCTGTACAAAAGAGTAAGGCTACCTCTACAATAAAATGCTGAACCATTAGAGCCAAAATTATCCTCATTGAGGATAGTAAATGATTGCTATTGAGAATTAAAACCCTGATGGGAGAGCATCTGCAAAAGATGACAAAATCCTCAATTCTTCTATACTAGTGTGCCAGAGCACAGGATTTCTAAAGTTCTCTATTTTTCAAGCAAGGAAGCCAAAAGTGGATAATGAACTCACATTACAGGCAAATCTAAATCCAGCATTACACTCCGGACCAAGCAAGCAAAGCATCAGGCTTCAAATATTAAAATAGAGATCACGGAAAGGACATAATTCAACAAGGTTATCCGTCAAAATGCGAACTTACTCTCAACAGATGCAAATCTGATGCAGAACATCTCATCCTTGAGCTCTCCATCTGCAAAATCCGGGGCATGCCACACGCAAGACTTCTCATTGCCACTATGTTCCTGAACAGTCATCTTAGGGAAAACTGCAAAAGCAGGTGTAAGGATTCTCTTAGATAATATAATAATAAAAAAAAAGTAAAACAATATCCAATCAAGTACAGAAAAGTTCCAAACAAATCAAAAGAGAAAATAAAAAGAAAACTAACTGAGATGATTAGCGCAGATCTTGAGTGTCTTAGATTGACGCATAACAAGACGAACTTTTCCAGTTTCTTTATGCTTAAGGAACTTCACAGCACCAGTGCCTCTCTCTTTCCACTGATTAGCTTCTTTATCAAACCGATAAAGCTTTGATTTTCTGTTAGTACCAACAGATTTCCAAAATTCATTAAAAAAAAATTATATCATAAACCCTAGAATTGAAGCAGATCGAGATAGAAGTAATAAAAAAGTAGAAAAAGGCAAGGAAAAATTACAGATCGAGGATGATCTCTTCATTCTCTTCACCGGTGGTAACCGCAACCTCCTCGAGTTTCACGATAGGAGCGACAACAGCTCCGGTGTCCTCGTCCTCGGCGGCGGCGACGGTTGCCTCTTCCTCCTCTCTGACGTGCTCTGGTTCGTTGCTAGTAGCCATATTACTTCTTCTCTGTTGAGTTTAAAGGGAAGATTCTAGAAGCGGTGAATTGAAGGAGAATGAAGATAGGAGTGGTGTTTGGAGGGTTTTATAGTGGGGAGCAAGCAAGGAAGGGGGTTTTTCGGTTGGAAGGGGAAGTAGCGTGAAATTCACGCTCCAGCCGAGAAGTACGGAGCCGTCAGAACTAAATTCAATCTTTTTTTTAAAAGAAGCAGTGTTATGGTATTTGCACAAGAGACCCGTAGCTTAAGAAATCTTTCAATTGAGTACTCGTTCTTTTTTTAAGGATTTATAATTTTAGTGCCCCTAATTATTGGCATAAAAAAATCTTGAAATAATCTCTGAGAAATTCACTTCAAGTCTTATATTAAAAACAATTCACTTTTACGATCACCCTATTCAGTAGATCCTCTAAAAACAATGAGGGCGAGAAGCATATATAATTTGCAATACATCACCTCAGAAGGGCCAAAAGAGAACCTACAACTGATTTGCTCAATCACACACGCTATTACTTTCTCAGGAGGGAAATTAATAGGACCAACAACAGGAGGAGAAACTCATTATAGAGTCTCGCCACCATTCGATTCTTCAACCATTGCCTCAGTTTGTGAAGAGTCTTCTGCTTTCTCGCCTTTCTTACCTGCAAACACCATCAATATACTTTTTAAATCGCCTCTAAGATATACCCGCCCGCGATAAGTAAATTACGAGAGAAAATGATGAAAGCTTTCAAACACAAAACGGTAAGTAATAATGCTGCCGATCTCTCATTTTCTTACTTACCTTTCTTTTTCTTTCCACCACCTTTCTTCTTTGTCTTTACGGGAAGGGATAACCAGGCTTTAATTTCAGCATCATTGTCTATTGTCTTCTCCGGATTCAACTCCTGCAGAGGATGAGATGTGACTCTATCTGATCCGTTGGGCATAAGCAGAACTGTAAATTTAATATGAGCGACCAAATCATCTGCACCATCCAAAACATGTATTAATAAAGTGTGCTCTCTGACAGCTAGAAGCTAATACTAAGCGGGGACGGGACAGGGAACATCATCCAAAACTTTGCTACAGCTAACTACAATTTCACGCACCAGGTTTCTCATGGAGAACCGGATATGGCTGCAAAAGATCGTGGTTAACACATTCAACCAAACCAAAGCGAGCCCTTTTTTCTTCCAAGTCCCTTTTTTTTAAGAAAAGTACAGGTAATCAGACAATTAAACAAAATATAACACTAAGAAGAAGGCAAACATTTCTCATGGAGAGTACAAACTCATGAATCAAGAGATAAAGCTTGCAAACCTTGCAGTAAATGGCATGATGGGAAATTTTTGACTGATCTCACTAAAGATAAATCTCGATGCTTTCATCTTCAGGTTATAGATTTTGTCCACAGCTCTCTTATAGATAGTTGTTTGTTTCTCATCCAACAGCTTTGGCTGCTCAAGACCTCAAGCAAATTAGAAAATTATACCACTTGAACAAAAAAACCTCTTAGATTGCAACATGAGACGAGCTTACTTTGCCATCGCCAGTGCTAGTAACAATATCAATTGCGTAAACCTCATTCTCCTCAAATTCGGCATCATCCACTCTCATCTCAGGGCTAGAGACATTCAGCACGACCTTGTTTCCATCAATTACGAACTGTTTCATTTGGTGACTCAATACACCCTCCACAATCCTGCAGTCATATGCTGCTGCTACCTTTTGAATTGCTTCTGTTACATCTTGATTCTACATTATCCAGAAGCAAACCAATTTAAAGCAACTTTCACAAATAACTCACTAATTATTCACATAGAATCCCAACACCTAAAAATTCTGCAATAACCAAGAAGCATATAAATGCGTATATATTTTCCAAACATCCATATCTTGATACAATTTCTGGTACTACATGTAAATGTAAGAATGACCAGCCTGTCAAGAAAAGAACTTATCACGCTCAGTTGAGTTTGAGGTGGGGACGTTGATTGGTGCTTCATCCATAAACAAGCATATTCATGAGGAATAAACAAACCAGCGAATCATAGATGTCAAAGAGTGATTGCCACTCCAGAAGAATATCTTCATCTAAGCAGACAGTCAACTTTATAATAAATATTTGGGTTTCTTTCTTTTGTAGGGGTAGGGGGTCAGCCGAGACATCTCCTAAATACACATCAAATAGGTACACATGCACAATGGAAATTTCCATTCTACAGTCTCCACCTAGAGAAGGCAATTGGAAGGAGGGTGAAAACACTAAGACAAACTCCTAAACAAGAGTAAGATGGTGTAAATACTGTAAACATGTCAGAAGTTTCACGATAGGAACTACCAGACCTGCAGAAGAATATCCAAGTAAGGAAGAGATCTGAAGGGATTAGAAATCTAAATTAGGACCCAAAAAAACACTGATGCCTCTTCTATGCCAAGTGCTGAACACAGTATTTATGTTAAGGCTTTCGTACTAATGCTTCTTTGCAACCTGGAAATAATAGCCCACCCAAACCCCCCAAAATACCAAAGGGCTAAATCAAGTATACCTCTTGAGCAGTAAACTTCGTAAAATAGAACCAGGAAAAAAAAGAAACATCGTGCTAGAATGTGTTTAATGACCAGCAGGCTAAACATACAAACAAGATGAACTTAAGCATATACCAAAAGCTAAGTGTGGTACTAAAAGGAATAAAAGAACCATGGAAATACATTCTTCCCAGGCCGCACAAGCCTCAAAGCAACTTCAGCGGCTATGTTAGCAGCTGCAAGAACATCAGCTGCCCTACCAGTAACAGGGCCTTCCTGTATCACATGAGTGTGCGCAACTAAAGCAATAAAACCATCAATGTGACACCCCATATCGCTGCAACCAAAACATAACAAAAGCAATCCAAACCATCATCACCGGAACACATGAACCAAGTTCATAAAACTAGTCCCTTATAACTTACAAAGAATTTAATTTAAAAACAATACATAATTACTTACATCTTGACCATGTCACCTTTCTCGAGTACGGTCTCATCACTAGGTAGTGGAGAGAAATGACAAACAGTATTGTTGACGGAAATGCAGGTTGGAAAGGCAACACCCCTCTCAATCTTCTTCTTTACATTCTTGTACATGCTACCAGATTGCCTAGATAAATAAAGCAAAATTAACTAAACTTCATAGAACAATTAAGTATCTTGAGCTGCCCATCTTTATACTCCCTCCATTCCATAATATAAGTAGCGAAGATTAAGAAAGTAAAAAACAAGGTACTTATTTAGTCAAAATAGCAATATTACTCTCTTAAATAGTACTTGTATACCACTAATTCTATTTAAGAGAGTAATATTGTTATTTTGACTAACAAAGTACATTGCTTTTTGCTTACTTAATTTTCGCTACATGTATTAAACGACTTATATTATGAAACATTATGAAACAGGGTTGGTATTTATTAAGAGAAAAAAACAAAAAATTTTCTCATACTCTTTGATGAAGGAATCTCCTTTCTCACATAAGTCAACAATCTTTACTTTAGGCTTGCATTCTGATAACACCAATTGAAGAGCCTCTGCATTATCAAGTCCCCCCAAATTAGAGAAACAAGAAGAACCGTTATTTCAGTAATTTAAAAAGTTAGGAACAAAAAAATAAATAAATTCTTGCTCAACCCAATTAAACCCATATCAGACACAGTAAAAAATTAACATAAAAAATTAATTAAAAGGAAAAAACAAAAGTAGAGAGCTAACTGTTAACAATTTCAGC
The DNA here is from genome assembly GCA_026122235.1 of Vinca minor. Taxonomy (NCBI): domain Eukaryota; kingdom Viridiplantae; phylum Streptophyta; class Magnoliopsida; order Gentianales; family Apocynaceae; genus Vinca; species Vinca minor. The sequence goes on from JAOCZM010000015.1 coordinate 15,195,843, forward strand.
AGCAGTTTTATATTTGGTAACGACTTCTGGGCTCGTAAGATCCAACTCTCTCTCCTCTCTTTCTTCGTCCGACATTGTTACCACCTTAACAGCTTCGACTTATTACGCTGAAACAACAGCAAATGAAAATCCAACAAAAAGAAAAGAAAAAAATCAGCAACAAATTGATACGAGAAAACAGAAGAAATGAAGAAGCTGATGAAATTATTACCGAGATTTCAAATTGGTGAGTTGTGGGGAAGGGATAGAGATGAAGGTGAGGTTGAGGTAGGTTTTTTTATTTGGCTAATTAGTATATTATGTCCCTAAACTATTTATTTTTGGTGACTAACATCTCAATTCATTATTTTTGTACATTAACATCCCCAAGTATTTTAGTCCTTCCGTCCAAAAAATGATTATTCAATTGTGAATTCAAAATTTTGATTGGGTCAAATGAAATAGTTGTAAGGGCATATTTGATACATCACAAAAATCTGTAAAATAGGTGTATGTGTCAGCGAAAGTGTCACTGAAAGAAAAACTAGGCGCTCGGCTCGATTTTTTGCTTGGGGGTGTGGGCCTCCTAGCCTCTTCAACTTGGAAGTCTACGTTTCTTATAACAGTGTCCTTAATTATCTACGTATCAATGATAATTGTTTTACCGATATAAAAATTGTTAAGAAATAGAAATATGTTGTGGAAGTTGCAATTCTAGACTTGGATTGTTTTGTGGAATTCAACAATGTTTTTTGCTTTATTTTTAGGGGTAAGGTAATGCTTGTCAACATTTGTTAAGGTCAAGTTATATGACCAAATAAGTTATAGACCTTCCTAGGCTACTAGAATTATTGGCTAAAAGATTGACTAAAATAGTGTCTTTGGACCGTTTTGCCCTTATAATTGGGTGAATTCCTTATACCAGCAGGAGGTAATATAGTCATTTAACACCCTCAATTTGGAGGTTTAGGATTTCTATCCCTAAAATTCTAGTAGTAAAGCATTTTCCATAAGTTATATTCTCTTGGTATCCAAAACTATTTACTTTTTTTTAGAGGATGTCAATGTTGTTAACGCTGAACGCCTATAAATTGGAAGTTGTCTGCAAATGATTTTTTAAAATTGAATATTAGGATTCAGTGCCATAATAAGTGATCATGAATGAGATTTTTTCAGTGACCTCTAACTCACGCACTCCTTAACATGCTGAAGCAGAGACACTTCTTAGACTTAGGTTTTCAATGACCAAAGAATAGCAGCTTGCTTCATAAAAAATGAGTGTCGAGTTATGGTTAATGGATTCACATATTTATTCCTAATAGTGGTTAGTCAAATTAAGAATTTAGTGGGATTAGTATATCCAATTTATCTTTTGTCTACAAATTATGTAATATTTTGCAGATTTTTTAGCTAAATATTCTGAAATGTACTAGAACATCATCTCAATAATTTGGAGACTCACCGGATTTTCTTATATCACCTTTAATTTTTTATATTACTTGATCATATAAAATATTTTACGGTTAAAAAAAAAAAGAGGTTCTCGAGATCGAAGTTTTAACTTGGAACAAAAAGATCCAACAATTCGTAAACATGGGAATAGTAACACGATTAAAAAATTTAACAAAACTATTTAAATTATATTTCACGATAAAATTATTCATTTACATATAAGGTCATATATAAGTGAGAGAAAAATCAAAGAATGAATCTTTCCATGTCAATAGCTTTCTTCATCATCGTCATCCTCATCCATAACTGTTAGTGTGCCACTATATTTTCTTCTATGCTATGCACTATCGACGATTTTCTCTAGTAATATTGTCAAAGGAGCGGATCAAAAAAATCGTTCCAAGTGAATTAGCATAACACTGATATCATCAGCAGAACCCCGCGAAGCAGAGAGTTCAACAAGTTTTTTACAGGCTGAAAGTGGCTTATTGCACATAGGTCGGACAATGTCTACTGCTTCCTGATTACTGACTTTATCCCATAATCCATCAGAAGCAAGTATAAGGAATTCCAGTTCAGGATTCAGATCAACAACTCTAGTTTCTGGTTCTGCTATAACCCATTGTTTAAGATAACGATCTCCAATTCCCCTACACACTGCTAGGCTTCCATGAACTCTCCAAACACCATTATTACAATCAACATAGCCACCCTACACAAAATTGCACCACATATAGAGATTAGCTGCTATTGAAACGTCGATAAAGAATTGCGGGTAAGGTAAGCAAAATTAAGGGATTAGGTAGTTTTTACCTGGGCTTCGATCCTACCTTTCTCGTCTTCCCTTGAAGGCCTGTGATCAGAAGTAAGAGCCTCGGCAACTCCTCCTTTTCCTCTGCTCACCACAGCACGGCAGTCTCCAGCATTGGATACTACTAGTTTGCCTTTCCTAATCAATGCTGTCACACAACATGATCCACCCCACTGATCTTCCTTAAGAAATTCGGAGTCCGTCTTCAAGTAACCATTCTTGATTGACTCCTCAATACCACCACCATCATCATCATCTTCCCTCTTCTCTACTTCATCAATAATGTTCTTATGCAAGTTCTTTGCTGCAAAATCAGCAGCTTTTGCTCCTCCATGCCCATCAAATATCCCAAAACAAGCCTATACAAGAATCGAACAATAGTTTATCAAAAGTATGCTCTTCAATAAATATCAAGACTATGTACCTAGTAGCTCTCTAGTCAATTTGCTCCCACTGCCAGAAATTTCCAGTTTTTCAATTTAAGTGAAGTAACCATCAAATAACTACAGGAATAAGCTAAATTTTCAATTGAATTAGTACGAGTGTCTTCTTCTTTTTAATAAGACAAACCACAATTCCAATTTTTTTTTAAGTCAGATATTCCTGTCACAATTTCATTTGCCAAACATAATAATCTAAAAATAAACAAACAAATAAAGCATATTTTTTTAGTAAAATTATAAGGCACGAATGGAAAAAGAGTGATACCTGTTTGGATTCTCCTTGAAAATCAACCACGGCAGAGTAGCGATCCTCCATAGCTTCTCTCCTTCCTTTCTTACAGTAAACCGCATAACCATCTCCTTCAACCTCAATAAATTCCCCGTCCCTCGCCGATCGGCCAAAAGGGGTGGCCGGAATATTCCCAAACCCCGTGGAAACAATCGGAATATCCAATCTTGTAGGTCTCTTCCTCTTCAAAACCGCAGTTGGCGAAGTCGAAGTACCCAAAGAATCCACAGAACCCCTAATCAAGCCACTGGGACTCGGAGATGGCTTCTGAATCCGCGAAATCCGAAACGGGGATGATGAGTTGTTCTTGAGGGTTTCCGGTGAGCTGGAAACAGAAGTTTTACAGAACAAAGAGTTGGAAATTCCACGAGTAGATGGGGAGAAGACTGGTGAGTTTGAAATTGCCGCAGCAACGGTACAAGACATGTTTAACGTTCGAATTTCCTTGTGTGTATTTCGATTTGATTCTTGTTTGTTTGTTTGTTTGTTTGTTTGTGGGATTTGTTGGAAGAGAAAGGAAAGGAGGTGATATTTATATGAAGGAAGGGGGAAACAGAGAGAGAAATTATGGGGTTAATCAAAGCGGAGACTTGTGGGCCCATCACGCGTTAGAAGAGTGTGTAGGCTTCCGTTTTTCTTTTGCCTTTGACCAACAATAATTTTTCATTTTCCCCAATATTCCTTATTTTACAAATAATATTGATAATTAAAAAAATTGAGCAGTAATATTTTTTAATACATTGAGAGATGAGGCTAGGAATCTCAGTCCTTATTTGGTGTCTCTTTTCCTGATCTCACTAATAAAAAATGATATATATTAAATTTTTAATTAAAAATTATAATGTAAAAGAAATAGAGTGAAATAATATACACGTGACAAATATATATTTGTGTGGAAAAAAAAGGGAGACAAAGCGATTTTTTTTATCGATGATAATACGCCAAAACCGGCTAGAGTATATAGCATTGCTAGCGGAATTCCGGCTCACAAACACGGGTTTAAAAACGGTCCGACTCCTATGCGGAACATGTATTTTTCAATTTGTGCGGATCATTTTTTTGCCATGAAAACAGGTGTTCGGCGAACATGTATTTTTTTAAATCAATCTCACTCGTCAAAATTTTAATCCAACGGATGAGAATCCGTTCCGCACATACAAAATATTTCTCATTCCGCACTGAAGCCGTGTGGTTAAAAAATGTAACCCTCTTTAATTTTTCACATTACAAAAACAAATAATACAATTTATTAAATTTTCAATAATTGAGATATAATCGTGAGATAAATAGAAGACACATAACATTTGATAATAAATTGATAAAGTTATGGTTCAGAAAATACCACTTAAATAAATAATTTGCTCACATAATACAATTGAAATAGATAGATTAAATACTAACTTAACATTTAATAATAAATGAATAAAGTGTCGCATACTAAAAGTTTAAGGAACAATAGCAATATGAAACCCAGTCCGGTTCCTATGCGGAACAGCTTTTTTTTCGCACGTGCGGAACAATCCCAGCCGTCGGATGAGATTTTGAGCGGTCCAGATCTGGAGAGAGAAAAGTTGCGGCTGACTTAAAAAATAATAAATAAAAAAATTTTCTCTCTCCAGATCTGAGCCGTTAAAAAATCTCATCCGACGGCTGATATGGTGTCCCGCACAGTCCGCACCAAAGCTGTTCCGCATAGGAGCCGGGACGTATGAAACCGGGTCTTCAGAAATTATGGAAGGAATGTCAAACACGCTATAGAAAAATGCTTCTCTAGTCGATGTTTTGACTCTAAGCAGTGGAAAACTGCTTTTTTCTTATGGATTAAGTTGTTAATAGAAGACACGTGGCCTGTCTTCTTCTTCTTCTGAAGTTGCCAGGAAACTTACCGTTGTGATAACGACATCCGATTCCAACAATGGCGGTGACCGTTGGACATCGTCACAGTTGACTCATTTCTGTATTACAACGAACTAATCAGAATTTCAAACTGATCCAATATCTTTAGCTACATTCATTTTGGTCCACAATATGAAAATCACCCATGTGAGATTCAGTCACCAAACTCATACCCTTGTATGTTTTGTTTTTTCGAGTTTTTAGTTTTTTTATAATAGAAAAACACTATTTCTACTCATTAAGTATATCTTTGAAAGAAAAGTTATGACTTTTAATTTTTTTAAGTGTCAAAATTGCACTTGAGAATTTACGATGTGCATTTGTAGATAAAATGGGCGGAATCCGGTGAGAGGGGGCGGCATTCCACATGTGCGGCCCGCACATACGAAATAACAGGGGTAATTTCATCCAACCAAAATTTTAATTAAAAAAAACTCACCCCTCCACCTACATCCCTCCGTCTCCCCATCTCCACTTCCAAATCCTCCAACCCTACCACCACCACCACCAAAACCGCCTCCTCCTCCTCCTCCACCACCACCAAAGCTGCCTCATCCTCCTCCATAGCTTTTCTGCTACGCGACCTCTGTGAAATCCTCGACGGAAGTACCAAGTGAGGTGGGGGAGACTTAAATTGTAAGCTCTTGATTTTGATTAATCTCAATCAAAAGTCTCGATCTGTTTTGTGATTTTGGAGATAGAAAATATGTGGGTTTGGGACTTTGGAGATGGAAAATAGGTGGATCTTGAAGCTTTCTTTGAAGATTCGGCCATATCCACCGCCACCGCCGTCCGAAATTGGTGTCTTTCAAATTCAATGGTGGAGATTAAGAGGGAGTAAGGGGTGAGTGGTGGAGAGGGGTGACAGTCGGCGGGGATTAAAAAGGAGGGAGAGGTGAGTGGTGGAGATGAGTGACAGTGGTGGTGAAGATGGGTGGTGGAGGAGTGGATGGTGCCGTCCCACTTTTGAGATTTTAATATTCTCATTGTTGGTGGCTTTCAGTTTTTTGTTCAAAGAGAAGGTCTTTAGGTCACCAAAAAATTGCAAAATTGCAAATGGCTGGGCTGGGCTGTTCATCCAGACGGAATCTTTATTATCAATTGTTAGAATATCAAAAAGTGCGTAGCATGATCGAGCTTCTCACAGGCGTGATGGCCAGCAAATCGGAAGGTCCAGACCAGTTGGCCGACCACCGAAACCCAATCTTGCCGAGGAAGATGACTGTAAGGCCATGAGTTTAGTCTGGTCCGTTAAGTCAATTTTTGAATTCAATTTCAATTTTGAATACGCTGCTTTAATGATTTGCATTCTAGTTTATCAACTGCCATATTTTGCTTAATTTTCATATTCTCATTTTTTCTGAGTTGGAAGAATATAGAAGAAACATTAAAAATTGTTGGTGGCTTTCAGTTTTTCATTTTTTTTTTTTGGAGAAGAATGATTGTCATGACTATTATACCCTTCAAAATGTGCATGTGCGGGCTGCAAATGTGGAACGCAGCCCCCTCTCGTCGGATTCCGCCATTTAGTCTACAAATAGCACATCGTAAATTCTCAGGTGCAATTTTGGCAGCTAAAAAAAATTAAAGGTCATAACTTTCTTTTCAAAGATACTTAATGGGCATAAATAGTGCTTCTCTTTTTATAACACTTCATTAAATTTTAATGTGCTATTTCTATATATCATGGAACAGGAGATGAGATGCGAATTTGAGACAATTTTTTTTTCCTCATTCCATTTCTTTATTTGTTAGAGAACTCAATATCTTCGCATTCAATTACAAATTTGGATTCAGATTAGGTGTGTCCTTTTAAGTCTCATGGGCCGAATTTTGAACTACCTTTAATTTGGGCTTTCGCGAATCACTACGGCCCTAACCTGACGCTTACTATCAAAGCTAGTTCAAAATTCGGCTCATGAGACACTGAGACCCATAGTGCGTGGGAGGGTTATATTATGGCTTAGCTTTGCTTTTAAAAGGAACTACAAATTTCAAAAAATAATGTCTTAGCTTTTCTATTTCCCCCATAATAATAAAGAGCTTGATATTCAATTAATTCGAGATATTGATGATTAAATATTTTGAAAAAAATACATGATAAATAAATAATCCCAAGTTTGTTTTGCATTTTAAAAATTAGTCAAAATACACCCTAAGTTACTAATTCTTCAGTTTCCATCATAACAAATTCTTATTTATTTAGGTACGACCAGCAAAGCAGCAAAATAATGGCCTTATAAAATTTTATTATTAATAATACTAATATTAATCTGGAATAAACAACTCAGTCCCTTAGATGTTCATAAATGATTGCGATCATATCCACAAATCATTACAGGTCTGTATTACTCATCATCGTTGTTTAATTAATCTGGAGAAAACTATAAGAAAATGAAATAAAATGAAAACTTCAATTAAAATTGAATGTAGCTGCCCCCTTGATTCTCCAATTCTAACGCCATAAGCTAAAAAAAAAGGAGAATGATAGAGAAAAGGGCAACACAAACAATTTTGCTTCAAGGGAACGAGTCGATCAGATATTGATCCACCTGCCGACCAGATAATGAAGCCTTTTTTTGCCTTTTGAAAGGTAAGTTCGGTGAAAGCGAGAACCACACATAACCAAGATGTCCCTTAGCCAGATTGTAATACAAGGAAGAGTTATCGTGAAAATAGTTCATGAATCTCTATTTCAAAATAAATTAGTATGAAATATTAACTCATTAATTTATAAGTGAATAAAATTTTCCTTAAACAATCGATGTAAGACACCTAATACCTGGGGGCTAATGAAGCTTCTTTTTTGCTCCACCAGTATGGTGGTTTTAGAGAGAGAAAGTGTGAGAGCCAGGAATTCTGAAACTGAAGAATGGCTGGTTTTTTTTGAAGTAAGAAAGAACAGAGGCGACGTCGGCTTAATTAATATAAAGAGAGAAACTAGGGTTTATAGCTTAGGAAACCCCCAGCGAATAGATGAGACTGCTGTTGGGCTTTTGGCCCAAAATAGATTCACAGTGTGCTCGTGAAGAAATATGGGTCTAATTGTGGGCCATTATTTAGATGCCATGCTGCTTATAACTATTAGGATGTTGTAACAATAATAAACAAAATAAAAAACCATATGGAAATATTTGCATAGCATTATTGTAGTCACGGGCCAGTTGGTTTAAAGTATCTGATCTATAATTATCTCCTTTAATATCACTTCCAGTCTATTATGTATTAATGTGTCGGATACTTAAACATTTAAAATAAGGTGTCTAATCGGTGTTGACCAGCATCGATAAATATCCATACTCACGTCGTGTCATGTCGATACAAATACGGTAGACATAAACGAAGGGTTCAGATAACATAACTTCCATCATAGGAGTGAAAAGAGTAATTTGCTACTATATATTTTTTCACCTCTTTTAATGTCTACCTAGGTTCTACACCTTGTATTATAAGATACTTGATCCTTAAGGAGGATGTTGTAAGTGTGGATTGTTTTTTTTTATGTATACTACTTTTTTACCTTGTGGATTGTGGTTTATTTTGATGATTATGTGTTGTTTACTTTTTATTTTCTTCTTCTTTTTTTATAAACCAAAGAGATTTTGCATTGAGGTTTAGATTAAAGTGAAGTTTTTTCAATCACCTGCAAACATTGTTTTGGCTTCTCCTTTTACCATGTGTTAACCTCTAAAGCTAGAAAAAGGAAAATATATTAAAAACTACTTATTTCTTTTAAATATGGAAATTTCTCATATTAACCAGGTTTATATGAATCTTGTAATTTATAATTAATTACATTATTACAATTTTTCTTCTCCTCATCCCGTAGTAATGTGGTTAATTTTAAACCACAAAGTCCAAAACTCCATATGAGAATTACCCTTATCTGATTTGAATTGAGAAGTAATTAAAAAGTGAAAAAATAATATCATTTCCTATATGGGCTTTGTCCAGCAAAAGCCCATAGTTTTATCTCGATTATTCTCTGGACTCTTCTGTCCGTTCCGAATATCAAACAACAAAAGACCGGGTTGAACCCGAAATTTAGGGTCACAAAATTCACTATTTCCGCCTCTTCTTTTCTCTCGGCTCAAATCTTCTCCAGTTCTCCTCATAGTTCAGAAAGGTAAATATTCTTGTTTCTTTTTATAATTCCATTAAATTATTACACAATTTTGATTTTTTTTTATGATTTCTATTTGCCTTCTGCTCTATCAATCGAACTTTTTATGCCAAAATTGTGAGCGCGAATTTCTCTCGACTAGGGTTTTCTAAAGAGTAGGATTTGTTTTCCACCGATTGTTGTTTTGTGGTTTCTGGATTGAAATTGGAAATTATCTGAATCAATTACTGTTATAAATCTAATTGTTTTCGAGTTTTGAATTTATATATTTGCTTGTACTTTGGGTTGAATTTGATATTTTAATTTCATGTTCTTAGTTCAATACCTGAATATGGAAGGGTACTATATGTTTTTATTTTTTATTCCAGATGATTTTTCCTATCCAATACTTCCATAGGACTTTGAATTTTCTAGTACATATGCTAGTATATTGTTTAATACACTGATGAAATTATCACGAGAGGAGTTAAATCATTGGTCTAAAGTGAAGTAATGAGCTTGTGATAAATAACTACATAATAAAAGCCTCCTATCTGTAATATATCTGTGGCCAGTTAGTATATGGTAGGAGTGTCGGTCTGGTTTGCTAATGCTTCATGTATACATTTGGGGTTTCAGCCAGGATTTCCTTTCCATGTGTTCCGGGAACCTTATTTTTCTTAAGCCTCAGCAAGTTGTTATCAGCCAGAGTATACGAATTTAGATTCTATGTCATGTATTGTTCTTCCTCAATGAACCTGCATATATAATTGTGGGAAATCTTTGTCATTGAAGGTTTTTGGATGAGGTTTCTCTTTCTTTGTCTGCATATGGTTTTGAATTTTTTTTTCCTATGTTGTTTCGGATACAAGTATCCTAGAATTTTTCTTCCGTGTATGTTAATGTCATGTTCATGTTATTCTGTAGGTTGCTTTTGGACTTCGAGGCCTGAAATTTTAGAGTTGAAAGCATGGCCAAGCATCATCCCGATTTGATTATGTGCCGCAAGCAGCCAGGAATAGCCATCGGTCGGCTTTGTGAAAAATGTGATGGAAAGTGTGTAATATGTGATTCCTATGTGCGTCCTTGCACTCTAGTGCGAGTATGTGATGAGTGCAACTACGGGTCATTCCAAGGTCGCTGCGTCATTTGTGGAGGGGTTGGAATTTCTGATGCCTACTACTGTAAAGAGTGTACGCAACAGGAAAAAGATCGAGACGGCTGTCCGAAAATTGTCAATCTCGGAAGTGCCAAAACAGATCTGTTCTACGAGCGGAAAAAATATGGCTTCAAGAAGAGATGAGGGTAGATTCTTCTTCAATTATCCAAGCTTTGTAGTACTGTAATTGCATGCTTACATCTGTATTTCCTGGCCATCAGGAAAGGGATTGTAGGTAGACCAGGTGATGATAACTCTATTCTTCCATAGTAAATTTACAATACTATTTGCTTGGCTGTACTTTTTTTAACACCGTGATAAGAAATAAGATTTTTCCACTAGCCTTTAAGAGGAAAATAGTTTAATCTATTTTGTTCGCTGTCCTTCAGAGTCGGATGTGGGAGAAAAAATGTGATTTCTTGTCAAGTTACGTCTGTCACTTTCATCCTTTTGTTGAATTGCTATCTTTGTTTCCTACCAAGGGGAAGATTTGATAGAAAATATTTGAAAATAAGTATGGCTGTGAGTCTCATCCCTTCCCCCCAGTGGTGGTGCTCCCTGTTCTTGAAATTTTATTGATTAGAGTTGAGAAATATTTTGAGACTATTTTAGGAAATTAGACCTTCCTAATGTTGCTGTGATTTGAGTATCCCATTGTAATTTGTGTCGGATAATGTTGGTGTATGTCCATCTTATTGGTGATTGGATTGCACCAGCTTGCATAGCGTAGCATCAAGTCAACTATGGAAACACTATTTTCCTCCTATGTGCGTTGGTTGATATAGGGACAAGACAAAAAATAAACTAACATTTTTATATAGAAAATTCAACGTTTCTGAAAATGTTGGAGGAGGGGCGTTCACGGTTTTGGGGGGCGACCGCCCCTGCAATATTTTTAAAAACATCACATTTTCTATAAGAGTTTTTTCCAATAAATTATTTATATTTTTAGTAGAAATTTTTATTTATTAATATTTTTATCAATTACTACTTTTTTATGACGGTTTTAACAAATTAACAAACACGATAATTTTAGACTAGAACTAAAAAGGGGAGGGAATAAAGTGAATAGACAAAAATACATATAACTCCGGTGAAAATTAGATTTTGAACGGATTTCTTAAAAAAATGTCACATTATGTATGAGGCAAGTGAAATTTTAGAAGGAAAAAATTAAAAAGATTTAAAATAAAGAGAAAAATTAATAAAGAAAGCGATTGGACTCACACGACAACTAAGAGAATTTAATCACAACGTCATGGACTCATGGTGTTCTGTGTTTGATATTGTTTGAATATGAGGCAACCAAAGTTTATAATGGGGTCACTAATTTAACAATATAGACCTAATTCATTATATAAGAATATAATTAGAAATTTAAAAAAATCCAATGAGATCATGTGACACCACTCTGCATCCTTCAATGGTAGTCATACTTGTGTAAAACTCAGTCTCTGTGATTCCTCACTTATAGCCTTATGCGTGCTTCTGTGATCTCCGTTAGTTTCTGATAAAATTGACTGTTACTTTCTGATTCATTTAGACCGCGATGAATAATCTTGGGCAAAAGTCAGTAATGGGTAATTGAGAGATTGTAGAGTAATGCATTTAGTTTTATGTGAGAAATTGAAAACCAGGGGCTGCCATCAATTGAATGCGAAGAGTTGTGGGTTTGAGAAAGATGCATTTTCAATATTGCAATAAGCTATGATGGAAGCACTGTTGTTGTCACTACTCTTTAGTGCTTAAGAGTATGTCATAGTGGGACGAGATTAGAGAACTTCTCTAGTGCTAACACATTAGATTTTTGTATACGTATTTAGTGTAGTACTTTCAACTTTAAATTATATATTATAAATTCGACGACCAGAAAATAGGAAAATAAAAGCAAGAGTGAGTTTTGACTTCAACAGACAAGCAAATACATATACAATCTGAGCATATGTAGCAACTCAACTACAATTTCGACATATAAGGCAAACTTATTAGATAGGTACACGTCACATCCATATGCTCAGGAAATAGGGGTGAAAATCCTCTGTCCCCATCCATATCCTCAACCAATCAGAATTTACTATATAAATATTTTTTTCCAATTATATATACACAAGGTGAATTGTGATTGGTTGGGAGAAAGGATGGGAAAAGGAACGGGGACAGAGGATTTTTTGCCGAAAACTGGTTTGTGAGTGGTATTGGTTATTCCTTCCGTTTTATAATATAAGACAGTTTTAGGTATCATAGTATAAAGAACGGGGATTATATATTTTTTATATTGTAATTTTAAAGAATTTAATTTATTTTCTTGACATCTCAATCCTTGCAAAAAGTCGTATTTATAAATTGTCATCACTCTGATTAGAATGATATAGATCAATACAAATTAAATTGAAGTACCATATTCTGAACGTAAATGAATTAGGTCTAGATTAAATTTAACTTTATTTTAAACCTTTCGAGTTGCATGAAAAAGGAAAATGTTTGAATCTCACAAGTAAAAAGTTTGAGTTTAAGTCGAAATCAAAGAAAACCGATCCCCAGTAACAAGGACACCCTCTATGTATAATTTTCTTGACATGTTACATTCTTGTCTAAATGCAACATCTCAACTAACATAGAATCGGCATGATTTTTTTCCCATTAAGCAAAAAAAGTATAATCTTTTCCCCTAATTTTTCTCGCTCTCTTTAATGTGGTTGATTGTTTAGACTTTAGAGTATAAAAATATTCCTCTTAATAGTACTTTATAAGATTGGAATATAGTTTGACTTTGAGTAATGATTTGAAGTAAGAAATCAACTCATGCACAATGTAAAGATGTTTATCTTGCTTATTAGTTTGCATATAAATATTTGATCTGATTAATTCAATTGAAATTAAATGAATACCGTGACTTGTTAGTAGATCAGAGGTCGCAATTAAAGCCAAAAGGACCTCCCGTTTTCCCTTATAAATAGCAGACATCGGAGTCGGTTGTTATCATCAGTTAAAGAACAAACCGTCGTCGAGAAAAAAGAGATGGCTATGGCGGCGGCGTATCGTCTCTTCTTTCTTGTCTTCTTTGTCTTTGCCATTGTTTGCTCTGCCAGAAACACATTTTTTCTCTCAGGTACTCTCATCGACCGCATTCTATTCTCTGATCTGCTGTTTTTTTTTAAATCTATCAGTGATGAAGACAGAGCGTGTGGGCAGTCGCCCCTGAGATTTTTAAAAAATACAATTAGATATAGTAAATTATATATGTAGTTTGAAATATTTGATCAAATTTCGTCCCCAAAACATTTAGTGCGGCATACTGTTGCGTTTTTCGCTCTCAATCTAAAAGTCCTAGTTTCATCCCTGAAATCTATGCTGCATGAAACCGTAGAAATCGATGGGAATCTTTGAAATTTTAAAATCGGAGTAACGACAACTAAACAAAAATAAATTATCCATATTGGTTGATTATCCAACGTGAAATTAATTTGATTGTACTTGTAGATGAGATTTGAATATTGTATGTATGTTATGTGATGAAATTAATGTTTGGATAATTAAAAATACAGAAGAGGAGAGCATTGTAGTTGGAAGCCATATTGGAAGGTCAGTGAGAGTGAAGCTTAATGATTATGGCGATGCCACTGCTAATACTGGCCATGATCCCAAGAACAGACGCGGTGGCGCCCACAGAATTCCCTGAACATCCCTTATCTAAGTTTGTGATGTTTTTTTGTTTTGGGTATAAATATCCAATAAATTGAGTATATAACATGCGACATGTGTAATAAAAGTATGTCATTTTTGTTTTGTTTTTCGAGTGCTGTATAATGTGTTTTCTTCTTAGGAAAAAACGGACACAGACATAAATATTTGTTGCCAATGCCCTTTGATGCCTTCCTAGAATAAGGGAATAAGTTCTCCTTAGATACGAGTAGTTCGAGAAAGAGCTAGGAAATCTGAACGAGCTGTGAGAGAAGGCGGAGATCGAGCTTGAATCCGAACTGAATAATGAACCCCTGTTAAAACGAGCAAAGTTTGAACTGAAGAATAAACCCCTGTTAAAAAGAGCAAAGTTCGAGAGTGTTAGTGAAAACCTCAACTTCACTATGATACTCAAGTTATTTTAGATTTTAGAGAGAGAATTTTATACAATAATTGAGAGGTAGTAGAACATGAAGTAAATGAAATGAAATGAACAGTAGTTTTAAAGGGTAATGTTCAAAGATATTTCAATACCCTATACAGTCTGATAATATTACGGATTTATCATCGTGTTTTTGTGAATTGTTTATAAACATATATTTGAGTATAGATTAAAAGATAAAGAAAGTTTTTATTGTCATATTTTTAACCAAGTTAGTTTATCCCAATTAAATATCAATTATCAACTTATTTCTCTTTTTTTTCTATTTCTCTATTTCATAAATGGGTAAATGTAGAAATATATGTTTAATTTTTTTAAAAAATGACATATTTTGAGAAGAGATCGGGAAAGTTAATATCGCGCAAATTGAGCCAACTTATTCAATGCCAAGTTGTATTCCCCAAATTTACCGGTGGTGCCAGAGATTTTAGTGGAGAAGTTAGTACAAAATCACGGACTGGACTTTGCCAGAAATTCTCTAGAAAAGTGGGTCTGGACCTGATTTAGAACGGTTCTGTTGTGGACCAGGCCTACCATCACTTGGTCCATATTCAGCCACATCACAGTTTTGATTAAAATAATAAAAACAGGTGGGTCCTATGAAGAATTTTTTTTTTTTAATGAAAAGAGGTGATGTGGTTGATTGTGGACCAAGTGGTCCACAACCCCACATATAGCCCAGGTCTATATCAGAATTTCCCCCTGATTTAACGATTTTGGTTCACACTCTCTCACGTTTAATGGCCAAGTAACAATGTTGTTATAAAGAATTTAATGATTTATTTATAATTTTATCTAATTAATTAGATAATTTTTAGTCACCTCAAATTACCTATTTGTACAAATAGTGAAAATCATTAGTTGTTATTTAGAGGAAAACAGGTACAAAATCAATAAGTCAGTTTCACGTCGCATTCTCTAACTTCTTCGACTGCCACTGATACAAGACCTATTATGCATACTGTGATTTTTTAGGGGCTGTTCACAAGATTGCATTCAATTTAGGGTTAATTGCAGTCTACTATCATTAAGTTAGAGGGTGTAGCGCCTTAGTGTATAAAGTTTCCACTAGAGTCTATTGACCAACCGTCAACGCGTTAAAAAAGTGAATGTCATCTATTTTGGGTATAAAATGATATCAATGTCCATATCTTTTGTTTTGTCATTAATTACTAGTTTTTTTTTCTTTCTTTCCACAAATTTATTCTCCTAGTGCATTAATTGAAATTTCATGAACTAAAGTGCTACACCATAACTTAATGGTAGTAAAACCCAACTAACCGAATGTGTCTCCTTGTGTATTTTTTTTTATCAAGATAGTCAAATTAAATATACGTGTCATAAAATTGCATGTACTTATATTTTTTTATTCAGAAAAAAAAATATTCTTATATTTTTACTTAACAACATTTCAATTTCAGACGAAGAAATATATTTGTTAAAATTAACAAATGGCACACTTTAGAGAGTTTGTTTGCAAAACCGAATAGCCCCAAAAGAGGAGTAAAGTAGGAAAACTTGGCTAGGAGTGAGAGAGCCATAGGAATGTCGATTCCGCTAGTACTCAAATGCATGTGCCCCTCTTCACCACCATAGAAACTTTTATTATGAAATCTTTCCATTGATTGGCAGGAAACTTTGAAAAAATCAATTTTACAGAAACTGATTATCCTATCATGCTCTGTTAATCAGTTCTTTCTCTTAGGCACTGGCCAAAGAGATCTACATATTTGCCAAGATATTCAGAATGACAGTGAAAACCCAAGAAGTAGTAGATGAGATCGGGACCAAATGCACTAGACACTCTCAAGGTAAGGTGGTACATGACAAAATATACTCTTTTCGTATGCATGAAGTTTTTAATTCCGTACTTTTTTTTAAAGTTCTTTAAAACGTTTACATCCAATATATGTTTTGTTGAGATTTTAAAAGTGAATATTTCTTCTTTTTTATTTTTTTTGTTTATTGCGTTAACCAAAATAGTTCCATTAGGTTGGGAGAGGAAGAAATTTCAAACAGCTAGGGTGGTCATTTAATATTACCAAAAGTGGTTGATTTGATTCCTACTTGTTCATCCATTAATTTCTCCATTGATAGGAAGTGGGGTTATTACGTTTTGAGGGGTTAGTACGTTTTGCTCATTTTGATGGGAGATATAAATTAAATCAACAACAATGAAATTTGGGTCAGTTACACGAATTAACATATTTTCATATGATCGTTAAGCATAAATACATTCTCTCTATTTTCTTCTACTAAAATGTCATAATCTTCTCCTAGTCTAACACATTACACATCAATGTTATTAAGAATGATTTTGGTCCAAACTTTTTTCGATCTCCCTGCTTCTTCCAACCTTCAAGTTTTTTAATCGGGTCACTTGACATTCTTTTTATGTGTCCAAACCAACACAATCAAATTTTATCTCATCTTGTCTTCAATATATGGTACTCCCAACTTCGCTCGGATGATCTCATTTCTCACTATGTATAATACAACAAAGCAGATCTAATAGTTGTTCTATAAAATTTTCCCTTAAACGCTCAACGGCATATTACGAGACACTTGTTGCACTCTTCAATTTAAAACTACTAACTTTAACTCAATGTGTGACATCACCATTTAACTCTTCATTTTTCTGAATGATAAAACCTACATATTGAACATAATCATGTGCAAATCCTAAAATTATTAGTGGTAAAGCAAAAAAAATGTTTATACCAAATAGAAAAAAAAGAGAGAACCCTAAGTTGTTGGAGTTTAGCTATTTTATCGCAACCTCACAACTTATTCAAAAGAGAAGATATTTGTTGAAAAGTGATCTTTGTTTACATTTTTTTTTATTTTTTTGGGAAAAGAGTAACTTTTATTGACAAACATTTTCTGTAAGTACTGCAAGTCTTGAATCTTTTAATAAATGCTTCTTTTGTTCTCTGCCAAATAATGCAAACAAGTAGATGTACTCTTTTATTTAATTAGATAAGAAAATATCTTGTCATTGGATCTAACTTTTTTTCAGAATTCCAGCTTTGTAAAATTATTAAATAATATATATTTATGTCTTTGGTATTCGGAAATTAATCTTTGATTTTCTCCTTTTTGTATGAGCAGCTTTAAGGAGAATAAAAAGGGTTTTTCTAATAAAGATTTCACGTGCTGTTTGGCTTTAAGCATTGGACTTGGTCTTTTTATACTCGTAAGAGGTTGGCCTACCTCAAATTTCATTCGAATATTACAGTCCGGCTCCTATACGGAACAGCTTTTTTTTCCGCACGTGCGGAATAATTTCAGCCATCGGATGAGTTTTTGAACGGTCCAGATCTACAGAGAGAAAAGTTGCGGCTGAACTTAAAAATAAAAAAAATAAAATTTCTCTCTCCAGATCTGAACCGTTAAAAAATCTCATCCGACGGCTGAGATCGTGTCCCGCAGTGCGGAACAAAAATCTGTTCTGCATAGGAGCCGCGAACCGAATATTAGCCTTAAAACAAATTCGGCAAAAAATCTTTTGTCCCCGTTTCTCTCCCCATCTCTTTTCCTAATCAATCACAATTCACCTTGGTATATATATAATTGAAAAAAATATTTATATAGTAAATTCTGAATTTTTACCCAACAAACACGGAGAATCATTTTCAACAATAAAAAGTTTTCATTTTTTCGATAATTTATGTAACAAATATCTGGCCATCCTTTTCTTTCCTTCTATTTTTGATGTTAAAATCAATAACTGATTTTCCTTTTCTCGGATTATAGAAAAAATTTCCTTTCGTGACACGATATCATTGGTTAAAAAAAAAGCTTGTTTTTCACTATGACAAGATTTTTCTTTCTTATGTACCACATAATAATATTAGGGCAAAAAATCCTCTGTCCCCATTTGTGTGTGTCCCCGTGTCCCCAACCAATCACAATTCACCATATGTATATATAATTGAAACAAATATTTATATAGTAAATTCTGATTGGTTGGGGACACGGGGACACACACAAATGGGGATAGAGGATTTTCACCCTAATATTAGTGGTCTAAAACTGAAATCTACCATTACATTTTTAATTTAGATACTAATTTGACAGTGCTTACTCATCACACGTCAGTATTAAAATCTTAACAAATAAAAAAATAAGGAAAGTAATGTGCGATCTTGTTAGTAGGGACCCGGGTCAATAAATTATTTTTAAACCGTTACTGAGAAAAAAAAATTCAGAATCCATAGAAATATATGTTTATATATGTTAGATATCTCGATTGTACAAACATATCATGTGATAAAAATGTTGCTGCTCTAATCCTCTGTCGGAATCCTTCATATATATATATATATATATACTTCTTCCTTAGTTTTTATAAAGTAACAAGAAAGGACTAAGGTAATATGTGTATAAACATTACATTTTGGTACTTGGTATTTGATTAATATGAAGCACATTTTTTTTAGAATCTGTTCTTGTTTTTATTATAAAGTGATAAAAAAATGATTTAGATTCTATCTTTTGCTTCCGATTTCTAATCTTATACCACTTTCGGCAGAAGATAGGAGAGTGCATGTTAATGAGAAAGAAAACATGAATGGAACAACAGCAGCAGGCAATGGTAATAATGTTTATTACAGCATGAAAGAGGAGATAGATTTTGATCCGAGCGCGCCACCTCCTTTTCGGATAGCTGAGATTAGGGCAGCCATTCCCGAACATTGCTGGATTAAGAATCCATGGCGTTCCATGAGTTATGTTGGTCGCGACGTTCTTGTAGTTGCTGCATTAGTAACCTTGGCTGTTTATTTCAATAATTGGATGTTTTTGCCGGCTTACTGGGCTGCTCAAGGAACTATGTTTTGGGCAATTTTTGTTCTTGGCCATGATTGGTAATTAATCACATTATTATAGTATATACTAACTTTTCTGGAAAAATGCAGAAATTTTTAGTATTTGTTTGATGAATATTGTGCAGTGGGCATGGAAGTTTTTCAAGCAGCACTATGCTAAACAATGTTGTTGGACACATCCTGCATTCCTCAATTCTTGTTCCTTACCATGGTTGGTTAGTTCCTTTATCCTCAATCTCTCCTCGGTATCCCACCTTCATTGAGACTACATTCAGCTTGTATTACGCCTAGACTCTAGATATATGGAGAAACATTTGAATCTCAAATTTGTCTATTGTATTAGGCCTAATTTTACAATGCAGACTTGAAAAGTTTCCGTGACACGACTAGACAACTTTTTTTGTGACATGTAATGTGTGATATCAATATCGTCATCTGTTACAGGAGAATCAGCCACAGGACTCACCATCAGAATCATGGGAATGTCGAAAACGATGAATCGTGGGTACCGGTAATTTTCCTAAGGGCTAATCTCTGTCTTTTTCTTCTTGATACAATTCTCTTCATCTGGTGCTTCTTACCTTTAAAAAATGGGTTTTTCAGTTGCCAGAGAAGCTATACAAGAATCTGGACTACTCTACCAAGTACATGAGATACAAAATTCCTTTTCCCATGTTTGCATATCCAATGTATCTGGTAACAGTAATTCTTACCACCCTTTTTTTAATGTTTCTTTATCTTAATTTCAAAAACATTATAGATAGATTAATTAGTTACCATTGATAAATTACAGTGGTACAGAAGTCCAGGGAAAACGGGTTCACATTTCAACCCGTATTGCGATTTATTTCAACCCAGTGAGAGGAAACTCATTGCAACATCAACCATGTGTTGGACTATGATGGTTGCTCTCCTCTTTTACCTCTCAACCTTAATCGGTCCCATCCAAATCCTTAAACTCTACGGCGTTCCTTATTTGGTTAGTAATATAATATTATTGCATTTATTTTAGGCATTTCTATAAAATTTTCAAGTTTTTTTTTTTAATTCTTAGTTAAATAACAATGCACTTACAAATGTTGCATTTTCTTTTAGATATTCATTATGTGGCTGGACTGTGTTACTTACTTGCATCACCATGGCCACGAACAGAAACTTCCATGGTACCGTGGCAAGGTATAAATTTATATTTCTTTAATAAAATTTATTAAAACTTGAACCCTCGTGAAAAAAGTGCAAAATAGGACAGTTAATCTAAAACAGAACGAGTACGAAAGCCATATAGATATAGGTAATGGCATTAATGGGTGTCTAAATTGTTTGAACAGGAGTGGAGTTACCTAAGGGGAGGACTCACCACGGTTGATCGTGACTATGGATGGATCAATAGCATTCACCATGACATTGGAACACACGTTATTCACCATCTTTTTCCGCAGATCCCACATTATCATTTGATTGAAGCGGTCGGTACAAACTCAATTTACCCAAATCCTAAATAAAACCTAAGACATAGTAGTAGTACATATATATAATTGTCCTTTTGTCTTAATGTTTATTTATGGTTTTAATATGGCCGTGCAGACGAGGGCAGCTAAGCCGGTCCTGGGAAAGTACTACAGAGAGCCAAGGAAATCAGGGGCCATTCCAGTTCATCTAATTGAGAACTTGGTGAAAAGCATCAATCAAGACCATTATGTTAGTGACAATGGAGACATTGTGTACTATCAAACCGACCCACAATTAGGTGGATCTTTGAAGAACAAGGATCATTAAACTTAATTACACTACTAAATAGAAGCTTCCAAAGTTTCTAATATTAGTAAGATTAATGGAGTAGTAAATAATTGAAAGTAGAAACCTGCCTATGTTTCAGCTTCAAGAAAGGGTGGCATTGGCATATTCATCAGCTGATAATGATTGATGGAATTCTTATTCCCGATTTTTTTTTTTTTTTTTTTATTATAATTTTTTGCTAAAGTACTAGTTTATTGTAAGTTGTATTAATCCTTTTTGAGGATCATGGATTTTTTCAAGCAGCTCAAGCTTGTGAGACTAATTAAAAGCATAGAGAAATTTCTCAACAATGCTCGTGGTGGGGCACATATGTTTTGCCTTTTGATATTATCTGTTAAGTGATCTTTGCTTGAATTAGTTGTCTGTGACCTCTCCATGTTGAAATATTTTACGAGATTAATATATCTTCATTCAATACTCTTTGAAAATTTGGAATAGTGGTTAGAAGAAAGTAGGAAGAGTGATAAAAAAAAAGGTACAAATTCATTAGATTTTTATTGATATTATAAATGTTAATATTATTTTAGAAAGAAAAAAATTTGAAATCCAAATGTTATTGACAATTTTAGAATAAAGGGAATATCATTTTGCAAAATTTTAAGACCTGTTTCGTGACCTGCAATT
The DNA here is from genome assembly GCA_026122235.1 of Vinca minor. Lineage (NCBI taxonomy): Eukaryota > Viridiplantae > Streptophyta > Magnoliopsida > Gentianales > Apocynaceae > Vinca > Vinca minor. Next base: position 15,217,347 of record JAOCZM010000015.1, read on the forward strand.
AATCTTTTCATTTATAGCAGAATTGATGGAGCAGTTCACTCACAAAGTATGCAAGTACCAGCCCCATTGACGGGTCACTTTGGCATTGAGGACTGACTCTACATCTCTCTCATATAAGTTGGGGAGAAATCTACTTGAAAAGGATCGGTCCATATTAAAAAATTTCCCCATTGACATCTCAGTGATAAATGTGACCCCTAGTACATGCAACTTGTGAGAAACATAGTCCACTTTTTAGTTTTTACATGCAACTTGAAATGATTTTCGAACATTCAACAAACACAAAATGAAGGAAAATTCTCACATGGTACGGGTTCAGAATGAGTAACACTATTATATAATTGTCTCTCTTTTCATCTAGTAATAATATGATTTCATAAAAAAAGTAATAATATGGTTGATTCTATATCACATGATATATTGGATATGGTTCATATTAAAACCATTCGAAAATAAAAAGGTTCAACAAATGGGAATTCAATCCCGTAACTTTCGAGACTCAGAAAAAATTATTTCGTATTTGACTTTAGGTAACTCAAGAGGAGAAGAATTGTGCAATTCATATAAATTTTAAATATACTTACAAACTGATTAATGTGGATCTTTAACACACTCCCTTCACGCTTAGGTTTAGATATTTCGACCGTGAAAAACTCAATCCCTCAAAATGTTGTATTTTTAACACACCCTTGACACGTAGTAGGTGTTGTTGCCAACGCGTGACACAAGTCATAAATTCCAAATGTTAACGTAGAATCTTTAGCAAAATGTAATGCAGCTTTTGCAGAAAGTGTGACAAAAGTCTAAATTAAAATATCCATCAAAAAAAAAAAAAACAAAAGTCTAAATTAAAATACTATCCAATTCCAGCTTTAGTTGTGTACATGGCAAGGTTTCCGTCTGACTAAAAACTTTCACTTTTTTCAATCAAGAGTGCCATACCCAGTAGTCTGACCTCTGTCCACGATCGTAATATTGCGGATTCAACACTTTTTTCTTACGTGGGGTTAAATAATTTTCACCTTCTTCCTGTGTTGTCGAAAAAAAAATTAAAAAAAAATATTAATTCATTTTTATCAAATTTAAGGGAAAAAAATCTCAAAAAAGTGCATTCAGTTTTTTCCCTAAACATGAAACAGATTAGTTAGGCAGAAAGTATGTAAGAGAGATCCGATGATATCATTTGAATCTACTGCTAAATTTGTCTTTTGATAATTTTTCATTACAATTCAGTGATGAATCTGTTAATAAAACAAAAAAGAAGGTCATAACGATACTGTTTATCATGAAAGAGGAAATGGAATTCAATTTCTATTCGAAGAATCTTTTCGTACTTTTTAAAATCTGCAACTTCTGAACAAAGAAAACAGAGGAAGCTTTGAAACAGAGGAGGTCTGAACATTGGTCGGGTTAAGGAGCTATGCATTTAGTAAGTTTCGTGTGTTGTTAAATTGTTGAACACTTCTGATATGGACTCGATCCACTGGACCATTCGGTTCAAATTTAGCCACATCACTGCATTTCCTTCTCTCTTTTCATTTTGCAGGGATGTGACTAAATCTGAACCAAATGATGCACATGGACCCGGTCCATATCAGAATTTTCCTAAATTGTTTTCCCATAATAGACATAGGGACCATTTACACACGGGTGCAAGTGCAACATTATTACGTACTACTTAAATTTCATAATATAAATTGTTTATAATATATAGCGAAAATTGATAAAGTAAAAATAAATTACTTTGTCAGTTAAGATATTAATATTACTCTCTTAGATAGAATTTGTATACCATTAATTCAATTTAATAGAGTAATATTGATATTTTAATTAAAAACACATTATTTTTTACTTTTTAAATTTTTGTTACATGTTTTAAACGAATTATATTATAGAAGGGAAGGAGTACTATCTTTTGTTATTACACTGAAAATTCAATCTTTCTGAGTCCAAACAAACATTGGCTACATAGCCGAAGACGCTGACTTTGTTTAGTATATAACCATATAACCATATAGTTTTGGGTAATGATAGGTGACTAAAGTTGTAAATAATTTATTAAATCTCTTATGCAAATAGTGGATGAATATTGTTTAATTGGAATTTTTAGCCAATGTTAATGAATATTACTTAGCTATTAATGATTTTCCTATAGTGTTATAAGTAAATTATAAAATAAAAAGCACAGTGTATATAAGCTAAAGATAAATGCATACACTATAATGCAATAGTATATACACTATTTGACATATTTTTGAAGCAGCATGGTGTATTTAGTACTGTGCAGGGTGAATCAATCGTCCACAATAATTAGGAATCCTGAATCCTCAACGGCATCTCTAGCCAACTATAGGCGTTCAACTCTTGCATGTCAAATGGATAATAAATATTTAGATATGGAGTAATTCTTTTTTGCCAAGTAAAATTGGTTAAAATTTTAAATTAAACACTATTCAACCTTACTGGTAAAAATAATTTCATTTTTTTATTACTATTTAATTCTAATTTAGACAATTAATTAATTAAGTACTTAATTATCTGTCAGTATCCATAAATATACGTGTTTATCATTCATCCTTATTACACGTATTCAAGACATGCATCACATGTCTCTAGTTTCACAAGTGAACGGCACAAAGCTTTGTTCAATACAGCATCATTTTGAAACTAAATCTAATCATGATCTCTCTCAAACAATATCTTTTCTTAATCTATCCCACAAACAAGGAAAATTATAGGGTAGTGCCGCCTATAGGACTAATCCGACAATTCTTTCACATGAGTTGAAGCGGGGCCTACCTTGTAAGTAGGCAATACCCCAACTCATGTGAAAGAAACGTAGGGGTCAATCCGTGTGGTCAGTCCTGCCATAGTACCCAACAAACAAACACTAACACAAAGGGAAGCCTAATCTAATCATGATCTAATACTAGCAATATCTCTTTAATAAAACATATTATACACTTCCTAATCCCTCTTCTCCCCTTTATTCTAGTTTTTCAAATGTGCTACTGTATTGATTAGATCCTCCTCAATGCGCACAAATGGCGTGCATGATGCCTTGGTGTGTCCGTATTCACTGCAACATGTGGTGTTTTTGTCTGCACATCCAGAATTCATTTTAAATATTAATTTATCACGAAAGTGAATAAACGTTTATAAATAATTATTCATCAATATCGATTCACTATTGTAATGAATAACTATTCAAAATGAATTCATATGTATAAACGAAAACTATTACGCACTGTATCTTTTGGCAAAATTGACCGCACAAAGCGCGTGGGAACATACCTCCCTTTATTTCACCATCATACATTCAAATGGTGAATCCCGCCAATTCACCAACAACTATTTCTTTACTTTTTGCTCTCAACATTTCAAATCTTGCTTTTTTGCTTGCTTTTCCTCATATTCACTGTTATTTTGCCAGAAGAAACCAGAAATAGTTTCAACTCCTTTTGCATAATCTATACTCAACTTTTCCTTTCTTCTTTTTGTCTCATACTTCACAGTCATAAACCATTTATCAAGAACATGAAATTCTTTGTCTTCCTCTTCTTCATCCTCTGCTTCTTCTACCATCACCACTTCTTTTGATCCCAATTCTAATTCCAAAAATGCAACTTCAAGTTGTATTGCCGGGGTCTTTCGCCGCCTTCTTTGCCTTAATACTCTTCCCACTTACCCATCTGACCACGACCATGATCATAACTCAGTAGAGTTTGATAAATTCCAGTGTATAAAAACAGAGGAGAAAATTGAGGGATCTGGAACACCAAACTTAGTTGCAAGATTAATGGGTTTGGATTCATTTCCTCAAAAGGATTCTAATTTGATTTTACGAAGCCGGTCCATGAACTCAGTGGATTCAATGAAGGAACTTCGGTTAATTGAGGACAAGCATCGCCGTGTTAAGAGCTTCAGGGAAAATCCAACCTTTTTAGAACTAGAAGATGAGAATTTTCTGATTCTTAGCTTTGAGAATGATCCTGAAAGAATGAAATTGGCAGTTAAAGGAAGGAAAACAGAGGTGGGTTCAGGTCAAGTGATCAAGAACAAGAAAACAGAGACTCTTTATGGGAAGAATAAAACAAATTATCAAGTGGAGATGGCCATCACAGAGTCTAAAAAGAGCAATGAAATGGCTAAAGATTCAAGTAACATTCTTCGTACAAAGAACAATTGTTACCAGAACTCGGAATCTGGCTCGGGAATAACAACGTTTGGAAAGGCTAGAATCGACAAACCTGAGAGTGAAAAATGTAGAAGGAAGATGAAGAAGAGAAAAGATGAATGTTCGTTAGTAAAGAAAATTGAAACAGAGTCGGATTCTGAAAATTCAAGCCCCAATTCTGTTCTTGATCATATAGATTTCTCTTGTGATTCAGAGTCTACTAGCTCAGGTTTGCTCCCGTAACATGCTTAATTATATTATTTAAAATTTGTACAATTAGAAATGTTACAGAGGATCTGGTGCGAATTTTAACCCTACTTATTTGAATATGTGAAACAGGGGAAGTTACAAGGTTGAAAAATTCAAAAACAAGGCGGACATTAACAGAGGAACTGGAGAATTACAGGAAGCTAAATCTACAGAATGGTAAGAATTTGAGCAGAAGTTCTTGCAAGTCCAAGAGTGAAGAAGGCAAATGTGTTCAAATAAGAAAAAAGTACAGCAGCAGTCATCAAAGAAATATACAATTGTGGGGTGAAATTTGCAGAATTGCTGAGAAAGACACAATTGAATCAAGTTGGTTGCAAAAGAAGATTCATAATAATTGGGAAGATTCTGTAGAGATTATTAGTAAAGAATTAGAGTTGAGAATTCTTGATCAATTAGTAAATGAGTTGGTGGATGATCTACTTCATGGGAATTTTCATGAATTTTTTTGACTTGTAAGATACAACTTAATTTTCATTTTTCTCTACTATATGTATATCCAAGCAAAGATCACCAAAGGTGAATTTCCTGTATTTTTTCTTTCCATGTATGAATTAGAATGTACATTACAAAGAATTTCTAATTTTCAGTTCTTGTACACAACCAACATCCACGAACAAGGACGCTGGCTCCGGTGCGGGACGGGTAAGTTTCACACGTGTGGGGCTTACCCTCGTCTGATGTATTGAAATTTTGACGGTTAAAATTGATTTAAATCGGATACATATCCTAATTTTACTGCATCTTTTCGTGTTTTTTAAGGAAATCTGTCATGAGTTGTTACGCACGTACTGAATTTTAACTGTTCCGTATAAGATTCGGACTGACAAACAAGAGCTCCTTGTAACATACTTTTTTTATAATTTTAGTTACAGATTTTTTCTATAAATAATTTACTTTTTTATTCTTTAAACTAAAAAACTATAGTCCAAATATTTAAGGGCTAATTTGCGAGTGATAAGAAAAAATTTGAAAGGATTCATGATGAGTAGAGAATAAATGAGTTTTTTTTTTAATCCATAAAAAAAAAAAAAAGAGAATAAATGAGTTTTTGGAAGAGGTTTTACGCCCAAGGCGATTGCCCCCGAAGAGGAAGAGTGGAGAGTACCCTAGATAGGGAGATTGTAGCATGCCTCTGCGGGGAGGGAATTTAGCCTCACAAAGGAGGAGAATTTATTTGCCCTCACAGAGGAGATACGGGAATCGATCACTGAGCGCTTACTCACTAGGCTACTCCGATTCTGCTTTTTGGAAGAGTTATTCTTGTCATTTATCTTATCGGGTTCAATTGGAATTAAAAATGTTACATTCTATGTCTATGCTACTCATGGATTTGACAACAAGATAATTTTTAAAAGGACAGCAAGATAAGATAACCTATCTAATAATTCTTTTTGTTATATCAAAATAAATACAGTAAAAATCTCTTGTAAAAACATTTATAAAGAAATAAATTCAAAATTATTAGTCCCAACTTGTTAGTAATACAAATTGTTAGTCCCAATTTAAATACCATTTTGAATTATGATATTCAGCCATCTAACATTGACTTTTATGAGAGGATCTCACATGGTAAACTACAAACTACTTTCTTGGCGTGGAACTAATTTTCAGCAATCAAATGTACATCTTTTTTTGCTGGAGCGGGTCAGGGTTTATCCTTTTGGTCCCAAATCCCTAATTGAATTCCCATTGCCATTAGTTTTTTTTTAAAAATAATAATAATCCCACTTATGACTTTTAAGCCCAAAAATAAAAAGTGTACACATCAGTCTTACTTTATTAAATTGCACTGGTCGCCTATAAGTTTGCATTAGACTGACACTGATTTAGCAGAAAGGATAAAACATGACAACCAAAAAAAATGGGACAACATTTTTATCCGAGACGCACTTCCATCCCCATGTTCCAAAAATAAATCCCCATTTTCCTCTTCCCCTTCCCTTCTCGCGAACCCAAAACTCCCAAAGGCCAAAACCCAGCCCCCCCACTCCCCTGCTGCCTCCGCCGCTGCTTCTACCAACACCTTACTTTCTCTTTCATCTCTCAATTTGTGAGGTAAAAAACAAATTTGAATTTGAATTTTTTTTGGGAAATATAAATTTTTGTGTTGAATTTAACTATAAACATACTAATTATGTTTAGGAAATCAAAGTAATTTGTTGATATTGTGAATTATTTGTGAATTTTGGGTATTTGTGAATTTGTGAATTTATGCATGTAGAATTAGGGGTGTGCAAATTCGGTAAAAATCGATTTACCGACCGAATTCGATTTGAATTTGGTAAATCGAATTCGGTAATTCGGTCCAATTCGAATTGAAATCGGTGAATACGTCGGTATTACCGAATTCGAATTCGAATTCAATTTCGTATTATAATATTATTTCAATATTTATAATTTAAAAAAATATATTTTAATAAAAAACATGGTTAAAAAATACTAAAAAAAACATACACTATAAATAGTCTCTTACCAAATAAACCTAGTTTCTAACCCCATTTTTCTCTCCAAAAAGGCAAAAACCCTACTGCAGTCCTTCCTCCCTATCACAAATATCATGCGGTGACTTCTATGGGATAAGGTTCTCCTTTTCCGGCCATAGTAGGTTTAGCCTCCAATGTATGTCCTCGGAAAGAGCAGTATTTTCTTTCATCGGGGAGCAATCGCCAGCTTGACTCTTCATTGAACCTTTCGGAGATGAAACCAAATTGCTCAAGAACACCAATTTCATCCATTCCATGGACCCGTAGATTCTTCTTCATTTTTTATTTATTTGGTTTGAATTTATTATTTTTTAGCCTTTAATTTGTGTAGATTCTGCTCGAACATTAAAAAAAATGTGTTCTTTGAAGTTTGAACTGAGAACATATGGACAAAAAATCGGTAATTCGGTAAACCGACTGAATTCCGAATTCATACCAAATTCAATTCAAATTCGGTAAATCGGAATTCGGTTCGAAATAGGTCGGTATTTTTAAAAATCAAATTACCGAAAAAACTGATTTCAAACTACCGATTTACCGATTTCGAAATCGATGCTCACCCTTATGTAGAATTGTGAATTTGGCAATTGTGAAGTTGTGATTGTGTGAATTTACACTTAGAGCATTTGTGATTTTAGGGCATTATTGAACTTGTGAAATTGTCAATTTGGTAATTTGTGAATTGTGACTTTAGGTCAATAGTAGATTTGGAGATATAACATGTGTTTTTTCTGATAAATTGTATCTATATTGTTTTTTTGTATAGATGGTTGTACCCGCTCATCTTCAGCCCGGTCCTTTTGATCTCACCGTTTTAAGCAAACAACCGACCCTTAGATCTTTAAGAATATGGCACGGGGATGAGACACTGAATGAACCTTTAAAATTATCACGAGTTCGGGTAACTTTTACGCATCGTATATTAGAGAAACCAACCCTAGAGTAATAAACCTAATAGGTTTTGGAGTATGCTGCATAGTAGGTAATATGAATGTAGATCACGCTCTCGTGACTGCATTAGTTGAGAGATGGCGCCCGGAGACCCATACGTTCCACCTCTGTTGTGGTGAGGTGACCATCACACTAGAGAACGTATGATGTCTTCTAGGACTACCTATCAAGGGCCAGATAATCTCGTGGGGTGACAATTACAATTTCAACAAGGGTCAATGGGTTGATCGCGTCTACGAGCTTTTAGGATTTCGACCCAGTAAGGCTGCAATCACGGGAAACACTTTGCAGCTGGTAGAGGTTTATGCCCACATTAGTGAGCCAATAGGACATGATGTTACCGACCGCGAGGTACAACAAATGGTTAGAGCTTTGATCTTCATCTTTATGGGTAGTTTTCTTTTCCCAGATAAGTCGGGGGCCCGGGCCAACATGCATTATCTACTAACCCTCAGTGGTCCCCTTGAGTTTGACACGATGTGCATCTCGTGCATGACTGATTCCAATTACATTACCAGGTGTTGCTTGCTGATTCAGGTTTGTCCAATTTATATAAATTTAAATGTGATTTTGTGATTTAAATATTTAATAATCGATTTTGTTTGTTTTGACCAGTTGTGAGCGTGGGAGCATATTTAATTTCTCCGTCTGCCAATCCGAGACATCATTCCAGATGAGATCCCCGCTGACGGTAGACCTCATGGGGCTAGGTGGAATGTCCCCCGGAGTTTTCGCAACGCCCCTAAATCGCAACTGTTGGTGTTTCGCGAACAACTTGATTTGACGACGGAGACGCAGAGGGTGAGTTAATTCGATGTTCTTGTATTTTTTATTATTAACTAAATTATTTTACATTAACAATTATCTTTTTTGGCAGTTCATGTGGAGGCCGTACCCTGATTCGGTATATGCAGAGAGGGTGACTCAGGATGTAGACTTCTTTAAGACGTGCCGAGCCCGTACGCCACTCATCTGCTTCGAGATGGTTGATTACCACCTGCCCGGCAGGCTCTGCATCAATTTGGCTTCCACCAGGTGGTACAATCCCAGCAGGGACAGAGGGCTCTGTCGAGGGTCGAGATCTGCACACGGTGAAGGAGATATCGACAAAGAATTGGCAGACCGAGCACATTGCATACATTAAAACGTGGGTTTTACGCGCTGATGCCCTGGAGGCCGCTGCTCCCGCCCTCGGTAATGTTATTGCACCAACCCGCGAGTACATGGATTTGTACAATCGCATTACGGTTCACCGTATGACGAACCCCCAAAATCGGGATCAAAGGCCACTCCCGATTGGTATTCAACCCACCGCTACAGCAGAGGACATTTTGGTAAGTTTTGTTCGTATATTTTTCATTGTTAATATTTTTTTCCTGAATATACTAATTTTAATATTATGTTACAGGAGGAGTCGCACAGGGTGATGCTAGAAGAGTTCGAGAAGCCTGCCACTTGAACTAATACGCAGTACAAGTCACTCATCACCTGGGCAGCCAAAACGATTAAGGATGCCTTCGCAGCGGCAGGGAAGTCGGTGACATGCCTATCGCGGGCTGCCGATGTTGTGGAAGCTGCCGTTATGCAACATTCCACATAGCCGAGTGAGCATGTTCCGGGTAGAGATGCGGTTGTGAGGCAGGGTACTCGTTGGAATCGCCAGGCAATTCAGGAGAATCTTGCTGCGCGGCGCCTGAGGCGGCGTGGCGGTGAGGCGGGACCGTCCCAAACGCAGCAGCAACTGTCTCAGTCTCCTACTCAGTTCGAGACTCAGAGTGATGTACCCCCGAATATTAATACCAATTTCCAAGTATCGACACTTATTCTCCGGGTATTCAAACGGGGGTCATCATGGTGTGGGGACTTTTTCATCGGGACAGCCGGAAGTCTATTTTAGTGCGACGCCCTCGTACAGCCTCGACCTGAACCAGACACAGACGCTGCAGCAGATTCCACAGCTCCAGCCAGATTCCCCTGAGGAGGCAATACATATCGACACAAAAGGTACAAAATTCTTTGAAACGGAGCATGGTAGTGCTATGCGAACTAGAGACGGCAACACATACTATCTCCGAACTAACCCGAGAAGGACCCATAGATACAACCCATCGGGACCGTAGATAAAATTTACTTTGTATTTCATACATTTGTTTTATTCTTATTACAAACAACTTGTTTTATTTATGACATAGACGATTCCTTTGTTTTTTTCGCTGTTCTTATTTTATTAATGAAGTCGGGTTTCGTCAAAGTAATTTTTTTTACACGTAATTTGGTAAATATTCTGCTTAAGTGAATTATTTTGACGTGATTGATTGGTTTTATTTGAACACTTTTTCCCCTTTGATTTTTTCTTTCAGGGAAATGAAATCCATGTTTGGAAAAACAGAAATATGTGGTTAAATAGAGATGATATTGTTTGCTTTATTTAATTTCTTTTTGAAGAAAATTGTTTGGATATTATGACAATATATCTTGTTTTTCGGAAATAAACATTTCATATTGTGTTTTCTAACGATGTTAAAAAAAATCTCATTTTTTTTAATTTGGATATTTCTTTATTTTTCTTATAATTTTAAAAATTATAAAGAAATGAGATCACTAAAAAATTTGTAATCTAAGATAAAATAATCAAAGACATTTAATTTTAATATTAATGAGAGAAAATCAAAATCTTGAGGGAAAAAAAAATAGATTTCAAAATACACATTTAAGCATAGGAAATCCATCAAAATTCTACATTTAATGAAATCTACGAGAATCTATAGAGTTTTGAATACCTATAGGTTTTAATGGACTTTTTAAAATCTAAATTGACTACCTTTAGATTTCATTGGACTTTTTAAAATCCAAATTGAATACCTAAAGACTTTACAACTCTTTAAAAATTCTATTGAATCTAGATTGAATACACCCCCTAAATATTGTATTAAGTCTTGATGAAAAAAAATCGTAATTTTTACTTTCTTAATTTTTATTACATGTATTGAAAGTCTTATATTAAAGAATAAAGTAGTAATATTTTTACTTGTACATCAATGTAGAAAGTATATCACCCTAAAAAGGGCAAAAAATTAGTTGTCTCTGTGTAGGTTCTCATTAATGTACCTAGCCACACATGTTCCCACAAATCAGAATTCACAATGTGTACATTTCATCAAATTTTATATACATGTATCGAATTATGAGTGGTTGGGTAAATGAATTAGAATAAACTATGTTTTTCCCTAAAAAGGACCGAATCCCTTTTTTTTTCATAGATAGGACCAAAGTATAATTAATAAAACAACCCAGGCGCCCAACTGTAATTTAACGGGTATCGATGGTTTCCTGCTGCTATCCATTTCAAATGGGCGCCCGAACCCGAAACCCGACCAAAACCCAAAATCATCCTTAGGGTTTTAGATAAACCCAAAAAAGACGCTACCGTGATTCTTCTTCTTCTTCTTTCCCGGGTAATCGTTCGTCACTCCGGCCGCAATTTCACCGTAGATATCGCCGGATACTCCTCTTCAGGGTAAACGAATCAAACGTCTCAACTTCTCTATTTGATGATATTTTAATATTTCTAGCTTGAAAACATCTATTAAGTTTTTGTTCGTCAGATTTATAATTTTTTGCTTGGAGATTTTAGGAAGATTTTGATTATAATTGCGCCGTTTTCTGAATATTAGGTCAGATGAAACTCATTTCCAAGTTTTTTCAGTCAGCTAATGTCGGTTTGTCTTATCGATTTCGAGCTCCGGTAGTCAGGCCTCTCTCTACTGATAGCTTTTTTTCAGGTACCCGTGCTTTTATGTAATTTTCATAGGTTAAAATTATTTCTGTTTATTTGCTAGTCTGAAATTTGATAATGCAAACAGTAATGGAATGTATATCAAATATTAAAAGTTTCTTAATTTTTTTTTAAATTCTGATCAATTGAAGTGAAATCATGGATTAAACATCAGTGAGAATGATGCGTGTTCTATTACATAATACTGATTTGGGAGGCAAATTTGAATTCATTTCTGTATTTGTTTATTTAGAGGTCTGAACGCAAGGCATACGAGTCATTTTCTATTCGAAAGCAAATAGGTCATAGTAAACATATTTTGGTTACATTTAGGAAGTACTCCACGAAAGTAATTCTCAATCATTGTGACTTATAGAAACAATACATTGAAGAAGGCTAATACCTGAGTATACTATGCGAAAAGTACAATTAAGCTCGAGAGATGGAAATCATATACTTAATGTACTCATTCTGGTTAAGTGGAGGTGAAGATGAATAGAGCCACCTTGCTTTTCTTGCAAACATTGTAGATGCTGTAATATGTATCCTGGATTTGTAACTCCTTAAGCGTCCTTCAGGCTACATCACTGATGTAATGTATCTTATGCATTGAATTAGGTCCTTTGTTGCATGAAAAGTTTCCCTTCATCTGATGTGGAATAATTAAACTAATTTTACTGATCAGGGGACACCAATTTTTATCCCATGTTCCAAATAGGGTTTTGTTTTGTTAAATGTTGGCCTACCTAGGATGCTAGAGTATGAAGAACTTCTCCTATAATTTCTGGTTCTCTATCTTATCAAACTGTTAGCTGATGGCTTTTTCAAAAGCATAGTTTCTCTTGGTGTCATTTGATGCCATTTGTGGTTGTATTTGTTAAATAGTGTTTTCATTTTGAACACAGATACTCATAATAAGCAGAATTTTGACAATTCTGAGTCCCCTGACGATTTTGAGCGGCGAATTTTTGGTGAAAATGATTCAAATGACCTTTTCCGAAAGCTAGACAGAGTTGAGAAAGCTCATGGATTCGCTTCTAGATTTAGTTCTGGGAACAGATCTGAAGCCTTGGATGGCTTGGATGAGAGCTTTAACACGTTGTCAGATGGGATGGATGGAAAGTTGAAGGATGCGGCCACGTCTTTTACTGCTGAAGAAGAGGAAGTAAATCAAGACGATTATTCTTTTAGACCAGATCTGAACATCCAGCCGGGAATGGTTCTTGATACGAAAGTAAGAACCTGAATCGTTTCTCTTGCATCTATATGAGTAGTGCTCTTTTATCTTGCTGTTTCATAAAACTATGGGAGATATATGCAAGGGAGTAAGTGCAACCGACGAAATCTTTTATTTGTTATACAATCATTTCTAAGTGATCTTAACTTTACTGTTAGACATGGAAGCGGTGTTGAAATAGAATGCTAGGAGTTAGTATGAAGCTCCTACCATAGTTAATAACAATATTCTCATGCAACTTGTTTGATCATGTCTACGTACTGTGTGGTTGATCTACTTTTTTCATTTCCTTGAGGCGTAGTGTATATTAAGATATTGTATTATCTGTATGAACTTGTCCTAATTGTATATTTCATTCTCAATCTAACATTTGAAGTTTTAAATCCAAGTTCTTATAAAATTCAACTCTTATGTTTTTGCTTATCTATCTACATAGTTTGTGTGCAATGTTCTGATATGTCTTCTATCTATAGAGATTGACAACTAATGTCTTTGATGTTGTAAATCTTGGTGGTGTCCACTTCTTGACCACGAATTTGTTCTTTGCACATCTTTCTTTCTCTGGCATTCTGGTGAGTGCTATAACAACTTTGTCTATCTGCAGGATCTTGATCTAAGAAAGCCAGCTGTACCCAGGTTTGTCAAAAGACCCGAGTTTGAAACTACTACAAAGGAAGTCTTACAAAAAGCTGATTTCAGGGTGCGCATCCCTTTGAGCTGTCTTAAATATGTTTGCAAAGTTACGTGCTTATCCGGGAATGGGTTTGTGCTTGAAAAAAATTCTTAGATTTCAAAATTTTTAAGTTTGGATAATGAGTATAATTGTTCATTTTGCATTCAGTTCTTATACAATCAATCTGCTCATCAAAGTACCAAGGATACTTTACGCATGCTACTACACTTAGGATTTTCTTTCTTGGGACTTTCCATCTAAACTTTATAGGATTTTCTGTTTAGGTATCAAGAGTTCCGTCCATGCCTTCATGGATTAGAAATTAGACTTTTTGATACGTGTATTTTTCATCGATCTTGTGGCCTTGTAGGTCTTACTACCTATATAAGTTTACTGTGCATGGTATGATTGTGTTAGTAAACGAGATTCCAGAGAGCATCATATGTGTGTTTGTTACATTCTCTTTCTCACTGTTTGCTACAACATTCTCCTATTAATTTCCAAGCCCTCGTGGCACATTCAATTTTGGAAGTGTTTAGTCCTCGAATACCATGGTATTACACAAGTATATATGTTCCTTTTAAACTTATCACTAACCTCTTTACTCATTAAGAGTTATTTGATAATTTTCCTATGGTCAATTGATCTCTTAAAGCTTTGCCAAGTTAAATGTGGACACTCAATTTGAGATGAGGGAGGATCATTTATATCAGTTTCCATTATAGTATATGAAACATACTTTTCCTAGGTTAAACTTATTGAACCATGTAGGTGGTTAAACGTTCCCTGTTCCTCTCAGGTGGGACAATATTCTTTATGGGTTAAATTGAGTCATGGTTTGTTCAGGCAAAGAAAGTTAGTCTGAAAGGAGAATCTAGCAGACCTTGACTAGGTTATCACCTTAGGTTTTCTGTTCTTATGTCTGAAAGTTTGCGAATCCTAATTCTCTGACAAGAGGCATTGAACCGTGCTAGTTTCTGCCATCCAAGTACTTCCAAATTATATTTCTTCTTGCATTTTGTTGTATGATTGCCATGATGCTTCCTTTGGAGTGTTGGTTTGAAGGCATATCTTTTATATTTTTGTTTTGCTTAGCAAATTTTAAGAATCTGAGTGTTTACCATATCCTTGGTGACAAGAATCTGAGAGTTAAATACTGTTTCATTTCTGGTTTTTCTACATGTCCATGCTGTTATATACTTCATTCTTTAGTAATTTTGTACTAGTTTTCTCTCCCCAGAATGTGAGATTCCTTGCTAACTTTATAACGGAGGCTGGAATTATCAACAAGAGGAGCAAGGTATGTACAAGCTTAGTCGGCTGACTTTGAGTTCTTGCACATGGAATATGGGACTGGTTCGACTCTTTAACTTTCTTTCTTTTGGATTAGACTGGTATACGTGCGAAGGCCCAGAGGAAGCTTGCTAGAGAGATCAAGACTGCCCGAGCTTTCGGTCTATTGCCTTTCACCACAATGGGAACCAAACAATTTGTTTATGGAAAAACAATGGAGAATCTTGGTGAAGATTTTGAATTCGAATCGTACAGCCGTGATTTTGTTGACACTGATGCGACTGAAGAGCCCATCAGATCCTGAGTTTTGACCCTTTTGCTTGGGTTCTTTTTGCCCAAATGGAATCAGTGTGGCCAATAGATACCATGGTGCTTTAATAATGAAGTAGATATTCAACAAGTAATGTTTTCTTGGGTTGTTTAATCTCTTTTGTTTGTCATGCTTTTGCTGCAACTCTATTTAGGCAGGTGTATTTGTACTAGAACCTATAATGGACTAGCATTACAGCCCTCTAAGCAAGAATTATATTCTGTTTTCAGCTATTTCCAATTCTTTTGTCATGAATGTAACCTTGTAGTTACACATCTTGAAATCTTGGGCTATTTTATGCAAAAATGGGATCTAGTGCATACTCTAGTACATTATCTATGCACCAGTGAAATACTTTGGCTCAAACTCTAGTACATTAAAGCAGCAACAGCACAATGTCATTTGGCTCAAACTCTGATTATTGCATTACTCTTCTTGTGAAAGGAAAAAAAATCTCTCTCCAAGAGAAACATACAGTAACCACTAAAAGAAGAAAACATCTCAAAGGCTACACTCTCAACCTTCCAAAAGAAGGGGGGAAAAAAAGCAAATATAGCGCACACTTTGTATCCAAACGCTCAAAAAAAGAACAAATCTATACAAACTCAAAACGCATCAGAAGCCTAACATTATTGTATTTCTCGCCTTTACGGTCACACAGTGGAACTGCATGTATCCCAGGCCTGATTTCAGAAACAGGTAGACATGTTTGTCCAGCAAAATCATCTTTCTCAGACATGTCGTATTCGTGCACTTCTATTCGTAGTAAAGCTAACTCAGGAACTGTCAACGGAAATGTGAATTCCTCGTTCCAGATTGGCGTCCAATTGTCTTCTTTTTTCTTGGTTTTCTTCATTATTTCATCAGCAGACACACCTGCTACTCCCACCTGTTCTTTATACACGTGGAGGAGAGGGATCAAAATCATGTCCATTGGGAAAAAGGGTTTCAATGAGAATAGCAGCTACTACATGGATAAAGTACATATGTAAAGAACCCCCGAAGGGAAAAAAAAATGTCGGAAAACCACTTGCCCTGGTGTAAAAATCAGGAGGAGAATACAAGTCGAAGTGAGTTTGCTTAAAATCCAAATGCCATCCGTCGCCCTGGTAAACTTTCACCTGTATAAAGAAAGTGATGTTACAAATCAAGAGAACTTTTCAGAAAATTAAACAAACTGTAATATAACTAGATTCCGCACCTTCAACGTTTTCTTCACAGGCAACTTTTCTTCGGGATAAAAAACTTGACCATCTGGACCAACATCCATCAAGAAATCAGGCTTCTTAACATAACCACAGCCTCCATTGGATCTGAACATTCCATGCATCAGCCAAAGTGCTCTACCATAGCCCTGGAGCAGCATAAGTGACAGAAAATTCGGTAATCAAGTGCATTCATCATGCTGGTTTTCAAAGAACGCAATACCTCACACGTCTGACACGGGAATAAAACTTGAAAACAACAAAAAATCACGTTTCTTGAGTTGAATATCAATATCATACTACCATCTAATCATTTCGGAAGATAGAAAATTTGGGGGAAAATGAATTACCTGCATATTAAATGCAACCATCTGAGCTCCATGCATCCAGCCGACTAAAGGCTTGTAATTTGATGAGTTGAACCTAGTACCTTTGGGGTATATGCGAAAGGATGTTTTTCTGAGTAAACCTATTGAAGTATTAAAACATCATTTAGAATGAACATTCTGAGAAGGCAACAGTATTCGGAAGCAAGGAACGTGCTTTCCAACATTTCACTCAAAAACTAGAGATGTGATACCTTACTATGTCCGTGCCATGAGATTCAGCAGCCTTTTCAAGAGCCTGCTCGCTCAAAATCAGTCGCCTTACTTTACCTTGCTCTACTTTTAGTGCCTCCATTAGTCCACCTTTGGGTTTCCCACCATGAATAGCTATTAAACTTTTGTAAACTGGTGCACGTGATTTTGGTCACATTCATCATCATCGTCGTCGTCTTCATCATCCTGGCCACGTTCACTTCTGTCGTTATCAATCTGAAAGAAGACGTACAAACATGCATGGATAAATAGTTCAAGAATTTCACTAGTTACATTGAAGTATAAAAAAGAGAAAATAACTCTCCAAAAAACATTATCCTTGTCTTGTTTATCAGCTGTAAGGCTAGACGGCTCTGGTCCCCATGTGTCATCATCAGAATCCTTTTCTCTCTGGGAGTTATTTGCCATTTCATCAGAACCCTTAGCTTCGAGATACTCTTTTGGTGGTTTCGTGGAAATTAGGATCCGATGTTTCAGTTCTTCTGGTGAAGGAAAATTGTCTAAGCATTCTGATTCGGGAACAAAAAGCATTTCTCCAAACGTTTGAGTGATCATCTAGAAATACCATGAAAACATTAAACAGAAATCCACATCACATAAGCATAATAATATCCATGAAAGAAAACAGTATTCACCTGAGCAACTTTAGCCTGAAGGTCTGGAGCAAGGTGATCTTCCAATGTTATTACAACTGGATACGGTGAGGCTGAGAAGGCATGCTCTTTAATTGATTTCAAGCATCTTATCAGTTCGACGGGAGTTGTCACAGTCCTAGACATAGTAGTACACAATTTTAGCAAATGCGTGGAACTTTATGAAGAAAAAGAAGAGGAAAATCTCTAAGGGAGATTTCTAGACGTCCAATGACTAGTCTCTTGGAAAATGATATCAAATTGATTCAAACGCAAAAAATGAAAATTAGTATCTAAAGAAGACCGAAAGTGCCATAATCATATTTTCACCTTGAGCGGGAGCTATTCTGTCTCTTTTCCAATGTGATGGTATGTTCTCATCATCTAAATTTTACTTGTTTACTTCTATCAAGACTATAACTTTACAGGGTAGTATCTACGGGTTCCTCCCAGTTGTCCACCTATCAATGCTAGGCTTAAAACCTTGGCTTTATCAATATACACACCTCCCAATCCCCGTAGTATAACTTTGTAAGAAACTTTAGCTGTTACTAGTTTGACACAATAAATATGAGTGGAATACTAACTAGTGAAGTAAACAAAATCTGGATTGAATTGAACAGTTACCTTCCATGAAGAACATGAACATCATCCTTAGAAGAATTTGGCCAAATATCAAGTTCTATAACTCTTACACCTTTTTTCAATGCCTTTATAATAGGAACATCACTGCAGTCACTTGTTAGCTGATTCCCGGTCAAGTACGAATTATGTCCAGTGTATATATAATAATGGGACAAAGGGGCATTCATATCATGGTTTACCTGAAATGGAGATATAATAATGGGACAAAGGGGCATTCATATCATGGTTTACCTGAAATGGAGATATAATAATGGGACAAAGGGGCATTCATATCATGGTTTACCTGAAATGGAGATAATGCATTCAACATTAACAAACAGAACTGGCAACCATCCAAACATGTAGAATTATATCTACTCATTGTTATTCAAACTCGACAAGATAAATATATTTTAGAATGAAAAAAAAGAATAAAAATCCCAACTTTTTCTGCCCTTTTTCATATGAGCTTTTCATGTAATGAAATAGCTAAGGTCGTACCTATAGCAGGGTATAGGACTTTCCCATGTACACATACTTACCCTTTTACGTTTCCGGGTTCGACCTAACGGATAACAAGTAAAGACTTGACCATCGCACCAATAATGAAATAGCTAAACAACAACAAATTTTAGTAATGGAAATGGCCAAAAAATAAAACAATTTTGGAGGTCAAAATCAAAGCCAAAGATCCCACCTTTACATTTCCAAAAAGCACAGAAATCTCATCAAAGTCTAAATTCAACCAAGAAGAAAAAAAAACACAAAAAAAATCGTACAGCTACAAGAATCATGAACTTCCAAGAACTAACTAGCAAATTAAACAAATGGGTTTTTTTTTTTTTTTTTGGTACTACTAAAATGGAAAAAGGGTATATACCTTAGAGTGAAAGGGAGGATTAAAATGAAGTGATAGAAATCATCAAGAGTCAAAGTGGTACGTGTGAACTTAGTAATGTGATGTATTTTGTGAAGTATCTGTTGCAATATAGTCTCAGCATCAGATAAATTTTTTATTCTAGATTTTTCTTCTTTAAATATTACTTTCCAGGGGCCTTTATTTATGATTTTCTATTTCCGAGGTATGAAAAAAAAGAAAAAAGAGAGAGATATGAAAATAAAAAAAGGAGAAAAAGAAGCGGAAGGAATGGGACACGAAGTTGGTTTTGTAATAGGGCTGCTGCAAAAACATGATCGGGTAAATTAGAGGTTTTCAAGAAAAATTGAAACCGATCTAAATCAATTATCGAATTTTTTGATTTGAGCGGTGCATTGAACTGATTTCGATTTGAGCTTTAAAAAAAAATTATAAACCAAACTGAATATATAAAATATATAGTGGCGGAGCATAAGAGGGGCAGGGGGGCCAGAATTTTCAATTTTTTTATATACTAGGTATATATATCCAACTGTACGGCCCCCCAAGAATTTTATGATACACACCAAAATATACCATTTAGAAATTTTTACAATCGTTTAGCCCACCAATGTTGAAGATTAGTAGAAGAAATGAAGATCAGTCGAAGTTCTTCGAGTTCATAGCAGAAAGATCAAGCAAAAGAGAATAAATGGAGTTTGCAAAAATGCTAAGGGAAAAGGAAGAATGGACTTGTGATGTGAGTGAAGATTTACACATTGGGCCAAAAAAAGAATTAAGTAAAATAGGTCCACTTCTCCTCGTAAATAAAATAAATTTCGGTTATGTATGTTAAGCGATTTATGGGTTAAAATCGGGGCAGAAAACTCATTCGATGAGCTGATGAAGAATCAAAAAAAAAATTCCGCCGTAAGCAAAATTTTAGTTCGGTCCCCCCTAAATTCAAATCCTGACTCCGCCACTGATAATATATAATATAATATATATTAAAGGACTTTTTTGCAATAAAATATATTTTTCCTTAATGATTTCTAGTATAATTGCTAACTTTTGTATCTCATTCTAGAATTTTCAAGTGCAAGTTCTTCAAGTGTTAAACCAAGAGATTAAAAAGTCATCATTTGGTATGTGATTTTAGATTTACTAAAAGATTTTATTGTATTTCACTATTTTTGAACTAATAATTATATAATTTTTGTATTTTTCTTTTTTCTTGTAGGATGATTTTGAAGTAATTTATTTAAAGTGCAAGGATCAAGACCAATAATTTATGTTTCTGTCCCAATATTATTATCAAATTATTGTCAACATATTTCCCTCATCGAAATATAAAACTTGTAGAAAATGAGCCTCTAACAGAGAGAGAATAGAACACACCACAGTTTTGTAGGGATGGAATAGAAGATGAGTAAGAGGTGAGGATAGATAATCTAAACGCAACTCAAATGTTAAAAAGAAGCTGAAAAGCAGACTGATTTGGACGAGGCATTCGCTCCCTTTTTCCGTTTCCTCTTGGAAGGCACATAATACATCACCAGTGGTCCGTTGATCACAAGACCATACAAATACATACAAACATCCACGTTACTTTCTCATAAACACAAATTCATCATCATCTTGTTTTCCAGGAAGTAGTCTCCTCATTTATTTTCCAACTAGTATGGAAAATGGAAATAAATCATCCATCATTTTACATTGTTGCATGTATACATACCCATGTAGATCTCTCAGTTAAGCTTACATGTATGTCGTATGGTCTAAACAAAGTTTCGTCTACTTCTCTGACCTCTTTTCAAGCGTGATTGCTGGTTAATGTTGGAGAGAACAGGGGGAGAACGGTGAAGGAGAAGAAGCTGACTTCTCGAGGAATTCTCTTTGCTCTTTATCGGCAAAGCAGAGCACAGAGTCCACACATATCTCCAGCCTAGAGGGAGGTTCAACAGGGGTGAAGTCTTGTAGCTTCGAGTATTCTGTTATTAGATGATACATGTAATCATAAATCCGATCCATATTCAAACTTTCCATGTAGTTCTGTGCTGCTTTTCCCATTGCCTCGGCCTGTTATCAAAATTGGAAAATCAAGTACGTGAATCTAGCAGATAAATGTTATCTTAAACATTGCAAATGTACAGATATATACTTGGAGGAAAGCTTTCCAAGAAGAGGTCCCTAAACAATTCTAGTCTAGGAAGACGCGTCTCTAGAGAACATGAAATTTGGCCCACATAACCTATGTCCTCTTTGTGCTTCGAATTGAAAGATAGAAGATAACTAGATTGGTTGTTAAAAGAACAAACAATCCATCTTTTATAGCAAAAATTTCAATTGATTATGTATATCAGAATCAACATAGGAGAATACTAGATTATTGCTAGCTATTCTTTGAGGCCTTGCACCTTTAGGACAAGGAACAAAATAAACGAGAAGAAAAATTATGTATGTAAACACTGAGAAAAGTACCTCAGTGGGGTGTGAATTGCCCCAGTCAACAGCAAGCTTTAGTTTCCCGCACATATCATCAAATGGAGGTATTGGCAAAAAGTTTTTCTCGGGTATGAGGCCGCGGCTAAAGAAATCTTGATACTGTGGGGTGATTATGAGGGGTACTGAACCACATGACAGAATGTATTTCAAGCTTACGGACCAAGCATATCCTTCTGCATAGATCTTGTACCTGCAAATTGGATAAACAAGCAATATTAAGCTTTCACAATAGTTTGTTAAGACACTGAAAAATATATATATGTTGGTTAAGGCACACCCATCAGAACTTTGTAGGATCATTAGATGTGGAAAATGTAAGCACTAAAATTCTTAAATGTTTGCCAGCAAATCTCAAGCTGATAAGCAAACCGATTAGATTCATATAAACATGTCACAATCAGGAAGATTGTGTATGAATGCTCAGTCAGCCCTGATCATTCTCAATATCCACATTGTAGTATTCATGAGAGCCTCACCTATGGTTACATTGCTTTGACAGTTTGGACTGCTCAAAACCACCTTTTGCTGCTTCAGCCCAGTCCTATAATCCAGAACAGCAAATGATTATATGAAACACAAAACATATAAACGCATACTTTCATGGATTAAGCCAAAGTACTATGGCACACGGGAATATCAAAAGTGGTATTCAGCGGATAAATTATAAAAATAAAAGTAAAAATCAGAAGTGGTATACAATTTAAAGTTATTAACCTGACGCAATATTTCGGTGCTCCATCTTCCAGTGTCATTACATTGCATAAGCTCTGTGCGAATAGGAGAAAAAACATCTGGATTTCCTTTCCAGTATGCTAAAGGTGTTTTATCAGCCCAACTCTTAGCTAGAGAACCTCGTTGAATTTCTCTAAATTGTTGGTCCCATGGTTCTATATGAATTTCTGACCTGTAACATAAATATTCAGACAATTCTCTGAATTAAATGAAGACAGTAAAATAAATCATCCCAAATAAACCGTCTGTTAGGAAATAAACAACAATAATAGGAGAGAAAACGATAAAGAAAGACACAAGAAATTGTTGACACAATTCATTAAGGAATTGATTACGTTTGAGGCGCTACCAAGCCAGGATATTTCACTATGTCGAGATACAATATTTATGTTACATAAGTAGGCTATTTATAAGAAGAGACGAAACTCTAATTACAATTTTACGTGGACGGCCCCGTAACCTAACATTATCTGCTGTTAATAATCAAGTTTTAAGTTTTCGATTAGGTAATGCTTACTCATGCATTCACTCATCAAACTTTCGTACTGGGTTGGTATGAGTTGCTGAAAATCCAATATCGAAATGCTCTTGTATTTTCTTTTAGAGGGAGAATGACATTTCAAGCACCTAGTACCTAGTTTAACCCAATTACTAAAAAATACTGAACTAAAAAAATCAAATAGTAAAAAGGAAGAAAATTATACTTGATCAACTCATCCTACCATAAGTTTCTCTTGCTAAATATGTCCAAGAGAATTGAAACTAAGCTCCTATAAGTTACAGTTAGACATCTCAAATAAAATATAACATTTTCATTTTTCTCAATTTTTTCGGTAAGTAAAAATAACATTTGCACTAGATATATTTCTTGCATCATAAAAGAGTTGATCTATTGAAACTAATACACATTGCACAACTATCTTACCTATACAATAACAAAGATGAAGCAAAAAATACTGAATCTTACCAACCCCAAAAAGACCAATCAGGGAAGGGAATATCGTAAAACTCCGGTGTTGTACAGTACCGAAACAATGGCAAAGGCATTGAAGCATGTTCAGTACGGTTAATAGTAGGCTTATCCATACAATCAAACATCAAATCCACATCCGGAATCTTCCCCGGGTACCTTTTGAGGAGCTGCAAGAAGCTCCAAATAGTAAACATTGCCCGACTTTGAACACAAGCATAGTAAAATTCCACAAACAATTTACCCCCAATAATCACAACCCGAAAAGCTGCAAAATTTTGAGCCTCCAATATGTGGTTGAACGAAATCTTGGACTTAGCCCATGGTTCCAAATCCGAGTGTATAAATCTGAAAACTTCTGGGCAAGTGATCTTGGGATCTAATCGGTTAGATTTAATTCTGTGTCTTGATACGTTACTACTGGTACCACTGCTGCCGTCTCGACCACAAGTGAGATAAGAGCATTGAACAATTTGAGTAGCTATGGTGTATTTCGACTCCTGTTCGAAAGATTTGGGCGGAAAATCATGCCATGGCGTCGGCTCTAAATTGTGTCCTTGGATTGTTTTAGTCTGGGATGCAAAATTACTGACAAAAATATCCACCTGTTCAACACAAAATGCACTATGATAAAGACAAAAAAAAAGAAACAATAAAACCGATCAATTCTTTGAAATTTTATTTCACACGGGACTTTCATCAAACACTTTGAATGCAATATTATAGAAAAGATGGATCATGGAGAAATTACCTCAAAGATAAGGAGAATGATAAGGCAAATGAATGCTAAGAGAACGAAGTAGCGAGGAAGGAAAGACTGGTTGCGAGAATGAGGGCTCTTGTAAAGAGCCATTGACGTTTTTTGTGATGGTAAAATCGTAGAAGATGATGATGATTGGATACATTGTGATAACTGATGGAGAAATTAAGAACTTTCTTTTTTGGCGGGTGACTGTTTCGACTCACTTCCCAAACTAAAAGGACAACGGAAATGAAGCTTACAGGAATACGACACGCGGAAAGCCACACATCCAAAATCTCTTCTTCTTTTACCCTATTCCCGTTCCGACTCCGACTCTTCAGATGTTCATGATTCACTTTCATGTTTTTACCAATTTTTTATATTTTATATTTTTTTGTTAGGTGTTCAATCTCGTGTAGTAAGTGTTTTTTTTAATGAACATATTTTATAAGGTTGTAATATGTGTTTTATTTTTATGAATATCTGTAATTAGAAATGTAGCACTTGTTTTACGTAATATGTGCTTGAAAAATTAAAATAAATGTCTCAAAAAAAAATTTGACCGTTAAAATTTTGATCTAACGATAAAAAACGTACAAAATTGTTGAATGTGTATAAGATTTTGACCGTTTTGTACAATATACGTACTCGATGTAGTGCAATTAGTTACAAAGAAAAAAAAAAGTAGGGAAGTCGCAGAGTAAAGTGAAAAGTTGGCTGTTTTTGCTTCTTGATTCTTCAAACTAGTGTTGGAGGAAAATTATTTTTTTCATAATTTAGGCTGAATCTGAATTATATATTCCATATGAAAATTAACTCTATACTTAAACTAGATGACCTTATTTTCTTGTCCTTCTTAATTTTTAATGACAAATTTATTTATAAAAAAATTTATGATCAAAGTATTCTAACATGTTAGTCTTAATAGATCATTTATTGTTGTTTTATAGTATTTTGTTTATTTTTATAAACTTTAGTGTCTCATTTACAATTTAGAATTGTAATATTTTGATTTAATCCTTTTAAAACTTTTTAGAACTTTACCATTTAGATTTATAATATTTCTCTTAAGATTTAAATTGCAAAACTTATGAAACGCTACAACTAAGCCTGTCAATTGGGCCTATTGGGTCCAAATTCAGGCCCATTAAATTGAGATCAAGTTGGATTTTTATTGGATTGAGTCTAGATCTTTTCAATTAGAGTCGAACTCAACTACATTAGGTATTGAATCTAATTTGGGATCGCTCACTAATTTTACTTATAATTTAATTGATACTCAATTTTATCGATCGAAACGTGAATATTTTTTTTAAATAAAATAAATAACGATTATTAGCGAAATATTTTATGAAAAATAATATGCACCGTTCATTAACATTAGCATCACATCTTTTGGTTCATATAAAACAAAATTAAAAACAATCTTAATTTGGTCTTTGGATCCTTAAGTCTCTTGGGTCTATACCATTATAATTTAGATCCACAACTCTTGAGTTTCATACTTGGCTTGTATTCTATCCACATGAGTCCAGACCCAATCTAAATCTGAGTATATAAAATATCTATCTAAACCCAAATTAAGTTTTATGAGTCTGAATCTAATCTTTGTAGTGGCCGACGCATAAGGTAATCTTGTACCGTGTTTAATGTCCGGCTATTCTGTTTATAAGCTGTCATACTTTTGGTGCAAACATTAAAAATTTATTAAGATGTGCTTAGCATGCGCTGACCTTAACTCCAAGGATGGCAATGAGAGTGGAAATTATGATCTCGAGTCCCGAATTCGCCTCCTTCATCTGATCCTTATTTCCATCTCAGCTATGTCATTGTGGATTGATGGAGATCTCAATCCCAAATTAAGTAGTGTTTATCCCCAATTGAAGAAAAAAAACACATATATATTTTTCCAAATTTTGGCTTTCGACCGGTTTTAACTAGATAAAATCAGTGAATTTTTTACCCAAAAAAAAATGTCAAATATATACAACTTTTAAAAAACACAGAATTATGAATAAAAAATATTTAATACATATTAAACCAAATAAAATTATCTAAAAAGATATTAGTTTGCTCTCTAAAAAGATAAGATTCTTAAATGTTTTCAAGAGGGAGAAGTTTCCAAATAATTTGAGAATTTCCAATGTCGGTCTAATTTTGACATTTTTTATATTTATTTATTTTTCTATTAGTATTTAGTATTTTAAACTATTAGATTGAAATCGAGCACATTATCTCTCCCGATTCCGCCTCACCCCAATAGCAGAGTAAAAATTCACCCCGCCTTCAGCTTAAATCGAAGAATCCCGCCCAACTAAATTGAATTGGATTGGATCTCCGATTCAACTGGATCCATTACAATCCCTACTTAGCTCAGCTCAACCCCTACACCCAAAATGGGATAATTGGGACAGTTTATAAGTGGGCTAAGCCCATAAAAACCCCAAAAGAAAGGTGATTAGAAAATGAATGTACTATGGGCCTTCTGGCTATCGGCGAGCAAATGAAGTTGCTCAAGTATACTGACAAAATCTGGGCCAGTTTATGATAGCCCAATTAGCGACAAACTCACTACCGTGTTATTCTCATTCAACAACCTCCAGAGCCCAAAACCTTCCAACCAATTTCATCGATTAGGAACACCTCAACTGGCTAACGTGTCTTATCCTCATTGGATAATCTCAGAAGCCCTTGCACTCATATAAAATCCCCACACTTACATACGCTTACCACTTACCAGTCAAGAGCTCAGAGAAAATTTGCAATGGCGAAATGGATCAACCTCCTCCTTTGCACCGTCCTCCTCCTCGGAACCCTAGCTTCCGCTCTGGTAAACTTTAATTATCATTTATCTTCTAAATTTACGTGATTTATTATGTATTCGATCTTCGATTGCACCTTATTTAGTTATGCAAATTCACTAACAGATCTTTGTCTGAGATTCTTAATTTTGAAATATTGATCTTCAGCTAATTTTTTTTGTCTCCAAAGCTGGAAAATTAGTAGTATTGGAAATCGTTCATCCGGATAATGAATTTCACTACTGCAACAGTGTCATTTCTAATTAGCTTTTAATTTCATAAAATTATTGTCGAAAATTAATAATTTCGCGGAACATAAAGTTTTAAAAAATAATTAGATAAATGAAAAGTATAGTGCTGAAATATGCTGAGAGTTTTATGAGAAAGGATTAGATGCATTCCCGTTGCATTGCTGTTAATTAGTGGTAATTGAATTGATTTAGTTATTTAGAGATTCAATATAGTAATGTCGTGTTCTAATAACCTTTTAGTTTTATATAATTACTATCGGAAATTAATAAAATAGAGTTTTAAAAATAAGTAGATAAATGAAAAGTATAGTGCTGAATTATGCTGAGTGTTTTACGAGAGGATTATATTCATTCCTGTTGTGTTGCTGTTAATTAGTGGTAGTTCAATTGATTTAGTTATTTTGTGATAATTCAGAGTACTATTGATAAACGACGGTAGTTAGAGGGGATAATTTTACATTTGGAAGGAAGAATGAACTTTGTATGTTCAGTACTTACAGTCCTTCAATTTATTTGGCAATGAGGTAATGGGTAGGTGGAGTATAAGATGGCTTTTGATTTGTGAAAAACTAACTATGCTGCAGGCTAAGAAATCAGACAAGGATTTGAAAGAAGTGACTCACAAAGTATACTTTGACATTGAGATTGATGGAAAAGCAGCCGGTATGCTTTTCCCTTTTACGCTTCAACCTATATCTATGTTTGTTTTTTTCTTCTAATTAAACATCAGTTTCAAACTTATGACTTCTAGTTGGAGCATCTCTAGTTTCAAGCCCCGAATTTTGGAATATGTAGGTTTGAGCTAATTAGCAGAACATCATACAAATGGATTGCAGATGTCTGTTGTTTTTCCGTTTGTTTGTTTGTTTCTCCTTTGGCTGAAAGTTCATTTCACTGTTTACAGGGCGCGTTGTGATGGGTCTCTTTGGGAAAGCAGTTCCTAAAACAGCTGGTATGATAATTATAAAACAGTGGAAAATACTTGAGTTCTTTCTTATTGCCTGCCAGTTCACTAAATTATCCTCACCCATTTTGTCTGTTTTTCCGTTCCTTTTTTACAGAAAATTTCAGAGCTTTATGTACAGGTATACTGGCATGATCCTTCCTGTTGTTTATTTCTTTCCACCCTTAATAATTGAACTTTCTGTAGATGCTTGCAGACTCTGCTTTATTATTTACTATGTATTAATCTTTCTTTTCTCTTCTTTAAAACATAATGTATTTTGGTTCTATTCTACATATTAAGTATATAAACTTGATAATGAGACCGATTTAGAGGCATACATTTTATCAGGGATTTGATTCATGAATAGAATAGTTGTACCTGTTTCAGCAATGAATTGATGGGGTTATCCATGACATCTTAGGTAATCTTCATTCTTTATGATTTGAAAACCTGAATATCTACTTCCAGGTGAGAAAGGTGTTGGAAAGAGTGGGAAGCCTCTCCATTACAAAGGAAGCACCTTCCATAGAATAATCCCCAGCTTCATGCTCCAAGGTGGTGACTTCACCCTTGGTGATGGTAGAGGTGGTGAATCTATCTACGGAGAGAAATTTGCTGATGAGAACTTCAAGATTAAGCACACCGGACCTGGTATGATTAATTCTCTCCTAGTGTATATACATATCATGAAAATTGTTCGCGCTAATTTCTCACATTAGTTTGTGACATGTAATGTAATTTCCAGGCCTTCTATCAATGGCTAATGCTGGTCCCGACACCAACGGTTCACAATTTTTTATTACTACCGTCACAACGAGCTGGTAATTACCGAAACGACATACATGCTTGTATTTTTCTATTTTATTTTATTAGACTTTCCATTTTCTTAATTTTTTTCTGGTTTGCATTGTATTTGTACATTTGAGTTGTTAGTCCTTTCTTTTTTATTATGTCTATAAAATGGGATATTGCTCTTATGTTTTTGTTATTCTGTCTGCCTCAAGTCTTTGATACTTGCACATATCCCATTTTATTCATTTCTTCATCCTTAAATCCTCTGCTTTTTTTTCCGACACAGGTTGGATGGTCGGCATGTTGTTTTCGGCAAGGTCTTGTCTGGAATGGATGTGGTTTATAAGGTTGAAGCCGAAGGAAAGCAAAATGGAACACCCAAGAGCAAAGTGGTAATTACAGACAGTGGTGAACTTCCTTTGTGATTTGAGCTTTTACATACGGTGAATGTACAATACTTTTTTTATTTTATATAAGTTATGTGCACGGAATTGTACGAGTAGACCTTTGTTTTTGTGTCCAACTTGTAACCTTTTTGGATAATTTTTGTTTTCTGCTCATCTTTTGACATGAAGGAATGTTTCTGATGGGAACTTGGAAAGAATTCCGTGCAGTTCTAAGATAAATGTTTTGAAAGCGAGATTTCAAGGCCTATGTGTATTGCATCAATTGGTTTGAGTAGTACTTTTAAAATTGTTCTTGGATGAAGATAAAATTTCTTGATTTCAAAGATGATTAGATCATTATTGACCCCCTGGTTCATTTGGGATGGTAAAAAGGCATTAGTACTCCCTCCGTTTCAAATGTCTGTCACATAACCAAATCTCAAATTTGGTTTGATCTTTTGGCTACATTATCAAAATAACAGTTTCAAGATTGTATGAAAAATAAACTGATACCATTCTGAAACTTTGAGATGTATAATTAGTATCGCTTCGTCTCAAGAATAA
This sequence comes from Vinca minor, assembly GCA_026122235.1. Classification (NCBI taxonomy): domain Eukaryota; kingdom Viridiplantae; phylum Streptophyta; class Magnoliopsida; order Gentianales; family Apocynaceae; genus Vinca; species Vinca minor. The sequence continues at coordinate 15,247,121 of JAOCZM010000015.1, forward strand.
AAGGCAAGATTAGAAAAAATAAATACCTTTTTGATTTGATAAGAAAACAAGTACTCCTTCCGTCCCAAATTGCCAGCCAACCTTGTATTTAACACGTGTATTAATGTTTCATTAAATTTTAGAGTATAATATGGTAAAATGTCAAGATAATTATATTTAAATTTACTCTCAATTTAATTTTTTTCTTGTCTCTATTCTTCTTTTTAACCTTCAATGTAAAGGATAAAATTAAAAAAAAATAATCATTAATTAAATAAAATGTGAACAAATAATTTGAGACATTTTGACTAAAAATGTTTGAAAGGTTACATCCATCATTCCATCTCCACCACCTCAGAAACACTAACATGAAAGGAGATCATTAGTCCAGACACAACCAAAACCAGCAAACTAAAAGCTTACTCGAACCATAGAAAACGACGACGCAGGACACAACTAACAGAACAGGGACACCATAGACACAGATTGACTGACAAAACATTTATTAGTAAATTCACGAAATATAAAAAAGAGACGTCGAAATTTACTGAAGATTTCAAATTTCAAACCAGCTCCATCACCTATGAATTCGATCGAAGGATCATTAAGAGTCGGAGATCTCCACCTTGCTATCAGAGTTGCTTCTATGGTTCTTCGTCATCTCTCGGCGGCGCTGTTGGACGATATTAGAGAAATTGACGGAGAGATCAGAGTAAATTCCCATAACTCTATAAATATTACCATTAATCTCTTTAATTAGGGCAACATTTTTAACCAAATTGTCTGGAACCTTTGATTGATGATTCTCATTTACTTGTTGAATTAAAGCTCTGTTCTGATCCAAAAACGATTGAACTTCCTTAAAGCTCTTACTCAATGTCTCCCACGCCTCCGCGTCACACTCTTCTTCATATTCGGCGTCCTCGTTTCCTCCGCCGCCGCCATCGTCGTCCCTGTCAGAGCTCAACAGGCGTTTTCCTGTGGAAGTGAAGTGGCTCTGTTTAGGTTTCCTGGTGTCCTCCATGGCTCGAGTTCACCGTAGACGATGACTCTCAATTGTGTTCATTCACATTTTCCACTTTTAGGTTTTAAATTTATATATGAAAAAAAAACAAATTAAAATGAAATCTGGAAGAAAAATATCTTGGCGGTTTTTGTACGAGGATGGAGAGGCGGTCTCAACTTCCCTGAAGAATAACTTGGAGTATTTATGGAGTTAGAAATTTGTTATTGGAGTTAATTTCTTATTGAAATTTTAATGAATGATTTTTTTTAGACTAATGGGGCGTGTTCTAAAGTAGGAGTTATTGAGGGAAAGTGTTGATAAACGTGACAGGCTTGTGACGGTAGTGGAATTTCAGTCCGGTTCTTATGCGGAAATACTTTTTTTCGCGCTCGAGATACATGTACTATTTTTAAGCTAGAAAAAGTTGTCATTCGCTAAAACTTTAATCTAACGAACGAAACTTTTATCCCAAATGTGCAACCGCATAAGAGCCGTGAGCGTGGAATTTGGCGTGAGATATTTCAAGCCGAGTCTGGAAGAAATATCTTTTTCAGTGAACTATACGGATCCTTCCGAATAATTGGGAGTTGGGACAATTCATTTACGTTCGTAACCGTCGAATTATAACATCTGTTAATTTTTTTTTAAGTGGTAATGTGAATTAAGACAATTTTAATTCGATAATTAACAAATATTTTGACACTTTGTTCTGTATTGTAGTCTAAAACTAATTGGGAGGAAATAAAGCATGGAAATATCTTCAACCTCCCTGAAACAGCTTCTTGTCCAATCAAAAGTAAAAAAGAATTGAGAAACTGAGATATTTTTCTTGATGGGCATAGATCCACGTAGTTTCTTGCTAGAACGGTGTCAGATATCAACCCAAATGTAAATCGAATAGACTTGGCAAAAGTAAAGTTGCTTCCTGATGACCTTTACCTAAAAAAGCTCTAAAGAATTGAAAGTGAAATCATCTAAGCTAAACCTTACCAGAAGCTTTACGATACATTGACAGTAAAGACCCCGAACATTTCAATATGATAAACAATCTCCCATTTAGTGAAAAAAGAAGAAACACACATAACGAAGCTCTTACCTTCAGACTAGGTAAAAGAAAACCTGCACCGCATAATAGTTTCTGGGGTTCACCTGGAAACAATGGAAGCCTCGCATATCAGCTAAGTGAAGAAGAAGCACATGACTGAAGGAGCTGGTAGCATAATCTACAAACCAAAGATATTTCATGGGAGTGATAGAAAAACTTTCGGAAGAATTTTGCTCCAAAAAAGTCTTCTATTCTAACTTCAGCTTACGATTTACAACTTAATTCATTACATACTATAACAAACATATTATAATGGAGTTTGAGCTGAACAACATACTATGATGTTTTCTTGCTCAAACTTCATATACATAATTTTACACAAAACAAAGTATGATCTATATAAGTTAGGCACATAGAGTTTTTTTCTAATGGCAGTTACAACTAAGCCACTAGATGGTCTTCTTTAAATGTGGTTTGACTGCAAACGTGTGCTAAAATTAACAGAAAATATCTAATAATTAGTGTATTCAGAAACATCATCTTAGTGCTTATAGATGAGAAATCTTCGCGATAAGATTACTCATCATCACTGTCGGCATTCAGAAAGCTGAATTCTGTCTGCTCATCAAGTCTGATTAGCAGTGTTCCCCTGTTTTCTTCATACCATTTAATACCTTCCTTCCGCAAAAGACTAATTACCTGTATTCATCAAAAGGTAACTTATTTAATGATTGAATCAAGTGAAAACATGCTATGAAGTTTGATTTTTATCCCTCTTTTACTTTTTAGGGTAAGTTGGTGATAGTTCCTAGAAAGCCATCTAAAACAGCTCAAGAGTCCCAGCTAACACAATTTAAGCAGATGATATTAATCTTTACTGCATCAGCATCCCCAATATCCTACCAATATGCTTGTTCAAAAAGGGGGAAATAGTAGACTATGATTCGATACACTTATTATTTCTCAATCTTTGACCTCTTAAAAACTACATGCATTCTGGATAAAGATTTTGTTTTTCCCTGGAAAGTGCCGAACATCAAGACATTTTGCTAATATGCCAGTGGAATGTCAATCATTTCCAAATTTATTGGTCAACAAAATACAAATTTACAAACCATACCGATTCTTTAAGCTTCGATTTCCCGACGCCATGGCTCCCACATCCAGTGATAACCCTGAATGACCGCACAGCTAAAGAAGGAAAGAAGAAGGGGCATATTATAAATCACTTCAATTGGCCTCACATGAAATGTCAGAAAGAAACTTTGCAGATAGCATGAGGGCAAGTACGGTGGAAGAGCAGATTTACAAACAATAAACAATTCAGAGAAGCTTACAGCGTACATATGCCCCAAATACAATATGGAGTTTCAAAAGCTTCATTGCCTGATTAACATGTTGTCCATGCAAATCAATGGTTATCATGTTTTCTATGGTCTTGTTTCTGCAATCCCAGAGAGAGCTCAGTTAAACATTATCAGAAATATCAGATTTGCCTGAGGAGAAACTTTTTCCATGATGCTAAAGGGCTAACCTCGCTTTGAAGATATCCTTACTAGCCTTTTCATCAGCTTCCTGAGCTTTCTTATTGTGTAACCGACCCTGGGGAGAAAAAAACTTAAGAACAAAGTCCTCATGTACTCTGAATCTTTGAGGGACTATATTAACTGTTTCCTGGTTAATACATCACACAATCACCTTCTTTCCTGATGATGTACCTGATCACATCTACCAGGTGCACATACCTGTTCAGACATATAAGCAGCATAATCCCGTCCCCCATTAGCAAATGCAGTTGCAGCCTGTAGCATACACGTTCTCATTCTTATGAAAAGCTCAAAGAACTAACTATATACACAAAAAAGAAACTTAGAAATTACAAAGGGAACAAAATACGACCTACCTTCTGATAGCAGAATTTCATAGACTCCCAATGCTGATTTGCAGCTTCTCTACACACCGGATACTCATCCCCTTTATCTACATCACAAGTCCGATTGTTATTCATCAATTTGTTGCAATATCTACAAGAAGATACCAATTATAGTAAAGGATATTACTCCTAGGTTCCAAAATATAGTGAAATGGGATATCTACATTGTTTGCCTAAATAAATCGTAGAATAGATACGCTATAAAAATGACGGAAACTTATCTTCAATTTTTTTGGAATTGCATTGGACTACAAACCCAACAAAAAACAAAGAATAACGGTTAATGGATTATGAAAAGATGAATGCAGAAATTGGCAAGACATCATGTTCGAAATTTTGCTTCTACGTTATAACATATAATAGCTTGAAGTTAGTTCACCACATGGAAGAGATGTCACCCCAACAAATTTAAAAGGAACTGGAGCAAGTAAATATATTCAAAAAAGATATGTGGAAGTTTCAAGTGGGGATATCAAGAAAAAATAAGACTCGATCTGTAAAAACTGAGAGATACAAGGCACAGAAAGAAATGAAAAAAATACCAGGGGAGGACTTCACTGCTGGACCATCTACAGCACAAATTTCTAATTTGTGTTGTCCAAAAGAAGCCATTTTTTTGACAATATTTCTCCAGTTCATATTGTTAGGTTCATGTTCAACACTACCAGGTGTGGGCATATTAAACAAAGATTCCAATACTTTTTGAGGAAGTTCTGGTTCCAAAGATCCTTGTCTACTCGAGTGAGTTTCAGCTGTGGTACCCTTTTTGGAACGTGCCCTGAAACAAAATAAATTAACAAGCTTCAAAAATTACCTCTGGAGGATGAAATATTCAATTTGTAAAGAAAGTAAAACAATGAGGCAATCTATAGGGATGACTTGCACAAAAGTTTCCGAGGAGAGGACTTGCCAGTCACATGGGTACAGCCTGCAATAATTTTCTTCATTTTTCTGTTTTTTTTTGTATTCTCTTCCACTGCCAATTTTATTCTGGGACAGGAGAAGAAATGCAACCTTTCCTATTTTTAAAAGTTGATTGCATCAATTTTTCTTCACGGGACTATCAGGCACAATACCTTATAGACTTCCAATCCACCCTATTAAAATTACAGTAATGTATCCCTATTTAAACTTTTTGTCATCTCTAGTAGAGAACCTGGGGTTCGAAAGAAGCACGTGTTACGGTAAGCAACATATCCTGATAGAGGGCCTCTTGCCGTCCATGCACTTAAACAAGAGATGAGTGAATACTATCTAAAGCAGTACGAGACAAGCTCCTATAAATTATTCATGATATTCACTCCTTCCTGTATGCTATAATAATACCACTATTTACTTTCTAGTATCACGAGAGTACCTCAGTCTATTGTTCACACCAAGCAATTCATGCTTCGTACAAGAGGGGTGAGGCACTCAAGAAGAAATATAGTTTCTCTTCCAACCTTATCATTGAACAGTCTGACATTGCCGCCAATGGAATAATTATTAGATGTAAAGGTAAAACCACTCATCCAACAAAAGAGTATTGGGAAATGACTTTTGCACTCCTCTTTTAGCATTTAAACTTCCACTCTTCTTTTCTAGATCACTGAAAAGACTTTGGTACCCCAGTAACAAAAGGCCAACTTAAATAGCACTCCAAAAAAGCTAGTCAAGGGTATTCGAGTCTTTTCATTTACAAAATAAGGGAGGGAAGAAAGAAATGTATCTCAATAATAAAAGTGAATTACCTGCTAAGATGCCCTGAAAACCAAAAATTATCTTGAAAATCACTTTCAGACGAATGAGAAGCTGTGTCGGATGTCCTATCAGTAAGCTGTTAAAAAAAGATGCTTTCAGAACTCAACAAGAGAGCATAAAATTTTAACCTGTAGAAGTAGAACTGTTATTTGAACCGAACGTTCGATATTTAAGTCGAACTCGAACATCAAATATTGTACGTTCATTAATCTAACCCAAAAAAAAACGTCCCCGAGAGAATTCGAACATTAGCAAACATATACATATATATAATATTTATGTAATATTTTATAAAATTTACATATACAACAACAATACAAGTATAAAACAATAACAAAACTCATTAAGTCCCCAATAATTTGCCAGACACCTTTTTGGCTGCGTAGAAGGGGGATGAATTCTCCCATTTATTATCAGCTAGCTATGTTCAAAAACTATTTCAGAGATGCAAAACCTTCAATTTTCACCAGAATAGACACAGGAATATCGTTCATACAACCCAGTGCATCATATTCGACAAAGTACAAACTCAAGGCAAAAGGCATCAAAATTCTTCACTAAAAAAGATCAAATATAAAACATCATAGATTCATCTTACACTTTCGCTCGCTTCAAGAGAAGAGTAGTTGTAAGCACTACTGTGATCAGTCTGGGACTCCTCGCTTAATGATGAAGATAACTCAAGCAATACATTTAAAGCCTACAAAAAAGGTAAATCATACTACAATCTTAGTTCTTGCACCATTAATAAAGTTCAAAGGAGAAAATGATCCTCCTGGAACAACTTAGGGTTAAAAGTGTACTAGAACACAACTAACAAGAAATCCCAAACAATAAAAGTAGAAGGGTAACAGATCAAAGTACCCAACAGGACAAATCCCTAATCCTTCATCAAAAGAATAAATGAATTTCAAGTTCAGTAAGAATGACATCATGGCATAAAAAAATTCAACTGTTAGGATTTCGTGAGGGTTCCCCTAAGAACTCTATATTCAAGAGCATAATAACAGAATAATGAGGTAAAATCATCTAACTCGTTGTTAAAGAATATCAATGTTTTTTGGGTATTAAACCCAATGTAGTGATTGAAGTATACCCCATGTAAGTAGCAAAAGAAGGCATTATGTATAGTAATTTTGGCATTGAGCAAATAACTTTATAAAAGCAGCAATCCTATCAATAGGAAACGAGAAAATGCTGAATGGAGAAGCATCAAGAGCATCTGGAATACAATGACACCGAGGCACAGGAGATTCACAAAATAAAATAAACATTATGATATAATATCAACGCAAAAAGTAGTAAAAGGAAAGCCTTACCCTGTCCATATCATACCCACATTGACCTGCCAAAGAGAACCCCAAGTCATTAAATAATCCAAGGTAGATGGATAGCATTTGAACAATAGAAAGGAGGGCTTATACATACAGGTATTACTGACCATTCCTCAATCAAATCAAAAGCTTACAATGTTAACCAAAAACATCATGATATCATAAAAAATTATGCAGGAGTCCACCCATACCTAGGACTCCTACCTCGGCTTTGCAATATGTAAAGCCAATGAAAATACAAAAAAAGGTTTAGGAAATACTACAAGAGGAAATAGGAGAAAACTTGCAAAGCGTAATCTTTTTGTTAGATTAATTCTTAGTTAAGCTATGTCTTGTGCACCTTCTAGATTAAGGTAAAGTGATACAATTTTCAAAGTGTTAGGAATGGTGAAAGTTGCCAATTGTTGAATTTCTAAACCCCATCCCCAATGTATTTATAAAATAAATAGTTATTAAGTAGTAGCTAGCTCTATAAATATGTAATAGCTCTAGCGACAAAATATTACTTTCTTTCTCCCCAAGCATTTCCCTCCACTCCTTCTGCTCCTTTTCTTATCTTATTCTTCTTAATCCTCAATTCTGTTATGAAATCTCTAGTCTAAACTGTCCTCTCCCTTTTCTCAGTTCTTTTTCTTCTTCTTCTTAATCCTTCGTCAACTTCTTTCTTCCCCTTCCTATTCCTCTTAATCCTAAAGAACTATAGCCTAAATCACAGACCAAAAAATACTGCAGAAATTTTACACATTATAAGATCCTGCATCGATACTCTTAACCACAAATACACATAAATTACTTACAGAGCACATCTCTAACCACACCCATACTCAATTCACATTCATCCCC